>BROE01000011.1:11897218-11936682 GCA_036571765.1 Plecoglossus altivelis | reverse complement strand
ACCCGCCCTCCCCTTCCCTCTCGCTCACGTTTAAGAGACATCAAGGACGCAGCCGTGTGACTTCACTGTTTTCGTCTCGGGTTTCCGTGGAGACCAAGGGATTGTTATTGTGGCCAGGGTCCATGGTGCAAGCACAGACACCAGATCATCTACAGAGAAGCTTAAGCAATGCAGGATTATGAATGTGTGGATGTAAGAAGAACCATGACAGAACCACGATCACTGGAACACGGGTTCTCCAAAGGTTTCTTTAAGGGGCGTACCGAGTAGTTGAGGCCTTGCTGCGGGGGTTTAATTTCAGCTTGGGGCACTTTCGGTACGTCCTTGCTCTTTCCCCTCATTTCCTGTCAGTGTTCAATGTAAAAAAGAAAAAGTATTAACATCCTTAAAAGATGATTTAAAACAATGTAATGTACAACACAACAAGGGGTTGTAGACGGGCGATGAGCTAATGATTTGAGAGTTATACATCTATATATCTATATCTAAGATGGGACTACAAACAACTGGGAACTTTACACATGAACTTTGTGCGGAGTTCTGCAGAATGAACCGCTAACTGTCATGTCGGCAAAATAGTCAGCATTCACAGTTTATACACAGGTTTGTGTGTGGATAACAATTGACCAATGGAGCAACCTAGGCAGGTAGTCAATGTAAAATTCAAATCAACATCAGACATTTCTATCTTGAAAAAAATACTTACAAAACATATTTTTGTAGTGCTAAATTCCACCTAGTTGTTTAAGTAACATTACATTTTAAATATTGTTTAGAAATTTAGACATGACCGATGACCTAATTCAGCGTAGTTGCAGAGAAATGCCGTGGCTTTGCAATGATTCTAAATGACACACAGTCCGTACCGTGGACTGGACCCGAACAATTGGGCAACCTTGAATCTGACGTGGACGTTCATTCTTACTTTGACCTTTTTAAAGTCTTTCAGAATTGTTAATTTCAGTTGGCTCTTCCGTTGATAATAATACGCGGAGAATAGAGATCTGGTTCACTCGGGAAACAACAGATTTCCTTGACTGCAGTTACATATACCGGGAGGTACCGCTCCCGAACACTTCTCCTCGTCTACATCTGCGGTACAAACAGCGACAACGTAATTATTAGTCAAAAGCATGTTTACGTACGTCTTATAAGACAGTCATTTAAACAAAATCTCCAAGACGTACAGTGAGGAACGGAAAGCGGCTCATACATTAGCCTATGGAAGCCGCCTGGTTTTTAAATATAAAACGGCAACTTGAACTCATCTCCGTCTGCTAATCAAGTGCTTGCTTCTTTTAATTTATTCCGTCACAGGGCATCATTAGCATGCTAGCTGCTGGGGAAATGAATAAGACAAGAACTTCTCACCCACAATTACTCATCTATGTGAAAATGGCAAACACCAGCACATAACGCATTTAAAGATGTTTTAAAAACTCTTCTGATTCTTCGGGAATTACAGCACGAATCTAATTCGCCAGGGAAACCGATGAGATAACTTTTCACCGAAATATTTTCAGCCAAATATATGCCTTTGTAAAACTTTATCTACTACTGTATTTAGGACAACATTATTTTTGCTTTAGGCTAAGTTGTTAGTTTGGTTTGATTATAAATAGTTTTGACATATTCTCTTAAGCATTCACGTGATCTGAGTTTGAATATTTGTCAGAAAAGGGGAGTGAGATACTTGGAGACAGGCAGAGAGATAGACAGGTAGAGAGATAGACAGGTAGATAGTTATGCAGTCGTCATTCTGCTGAGAGAGACTTTTGTAAACCCAGCGCAGTCTGGAAAAACCATTTCCAAATATCTCAGTGGCTCAAACGTGTGGGTAAGGACACATGCATGCATACACACGTGCACACGCATGCATGCAGACACACATGCATGCAGACACGCACACATATATACTTACACCCTCCCCTCACATCCACACCCACACGTGCACACACACACACATCCCCACACACACACACACACACATCCACACACATACACACACACACACATCCCCACACACACACACATCCACACACACACACCCACGTGTGCACACACACCCACGTGTGCACACACATCCACACGCACACACACACACACACACTCCCAAAATGGACCCTGCGCTACTCAGTAGCGTATCAAGGCCAGAAGTGAGGATCATTTCTTCCCTCTGACAGCCGTACAGACCGGACACACATCTCACTAGTCGCTGGGTCTGGTCTCTGCCCCCTTCAGACAGCCTCCCGTGGAATAACACGACCAGGACTGTACACAGGAGCGCCGTCGACACGTTGGCCCTTCTTGCTGAGAGGCACCCAAGCGCTCATCTCCAGGATTTGTTTGACTCGGGTAATTGAAAGTGTTTTAAACTATTATAGCAACTGGAGGGCTTGTTTAACTGTCAGGCTGCCAGTCAAGCGGCTGGCAGAAAAGCCTGGTCCGTGAAGGACTGTCACTCAAAGGAAACCAGAAGTGTCGGCCTAATGGATTTCTCCCGCGCGCCCTGACAAAGCCGGGAGAGAAGAGAGAGAGGAAAAATCGATGTGTTGTCATGTGAGTCATGTGTGAGTGCAGGTCATCAAACAGCCCTGGTGGATTGGAACCATATTTGTGTAGCATTGGATATTTAGGACGTCCGTGCTTCTGACGAGGCATGAGAATGTGTGCGTGTGCGTGAACATGTTAACGGTGCTTGGTCGCTGCAAGAGTGGAGGCATGTGGGGGAGGGGGCGGCGGCGCGGGGTGGGGGGGTGCAGCGTTGAAAAGATGTTTCGGAGCAGAGAGGAGTTTGTATACATCCTGACTCTCGTGGGCTTTTGTTGCGGATGGAGTTGTGAGAGGGTTACCTGACCTTCACAACAATGTAGCTTTTATCCTCTGGTTCTGCAGCAGGTGACAAACTGTCTCTTATTCGTCCATTTGTTGTTCTGTCGTCTGACGGCCCTTCTCCTCAGCACAGGGCTCGTCTGACGCCGCAAGAAAAGGCCAGGCAGACAAAACAGCCACTTGTTTGGCAAATGATTGAGATGTAAATCCCCGCAGCTTGAATGGCGGTTTCATCACGTCACTGTATACAGGGCATCTTTAACTCCATGGGGAAGCCATTTTATGCCGGACTGTTGTTGCGCTTCGTCGAAAAAGGAAATGTTGTTTTACAAACAAACACTTAAGTGTCACAAACAATGGAAGGTAAAAGGCACAAATAATTGTTTACCTCAAGTATACAAACATAATTACAGATATTACAGTCGTCTGCAAGTATATAACCGTTCAGAATCTGTATATATGTGAAGCACGCTTCCGATTGCCGAGAAAAGTTGAATGAAAATGTAACAAGCTCTCATTTAAAAACGTTTAAATTCAATTTAAAGATGCTCTTTTTCCGCTTGAGAGCTGGACGACGAAAGGAAGCGTGACTGGCTCAAGAATCTTTTGCCTCAGGTTCTCATTTATTCCTTCATTTATACATTTGTACTCTAATGTTATTCAAACGGGAACATCTGTCTCAGATTGAGAGACGGCACTGAAGCAAGCAGAAAGACAGGGAACATGTTTGAAAAAGTCCTCCAGCTTTAAGCCAAGCAGGAAAGGTGAATCTGAACGTACAAACTTTCCCTCGTTACTGTGGCGCACACGTTTCATCCATTTGAGGACATGTTCTCATTTCTGTGTGGGTTTCTAAACTGTGTCATCCTAGTAAGGCTGGTGTGTGGTGGACAGCCTGCTTTCTGTTGTTGGACTGGCAGCTGAACACACACACACACACACACACTGACACACACACACACTGACACAAAGACACACATCTGCACACACAGACACACACACACTGACACAAAGACACGCATCTGCACACACACACACTGACACAAAGACACGCATCTGCACACACACACACACACACACACTGACACAAAGACGCATATCTGCACACACACACACACACACACTGACACAAAGACACGCATCTGCACACACACACACACACACACACACCCACACACACACAGAGTCCACTCCAACACCTCAAAGCTTTGTTTATTTTACAGTTCCTAATGTGGGTCACGGCGAACGGCTGGAGAGGCACGCACAGTCGTTTAGACTCAATACCACCTTTATGATTTATGGCCACGGACCCCACTCTCCCCCTCCTCCCCCACTCCCCCCCTGAGATCCCCTGCAGCCTCTTCATCTGACTCACTCCAGTACTGAGGTGGTTGTCTGTGTTGAGCTGAACCAGACCACCACCCTAAAAGGAATCAAATCATTTCGCCATGTTGAAAGTGAAAAGCAGTAATTACTCGTAATTGGGCCTTCAGATGTATTTTTTCGCTCCTTCTCTCTGTTTCGTCAAATTGGATGATTTCGTTTTCCAGAAGGTTCTAGATAGCTCAGAATCATTGGTGGTGGGGCAAAATTGGAAACAATCTTCTGTTCTATTTGAAATAGATTATTCTAGACGTTTGACATTCATTCCTCCATTTTTTTTCTTTCTTGCGCTTTTTCTCTCTCTTTCTGTGTCTTAGTCTTTGTCTTTCGTTTTTTCTTTCTTGCGCTCTCTCTTTCTTTCTCTCTCTCTCTCTCTCTCTCTCTCTCTCTCTGTCATAGTTTTTTCCCTTCTTTCTCGCTCTGCTTTGATACACTCTTAAGATGGTTATCAGAAGGACTGTGATTATGCTGTAATGCTTGATTTGAAGTTAGACTCCTTCTCTCCGCTCCTCTCGTCCTCCAGCACCGGTGCTTTTCTCTCTCTGACTGAGGAGAAGAAGGGAAGACCGTATCATTTCCAGAGGCACAAAGAGTTGTTGTCCAATCGTTCTGAAACCTAAATCGAGAGCTTGTGTGAGTTATTGTGTGTGTTGGTCATGTTCACATTTTAAATACGCTCGAACATCGTCGTTTATCGTAAACACAGTAATCATTTCACTTTGGGTAGTGATCTACTACTTAAGAATGCAACGTATTCCTCGTTCAGCTGTCCTTGCATAAAAAGGTTTGGAGACCGATGTGTGTGTTTACAACAGGTACATTACTGTTCACGTGATAGCCTGTGTGTATATTCATTGTTATTATAAGCTTGCTTCCAATATTTCCCCAACAGGTTGCTGCTGTCAAACATCCACATCCTTCTGATCTCGGTATGATGTGTTGTCTGCCAACAGGCCTGAGCAGCCCACAGTCACTACTGCACTTGTGTTTGCAGCAGTCATGTTGAGCCTGACCATGTTACAGAGAAGCTGGTCTGATTGGCAGCTACACACACACACTCACTCACTCACTCACTCACACACACACACACACACACACACACACACACACACACACACACTCACACACAGGTTACAGCTTGAAGCCCAGCAGGGATGTTCTGTCACACAGGCAAGTTTCTTCACTAGCGACAGAACAAAAAAATCGACCTCTTAAAAACGATGCATTTTCTAGACGTCCCACTTTGACGGGAAACTGTCCAACTTTCCGCAAGCTGGAAAATGCTGTTTGGGAAACAAATATTGAGGTGTGTGTGTCCTGTGTTGTGTTTTGTTGACGTGTTGGAACAGGGGTCTTGCTAGCAGAGACGTGGGGGGTGACATTTTCTGTTTTGCCAATACGAGTGTAAGTGTGTGCAAGTGTGTGTGTACGTGTGTGTACGTGTGTGAAAGTTTAGTGTGTGAATGTGTATGTTTGTGTGTTTGTGTTGGAGGGTCAAGGATGAGATTGAGCGAGGGAGATGTGACACAATAGTAGAGGAGGTTTCTGTCACGAGGTTTTGCAGGGTGCTCTAGAAGAGTACTGCTGATGATAAATGCAAACATTACCACACACACTTTCAGGAGCAAGGCTTGCGTTTAAATTACAGGTTTAAATTCAGCTACCAGAAAACATCTACCACTCTCTCTCCGGATCTCACCGCAGGTTATACCACTCATACACACTCACACACACTCACACACACATGTACACACACTCACACACACACACGTGCACACACACATGCACACACACACACGTGCACACACACGTGCACACATGCACACACACACGTGCACACACACACACACACATGCACACACACAAGTCCACGGGTCCTGACTGATGACGACACACTCGTGCATTCGCTGGACATTTGTGAGTTCCACTTATTCGGTGATGGACTAAAGCAACGTGACTGTACGTTAGATGAGAAAAACAGGATCTATTTTCTGGTTCTACCAGTAGGGATCTCCAGTCACAAGGTTAGACGTGGGAACACTGCAACCGGAATACCAATGGATGAAATGTTATTGCAAGACCTGTGTTGATTTAACGCTGAGCTGCTGTAGGGAGACACCGTGGGGTGTCAATGCTGACCAGTCTGACACATGCAAGGGCTCACAGACACACACACACACACTCACAAAATACACACACATATAATACATACACACTCTATACAAAATACGAGCACACTTGACACACACGCAGTCAGACACAGGAGCGCGCACACACCGGGGGGAGGGTGGCAGTGGTGTGAGGTGTGTGAGGGCTGGGAGGGTGTCTGACATCGTATGCGTGCGTCTAAGGAGACAGACCCGGACTGCACAGAAGTGTGATGCGGCACGCCCGTGTGAATTACAGTCCGCCACGGCGATGTGTGTGTGTTCATCTGGGCCCTTTACTGCGATGTCGCAAGCAGCCAATCATTTTTTCCACTCTAATTAGCACACATGTAAATCCAGTCTGTCCAGGGACCCCTGCGATGTGGCAACTGCCCACTGTAGGGGAGAGGGGGGGGGGTGTTTGAGCATGTGTGTGTGAGCGTGTGTGTGAGTGCTTGTGTGATGGTGTTAGAAAGGTGTCCACACTTTGTCGGCTTTGAGATAAATCTGCTCCTTCACCAGTCGCAGCATTCTGGACACTTCCACCCCCATCTTTGACCCCCTCCCTCTCTCTTCCCCTCCCGTAACACATTCTCCCACCCCTTCCCCCATCCCCTGTCATCTTAACCCCTTCACCCCTTCCTCCCACCCCCTCCATCTCTCCCTTCCTTTCCCCTCCCTCCCTCCCTCCCTCCCCCACCCTGCCACCAGCCTCACAGTCATCTGCCATCATGGCCGCCATGTTAAACAAAGGTCAACATTCCTAACAGCCAATTGGTCCAGACAGAAAAACGTGGAATAAATCCTATCTTCCTGGAAACGTTATTCATGAGTTTGAATCTCTGCAAGTTTTATCACAGTTTCAACTTAAAGTTACGACGAGATTTGCAGTTCCGCAACTATATAACCTGACATGTCGTGTTCAAGGAACATGCGTGCGTATTTAGTGTGAGATCAAACAGACTATTGTTCCTTTTATACAGCGTTGGGGGAGGACGGGGAAGGAGGGGGGGAAGGGGAAGAGGAGAAGATAAAAAAGGGGGGGGAGAGAACGGGCAAGGAGGAGGTAAAGAAGGGGGGGAAGGGGCAAGGAGGAGGTAAAGAAGGGGGGGAGGAGGTGTAGGAGTGGGGGAATAGGGGAGGAGGAGGAGGAGGAGGAGGAGGAGACGGAACAGTGCAAACGACAGGAAGAATAAATACATGAATAAATAACAGCAAAAGGCAAACAGAGCCCAGCCATCAGTCCGATTAGGTGGGGCCTCGTCGGTCGCCTGCCTCACAGCTGGAACGGTCACGGTAACTGGAAGAAGCGCTGTCCCTCCGGATATCGGCCGCACCTCGGCCGCCGCTGCCAAGCGCATGTGGCAGATGTCAGCGTTCAGGAAGCCTTAACCGTGTTTGGGACTTGAACCAGGATGGGTGGTGGGGGCGAGGGGGAGGGGGACGTGGGTGGGTGGTGGGGGCGAGGGTGGGTGGGGGAAGGGGGGCGCGCAACTGAAACCACTGACTTTCTGAATCTGTCGCGCATGGACAAGAGAAGAGGAGGCAGAGAGAGAGGGTGCGGGGGGAGGGGGGGGTTGAGTGTGTTTGTGGGTCACTTCTGGGACGGCTTGAACATCTGATTGATTAGGTCCAAAAGGGTTGAACAGAAAATATTGTTGCACATGCTGACTCCAGTTGCACATGCTGACTCCAGTTGCACATGCTTACTCCAGTTGCATATGCTGACTACAGTTGCACATGCTGACTCCAGTTGCACATGCTTACTCCAGTTGCACATGCTTACTCCAGTTGCACATGCTGACTCCAGTACGAGGGAACTTCAGGGAAAAACAGGGAAAATCTTCTTATTTCTACAGGAATGTTGAATATAAAAGTTCAAACACAGGTGTACCCTCTAAGCAATACTAAATCATTTATTTATTATTTTTTATTCGTTTGCATTGATGATCATCCAGGTGCAGAATGTTGTTGATGGGCCTCAAATGGTGTTTTAGTCGTTTTACTTACTTACTTACTGACTGACTGACTTACTTACTGACTTACTGGCTTACTGACTGACTGACTGACTGATTTACTTACACACTTAAAAAATAAAAACGTCTGTAACTAAACGGAGACGGAACAACTGATGTAACGAGGACACGAATCATGGAGTAGGCTGTGAGTGTGTTTCTGTGACAGAGTGAGAGGCTGTGTGTGTGTGTTTCTGTGAGAGAGTGAGAGGCTGTGTGTGTGTGTTTCTGTGACAAGATGAGAGGGGGGGGGGGTTCAGAGAGAGGGGAGGAAAGAGAAGAGAGAGAGAAATAGTGTGTGTGTGAGAGAGTGAGAGGCTGTGTGTGTTTCTGTGAGAGAGTGAGAGGCTGTGTGTGTGTGTTTTTGTGAGAGAGTGAGAGGCTGTGTGTGTGTTTCTGTGACAGAGTGAGAGGTCTGTGGTGTGTGTTTCCTGTGACAGAGTGGAGCTGTGTGTGTGTTTCTGTGAGAGAGTGAGAGGCTGTTGTGTGTGTGTTCCTGTTGTCAGCACTGGTGTGTGTGTCAGTGAGTGTCTGTGTGTGTTTCTGTGTGAGAGTGAGAGGCTGTGTGTGTGTGTTGTCTGTAGCAGAGTGAAGGCTGTGTGGTTTCTGTGAGAGAGGTGAGATAGCTGTGTGGTGGTGTTTTTCTGGTGCAGAGTGAGAGGCGGGTGGATGTGTGTTTCTGGTGAAGAGTGCCGAGGATGTGTGTGTGTTTTCTGGTGACAGTGAAGGACTGGTGTGTGTTTTCTGTAGAGAGTGAGAGGCTTGTGGTGTGGTTTCCCGTGTGACAGTTGAGAAAGGCTGTGTGTGTGTTTTCTGTGAGGAGAGTGAGAGGGCTGTGTGTGTTGTCGTGAGGAGAGTGAGAGCTGTGTGTGTGGGTGTTTTGTGAGAGAGGGAGGCTGTGTGTGTGTGTATGTGTACGTGCGCAAATGTGTGTGAGTGGGTGGGATTGTTGTGTGTGTGTTTTTGTGAGAGAGTGAGAGGCAGTGTGTGTTGTTTCTGTGACAGAGTGAGAGGCGGTGTGTGTGTGTTTCTTGTGAGAGAGTGAGAGGTAGTGTGTGTGTGTTTGTGACAGAGTGGAGAGGCGTGTGTTTGTGTTTGTGAGAGAGAGAGGCTGTGGGTGTGTGTGTTTCTGTGAGAGAGAGAGAGGCTGTGTTGTTTTCTGTGAGAGAGTGAGAGGCTGGTGGTTGTGGGTTTCTGTGAGAGAGTGGAGAGGCTTGTGTGTGTTTTCTGTTGAGAGGAGTGGAGGCTGGGTGTGTTTTCTGGTGAGAGAGTTTGAGAGGCTGGTGTGTGTGTTCTGTGAGAGAGTGAGAGGCTGTGTGTGTGTGTGTCTGTGAAGAGAGTGAGAGGCTGTGTGGTGTGTGTTTTTCGTTGAGAGAGTGAGAGTCTGTGTGTGTGTGTCACTGTGACAGAGTGAGAGGCTTGTGTTGTGTGGTGGTTTCTGTAGAGAGTGAGAGGCAGTTGTGTTTGTTGTTACTGTGGGAGATGAGGGCTGATGTATGTGTGTTTCTGTGGAGAGAGTGAGAGGGCAGTGTGTGTGTGTTTGTGAGGAGTTGGGTGTGTGTGTGAGGGGGAGAAAGAGAAAAAAAATTGGAAAAGAGAGAGATGAGAGAGAAAAGAGAGAGTGTGTGTGTGGTGTTTGTGAGAGCGGAGGAGCAGTGTGTGTGTGTTTCTGTGAGAGAGTGAGAGGCTGTGTGTGTGTGTTTCTGTGAGAGAGTGAGAGGCAGTGTGTGTGTGTTTCTGTGAGAGAGTGAGAGGCAGTGTGTGTGTGTTTCTGTGAGAGAGTGAGAGGCAGTGTGTGTGTGTTTCTGTGAGAGAGTGAGAGGCTGTGTGTGTGTTTCTGTGAGAGAGTTAGAAGTGGTGTGTGTATGTGTATGTGTTTCTGTGAGAGAGTTAGAGGCAGTGTGTGTATGTGTGTGTGTTTCTGTAAGAGAGTTAGAGGCAGTGTGTATGTGTATGTGTTTCTGTGAGAGAGTTAGAAGTAGTGTGTGTATGTGTGTGTGTTTCTGTGAGAGAGTTAGAGGCAGTGTGTGTATGTGTGTGTTTCTGTGAGAGAGTTAGAGGCAGTGTGTATGTGTGTTTCTGTAAGAGAGTTAGAGGCAGTGTGTGTATGTGTGTGTGTTTCTGTAAGAGAGTTAGAGGCAGTGTAGGCAGGGTGAACCATACTTCATGACGTACAAAGATTTCCTCTCTGTGAGTTCTGGTATTTGTGTGTTAAAGAGAGAACTCCTGAAGAGTCTCATTGTGATTACAGCAACACAAACAGTCCTCTCTTTCTTCCTCTCTTTCTCTCCCTCTCTCTTTCTCCCTTCCTCTCTCTCCCTCTCTCTCTCTCTCTCTCTCTCTCTCTCTCTCTCCCTCTCTCTCCCTCTATCTCTCTCTCTCCCTCTCTCTCTCTCTTTCTCTCTCTCTTTCTCTCTTTCTCTTTTTCTTTCTCTATCTCTCTTTCTTTCCCTCTCTCTCCCCCTCTCTCTCTCTCTCCCTCTCGTTGCTCTCTCCCTGTCTCTCTGAGTGAACAAAAAAACCAGAAGAAAACACATTTATTCCAACCGCTCCGAAGATTTCACTTCCAAGTGTCTACGTGCGCGCACACACATTGGGCGTGTACGAGTGTGTGTGTGTGTGTGTGTGCAGGGCTCACTCAAAACCAGGCCTTTGAAGTGAAGCAGCGATGAGGGGAAGTTAATTATCTCCCATTATGCAGGCTGGGCGCGACCAAGCGCCAGTTAAGGCCATGTTTTTCCCTTTAATTAACTAGAAAGCCGAGCGCTGGCTGTCAGCGAGCCGCAATGCGAGTGTTTCAGAGGCAGGAATCCTCGGGTGAGGATGAGAGGGCGCCAGCACTGGCCACATGTTAATGCTACAGCGTTAGCATCTTAAACTGCGTTAGTGGATGCTGCTTTCAAACAGGTCTGGGGGGAAAAGCAACGAACCTAGGAATAGTCTCCAGGGAAAATCTTCACTCTTTTTTTTTCTTCCTTTTTTTGGTGTTTCAGAACTTCAGCTACTGGGCAAATTCATGTGGTGTTGAAAGATCTGGGAGCAACTTGAAGTGTTAAGAGAAACTCTCGATAATGTAAAATTATGATTTTCTGGGGGAGGGGAGGGGGCGTTGTGTAGATTATAATGGGCTAATGGTGCTACAGGCCTTGGAGGAGTCAGGCAAAGTCTTTGAGCTGGATGAAAACAGGCTGGGAAAATACGCTTAATTGCTCGTTGAGGTAATAAATGTAGAGATATTGTGCCATGGAAATCACTCTTCAATCTACCTCGAGTTGCGAATCTATTCCAAAGTCATGGAGGAAACTGCGGCCTCACTTTTAAGCCCAAGAAAATGGCCTCGTCTCCTGCAGTGCTGAGTTGGGACATGGGTTACATGTTAGTTTTAAGCAAACAGTTCTTTTAAAGAATCATCTCCGTGTGCACACGCGCTCACTCTAGGGACGAGGAGAAGAGATTTCTCTCTCCGCGTCACATCGTGTAAAAGTGGAGCACTGACTTCTACTGTGTGTTCATTAGTAGGATGCTATGAATTAAACATGTGGCTGGAGTAATGCAATCATCATTCATCTTTACTGTAGTAGATACAGGAAATGGAGATGGTTTTTACTGAAAGCTTGACAAATACTAGGCGGTTTGTTGCAGGTTATCTTAGGTTTGCGCCGCATCAGACGAACGCAAACAACAATGGCTTGAACGGTTGTGAACGCGCTCCGAGCATCCAGCCACAGTGGTAATTGACCATACATCACTGCGAGCGCACTGAGGAATGTTCCAGAGGTGTTGTTCTGGCGCTTTGCTCAGGGAATGGCATAATTGCGAAAAATTAAGTTGTCAAAGACTCCTGCCGTGGTTCCCTAAAACGAGAGCTCACGTCCGTCCGATCGGCGTGCCTCCCTCTCATCTGAACTGTGCTCAGTAGGGAAGCAATGCATGCTGGGAAGCGTACCGCTGGGGTGAGCAATTAAATAGAAAATGACAGCATGAAATATGATGATTACTGTTATACAAAAGGCACATTTAGGAATGAGTAGATAACTGTCATTTTTTTTCATTCTTCGCAGCTGTTTTTTAGACCTTTTTTTTAACTTTGTTAACTTAATGTCTCTACGATAATGTTGGTTTTGAGGGAGAGTTAAAGTTGACTTCTTAATAACTCCGACTCGTGACTCTGGGTCTGTCTGGAGTGTAGTTTGGTTTTTCGGCATCATGGAGTAATGTCTTTCCTTTGTGTTCAAAGAGATTATTGCGTCTTCTGTTCAACTTAAAATAATTAAAGGAAGAAGCGTATATCTGCAAAAACATCGGTGGAGATAGTACCCTGATAGACTAAACATATCCTGTCTGTTCATGTCCCTTTTAATGCCTGAATTATCTTTCTGTGGGGAAATATAAATAAACATTTGCACACTTCTACATGTTACAATACACAGTCTGTATAACACCCCATATTTCCTCCTACCCGCACAGTCAAACCCTTCATTACAGCCCCTAACCAAAGGAGACGCTGGACACTCCCTGCTTGGCTGGTATCGTCCATATACCCCATCCTCTCACACACACACCTTCACACACACCCCTCCCTCAAACAGACACACACCCTCACATACACATCCTTACACACTTTACACACACACACCCTCACACACCTTACACACACCCTCACATGCACACACACCCTCATACACCCTCCAGCACCACCAGCCAGCGTGCCTATTGACCGGTCTGGACTGTGTGTGTGCGGACGACAACAGAGCAGTTATTAATGAGCGTCGCTCTCTCGTGTCGCTCTCTCGTGTATCCCTGTGCTCTGAGACACGCCCCACCCCTCTTCACCCCTACCCACCCCTCCTCACCCATCCCCACCCCTCCTCACCCATCCCCACCCCTCCTCCGCCCAGGCTGGCTCCAGCTGTCTGGCTCAGGCGGGTAAAAAGATCCTTCCTTATGTCTTGACTCCACCCTCCTCCTCCACCCCCTCCCCCCCTGCTAACCTCCCACAGCAAAATCAATAGGGAAATATTTCTGAAACTTTCCAGCAGTATAATGGGGCAGTGGTAGTCTGTGTGATGGCCTTGAATTCATCGTAAGAGCATCTTAATGGGTTGATCCGGATGGCGCTGATCAGAGAGGGCTGGGGAGGAGCAGGATGCCCAAGGTTCAAGCAGTCTGTCGGAGAAGAGGGCAGGGCCGTCATGTGATGGTGTATGGGGACTGTGGTGGGTGCACCCTCTCATGCAAGCCCGCTGGTCGCCAGGCTAAATCGTTGTCTTTTGGGAAGACCTCCATGTTAATTCCTTACAGGCACAAACACAGACACTCAAACCCTTTCCCGCACGCACCAGACGTAGAAAAAAACAACTGAAGACGTTCAGTCAGAAATGTGTGTGTGTGTGACCGTGTAGAGAAGTAGTGAGTTTCAGAGAAGAAGACTGCACTGCTGCCGCCGCCGGCTGGTTGGAGACATGTCACTTCCTGTGGAACTCAAGTCGGCCATTTTGTTTTCCTTGTAATACAGTATAGCCTCCCCCCTCTCCTCTCCTTTCTCCATCTCTCTTCCCTGTCCTCCACCTCTACTCACTCTCCCCCTTTGCTCTCCCTTCTCCATCCTCCTTTACCATTTCCCCCCTCCTCCTCCTCCCTTTCTTTACACTTCCCTTTCCTGTCCACTCCTCAACACATTGATTACCCATAACTGAGGCTAACTAACGTTCTGGTATTCCCAACCTCCCGGTGACAGAGTGCTGTCACCACGGCGACTCCTGTGACACAGTGCTGTCACCACGGCAACTCCTGCTTCCTTAGAATGTTGGGGGAGGGGGGGGGGGTTAACCCCCCTTCGACACTTTGTCTTTGCTATAGATTAAACTCCCTCTCTTTCTCTCTCTCACTCTCAGTCTCTCTCTGTCGGAGACTGTCCTCTTGGAAACTGGGCTGAGGAGATGAGAGACTCACTCAAACTCTTGTGAAATAAATATATAGAAATTGTTAGAGGCCGAGTCTTATGAAATGAAAATGTCAGTCGAGCAACACTTGCTCATCATTATCAGTTGCTAATTCATGATCATTTGCATCTTGTCTATGTCCTGTGTGGCTTTTCTATTAATAAACTGGTTTCAAGCTTGATGCCGTTTGACAACTAATCTGTCCACCTATTCAGAACATCCAACTTTCAGTTCAGTCAGTACAGTGCCAGGAAGTACAGACACCAGGAAATACAGTACCAGGAAGTACAGTACCAGAAAGTACAAACACCAGGAAGTGTAGTACCAGAAAAATAAATATGAGATATGAGACTCATGAAAATACATTTTTAATGATTATATTTACATAATTTGTACCGAAATGCGCGTCTTTTCTTCCCAGAAATATTATTAATCTTTCTTTCTCCCCCTCCCTCTCTCCACCTCTCCCTCTCTCCCCCTCTCCCAACCTCCCTCCCTCACTCTCTCCCTCCCTCTCTCTCACTGTCTCTTTCTCACTTGTCTCCCCCCTTCTGTCTCTCTCCCCTTCAGTCCTCCATCCCCATCTCCTCTGGATGGGATCCTGCTGCTGTGCTAGCTGTGCTAGCTGTGCTGGTGTCTGGCTGTGCTGGTGTCTGTTTGTGCTGGTGTGCTGGTGGCTGGCTGTGCTGGTGGCTGTGCTGGTGGCTGTGCTGTGCTGGGTGTGCTGGTGGCTGGCTGTGCTGGTGGCTGTGCTGTGCTGGGTGTGATGGTGGGCTGGTGGCCGGCTGTGCTAGCTGTGCTGGTGTGATGGTGGCTGGCTGTGCTGGTGGCTGTGCTGGTGGCTGTGCTGGTGGCTGTGCTGCTGGCTGTGCTGTGCTGGTGGCTGTGCTGTGCTGGTGTAATGGTGGGCTGGCTGGTGGCTGGCTGTGCTAGCTATGCTGGTGTGATGGTGGCTGGGTGTGATGGTGGCTGGGTGTGATGGCTGGCTGTCTGGTGTCGCCCTGGATCAGGGAGGCGTGGAGGCGCGGGCCGATCGGAGCCGAGGGAGGACGCCTCGCTGCAGGTCACCTTTCACGGGCAATTAGTGTCGGAGCGCCGGCGCGTTGGGCGCTTGTCGGCCTCGCTTATCGTGAAGATCAGCGACGATCAGTCTCCACGTCTCTCGCTCTCTCTCCCCGTCTGCTCACTCCAGCGCGCTTGCTGTCTTTCTCTGTTTCCTCTCCTCTCGCCTCCTGCTCTTTTTTGTGTGCTTTGGCGGGCCTCTTGGCGAAGGGTACTGGCAACCTCTCTCTCTCTCTTCCTGTCTCTCTTTCGCCACACTCAAACTCAAGCGACACCTCTTCACAGTGTCTCTCCCTCCGTAAACCTGTGTCATTTTTCAAGGGCTGCTTCCATGTACTCTGGGATATTTTCACCTGTGACCTTTTTTTAAAACCAGTTTTCACTTCTCCTTCCTTTTCTCCTGTATGCTCTTTGTTCAGAAACACACATGCAAAACAAAGACAAACACGCAGACGCTCACAAAGAAATACGCGCACGTATCACACAAGCTGTTTTTCTGAGAGGATGGGCTTCAGTTCCAGAGAGTCTCAGTGTCCAACCACATCCGTAAACATGAGACGCATGTTGTGTCAGATGGAGAGAGTGAGGGAGTGTGTGTGTGAGAGGGAGGGAGGGAGGGAGGGAGGGAAGGAGGAAGAAGGAGAGAATGGGAGATAGAGATGGAGAGAGAGAGAGAAACAGAGAGAGAGGAGGGAGAGACAGACAGAGATAGAGAGAGAGAGAGAGAGAGAGGAGGGGGAGACAGAGAGAGAGAGAGAGAGGAGGGGGAGACAGAGAGACAGAGAGGGAGTCAGAGAGACAGAGAGAGAGGAGGGGACAGAGTGACAGACAGACAGAGAGACAGACAGAGAGACAGAGAGACAGAGAGACAAACAGAGAGACAGAGAGAGAGGAGGGGACAGAGTGACAGACAGACAGAGAGACAGAGAGAGAGGAGGGGACAGACAGAGAGACAGACAGAGAGACAGACAGAGAGACAGACAGACAGACAGACAGACAGACAGACAGACAAAGAGACAGAGAGACAAACAGAGAGACAGACAGACACAGAGAGAGAGGCAGAGAGTTTTTCACCCGGAGGAGACTGGTCTTGGCAGCGTTGACCCTTGATGACATGCTTGCACTGTCTCCTCAATGCCAAGGGGCATCATTCTGATACTAGACTGCCCTTTTCTCTGCCACACACACAGACACACACAATCTGGCACGCTCACGCACACACTAACACACCCACACAGACACACACAAACTGGCACGCTCATGCACACACTAACACACCCACACAGACACACACTAAAAGGTCCTTTGTCTAAAAGACTGAGGCTTCAGCTCCATGATGGTTGGAGTTTGTCATCCTCTTAACAATCTTTCAAAAAGCCAGAATTACATGTGATTGGCAAATAAAACGTAAACTGATTTACCTTCACCACAGCAGGAACAACTAAGAATAAATCAGGTCATGGAAATATACAATTGAAGCTAGTAATTGACACAAAGAGTACAGCCAGGACAGCTAACAAATAGTCGGTATTATAATTATGCACACAAGCTATATGTTTAAATACCAGTTGGTGTGTCCAGGAGTTCATGTGATGCCTGCTGTCTTCAGGCATTGATTAATGATGTCTGGCCATGAAAGTCTCTCATCCATAGGACACTATTAGTTTTTACTCTAATTACCACTGGTAGTAATGTTTCCTATCCATAACTGTCTGGCGCTGAGGGAGTGTATGTATGCATGTGTGTTTGTGTGTGTGTGAGAGAGAGGGAGAGAGAGAGAGTGAGGGAGAGAGAGAGGTAGAGAGAGACAGAGAGAGAGAGAGAGAGAGAGAGAGAGAGAGGGAAAGAGAGAGAGAGGGAGAGAGAGACAGTATGGTGCATGCTTGTATACTTGAAGGTGAGTGGGTGTTGGCAGTATAGCCAGCATGGTGGGGGAGGGTTTGGCCTGTCTACTGCTGCGGTAGGTGTGTGTTTGTGAGTGTTTGTGTGTGTGTTTAAGTGTGTGTGTGTTTGGGGGGTGGGGGGAGAGGGTTAGGGAGAAGTGCTTCTGCATGCTATACTTGTGTATTTGCATGCGTGTGGGTGTATTTGTACCTGTGTGCATCTACATTTATGTGTGCGTATGTGGATGCGAGTGTGTGCGCACGTGAGTGTGCGAATGCAAGTGTGTGTTGGTGTGCATTTGTGGGTGCATGTGTGTGTTCACATGAGAGACAGAACATAGATGAGGATGAGTGAAGGCAAGCGTGCGTGTGCATACGTGCGGTGCGGGAGAGTGTGCATGTGTGTGTGTGAGTGTGCATGTGTGCGAGTGTGTATGTGTGTGTGAGTGTGCATGTGTGCGTGAGTGTGCTTGTGTGAGTGTGTGTGTGCATGTGTGTGTGTGAGTGTGCATGTGTGTGTGTGAGTGTGCATGTGTGCGAGTGTGTATGTGTGTGTGAGTGTGCATGTGTGCGTGAGTGTGCGTGTGTGAGTGTGTGTGTGAGTGTGCATGTGTGTGTGTGAGTGTGCATGTGTGTGTGATTGAGGCCCAGACTCCGACAAGCGCTCGTCTTCTCCCCAACATTGTATGGCAGCGCATCTTTCATTTCAATATTTCAATATTTATGTCTGACTTTTACACGGCGAGAAGTTCAAAGTCATTGTAAGGGTATGTAACTTGGACGTGTGTTTTTCTGTCAATTACCATAGCTGTTTCTCAGGCCATGCCTAGTTTGGGATTTTTTTGATCTGTTTATTTATGAATATTATATTCCTTCAATCTCTGATTGGCTGCTCAGATGATGCCTGGAAAAACTTCCTTCATTAACCCTTGATAATCCCAGACAGGGACGGTAGACGTTTGGTATCAACCAACACGCAACAACGAACCGCTGATAGATTCAATCGTCTCTCAAATGGATCTGGAGGTCCAACGTTGTCGTTTCGTAAGTGTTGATTTGAGTGAACTTCCATGGCGTCACGCTCGTACTTGAATAGACGATGACAGCCTTGATTGATATTCTGCCGTGATCTTATATTGTGCGTGCATGTGTGTTTGCACCTGTACAGATGTACGCGTGTCTTTCTACATAGATGTGTGTGTGATCATCAACATCGCGTGTGCGTCCACCTTGTGTCTTCATGAGTGAGTGTTTGCTTTCGTTCCTCTCTGGGCCCTGGTTCCCCCGGCGCGCTCGCGAACTTCCCCGGGAACCACGGAAAAGGCCAACCTCATTTGCATCCAGGGGTCTTCATTAGAATATGCTAAAAAGCCAAAGAAGAGCATCTCCAGCCACGTTGATGAATAGCTACCGCAACGCCATCGCCTCGAAGTACTCTGTCGTCACCCTTATTTGCATGCCTGCTTCATTGAAGTTATTTATTTATTTGCATACTTAATGGCCACATTCTTACACACACAGCATCTAAGGATCCTTGGCCAGCATCCCGGAATTTAAATTGGACGTTTTTTTCCTTCTCCAGGTGAAATGAAGGATTGTCATTCGCATGAAGGTGTGGACGGTGACGTTTTCGATGACGTCTTTGACGAGAGTTTGTGATGCGAAGATGTTAACGAGGTAGATTCTTTGCCCCTCAATCTGAGGAATTATAACGACTAAAGTGCTTTTGTAATTTTTAGGATAGATAAGAATGTGTAGATCAAAACAAGTGACGTGAGTTCAGACCTGATGGTCTGTAAGATTTCCGTTACCCTCTGTTGAACTCTGAAACATTCAGAAACACTTTAAGGCTCCGGCTTTTTTTTATATGGGGAAAATGCAATCTCCTCTCTAAGACATGTTAGAAGCACTAAACAGTAAACACACTAAATAAATAATGTTTTTTTTCCCTCTCTTCCTCTACTCTTTTTTTATATTTTTATTTGTGGTTGAAATGGACCCTAGGGCGCTGGTCTCTCAGGCCTCATGCAGTGCTGTCTGTTGAAAACAAACCTGAGCGGATGGTCCTGGAACGCCTGTTTAATCTAGTCATTCAGGCCCTGACGAGATCTGACTGGTTCGGTCCCGAGTGAAATCTTTGAGTCCCGGATCTCGACGGCAACCCATCGCCCTCTATAAACACACAGAGCCAAACGCGTCAGATGTTGGCTCGCATTTAATCGGTGGTCTTCCAGGAAAACTAAAAAGTACAAAACAAATCCCCCACAAAAAAAAGCAGTCGGACATGAAAGTCCAGAGTTTAATTGAAGGTTTTTGTTTGTTTGTTTGTGTTGTTTAATTTTTTATTTTTTTTGTATGGTTAGGTGACAGAGTTCAGTACATTAGGGGCTTCTTAAAACTGTCGCCATCTAATGAGGTCATCCCAACACTCAATATCCTGCTGACGACATATAAAACCTTCACACACCTACAGTTCCTACATTCTGACAGATGATAGGCTGGGCCGTCGTAAACACTTTTGGACGTGCTGCCAAAGCTAGTGGTCTGAAAAGGGGGAAGTAAGACGCAGTGATGTGGCATACAAACCTGGGCTGACCAGCACGCGACCGACGACGCTGCGAGTGGACGCGTGGGAGGAGAAAACACCACGGGTAACGCCAAACGTAGACGTGTACGTACGTGTCGCGTAGCGTGCGTGTTTGTGCCAGATCGTGCGTGTTTGTGCCAGATCGTGCGTGTTTGTGCCAGATCGTGCGTGTTTGTGCCAGATCGTGCGTGTTTGTGCCAGATCGTGTGTGTTTGTGCGTGAGGATCCAGAATGAGGACCTTAGTGAGACCACTCAACTTCACTGGGTCAAATCACCCTGTCATAACAACAAGGTGTTTATTTATCCTTTATTTATTTCAATAGTTATATACTACACAGTTACATACACTACGTGATATATGTTTCGTACATTTTCTTCTTCCATGCCCTCTATTTTACCGGCAGGCCTGACGACCACGGAAGGAGGTAATTAATGACCAGCCCCTTTCACAGTTGGCTCTGGCTGACTTTACAGTCAGCGCCTCCGTTAACATGCAGGTTCCACTTCTTTGTATAAGAAACCCAGGGGGCAAGTTGCGACAGGCGTAAGGACCGCAGTGTTTTAAATCTTAACCGCTGGTCCTCGTTTTTTTTTTTTTGTTGTTGTTGAAAAGAGCAGGCGAGCTAGGCTTTAATTTCCATCCCCAGGCTCAGATTTATTAGATATCCGAGGAAGTTTTGCTAAGCGGGCTAATGAGAAGCACAGGACTCCTGAATGATTTAGTAGGGAAAGGGAGCATGTGTACGGAGATACAGAAAGTCAAAAGACAAATTCTCATCTCGTCCCTTAATTGGCGAAGGAGGAAAGTTTTTGCACCAAATGATTTAATGTCACAATAAAAAAAATTAAATATATATTTGTCGGTGCTGAGTGTAGCGGTAGAATTTGACAAAGATATCTGCACCTTCCCTTTCCAGATGGGTTTACCGTACCGAGTTTTGCTCTCACAACTGGAATCTTGATCGTGGTTTTTTTTCTTAGGCGTTAAGTAGCCTGAAGAAGAAAAAGAAGGTCTTCTTTCAGATTTCAGAACAAAGGATTGTCTTGAGGCACATTTGAAAATTAAGTTCAATAGAAAATTATTCGATATGCCTCGTGACAGGGAATCGCAAAGATAAAGATTAAAGATCTTCCTTAAGGGTTTGGGAGAAATACTTGAAGCAGCAGTAAAGTGTCTAATTACTTACCACAGTCTACTGAAGTTTGAGATTTCGGCAGTACACATAATGTGATGACAGTACCCCATATATACAACCAGCTAATATCCACACGTTCAATGGGATGATGTTGTTAAAGAAAAAGTTTAAACGCAAAACAAATATTTAACGTGTTTACATAAATTGTTGTGCTGTTTACAAAATGGTGTTTGTGTCTTATGTGTATTTGCACACATACTAAGTTTATTTCAGTTTTTATAAAAACTGTTCATCAAACTACCACTGGTACACAGCATTGCTTACTAACTTTCGGAAGACAGCTAACTTTTGAAGGCGCGTTATTTTTTTTGGAACTAGTTAACGGAAATACACATCAGAGTTACCCCTAGTATGTTTGTGATTACTTCTACAACGCTCAACCAAGAAGAATCTCTAAGCAACCAAAACATGATGCCAATCCTACGAGGGATTGAAATAAAAAGTTACCTCACTGATGTAATTGTGAACTTTTGACACCTATTAGGCATGTGCAGATCATCAACGGAGTTGATAGAATTCTAAATGGCCTCGGGGACCAATCACAGTCAAGATCTGCTGTTGCCTGTGGAGACCACTGTGGCACCTGAAGGTGTTGTAGCTAAAAATGGCTTCCTTTTCCTGTGAAATAGGTTCTTCTCTCCTACTATATTTCTCTTCCTCTGTCGCCCCCCCTTCCTGTCTCACGCTCTCTTTATCTATCTCTACTATCTCACTCTTTCCATCGCTCTCTAACCACACACATATTCTCTCTCTATCTGTCTTTCACTCTCTGTCACACACACATATACGTTTTCCATCTGAACCACTTTCCTGCCTTCTACCCGGGGATTTAAAGTCCCTCCCCATGGGTTCGAACCCCTTCGACTCCCCGCCCCCAACCACATTCTCAGCCACTCGTTCTCTTACCAAACGCCACCGTCATCGGCCGTTCCTACCACAAGGCTCTCGCTCCGTGTTCCCCTTTCTGATTGTTACTTCAGGCCCTCTCACCCCAGGCCCCGACCTTGCAACCATGGAAAATCCAAGCCAGGTTATGTGGTTTAAACGTTCTCACTCCGTATCCGCTTTGTGCGGGGCACGTAGAAATATTAGCAGCCATGCCTCGTGCACGGAAAATGAGGATTCAGACCCATGTGAGTTTAATGGGTCTTCAATCAAGCACATTTACATTCTTAAATGTGTCTTCTGAGGTTATAGAGTGTGCGTTTCCTGGTGCTGGTTTCCCGCTCTCTCCTCGGCGTCTCCCTCGGGATCAAGGGGAACCACAAAAGGGATGTGAAGAGCATCCGTGTAATATCTCCTGGAATCGACCCCACACCGGGACACACACCAAATCACACGCCCCACAGCTCCTATCCTTCAGGCCCAGGGCCGAGGTCCGGTCTAGCTTCTATCCCAGACCGATTCAGAGGTTCTGCTTCAACACGACGAGGTATCGTCATGCGTGTCTCTTTTTGGGTGCCCAATGGTGTCTCCCCCCCTGCGACCGTCCCGCGCCCTCCTCCCCCGCTCCCCCTCCTCCCCCCCAGCTCTAGCACACCCCTCGAGCGCTCTGTTTTGTTTCAGGGCTCTACCCGGCTCAAGACCGAAGATTGTCATTTAATACCAGGTTTCCTGTATTTCAATCTCCTGTCTGCCTCTGCAGACCGAGGGCTGACCCGTAGTGACAGATGTAAAAGCTGAACCAGAGGCTAAACTGAGGGAGAGAAACGTTCCTACCGTTGGATCTCTGACAGACTGGTGCAGCCGAAAGTGAAACACGCTGTCTGGGCCGTTGAAAACTCTGACAGTGATCAACAAAGAAGTATTGTCTTACCCGTTTTTTTTATTTTATTTTTTTAATTGTCTTTCCACGGTCTCAGAGATCAACTGCTTGGATTTTTCTAGAACTCTTGTCAAAAGAATCGGGTGTTTTCTTTATTTTTTTCTCTCATCGTTGGAGTAAATGATATTTCCCTAAGAGCTCTCTCGCTGAGGCTCTCAAAGTGATATTGACATGTTGTCAAGCCCATGCTTCTCCCAGAAGGCTTCTTAGGTTTTTGACAGCCACGAGCTCCGATCAGGATTTTTTCTCTCCGTTGAGTAATTTCAGCTTGTCTTCCAGAAATGATTTGTTGCCCCTATTTTTAGTCCAAACTCAGATCTTCAACCGTCAACTACAAGTTGTCTGGAGACACCTGGTAGGGGGTTGTTCTGAAATCCCACATCTAAAATCTGGACAAGTCAAGATTCTGAGCAAAGATGAATACTTTTTAGGGGGGGAAAATAACCAGTGTTGGCCACAACATAAATGTTTTTTTCCCCCACCTGCCTTAAAACATTCATCATCATTTTAAATAAACGCTAATTGTTATCTATTTCCGTGATCAAAATAAAGTCCCAAACATGCAAAACAAGAAAGAAAAGGAATGAAAATAAGACGCTTTAAAAATGCTCTGGCAGCCCAACGAATTCAACACCTTCCCACCATGCTGAGAGGTTGAAGGGCGAGGCCTTAGCCCAGCTGTGTGACATATTGCAGCGGCCATGTTTCGCTGTCTAGCCCTTTGCTGCCTCCTCCCTCCATCATAGCCCCCGCTCCCTCCTGTAGCCCCCCTCTTCCATGGGCCACCCCCAAGACATACGAGACCACGCTGTTTCAGATGACGACCTCGTGGGTCTTGACCATAAAAACAGCATCAGGGCAATGAGCCACAAAGAGATGGAGATGGAGCGAGCGAGGGAGAGAGAGGGACGGAGAGAAGTGATGCAGAGGGAGAGACAGTAAGAGAGTGAGGGAGAGAGAGGGAGAGAGACAGTGAGGGAGAGAGACAGTGAGGGAGAGAGAGTGAGGGAGAGAGACAGTGAGGGAGAGAGAGTGAGGGAGAGAGACAGTGAGGGAGAGAGAGAGAGAAAGGGTGGGATGGTGGTGTGGATGAATGGAGAACATGAAGTTGGAAACACTTCAGGGAATGAAAGAAAAAGAAAGGTGAAAGACCTGCATATCCAGAAGGAAAATCTATATTTAGAGTCAGAGAGATATGAGACAGACAGAAAGACAGACAGAAAGACAGACAGGAAAGAGACAGACAGAGAGATAGAAGGAGGGACAGACAGAGAGCCAGACGAAGAGCCAGACAGACAGAGAGAGAGAGAAAGACAGAGATATAGGAGAGACACAAAAAGAGACAGACAGAGAGAGAGAGACAGACAGACAGAGAGAGAGAGAGACAGATATATAGGAGAGAGACACAAAGAGAGACAGACAGAGAGAGAGAGAGACAGACAGAGAGAGAGACAGACAGAGAGAGCGTCAGAGAGATATTGTGCTTTGGGCTGATGAGCCAAATGGGAGCTCTGCTGCTCCAGCTGTGGCCATAAAACAGCAGGTGGACGCCATCATTAGGGCTGGCAGATGAAGCGGGGCACCCAGAGATGCAGCCCTCAGATCGGCCCTCTCACAGCACCACTCAGCCAGTCTAGCATGCAAAATGGCCCCTAGATTCGGCCCTCTCCAGCGTGACCGCGCCTGTGCTCACACAATCCTGCAACACACCTTTACTCAGCGTACTAGATGAAGACGTTGGCTTGTTGGCTTGGTGGTTTCCACGATTCAGCTTGGTTGACTTCAAACCCTGAGAGAAGAGGAGACCACACACACACACAAACACACACACACACACACACACACACACACAAACACACACATACAAAAACGTAATGAAAAAGAAGAGAAAAGAGTTACATACAGGGAAAAGAGTTTAAACTATCATTACAAAAAGGTTAAAATTACGATTGAATGTTTGGTTTGTCCGCTTGGCCAGATGGACGTTTCAGGCAGCGGGGACTGTTGTATATCGTTATAACTTTATCAGGCAGGTCTACTCAAGCATAGATCCTGTAGCTACACATGAGCTGTTGTCTACACCACCCTGCTCCAGTAGGCAAGGCATTTAACAAGCCTACTAGGAGGCTGAAGTAGCCCCAGGTCTCATCAATGCCATTAGGTCATGGCCAACTAACACACAAATAACTTGAACTAAACTTCTACAACAAGTTGGAGTATGAAAGGTGACCTTTTCACTGCGATGGGTAACCACGTCTACTGCGTGAGGTAATGTGCAGCGAGCTACTGTTTTTGTGGACGAACGAACAGCAAATGAACAGTAAGATAATGAATACATTAACAAATGAAGGAGGGAAGGAACCTATGAAGGAAAGAATGATAAGGCAAGCGCCTCTTAGTTATTAACTAAAACCATTTAGTCTTGGACAAATGCCAGTTCCACTCACAGAATTGTTTTTTTGTTACGCACAACAATAGTTTTGTGAGGACATAGTGTTCAGAAACACAACAAGGACTTATACCATTTATTTATAGCCTAAATTAGCATAGATTGCTTACATGCTGCCCAAATCGCATATAATTAACAGTGCCCAGGTTTTTTGAGTGATTGTAATGGCATTTTATCACTGAGCCTGAGGTAAAAGAGGTTGTAGTTAAATCAAAAAAGTTTTAAAGATACATTTGCAGGGCATTTCTGCGTTGTTGGGGTAGTTCATGTGTAGAGTGGCCGGAACGTAGGAGAGAGAGAGAGAGAGAGACAGAGAGAGAGAGAGAGACAAAGAGAGAGACAGAAAGAGGTGGAGGGAGCGAGAGACCATGAGAAAGAATGGGGCAGGTGAGGGTATGCAGGAAATGACCTGAGCTGGAATTGACCCAGAGCCCCTGCAGTAAGGCCTCGGCCTACGGGAACCTCACTGGTTCAGGGTCTGAACCGCTGGGGCGTCGTGTGGCGGTGAAGTAAATCTCAGTGGCAATCGTCTCGATTGGCTGCAGGATGTGCAACCAAGCTGGCGATCGCTCGTCCATCCATTACACGTTGTAAAAAAAAGAGAACCATTTACATGATTTATGACATTATCAACCCCACCCTTAGGCTGTGAAGTCTTATTACTTCAATTCAGTTGTGATTGAAGTAATGCCTAGCCGTAATATCCTTCGATAATCACACTCAATACAATCATTAGAGAAGAAGGGTGGATGTTCTGACTTCCTCAAGGCAGGCTAAGAGATTAAGCAAATGACAACTTTGAGAGATTAAGAAAGCCTTGATAAAACCTATTATGTGGCCCTAAGTAGACGCTTTCGCAATCACTGCTTTCGCTTTCCTCGTCTCTGTCAAGTGTCTCACTTGACGCAGACGACAGATTGGTCAAAGATTGAGGCAAACAAAAAGGAGGTGTTTAATTTGTGGCGCTTCGATGTCCAATCAGTAGAAAAGCAAGATGTCACCTCAAGTGCCCTGAGATTAGCAGGGAATGCAGTTTCCTTCGTCTATATCACCCTTAAAAAATGTACAATTAGAAAGGGGTTTTTTTTTCAGCAAAAAAGGAAACGTTTAGTCTCTTATAAACATGTTGTTTAAACTCATGGAGGGCCTCAGACAGTTAGCAACCTGGACAGCTCAGTGGAAGTGTAATGTCAGTTTATCGTTCTTGAGTGACCCACAACTTTCCAGCCTCTCATGTTCAGTAATGTTTCTACCATAAGTCTGTTACCTTTCGCGACTGTAATGTCGCCCTTTGGAGCGTCTCTGTACAACGATCGGAAAATATTTACTAATTTGACGTTTGTTTGGAAAGGATCTTTGCTGACTCATCACCAGCAGTACGGTGAGTCAGCGAACACGGTCGAAGCTCAGAGACAGGAGCAGACGTCGCTCTCTCAGGCCCCGTCTCTCCGACGGTCCACCGTCGTGGCGCTGACAACCTTGCGCCCACAAACCAGAACCTCATCGCCCGCCACTCTGATTATCCAGGCAGCCAGTCAAGGAGTTGATTAAAATAGCCCACTTTTGCACATATACACACCAGGCTTATGTGCCAGTGTACCAACGTTTTCGATGCGCGAATGCAAATGCAGGATCTCTGCCTCTCGGCGCTTGGTAATTACGTTTATAAAGGACAGCTGTAATACATACATAATTAACAGATATGTTTGAGAGACGCACCATCTCCCCCTAGTCTTCCCTTCCGTATCGTCTACTAAGGTAACGCGACAGAGTTGAGAATCTAACGTACCGTGGAGCGGCCAAACACCGGCGACGTGGGTTGTGCGTTTTGCTACGGGGTCTGGAGAGCCATAAGGGCCAAGCTTGAAAAGCACTTGTGTTTCACTCTCAAACTCACTCTCCAGCGGACACTTTTCACCCGTAAACTTCCCTCTTTTTGCCTCATTGTTGCAAGTCTGTGCTATTTATTCGTTCTTCTAACCGCTAATTATTTAGCGGTAGCTTTCAAGAGAGGCGTGTGGCGGGAAGGAATTAAACACTTGTTGGTTTTTCCATCCCACTTTTCATTGTGTCTACTTTTCAGTAGCTTCCTTTGAGTGGACCGTCTAATTATGACAAGAAACTTTATCTTCCATTACAGTTCCTCAACAACATTACACGTTTCTGCCCTCAACAACTCCTGTCTGTCCATCACTACCTGCGGCTTGTAACTCGACTAACTTCGGTGTTTTTCCCAAATAAACTTTATTTTTTTCAGTGTTTTTTGTTGTTGTTGATTGGCTTATCAGTGGGTTGTTTTTGATTGGCCCTTCAGTGCAGTTCTGACTGTTTGCCCCTCTGTGGTTTCTGTGTGAGTGGAGTGGTATAGGAGAGCATGTCATCCACTGATCTGCTTTTAAAAAGCCAACCCTGATGTTTTAAAAGGCATCATCAAGGCAGAGAGCTGTCCAAGTCGGTTACAAGTTAACCAAATAAACAGTGACAATGAAATTAATAATGCATATTGTTTGCGAACGCCTCAGCTGGATAACATGACTGATGTATGCAAAGATGGTAATTTATTGAAAGTAAATTCATGTAATTGTGCCACGGAACTTGATGAACCAAAAGAAGGTGTCAGCATGGTTTCCATCATCATCAGACAGAGAAAATCATTAAAGAGCAAAAACAAATCCAACTTCAAAGGACAGCGCAGCAGAACAAACATTTATTTTATGGATGTGTTTCATTTAGAAAAAAAAGAAAGGAAAAAAAGTTAGGAATGGTTGTTATGGTAAATATGTCAGATTGGTTGTGCGTTGTTTTTATTCCGTTGTCTCCTTATTTATTTATTAACGTTTGTCCGCTGGGATGTAAACACTCACCCTGCACTTATCAAAGTCGTCAGAGCAGATCCTGGGGAATGAGGAACACTCAAATGTAGATGTTCTGATTGAGACGTACGAGACAGGATGAGGAATCAGGTTGCTCAGAACATCCCTCTGCCCTAGCTTGGTAAAAATAGTTATAAGGAGGGCTGTCTCTCCCTTAATGAAGTTGTTGTAGACATGACAACATGATTAGATTAAAATTGCTATTCATATCGATGTCAGATCAGAAAAAGCTCAAGTGACAAACAGGTACTCTTTGGCTCCAGAAGTCATTTTTATGATCTCCTGTCAAAAGTAATAAGAGATCATAACAAAGAGAAGTTTGTTTTGGGGGGGGAAATGATCTGACATAAATCGCACAGAGAAGTCTAATAACATGCTGGTGCTGATGACGTCACACCGGTAAAGGTGAACTGCCGTGGTTTAGAAAGTAATTTCACCATGGTGTACAACTCCTGAATCCCTGCTATCACAGGATAGGAGAGAGCAGTTAGTCTGTCCTGTGGATTCTCTATGACAGGACAGGACAGAGCAGTTATGCTGTTCTGTGGCTGCTCTATCAAAGGATAGGAGAGAGCAGTTATGCTGTTGTGTTGCTGCTCTATGACAGGACAGGAGAGAGCAGTTATGCTGTTGTGTTGCTACTCTATCACAGGACAGGAGAGAGCAGTTAGGTTGTTCTGTGGATGCTCTACGACAGGACAGGAGAGAGCTAAAAGAGTTAGACTGTCCAGTGGCTCCTGAGGGCCACGATGGCCAGCACTTCAGCATTTCTCCAGGCTTTTTTCGCTTTTAGAATCCACCACGGTCGATCCTTCCGCCTTCCTCCTCTTCTCCATGGTAACACCCGGGTCAATTCCAGAGATCAATCACCTTGACGGTATTTAGAAGTAACTGAGGTGCGTTTGATTCGACTCCCAGCAGCCCTTCAGTTCACTGAACCATTGGCTTCACATCAGTCGAAAAGACAAATCAAGCCTCAACAAGTACCTGACAGTATTGGTAAGGAGTAATTGACCCCAGATCTGTCCTTAAATGTCTTTCTCTGAGTCGGTATAGTATGGACGGACCATCCATCCATCTACTATCCAATGTACGCTTATCACTTAGTTTTAAAGAAGGATTCCAGTTCAGGGGGACTGATGTGGGTGGGAGGAGCAGATGTCCTGCTTATTTCTTATATGGGCCTCAGACAGTGGTTACATAATGTGTTTATATCTGCATTTAACAGACTGTCACCTGAGTCCATACGCCCTGTAACAGACCACGACCATCGTGTCTTTGACTTCCTACGGCTGGTGATGTTCAATAGAGAAGACCCATCAAGTGTTTTACTCATGAGCCTTGTGCGTATTTCTTGTAATTTAATTACTCATGGACAACGGCATGGGACCAGATTTTGCTAGCTGAATGCATTACGGTGGATGGCAAAATTATCCAATTATTCGTCGGAACTTTAATGAAGCTCATGTTGAATCGAGTGTGCTGGTTATCTTTATGAGCTCATAAGAGTCGTCGTTGGTTACCGTGCGTTCTTTAAACATGAAGGTGGAGCCGTTTGCTCCACAGCTGCTGTGCTTTCAAAAAGCTTTTCAAAGGGAGGTGTTGGTATTCCATGTACACGTACACTTGCACTAAGCACCATTTGTTTGATTCATAGATTTGAAGACACCTTCTTTACCCTTGGTTACCAAAACCTCGACCGTTTCCCTCTATAAACACATCTGTTTTAGGCCACTGAAATAGGATACTGGTGTAGACAACATGGAGGATTGTACCTTCCTCCCATCTCTCTTCTCACATTCTCTCTTCTGCCTCCTCCCATTCTCTTCTCTCTCTGTTCCCTCTCTCCCCCTCTCTCTCTCCCTCTCTCTCCCTCTCTCTCTCTCTCCCCCCTCTCTCTCCCTCTCTCTCTCTCTCCTTTCTCTTCTTCTGTCTGGTACAAAATGTTCTTGACAGACATTCCTCCTGTTTCTGTTCTCTCCTATCCCTCTGTGAGTGAGCTGAGTTGTAACCGTGGCAGTTACCTAGCCAGTGTTGTCGTAGTTTCCTGACTGACAGCGGCCCTGGCGGGGCGGGGGCCACCTTCGTGATTGACGCGTGGACATGTTTTGTCTGTAGTCGGTATTCCCAAGCTGGCATAACCGAGAAGTTTCAACTGAGATGTTATTCACCTCCACTTCCTCATGTCAGAAAGCTGTTGGACACCAAAGCGAAGCACTCAACCTGTATCCTTTTCACTTACACACACACGTCACACGCACACACACACACGCACACGTAGGCACGCACGCACGCACACACACACACACACACACGCTCACACACACACACACACACACACCCTCACGCACACGCACAAACTGTTATTCCACCTCAACCCCCACGCTGCTGTCAAGAAATCTCACTTGCCTGTCAGTCCAATCTGCCGCTACGCCAAATGAAGTTGTGAACTTCTCCATGGCAGGCAGTGAACAAGGTACGCTAAACAGTCGACAAATCTGCAAACAAACCACTTCAAGTACACCCAACTGTTTCCTCATATCTCCCCGCACATCAAAATGGCCTATTTCTGAAAAAGCCTGTCAGAAGGATTATGACAATTGATGTTGAATATTAATAAAGCTAGCGCCATATGTTCTGGACAAAATCTCCATGCATTATTTACCATGATTCTTTGTGTCAGCCATTAATTAATGCTTGTTAAAACATAATAAAAGAACAAGATGTGGAACACGATTAAAGAATTAGAGTTTGTTGTGAAGTGTGAAGAGATGAAAGAGAAAATGAATTGTCAGTAAGTGTCTTTTACTTGGCTTGTCAGATGGCTATTCATGGTTGTCGTAACCTCTTTGTAGCCTCTGAATATGAATATTCTAATTGTTTGGCGTAATAAACTTGTCGGTTTTTGTTTAGATGTAACCTGACGGGCTTCAAATTACAGTCTGTTTTTTTATGTCTGGACGACGCAAAATCACTTTTTGTTTCGTTTCCAGAGAAGTAAGCAGGTTGATATAAGCACACTGTATTGAACATCTTGGACAGGAAATATCGAAGGCACAGTGGCTAGTTACCTAAAGCGAAATTAGCTAACCTAAATAGGAAAGACTATTTTTGTGTTGTCTGCATGTGATTGTATTCCTGTGTACATGTACGTGTACGTCTGTCGTCTCAATCTGAGCCAAACTGTGTTCAGACTGGTCTTGGCCTCCTCCTGTGATGACAAACTCAAGGCATTCATCCCAGCTGGAGTTCTGGTGAATCCCATCCACCTCTCTGATCTTTCTTTCTTTGTAATTCACTCCGGGGTCACGTCCAATAAGATCTTTGGTTCTGTGAAGGCAAAATATGATTGAATCCTGCTTTGGTCCACAAAGAAACCTCTGTTTTTGTAGCAAGGTTTCCCTTTTTTCCTCTCACGACAACTTCGGATTGAATGATCTTCTCCAAAACCAGAGGAGTTTAGTTCCACACAAGCATGTCACAGTCAAGTAGTTTATCCTCTCACGCAAGCACACGCTAACACAAATGCACTGCTCGATTAGTGACAAGCCGGTTGAAAACAGCATTGATTGAGGTCAAAATAATCCTTGATGTCAAACTTTATCCAATCCAACTGACAGATGAAACGAGGGAAAACACTTCGAGTTGTTGGGCGCGATCGTTTTATTTCAATCGCCAAATGCATGTCATCGTTTTCTGACAGACCCTTGAGAGGGAGTTTATCTCGTCATTAATTAAGTATCATATTTCCCTACATGTCGCCTGTGCTTAATTAGAGGGGGGGGGGGTCATTTGGGAGGGCTTATTAACTGGAACAAATTTGGTGAGATGGAGGGAAGGGAGGGAGGAAGAGGAAGAGGAACACGCCTCTGGGTTCAGTCGTTTCTGACAAGACTTGGCTCTCGTGATTGATAACTGCGCCAGTCAGGGAGAGTTGAACTGGGAGAGATGAAGAAGTGGCTGGGGAAAAGATGGAGGGAAGGATGGAGGGTGAGAGAAAGAAGAGTTAGGAGGGGGAGGAGCTGATTGGAGACATATGCTAGCTCTCCGGCAAAAGAGATAGAGAAGAAAGAGGAAGAGATAGACAAGGCGGAGAGAGGGAGAGCAGAAGAGAGAGAGAGAGGAGACAGAAGAGAGAGAGGAGACAGAGAGAGAGATAGGAGACAGAGAGAGAGGAGACAGGGGAATAGGGAAAGGGAGGAGATGGATTGCAGCACTGGGCCATGTCAGAAGGGTTCTCTTCATCATGCATTTCACCCCCTTTGTATTCACCTGGTATTTTTAGAACCACAGACATGTTTGTCAAGATGGAAGGAGCGTTGTGTGTGTGTTAGCATGTGTGTCAGCATGTGTGTGTTAGCGTGTGTGTGAGTACGTGTGGAGGTGATGTGTGATTCTGTGTGTTGCTGTGTGTGTAAACATCCAACATCTACATGTGTAAATGCGAGAAGGTGCCTGAGCTTGTGTGTGTGTGTTGGCGCATGCATTTGTGCGCGAGTTGTGTATGGATGCAGACGCAAACATGTGCGTGCCAATGTGTGTGTTCGCGCTTGTGTGTGTGTGTACAGTGTATGTGTGTACTACAGCATGTGTATGTGTGCATGCATATGTGTGTGTACAGTATGTGTATGTGTGCATGCATAGGCGTGTGCATACAGAATGTGTGTGTGCATGCATATGTGTGTGTGTGTGTACAGCATGCGTATGTGTACATGCATGTGTGTGTGCCGATATGTGTGCACGTAGGCATGCACGGAGGAGCGCTGGTGGAACAGTAGATGGTGTTAGATTGGCGGGGTGACATGGTTTCCTATTTCCATAATTCAAGGCGACAGAATGAGTTTGGACGGGGCGGTAGAACAGCAGCTGTTTCGCTGGTGTGTGACACCGGGGGCCAGAACTCCCATTGGCGGCAAATGTGTTCAGAGCTGACCTAGCACGAGTTCTGGCACGACGGAAAAAAAATGGCGGGGGATGGGGAGAGGGGGGGGACGGGGACGATCTGACTTGGGAGTGTGACAGACCTGTCATCGTGAATGACAAGGACGTCAAGCAGCGAGATCCCCCTTCTGCTGAATCTGGCTCGGGGAACTTCTCCAATCCATCTCTCTACTGCACAGGAAGGAACTGTGGTTCTTTTAAGAGAAATGGGACGTTAACCCATCCTGTTCTTTAAAGGGGGTATTCCTCTCTGAAACTAAGTGACTCGGATGGTTTCCTGAGTTGAGATTCAAAACCTGTCCCATTGCACTGGCGTCGTGGCTGCGTGCCTCGATCAAACGCTGTGGAAAGTATGGGCAAGGACGTTTCTTAGACGGAGGCGACGTTTCTTTCCATTCGTTTAGGATTCTGCCCGGCACTGTGTGTTGTACGTCACTGTGTAACATGGACGTGCGCGATCTCTACACGAGACCTCTTGAGAGGAACGAAAACAAAAAGTTTGAGAAACTTTTATTTGGAGTGGGTAGTTCGTCCATGAGGAGGGCAGGTTTCTCTACGTGATTGACAGCATCGGCCTTGCCTTAATTGAACATAATTGGGGCAATTTTGAGAGGTCTTCGAAAAAACGACCAAATAATAACACATGACTTGACTTGAGTCTTGTTTTCTTAAATAATTGTGCAAAGGCACCCTGCACACTATTAGTTCCATTTTCACATTAGAATAATAAGCCTTTTGAAGTAATACACTCCTTCAGACCCAGAATGTGGGTGGTGGAAAGAGCAGACCTGTTGGAAGACTGTTTCAGCAAGAAAGAGATGTAAAAAAAGAAAACTGCCCTCCAAAAAAAAACCTTTCAAAATCAACAGACACGCAGAGAGACTTTGCGTTGCCACCGGCAACAAAGTTTTCTGAAGTATATTGTCTTTCTTTTCAACGTTTCATAACAGATACAGCGCCTGTGCGAGATATGAAAACTAGCTGACTATAATATAAAATGTTAGTTTAAAGATATTGCCGATCATAAAACTTTGATTACAAACATTAGCCACATTAGGCTTTACAGCCAGGCTCACGGTGATTACTCACTGTGGTTTTATGTACTGCCCAGTCTCTGAATACCAGATCTAATTAGGAAGAGGAAGGAAGAACAGCCGGTTTAGTTTGAGAAACTCTCAACATCCCTCAGATGAGCTGTTGGTGATGACAGGTCAGATCGTTCTCAGAAACAGGATGGAAGACTCGCAGTTTAGAATCTTTGTCTTGTATTCCGTTTGTTTTGTGAGTTTTTTTTTAAAGCAGTCTCTTACCCGCGGTTCAGACATAAAGTCTCTTTAAGGCCATTATTATCATGCCTGGTAGTTAAAGACGATCCCAGTTAGGATGTACTTGGCTATTATACAGCATACCACCACACCTTCTGCTGCATGTTGCACTGAGTTACTTCAATACAAAAGTTAGTGTGTCCGATGTGTGTGTGTGTGAGAGAGTGTGTGTGTGTGTGAGAGAGAGTGTGTAAGTCACATAGTGGAACTTTCCTTCTGCCGATTCCCCCCGTCAGACCCAATTTGAGCTAACAGTAAGCATGCTCACTCACCTCTTATTACAGATACACGCAAGCATGTCCCCACACACCCAAGGACACAGTCAGACAAGCATGTACACACACACACACACACACACACAAGCATGTCTACACACACCCTCGGACACACACAGACAAGCATGCACACACACATACACACACACGCACACACACGGGCATGTCCCCACAAGGCACACACAGACAAGCTTCTACACACACACATGGATACTCGCACACACACAGGCACGTACACACACACACAAGGGCAAACAAGCATGTCCACACACACACATGCATACACACGGGCATGACCACACACACATTAACACACACACAGATACACACACACGGACATGTTCACACACACACACACCGCACACACACCCTAGTGCATAGAAGCCAGTGCTCCTGGCCTCATTGCCATGGTGACAGGTTGATTAGATCATCAATCGTGCTGGTGCAGCAGCGGTTGTGGTCGGCACACCTGGACAGCCAGGTCACCTGTGCCTCTTAGCTACCGTCGAGTCAGCGACCCTTCTCCTGTTCCCACACATCATTTACACACAGGATTAAAAATTACCAGCATAAATCAGAAGGCTTTGCCTGAGCTTGTGTGTGTGTATGTGTGTGTGTTCATGCTTGAGTGTGTCTTTTCATCTGTGTGTGTGCCTTTGAGTGTGATTACAGTAAGATATGCACAACGGGCCTACGAGTTCACCCCCGTTCAAATCAGATTAAAACAAATTGTATCTAATGACAGAGACAAACATCATTTATTGTAAGATTTTCGTTTCTACATGGCCTTTCGACAGTATATCCGCACCCATGTTAGCACTCTTAGCGAAAATGGTAGTGATGGCTTATAATCAAACTAGATTTATCACTGTGCTCGAAGCTCAGATTTACAAGCTAAACATACTGAATAGCTGCGGCAGTCTAGCTCCTCAGGTACTGTTAAATTCAATAAACATTCCAGGCGTTTATATAAAACCCGTTTATGACAGTCTCACACCATATGTCTTTCCTTTCCCATCCTCCCTTTTCGTTACAGGACTCCTCATCACGCTTTCTTTAACTCGTTGCGTGTCTTGAAGGTGGTCGATGTACAGACTAGCTGTTAACGTTTTGACTGGGGAGTTACTGGAAAAAAAAACGCGTTAGCCCCACAACTTTTGATAGTGGTTCCCTACTCTTTTCAACTCAGCGGAGTATTGAGTGCATTTCCATGTATTTACTATTAAAAACAAGAAAAAAAATATTTTGCAAGTGGAAAAAAATGAAAAATTTTACAGAATACTTCTCCGAATTTCATCCAGTTTAATCTGTCGACTTTAACGCACCACTTCAGACGCTGACTGCAAAACTGTAGGCACCTGTCAGTCAAAGTAATCTCCTAGCTACAGCCAACCAGGCCCCAGAGTAAGTGAAGGCACCTGTCAGTCAAAGTGATCTCCTAGCTACAGCCAACCAGGCCCCAGAGTAAGTGAAGGCACCTGTCAGTCAAAGTGATCTCCTAGCGACAGCCAACCAGACCCCAGAGCCAGAGCATCGACCACTTCTCTTAACTAGTCGTTGCTGCTAACGCTTTCGGCTTCGAAACCAGTCAATGCTATCGACGAAAAAGACGACCGTACTGGAAAGAAACTAGGTAACTATGTCAAACCCCTCAACGTGTCCCCATCACAATAAAATGATCATGCTGAGTAGTATGCATTTTTAGTTACTACATGTTAACTATAAAGCTAGCCGACATGGCATTATTAGCTAGCGAGCTAATACGAGCTCGAGCGAATATCCCTTCAATACAAGAGTCAGAAGTTGACTTGTTCAAGTATAGACTGTTTTCAAAGAAGGCCCTGATATGGCTTTTTTTGACGTGTTATATGTGACAAAAATGTTTGGAAAGGTTTTCATATACTTCAAAAAAGTCTTTGAAAAAAAAAGGTTTTTCAACATGGAAAAACGGAGTTTGCCTAACTGATGAGAACTTAATAAAGACTACTATAATTTTCAGGGAATTGGTTGAAAAAGAAAAGCTACCTGATAAAGTGCCACATGCACGAAACTATCTAATCTAGTTACTCATACTAGTCCCCTCAATGTACAGTATGGATGTTTTGGTGCTGGTACATGCAGAACAGGAAGTCCATGGAGGGTGCATTTCAAGAGTATGTATGTGTGTAAACATTTCACCTGTGAATGCGTTTCAAATGTGCTAATGTAAGTTTTCAGTCGTATGATTGCGTGTTAACGTTTCATGTGTGCGCGTTTAATATGGGTGTAAAGACAGTCTGAATCATTTCCTAAACGGCTTCTCATGCTGCCAATCATTCCCCGCACAAACTTATTACCGCTTCTGAGATAACTGTCAGCGTGAACATATTTTTATTTAATAAACAAGACTTAAGTCCGTTGCTGAGAGGGCTTTGCAGATTAGCGGGGAGTTAGCCACGCTTTGCAGAGATGAGCAGACCAAAGACGATGGGAGCGCCAACTTTATTCGTGTCGTGTTTTTGTAACGTAGCCTGATTCGGTTCGGTTCGGTTGCGTACCAGGAAGACAGGTGTGTCGCTGTTACCGTTTGTAGTCCTACATGAATGCAACCACGCAGTATTTAGTGAGATCATCCTTCTTGCGGTATACATATCCCCCAGCTTTAACAGGATTATAAACATCACATTTACTTCTTGTATTTCCTGACAATACTACATAACCATTGCGGGTACTTCTATCAGATTTTGCACGTTTGCAAGCAGATTACACAGGATAGGTAAATTAGGCTACGTGTACACATGCGTCAATTCCAAATAGTAATAATGTCTGCGTCTAAATTATCTTTTTCTAAGTTATCTTTTAAAAATGTCTGCCCCCACAAAAGCCCAGAGCTATAAAATCAGTAAGCAGTTCAAATCAATCATGTCAGAGGCTCTCTGTATTCAACACCAATTATATTGTTTCAGCTACACACTCATGAACCACTCGCACACTGAAACGTAAGACACTAACCAGATTCTAAAACGCGTGGACCAACTCACATCCTGTTGATTTAGCTGTTTTAAAACACACTTTTTTGCTCAACGCAATACAACTTTCTACAGTCGATAATCCCTTTGTTTTGTTTCGAAATTAAACTTCTGAATGCAAAAAAAATCATTAAAAAAATCAAATGTTTGCTTTTGTAATAGATTGTGTAATTGAGAAAAACAAAAGATATCTAAAGAATCACTGTTGCAGACTCTTCCAGCTCTTTCCAGAATGTGTATTATCCACATGGAAAAATCCTTATAGGTTCAGGAGGCTTGGCCTTGTATTACAGCCTGTGCTTGCTAGCTACCCCACAATGCTTAGACAACCAGCAGTCCCTCCTTCATATCACCTGAGAAATAAGTTCAAGGATAACAACTATCGCAGGGAAAAATGAAATAAAAAAAATAAAAATAGGTGTGGTCGGAGGCTTTTGAAAAACGACGGTAGTCAGCATCCAAGATTAATGGAACTCAGATGGCTTTTAATTAGTGCAGCTGTGCTCGTTAATTATCCCTCGCAACACAAATATTGTTATATTTAGAGAAAACTCTTGATTTATTTGATTTGGTTGGCCAGCGGATATAGATGAATGAGCCCTCATTTAAAGCTTTGTGGCGACACAGAGGCACTGTGAACGTGCCAGAGAAAGGGGTCTTGCCCTGGAGTCCTTTCGTATTATTTAAAGCACAATGCCATTTAACAATGTGTGCAATGTAAACACCCGGTAGAACAGTCTTGAGAATAGAATCTTAACAACAGGTTCATGTGTTGGTTGGTAAGAGACAGATAGAAGGACAATGCTGTTGCTGACTCGACAGGATGAGACAGTCCAGTGGTCTGCTCTCAGGGCGGCTTCACAGGGTCTACAGAACTGTTTTAAAGACCCTTTTTCCCTCTCTGTTTCTTTGTTCCTACCTACCTACTTACCTACCTACCTACCTACCTACCTACCTACCTACCTACCTACCTACCTACCTACCTACCTACCTACCTACCTATGCATCCATCTATGCATCCATCTATCCATCCATCTATGCATCCATCTATGCATCCATCTATGCATCCATCTATGCATCCATCTATGCATCCATCTATGCATCCATCCATGCATCCATCTATGCATCCATCCCTCCATCCATCCTTCCATCCATCCATCCATCCATTTCTCTTTCTCTCAAGCGCTCTTTTTCTTTAGCCCTCTCTCTCTCCTTCTTGTCCACATACTAATTTCCTCCCTCCACCATTGTCATCAAGCAGGCCCAGAGTGTGGTGTTATGAATTCCGCCCTGCTGTAATTGATGTAAATAACATGGGGAAGCCCACTCATCCTTGGCAGGTAAACATTTGTCACAATGCATCATGGGAGTGACACAGGCTTCCTTTCGAATTAGATTTCATGGTTTACCTCCCTTTCTCCTTTTCATTCTCTTTCACTTTCCCTCTCTTTTTCACTCACTTATTCTCTCTCTCTCTCCCTCTCTCTCTCTCTCTCTCTCTCTCTCTCTCTCTCTCTCTCTCTCTCTCTCTCTCTCTCTCTCTCTCATACACACACACACACACACACACACACACGCAGTTTGTGCTTTAATCACTTCAGGTCCCTTTCTCCATCTCTTGGCCTGTAGTATCTAAAGCCTCAATTCATCCCTCCCTCTCTCTCCCTCTTCCTCTCCCTATCTCTCCCTCCCTCCCTCTCTCTCCCTCCCCCTCTCCCTC
>BROE01000011.1:11864035-11878631 GCA_036571765.1 Plecoglossus altivelis | reverse complement strand
GCTCACTCAGAGCCGGTCCTTGTCAGGGAAGCGGCAAAACTGCCCTGCTCAGATCCCAAGAGAGATAGTCTTATCACTGGCAGCACAGCTTCCACCACTGCAAAGCAGAGAAGAGACTGCCTCATCCCAGCGCCTTCAACCCCCTCTGAATTAAGATGTCTGTTTAGCACGCAGGGCCGGGACGAACAGGGACGCTTTTGGAGGGAGGGAGGGTGGATGGATGGTGGGAGGGAGGGAGGGAGAGAGAGGTGGGGAGGAAGGGAGGTAGGGATGGAAGGAGGGAGAGATGGAGGAAGGGAGAGAAGGAGGGAGGGAGTTAGGGAGGGATGGAGGGAGAGAGGGAGGGATGGAGGAAGGGAGAGAAGGAGGGAGGTAGGGAGAGAGGGATGGAGGGAGACAAATTAAACTGCTGTATTAACTTCTCACCACACCAAAACACTTAGCACTGAAAATGGAACTACTGGAGCACTGGTTGTCGGTATATGCCATACTGTTACAAGAGCGGTTTTGTGCAAAAAGTTCTGGTATCTGAAAGCCTTAATTGTAAAAGCTAATTTTCGAAACATGTTGGAACCAAGTAAAAATGTTACGCAGTCAAAGGCCCGTTGGTTTCAAGCGAGTCCATCATCTTGTTCAAGCCATCTCAACACAATCTAACTTTCCTGAACAGAAGACCTACTGTAGTTTTCAAATCCAATGAAGCAGTTCAATCCTCAAATCAAAGTTTGTTCTTATAGTAATGATATTAAAAAAAGATTAGAGGGACAGATAAAGCATGAACCTAGGCATGATTGCCTTCTGTCAGGATAACTCCTGGCTAGATAAGCAAATGATTTCCGATGGCCTTCCAAGCCTTCATCTTTGAAACTCCCAGATCAAAAAGGCTCTGTCTTGTCAGCTGCTGGGGCGTGAGGGCTTTCTGAACGAGCCGAAGATTGATTGGCAGGCGGACGCGAAGCAGTTTTTAATTTCCAGCGCTCGTTTCGAATTAAACCTCCCCACCTGGGATGAAAGGACAGGATTCTCGTAACCAAGAACTCCCCGAGTGATAGGGAACTGTAATTCTGATTAGCAGAGAAATACGGTGATATTCAATCCTCGGGATCGTCAATATTGCTGACGGTTAACGTTTTTCTTTCCTTCTGAACGATAAAATTGTGATGACAGTTGTCTTTTTTGTGGGGGGCGGTGGGGTGGGTGGATTTTTTGGGGGTGTCTGATGTTGGGTTCGTGTGATGTGTATAATCTGAAAGCACTTGATGCGAGGTCGGGTCGACAGGTGATTTCTGGTGAGCAGATGGTTGACATGCTCGCGACTAAAAGAGCTGTTCCCTTTCTTCCAAAAGTTATTCAAAAGTCAACCTTCCATCCTCAAACCGCTGTTCTTTCAAATGAAACAATCGTCACATCATGCTCTTTTTTTGGGCTTCTGTGACCTTTACAGATAAAAAGCATTTTTTTATGGAAACATTTTAAAAACGACATTCCTTCAAAACGAAAGGATATATAATTTCCCTCTTTAAATTATATTCACCATAAGCCATCAAAGACAGACCAATGCGCAAAAAGTACAGTTTCCACCCAATTTCCTTGTGACAAGATGTCCATCTAAACATGGTTAAGAGTCTATTCACATGCGATGACTGTGTGACAAGGTTGAATTCTGCTTTGGGAGAAGACGATAAATACCCTGTAACTTTTACTGCTTGCGTGTTTTACGAGACACATGCATTAAACCTAGCTGTTGTAAACAAGGCTTAGTAACTGGATGCTGTAAACTTGTGTTGGTCAAAGAGCTTGTAAATAATAACAGACCCAATAAGGCCAGCATCAAAGATACAGTGAAGTATACGTTTTAACAGCCCACAACTATAGACACAGCATAGTACACAGAACAACAGACAGCGCACAATAGTATCTTTAGCCTGTCCTTGTAACAATCTATAGAGTATAAATCTTCTGTTTTTACTACAATCTGTCTACAGGTAGTCTCCGTATGCCGGATAAATGGTTGATGGTGTCTGAGACGCAGTCTTTAAGCTGTGGAGTCGAAGAGCAACGTTTCGCAAGCCCTTCCTCGACCTCGCTCTCTCTCCGTCGGTTTGGGAGGTCGTGACCACGTTTATCCTCTCTCTCTTCTGAACCGCCGGGTTATTGATCTGGGCCACGGGCAAACAAAAGGCCATCTTCTGGATCATTAGGCTGAGATAGATACCTTCTCCTCCCCCTTCTCCTCCTCCTCCTCCTCCTCCTCCTCCTCCCCCCTTTTCTCCTCCTCCCCCACCTCCTCTCCCCTCCTCCCTACTCCTCCCTCTCCTCCTCCTGCTACTCCCCCTCCTTCTCCTCCTCCCCGCCTCCCCTTCCTCCTCCTCCACCTCCTCCCCTTCCTCCTCCTCCCCCTCCCCTGCCTCCTCCTGTCCTCCCAGGAACAAGCAGTCATTTCTGGACACTTGTGGGCCATGATGCTTATGAGATAGATTGGGGGGGAAAACTGTGTTATGTTGTGAACTGTAATAATAATGCTTGAAGAAATACGTACAAAACAGGTTTACATGTTGAAAAGAAAAAAGAAAATGGGAATGTTTATGTGTGTGTTTGCATGAGCTTGGCCAGTGAAGGAAGAGAGCACTGGCTGTCATGTTCAGTTTCTTCAACAATCCAAAATGTCTCCTGCTCTTTTAGAAAAAGAAAGGTCACCAAAATCAACCTTAAATGACCAGACCTCCCGTAAAAACTTGCGCGACACAACATTTTTAATCCACATGGTTAACATTGTGTCGTCTCTTTAGATTGGACGCGTTTTTTAATTTGAATTTTTTGCTTCTTTCTTCACAATGCAAATGAAACAACACGCTCAATGTCTTGGTGCAGAGAAAAAACCTACCTGTAGAAAGTGTTGAAGAAGCTTTATAAGAATGACGTATTATTAGACCGCTCCCAGTTGGCCGTTTGCAATGTTTAATTGCACTGCTTTGAGGCATTGTATGGTGAAGCATAATTATTTTTTCGCTAATACCTACCACTCTGCTTCCAGGAGGCATAATGCAGGCTACTCCCCGTAATATCAGTCACACTAATTGCGGAAGATTGATGTCGGAGTTAGAAAGATGAGAAGGTGCATCTTTTAAATGATGGCTGTTATTCGCTGGTGCCTGGAGTTGTTTGTAAGTGCATTTCTCACTCGAGATCTCAGGAAGTGAAGCACATGGCGTCTTTTGGTTCCCTGTAACAGCATGACCACGCGTCTACTTCCTGGTGCCCGTAAGGTTACCAGAGGGAGAGGGAGGGGGGGAGGGGGGCGGAGGAGGAAAAGAAAGCAATTATGAAACTTTACAATTAAAGTCCAATTTTCCGTGTTGTACAACAGTGTGAATACTGTGCATCTGCTTATGAAGAAGTGAACAGAAGAGATGCACGGCTTCGGGAGGAACGGACGTCCGTTTCTTGGCAAGGCGGTTCCTCCCTGTGAGATCTTGCGTTCCATCAGCGTCTCGGTAACGGTTCGTCAGGCTCTTCTGGAACGTTACTGAGCCGTCCGCACAGAAGACAGTGTTGGAAGCCACACCAAGGTGCAGACACTGAAACGCGGTAAACGTTCTTTCTCGTTCTCTCACGTTCTCTCACGTTCTCAAAGCCTCTAGCTCATCCTTGGGAGACTTTAATGTGTCAGATACGGGTGTGTGAATGAGGTTTACATGCATCTGGGTGAGCATTTTATGTCAGCGTGTGTGTGTGTGCGCGCGCGCGCGTGTGTGTGTACGATTTCAGTAGCGTGAAGTTATGTGAACATTTAACATGCGGATGCGTTTCATATGTGTTTGTCTAAGAGAAGTCTGAATGATTTCCTAAACGGCCCCCTCAGAGTCAAAACAGATCGTTCCTGAGACGTAGGAGAACTGTGTTCTGTCCATGTTCTCTCTACCTGCACGCTCTGGTATGCAGAACGGTAGACTGCCACTCACAGACATCACACTCAGCTCAGCGATTTAATAACTGTCTTTAGTAACCAGATAAGGAACTAAGAGCTCATTCAGAAAGCTGCCAAGGAGCTTTCACAGTTCATTGGTCACTACTTCACTTTTTTTGCACGCACAAAATCTCCCAGTGTGTTTTCTGTGGCTTGAAGTGCTCCTGGTATTCCTCATTCAATTCCTGTGTGCGTGTGCACGTACGTGTGTGTGCATATGGGTGTTTAAGTGTGTGTGTGTGTGTGTTTGTGCACGTACGTGTGTGTGCATATGGGTGTATAAGTGTGTGTGTGTGTGTTTGTGCACGTAAGTGTGTGTGCATATGGGTGTTTAAGTGTGTGTGTGTGCACGTAAGTGTGTGTGCATATGGGTGTTTAAGTGTGTGTGTGTGTGTGCGTGCGCACGTAAGTGTGTGTGTATATGGGTGTTTAAGTGTGTGTGTGTGTGTGCATGTACAGATGTATTAGTTGTGCGACAGTGAGTGTGACAGTCTGTTATACAGGATGGTGGTTTCCTCTTTTGAACCCAAGGATGAGTTTGTATACTGTATAGTTTGAAGCAAAAGTTTGCTTTGATTAATAGCTTTAAATTTAAAATGAGCACAGCCTGTCATATAAAACCGAGTATGTGACTTGCACATTTAGATCTAACTGAAGTTTATTGATGAATGTTTGGAAACAAGTATCCACTTAACTGTGTGAAAAGCAACTTCAAAACGATTTTCGGTTTGACACGAGATCAAGGCCTGTAAATGCTGATTTTATTTTCTCCTTTTCATTTCCTTTTTTTAGCAGCTTACACACATTTTAAACATTGACACTGAAACGACAGCCAACTCCGTAATTCCTTTTAGCGATCGGGTTTCATTACGTTTGGCGAAAAAGGCCGTGGCGTTTTTTGCGAGGAGCGTCATAAGTTATGAATGAGGCAAACGGCGGAGGGCACAACACGTCAACACTGAGGGCATCAGAGCTCGTTTGAATCCGTTTGAGCGGAGCAGGACGCCGCGTGAGCCCAGACAGCCCGAGAGAGCGAGCGGAACGAGAGAGACGCTCCCCGCCGCTCGTCTCCACGTCGCGGGACGATGGAGGCTCCGATGCGAGCCAACGCAGAACGCCAGACAAACAGAGGAACTAGTTGATGCGGCCCTTTCACCAGCAGACGGTTTGGTTCTCTCCAACAGGCCGCGAGGGATTAGCGAATGAGAAGCGACTGAGGGTTGTTGTCATGCCTGATTTGGCCAATGTCAAAGATTTGAAGATGCAGGAAGGGGAGGAGAGAGGGAGGGAGGAAGGGCTGAGGCGAAGAGGGCAGGAGAGGACAGGAGGAGGAGAAGGGAGGGAGGGGAGGAGAGAGTGAGGAAGGGAGGGAGGGCAGGTGGAGTCCAACCAACCTCACCCTGACCAATACACACGACCGTTTCAAACCAGGTGTGGGACGGATGAGAACCTTCAAAGAAGCCTAACTCATACCTGTCTGTTCCAAGGACAGGGCAGGGATGACGATGATGTTGCCTTACGAGAAAGAATCAATACCGATTGTTTTCGACTCGAAAGACAATATTTCTGTGAAAAAACAAATAGTTTTTGTTGTTGTTAAATGGCAGGCGTCGCCAAACTGTTTAAAAAGGAAAGCTTTTTCCATCTTCCAACGCTGTGCCAGTCAGCTCTCCAACCCTTCGTCTCTTGTTTGCTTTGCCTCCTGCCTTTCTGCCAGGGCTGGTTAATGCCTGCCATCCCCATGCCACTGAGTTTGTTTTCATACCTCACGCAGCTAACGTGAAATTTAATGACGCAGGCTATGGCTCTGAGTGATTTATCAAGCCCTATTAAGTTACCGAAAAGGCTTTTTTTCCTCCCCTTCGCCCCACGTTTATTTCGAGAGAGAGAAAATGTGTGGAAGCTAAGCCTGGCGCCTGGCAGAAGGAAGCCAAACGTGTGCTGTTTCCCCAGCAGGAGAGGAAGCCATCTCTACGAAGGTACATTAACGTTTAGGGCTCCTCGTTGGCCAGTCGTTTGTTTTTATTGGTCATGTGACATTAGACGGCGGGAAATTAGTTTCAGAATGACTGTTGGGTTAGAGAACCAGAAACTGTGCTGGAAGGTTTGAATTGGGCCTAAATATCCATGATCTTTACAATCTAGTGGATTCAGGGCCTTCAGATATACATACACATTTCATGTAGTATACACACACACACACACACACACACACACATACACAAAGGCTTGTGGGCACAGATGCATACAGGCAGGCACACATACACACCTCTACAAGCACCTTTGTGCTTGTAATTGAAAATCACCTGGGTGTTAATTGTTTTTAAAAATCTCTAGCAATTATGCTTTAAGACCGTCTGTCGTTTTATGCAAATCACGTCAGAATAACTTTTAACAGCAAAATTCATTTTTTAACTGCTTTAGTCCTGTAATATACGTGTGATACATTGTTCATGTCGTCACTGCTGAATCCAGACATAGGAACATTTTGACACTTTATTTGAACTTCATTTCTCTTTTCAGGACAGATATTGATCTGGATTGGTAATTCTGTTGCTAACCTAGTTGCTGTTTCTCTCTCTCCCATCCACACACACCTGCCTAAACACATACTACTTTCTCTCCCATCCACACACACCTGCCCCAGCACACACTACAAACACACACTACTCTCCCATCCACACACACCTGTCCCAGCACACACTATGAACACACACTACTCTCTCCTCCACACACACCTGTCCCAGCACACACTATGAACACACACTACTCTCTCCTCCACACACATTGTGTCTGCCAGCACACACTATGAACACTGCTATCTCTTTCTCTTCCACACATTCTATTCTGTTCGTTCATGATCTATGAACACCACTATTTCTCCCAACTGTCCTCAGACTACTATGAACACCTACTTTCTCCTCAACAACACCTGTCCAGCACCACTATGAACACCGACTATCTCTCCTTCCAACACATCTGTCCAGCACACTCCTATGACACACCTAACTCTCTCCCATCCACCACCTGTCACGACACACTATGAAACCCTATCTCTTCCTCAACCAACTGTCCACACACCTATGAACACACATACTCTCTCCTCAACACACACCTGCCCAGCACACACTTATGAACATACACTACTCTCTCCTCCACACACACCTGTCCAGCACACACTATTGAACAACATACTCTCTCCATCCATCACTGTCCAGCACACACTATGAACCACACTCTCTCTTCCTCAACCGCTGTCCCAGCACACCTGAATACACACACTGACCTCTCTCCAACACACCTGTCGCAACACTATGAACAACCTACCTCTCCCCAAACACCTGTCAGCATGGCACTACTCTCTCTCCACACCTGTCCCAGCATGCACTGCAAGCAGATAAAGGAATCAGTTGAGTGGCGTGTTTATCTAGTCTACATTTCTTTTCTTTAAGACATACGAGGAATCACCCGCTGGCTATTTTGATGCTATCACAAACCTTGAAATACTTTTGAGCGGGGAATTGACTGACATGCAGGTGTTCCAGGCAACACTGGTTTAGATTTCATCGCTTTCGTAGAAAACAACGATGTTGGAGCCTCGGGTCACCAGTTTTGGGGCCAAAACTCTTCCGAGATGTTTTAACCAGGTGGCGAGTGCACGGCTGTGTCTGCACCTGTGTTTCTGCTACCATGGCAACAAAGCCAGACAATTAAACTACAATCGACACGCCGTCACTAAAACCCAGTGCACAGTTGGGGCAGACTTCCAAACCTGGCCTTCCTCTGTTGATTAAACATCTACGAGAACGCGTTCGTCGACGAGAATCCGGCGTTCTCCGGCATCCAGACGGTCGGATCGGCGGTGCCGAAGCGAGAGGACGACCTGCGAGGGAGTGAAACCCGCCTCCTGGTTCCGTCGCCGTACCGCGACGTTCTCACCATCTCACTCTGGTTTCCGTGACAGCCAGGCAGGAGGAGATATCCTGCGAGGGGAGAAGCGGAGAGGCATCCAGCAGACGCCACACTCTGGGGGGGCTCTGTCTCCACCACGGTCCCTGAAGCCTCATTAAAACGGCAGGAAAGCCACTGTGGAGGAGATTACAGCGAAGGGGAGCAAATTAGCGCCAGGGAGGGTGTGGTTTATTCACACTTGTACGTGGAGCATGAAATGGCTTCTGACACCTGTTAGGAACAAGGACAGGAAGGAGGATGTCCAGGGCATGTCTGAAGGCCCTGATCTAGATATCACGCGTGTGTGAGCGTGTGTGAGCGTGTGTGAGCGTGTGTGAGCGTGTGTGAGCGTGTGTGAGCGTGTGTGCGGTGCACACGTGTGCATGTTTGGTGTATGTGTGTTTGTGAGTCTTTTCGATCACTGAGGGTAATCGGATGGGTCAAATATTGTTTTGCATTTTGTGATATCTTTGCAGAGTAGTAACACTTGTAGGAAGAAATTACCCTCCTTTATTCGCACATAATATAACACATACATACACCACTCACATCACACACACACACACTCTCTCTCTTCTCTCTCTCTCTCTTCACACCACCATGACAACACACCCACACACACACACACACACAGTTGAATCTGTGGGAGAGTGTAAAACTGAGGGGAGGGGTGCAGGTGTGTGGACCTGACACACATGCAGGAGGGGCGTGGATTCTTCCAGGTTTTTTTTTGAGAAGGTAAGGAAACAAGATAGATGAGCCATCAGATAGACCATCAGCCTGTTTAACATAATACTGACAAGGTCCTCTGCAGCTGTCAGCTCAGACCTCCAAGTTCTCTGAGAGCCCAGCTTAGCTGCGCTGGTAGCTGCTTCTGTGGTCTACTCTCACACGTATGGAGCTTTGGCACAGCGCAATACAGTGATGCCTTGTGTTTAGGTATGTGTGTGGTGTATGGGTGCAGTGTGTGTGTGTGTGTGTGTGTGTGTGTGCCTGTGCATCTGTCTGTTAGCCTGTCTGTCAGCCTGTCTGTCAGCCTATCTGTCTGTCTATCTGTCTGTCTGTCTGTCAGCCTGTCAGTCTGTCTGTCAGCCTATCTGTCTGTCTATCTGTCTGTCTGTCAGTCAGCCTGTCTGTCTGTCTGTCTGTCAGCATGTCTGTCAGCCTGTCTGTCTGTCTGTCTGTCAGCCTGTCCGGCTGTCTGTCTGTCTCTCTGTCTGTCTGTCTGTCTGTCTGTTTGTCTGTGTACAGTAGCTTCATAAATATATTCCATAATGAAATCTCTTATTGTCCACCTTTCTCATTGACGCTCAGTCTTTATCTTGATATATTTCACAGTCTGTTTTATAGGAATTCAAAAGGCATTTTCCCTTTGTCAAATGTTGGGAGTCAGACATGTTTTAATGTGATAGCAGAGAGGGGGGAAGTGAGCGTGCTTGCTGATATATCATTTACCACCAGGACCTCATCGCCACGGAAACAAGCCAAAGGGTCACCTGACTCCAGCTGTTTCCCAGCATGCACTGGGAGAAGTGAGATTGCTGAAAACAGCAGGGTGGACAAGAAGGAGAAAATATCACCCTTTGGAGAAATGTTTGAGGAATATCATTAAATGATTGCGTTTTTTGTAACCGTGAGATATTTTCTTGTCCGTTGTGACTCGAACATAATTCTTGTGTCTTGGAACAGTTTCTGTTTGAATCACATTTCAAACTCCTCCTTCTCGCCACTGGGTTTATTCTTACGTACTCTTTTGTTAGAATGTATTGGAGAATGTATGTCAACACACTGATGAGTTATTGATCAATCATGTTGATTCGCAGTTCATTACCAGTTGAAAAGTGAACAGACATAATCTTTCTCCCTCTCTTCCTTTTGTCACTCTCTCGCTGCCTCTTTTTCTCCTTCTCTCCTCCTCTCCCTCTCATTTTCTTTCTTTTGTTCTTTCTCTCATTCTCTCTCCTTTTCTCTCTCTCTCCCTCTTCTTGTCTCTCCCTCTTCTTTTCTCCCTCTCCCTCTCCCTTTCTCTACCCTAAGTCTACTGGCTAGCCTGTCAGTCACAGTGATTGGCAGCTCTCAAGTTGAAGCTGCTCATTTTTGTCCATTTTTGATTGGTTCGCGCGTTTTTATCTGGGGACCCAATTTTGTACAATTTCTTTCCCTGAAAGGACATGTCTGTCAAGCTGAATGACAGGCCTCAGCCGCCATAAGGCAGAGCACATCTGCCTGCCAAACGTCTCCCTCTCTCCTCGCAGGAGAGCCGGGAATCAAACGTCCGTCCGCAATTACCACGACTCCACCGCCGCTGGTTCGTCTTCAGAGAGGCGGACGCGCGTGGCCACGCCCCCTACGTGTTACCGTCCACCACCCTGTCACATGACCAATACCGGAGCTTTAAAAAAAATCCAGATCACCGTTTCACAGAAACGTGAACGCATTACTAATCGGCGGTGAAGCCACGCTGAATGTAATGTTTTGTAAACAGATGTTTTGGTTATTTACCAGGCTAGTAGTTGTTGTCCTTGCCAATGGAAACTTTACTTCACTTAAAGTTGGATCGTCTCACGCGTTAGGAATTGAATTTTCTCAGACATCTTGAGACAGATGGGAGTATCAATGCCATTGAATTCCATTGCAAACCCCTGTCTCTCACCCTCACTTGATACTGCGCTTGATACTAAATATTCATGCCCACGAAGCGAAAGATACTTTCAATAAGTATCTTGAGTTCTGCTAAACAGAATCCATCCCAAAATTGTAATTCAGTTGCTGGAACTATAGGATTTGCTTGGAAGTTCAATTCATTGACTTTTTGTGTCCATTGACAAGCTTGAACAGTCAATTCCAGTTACCCAGCCTGCCTTGTGATCGCTTGCTGGGTCGACAACAGTGTAAGGAAAACAGGGGAGGTTGTTGTTGTGAAGATGTGCTGCGATTATTGCACTTAAGGAACGTGCAATAACAAAACCCTGGTACTTCCTCATCCACAAAGTCTTAAAATGAACTTATCACAACAAACATCTTTGACAAAAAAGCTTGTTGAGTGTTTCTGTACCTTTCACAGGTGTTTCTTCTGTGTATAAATAAGAAGTAAGACTGTTTTCAGCGTCGCTATGACACTGTTCCTGTGTTCCTGTGTGCGTGTCTCTCGTCGCCGTGGTTATCTTCACTTCTGTTCCTTTCTGTCTTCATGTCAGCGAGAAGTCTTGACAAGTGAGCGTTTGTGTCTGTGTGTATGTGAGTGTGTCTGTGTGTATGTGAATGTGTGTGTGTGTATGAGAGTGTGTCTGTGTGTATGTCTGTGTGTATGTGAGTGTGTCTGTGTGTATGTGAGTGTGTCTGTGTGTATGTCTGTGTGTATGTGAGTGTGTCTGTGTGTATGTGTGTATGTGAGTGTGTATGTGAGTGTGTCTGTGTGTCTGTATGTATGTGAGTGTGTCTGTGTGTATGTCTGTGTGCATGTGAGTGTGTCTGTGTGTATGTGAGTGTGTCTGTGTGTATGTGAGTGTGTATGTGTGTATGTGAGTGTGTATGTGAGTGTGTCTGTGTATCTGTGTGAATGTGAGTGTGTCTGTGTGTGTGTGAGTGTGTCTGTGTGTATGTGAATGTGTCTGTGTGTGTGTGAGTGTGTCTGTGTGTGTGTGAGTGTGTCTGTGTGTGTGCCGGGGCGGGAGGTAGGGGCGGGGGTTGATGTTGGAGGGTTGGAGGGGCTGTTTTTGTGAACATGTTACACTACACTGAAAGTGTGTGTGTATCTGTGCGTGTTTGTAGTGTGTCTGCAAATAACTTTGTATATGTGTGTGTGAGTTCACAAAAGTGTTTGTTCTGTTTGTGTGCGGGTATTGTGCTTCGCCAACGTGTGTGTGTCTTGCTGTGTGTGTGTCCTGCAGAAGTGTGTGTGTCACAAAGGTGTGTGTGTTGCAGACGTGTGTGTGTTGCAGACGTATGTGTGTGTGTTGCAGAGGTGTGTGTGTCTTGCTGTGTGTGTGTCCTGCAGAAGTGTGTGTGTCACAAAGGTGTGTGTGTTGCAGAGATGTGTGTGTTACAGACGTGTGTGTGTTGCAGACGTATGTGTGTGTGTTGCAGAGGTGTGTGTGTTGCAGACGTGTGTGTGTATGTCCTGCAGAAGTGTGTGTGTCACAGAGGTGTGTGTGTGTCCTGCAGCGGTGTGTGTGGGAGTCTTGCTGTGTGTGTCCTGCACAAGTGTGTCCTGCAGAGCTGTGTGTGTGTCCTGCGGAGGGGGGGGGGTGTCTTTCCATGTGTGTGTCCTGCAGAGGTGTGTGTGTCCTACAGAGGTGTGTGTGTGTCCTGCGGAGGGGTGTGTGTGTCTTGCCATGTGTGTGTCACAAAGGTGTGTGTGTGTCCTGCGGAGGGGTGTGTGTGTCCCACAGAAGTGTGTGTGTCTTGCCATGTGTGCCACAAAGGTGTGTGTGTCCTACAGAGGTGTGTGTGTCCTACAGAGGTGTGTGTGTATCCTGCAGAGGGGTGTGTGTGTGTCTTGTCATGTGCATCACAAAGGTGTGTGTGTGTCCTGCAGAGGGGTGTGTGTGTCCCACAGAAGTGTGTGTGTCTTGCCATGTGTGTCACAAAGGTATGTGTGTGTCCCGGATGTGTGTGTCCTGGTGGTGTGCAGGTGTGTGTCCTACAGAGGTGTGTGTGTTCTACAGAGGTGTGTGTGTGTGTCTTGCGATGTTTGTGTCACAGAGGTGTGTGTGTCACAGAGGTGTGTGTGTGTTTGAGCAGCCTGGGAGGACGTCCTCATAGCTGACCTGCAGCTCTAGAGGGCTCTATCTCCGACGGTGTTCCACATTATTGATAGCCGCAGCGCTATTGACAGCCGGGCGCTGGGGTAGGAAAGAGAAAATAGGAGTTTGATATGACATATTGTGCATCTCAGCAGCTCCCATAAATAACTTTGACACGTTTTTGTATGCATGGGAAACCCTCTGATCCAGCCTCCCATAAAAAATAAACTTCTATTATGGAATGTATTTGTCAAGTGGTTCTGTGATGGATGGAGTAGCGTTTAGCCTCTGGCAGGTAGATGGGCCACTGCCGCTGCAATGCCTTGTGGGGAGGGATTTGCAAGCTGGGTGGGGCGGGGAGGGAGGAGGAGAGGAGGGGGGGCTGGGCTGGGCTGGTGCAATTATTCAGCATGAAAGGGGATCATTTCGGCACCTGCATTCTCATTCCCGTCATGTTTTATGGAGACAGGATCTCGTTTCCTGCCTGACGACAGAAGTGAAGCACAGGGGAGGACGAAGTAGAGGGTGTTTTTTTCTCCCTCCAGCTTTTTCTTATTCAGATGAAACTTACCTTGAAGTAAATCAGTTTTGCTCCAGGAAATGATGTGGATCGCGCAGATTGTCAAAAACGATTGTGCACCAAACCCTGGCCGCTTGCAGCTTCTTGTCTTAAGCGATGTACTCTTCAGACTGAACTGACAGAGAGGCGAGAGATTCAGTCAGTGGCATCTGCCAGGCCCCGGAATGTCACCTCTGGGTTTTTCAAGTCTCACACAATAATCTGTACCACACCAGCACGACACAGGCAGGTGTCAAACCGCCAGTTGTCCTCCCACGCAGTCCTCCAAACATATCACGTCCACAGCACAGGCAAGAAGGACAGCTGTGTGTAGCGTGAGGGTGGATTCGAGATGCGCGACATTAACTTGCAGGCCCGAATATTTACTGGTTGTTTTGCGTTCATTTGTTGTTTGTGTTTATTTGCCGTTTGTGTTTATTGTTGTTTCGTTGTCTTGTTTTTTAATATGCTCGGTGGTTGTCAGTACACATCTTTTGTGTGGGGGTGGGACAGGCTCGTTAGCCGTGGTGGGCGAAAAGATGCAGGAGCCAGCTGTCCTACTTCTCTCGGCGCGCCTCCTAAAAACGCAAGCCGCCGTCCAATAACCAAATCTGCGTGCCTCTAGGCGGCAGGTTGCTGTGTGGCCTTGTGTGTGTAGACTGGTCGCGTGTGTGTGTGTGGCCCTCGATACTGATGTTGGGTGGTGTGTGTTGTGCGCAGCTGCCCGGATTAGTGTGTTGTGCCACCGGGGGTGGTGGCTTGTGTTTGTTGATGTGACCGTGTGTGTGTGTGTTGTTTGTATGTTGTGTGCTGTGTGTGTGTGTGGAATGTATGTATATATGTGTGTACATATGTGTGTGTGTGTGAGCGCCCGTGTGTGTGTGAGCGCCTGACTGAGATAGCGTTTGGCTAGGCGCGGGTGTGAGCGTTGAAAGATACTGTGTTTATGTCTGGGCCAAAAGTGTGTGTGTGTGTGATCGTGTGGCTTCACATGTGCGTTCACCTGACAGTGAGGCAGATGTGTGTATTGGCATGTGCAGATGTTAAGCGAGGGAGGAATGACTGCAGATGTGTGTGTTTACAGAAGGTGTCTGTCTGCAGTAGAACACAGGACACCTGAACTGAACCTGCAACAACCTTACGCAGCGTGATGCACTGCGGACGTCTGCGCGGGATGGGCGCGGTTAATGGTCTGCGGCCGCCGACGGTGTCGAAATGGTAAGGAGATGGACCGTGAGCGTGCCTGGGGGCCCGTGGCACTACCCTCTATAATGGGGCCCCTTAGGGACATATGCAAATACGTCCACCCTGACAGTAACTTCTCATCGTCGACATTCTCCAGACTGGCTTATAAACCTCTCATGAACCGCCATC
>BROE01000011.1:11845972-11863670 GCA_036571765.1 Plecoglossus altivelis | reverse complement strand
TCATGCGAGCGTGTTAGGTCTGCGGGCAGCGTGTGTCTAAGGTCTGCGGGGGGAGTTCTCGAAGGGAGAGAGGAGGGGGGGGGGGGGCGTGGCTACATATGTATTTACATGCAAATACGTCCACCCTGACAGTAACTTCTCATCGTCGACATTCTCCAGACTGTATAGATGAACGCCATCATGGCCTGAAACTATTAACAGCGGTACCGTAATCAGCTCGCGCGCATCGATTCCTCTTAGAGGGGAGACGGACTCCTCTGACTGCTCCAGCACTTGGGGGCTGTTTGAATATGCACGGTGATCTGTCTGCATTTGCACAAGCAGAGATCTGTAATCCCTCTCTCAGTGTGTCTCTTGAAGGGAGAGGTCATAGGGCGATGGCATGACTTGGTCAATAGGCTTACAATACCATCAGGGACTATTGATTTTTCTCAACCTAAGGCCATGCTCTACATTAATTGTTTTTTTGCGTATGTTTTTTTTGGGGGGGCCCATAGCAAAGAAAACATTAAATTTGCCGCTCATGAATTTTAAAGGGAATTCTTATCCCTCGCAGGGGCAAAACACAGAGAGTCAATTGTATGACTCAGGGGTTAGGTGAGAGATCTGTGAAGGGAGTTGGGTGTGCGTGCGTGTGGGTGTGTGAGTAAGACTAAATCAATGAGACTCAGAACACACATGCAAACACGTCTCACGTCACACACACACACACACACACACACATATGCAAACACGTCTCACGTCACACACACATACACACACACAAACATGCAAACAGTTAGGGAACATGATGCCCTCAACATCAGCTCAATTAACCATGAACTGACAATGTGAATCCTGGTTCAGTTTGTTGTCTTCAGCCTATCCAGTGTGTTTACAGACAGAGATGTCCCTCGCAGCGCGCCGTAGCGACACCATCCCAAAACACAAGCCATGAATAGAACACACCCTTGAATAAAAAGCCTCTGTCCTTGCTCTGTAATTCTCCCCGTAGCCATGGTTCCTCTGCCAGTCGTGGCTCCGCCCGCGTACTCTGAAACGCCAGCAGAAATAAGTTCCGTCCCTCAGAATCTCTCCTGCTAGTTAAATCTAACGGTGGCGTCAATGCCATGGTAACCCTTTCCCCTTCCTGGCGGATCACATGGTCGAAAGATCAGTGAGCTCAAATGCAGGGCCGTCCGTGCTCGGAGAATCCAGTGAACCAGAGAGCGAGTGATGGAGAACACTTAGTCCCTCTCATCCATTTCACATTTGTTCCAATCAATTATTCAAGTAGACAGCCAATTACAAACGAGAGGATTTGAGTGCCTGAGTTTCAGCTCTCCAAAGGCTCTGCATTAGACAAGTCTCCGACGTGAATAATTGGCGCGATTAATTGACTGTTGGCCGAGAGAGAGGTGTTTCCATTCGTCTGTCATCAAACCACCCTTAATTCGGACCGTTATGTGACTCGATGTATTAAAAGCAGGATTTAACAGGTTAAAATTGAGTTTTAATTGTGTTTTTGATCCATACGATTACATGTGGTGCTCTTTTTTTTCCAAATCTGCAATTACCCCATCTTTTGTCCATCTAATTGGAACGGAGGAATTCCATTAAATGAAGAAATGAAGAGGCAGGGAAGGGGTTAACGACTGGAATCCATTTTCCATGTGATCACACTGCCATGCCAGTGGAACAGGAATTACAGCAAACCTTTTTTTTTCTTCTTCTTCCCTTTGCGCTTTTCTCTTTCATTGATCCCCCCTTTGAATTCCCTTTTGATTTGATGGGCTGATTGGCAGCTGAGTAATTCACCTGTCGGCCTAGACTGATGGGCTGTGATGACTTCACATCCTGTCGGCTTGTTCTCACTTGGGATCATGTCCAATTTGCCCCTCATCAGACAAACTGGGCCTGTGATGGGGGGGAGGGGAGGAGGGGGAAGGAGAGTGGGCACAGGAGTAAAACACTGCCAATGTTCCTCCTTCAATAACCAACACTTCACATGCAGCTTACAATGATGTGTTTGTAATACGACAGCAGGTACAGACCTGGATATGTCCTGAACCTTTTCCCCCCCTCTGTGCTTTGTGGAGAGCAGAGAGGAGAGAGAGGGGGGAGAGAGGGGAGAGAGGGGGGACAGAGAGGGGAGAGGTTGAGGAGACAACTGGAGACACGCGGACTTACTCCAATGTTATTTCCATCGTATTTGATGTTGTTAGAAAGTATACGTCTGTACTTTGCATAGACGTTGTCAGTTGGGGGTCAGGGCAGTTGCCGAGCAACAACACCAACTCCTGCCCGACACTCAGAAATGACCTCCTATAACATCCATGTCGCGGTACGTGAAGGCGTCCGATCACCACATGGTAATGAGACGAGTGGACCAGGCCGGAGCTGTTGGAAGAACGGCTAGAAGAGCCATAATAGGACACGATGACCCAGGGGAGCAGCGTGGCACGGCCCTGATTTAGCAGGTGCGGCGCTTCCTCCCCCCTCCCCCTCAGACAAGCACAGGTGCTGGGGGTCGCGACCCCCATCCTCCAGAGACTTCCTTCCAGGTACGTGCGTCCATGATGGAGTGGATGGGGTGGATGGAGCAGACGGAACGACTGGTGGAACCCCGGGGCGTTCAATCATTCTCTGGCTCTCTGGTAGACTCTCCATCTTGCCGTCTCTCCCCTGCCATGTGGGGACTGCGGTTCAAAATGGCCTCTTTGTTTGTTTGTTTGAATTCTAAAATACGACATTTTGTGCGCGCTGCGTCCACATCACGTAATACGCGTTAAAACTGCGCGGCTAGGTGGTTTCGATTGAATCGTTTTGCCCGGTTTTGGTGGAGAATGTGGATTGGTTTTAAATTACCGCAAGAAGTCTCATATGTGGATGGCGTCCGTTCGATACTGATTCAGCATTGCATCCATCTGTTACTTTTTGTTAAAACAGTCTGAAATGCGATTCGTTTTTCCATCTTAGCCTGAAAACAATGGGCATATCAAAAGCAATCAAACTCCGCACAAAAAAATATTTCACGCCAGCGAGACAGCCAATTAGGATGCCATTAGTGTTATCTAACCATTCATCATGCACATCTAACTTTCCAACATTCCTCAGCCCAGGCATGGAGGCTGAAGATGTCATTAAACAAGCCGGTGATTTACCTTCATGTTTCTGTGGCTCACAGGTTTAGGGGGGAAAAAAAGCCATCCGTCCAACATCTGTTAGACTGAACATGGAGAAGAGGCCATATGTCTTTGTTTGACAGAAACTCCTCTCACTCTCCAATCTGAATAATGTTAATTTGCAGTAGAACAGCCACACGCGTAGCGTCTGCACGCGTTACGGGGACAGAGACGTGACAAGGGCTCTTTGTATGCACGCGCGCGTGCGTATTCTGTCTTGAAGCAACCTCCTTTCCTGCATCGATCCCAAGACACTTGTTTTATTCCCACCCCTGAATTGTACATGCAGGTATTCAATCATTTTGATTAAAAGAGCGATTCCTTCCAGAACCAAGCAGGAGTTGGGAGCCAAGCGACCCCAGACGTTTCAGGATTCATATATTTTCATAAACTTTTAACAATGTCAATGGGACAAGTCTTCCATCTCAACCTCGCCACGCTGAAGCATTCAATCTTTCTTTAGCTTTCCACAGAACATTTGAATATGAGCACTGCAGTATTAATGTGACAGTTGGAATAGGAGGAGTCTGAGGGAGATTTACAAAGATTTCTGTTGCAGAAGAGAGTTTTTATTATTATAGTCTCACCATGTGTTTAGCCATATTTACTTTGGAAACATATTAAAATGGGTTTCGAATGTTTTCATTTGACTGAGTCCGGATAATTAATTTCTGCTGGATACACCCTTATCCTACCAGTTGTGAACGACTCCATTCTGTACTTTAGCTTTCGGAAGTGCCTTCCGTGTGGAAGCAATCTTTTTTATGGCATTCGATTTGGTTAGGGACGCAGAAAGCTAAACGTGGTTGTATTTGGGTTCTGCTTGATTGCTGCTTAGGTTCATCCACACCAGCCGCGGCAACAAGCACTAAGAACGTAAACCAATGGATTCTAGGGGTTGTGTGTGTGTGTGTGTGCTCGATTGGATATCCGGGAGTGAAACTTGCGTCGACGGAGAAGATGCAGCTGGTGAACGTCTCCCTAAAGTGCTGTTGAGGGAGCCGGAGTTCGTCTATCGTCTTGTATTCCTGCTCACTGGAACTTCCTATTCAGCAACCTTTCACTTTCTTCCTCTTTCTCTTTTGTGGCTCCGTTCTGTTTCCTCTTGGGTAGTCACAATCCTCCCCCTCTTCCTCCCTCCTCCCCCTCTTCCCCCCTCCTCCCCCTCTTCCCTCCCTCCCTCCCTCTTTATTCTCTTGTATCAGTGCTTTCTTGTCATAAGAATGAATTGAATTTGTCCCCTTTAGTGCAAACAACCATAGACAGAGTAGAAACCTGCAGGAAAACGAATCGCCACCTCCTGTCCCTTGTGGGGCTTGTTGGATGTGTGTGTCTGTGATGTGCGCGTACGTGTGTTTGCGACGTCTGCGTTTGTGTGTGTGTGTGTGTGTGTGTGTGTGTGTGTGTGTGCGTGTGTTTGCGTGAGTATGTGTACCACGTACGCGTGTTTGTGTGACTACGTGTGTTCTGTGTGGTGTGTGTGTTTTATATGTGTGTGTGTGTGTGTGTGTGGTGTGTTGATGAGGACACTGTGGCAGATGAGGACCAGGTCGGAGATGCCCCTGCGGTCCTGTATTACCATGCCATCTTCATAGCGCCTGGGTCGGTGAGAGCTGCACAGACAAATGATGGTCATAATAATAGCTCGCCCTGTGGCGGGACAGGAGGAGCAACGGCTGCGATACTAGGACAGACGTCTGCACCTGATACACCGTACTGCACACACATCCCACCCCCTCATCCATACACACCCCACCACCCCCACACATCCTGCATCCCCACCCCCATCCTCCTGTACACAACCCCACCACCCTCACCATCCTCAGCCCCACCCCATCCTCCTGTACACCACACCACCACATTCCTGTAACAACCCCCACCACCATCATCCTCACACACCGCCCACCTACCATCCTCCTGTACACCATCCCCACCACACCACCCCCATCCTCACCTCCACTCCTATCCTCCTGTACACCACCCCTACCACCCCTCCACCATCCTCACCCCCACCCCTATCCTCCTTTACACCACCCTGCACCGCGCTACTGTCAAATTTCATCATATACATGTAACCGTTCACATCCAGTAATAATGGTCTGATTTAGCTACACTGGAGGACTGACTGTATGGTGGCTGTGTGGTTAGCTGTACATTGTATGCTGAAGCCAATCTGCGTAGGATATCAGCTGGTCTAATCTAACCAAGACTCAGTACACAGCAACAAACATGGATGTCCATTACACAGGACATTGAAATGTAGTCAGAGCGATCCCATTTTGAACAATATAAAATCCAAAAATACGCACTTGCAGCGCTACGCTATTAATTTCAGGGTTAACCTTAACCGTGACTCTAACCCCGAGAACCAACGCTTAAAACGGTCGAATCGACCACAGAAATGGAAACAGACGGAAAGAGAAGCAGGCTTATGGATCCCTCTGCTTCTCCTGTCTGACGCGCAGCGGCGTTGGGTCGGACAGGGATGGGCCCGGGTCACGATACAGACACCTTGGGTTTTGTCACGAAATCAATTTGTTTGCAGTCAGGACCTCTCTCCTGTTTCTCCAGCAGTCACTTCTGGGCTCCGCCGACTGCGGCGTGGAGGGGAGGCGATGGATCAACTAGCTCGGTGCTTACGGACGTCGTTAAAAGCTTTCCAGCGCTGTGGGGAAGTGGTTGCGGTAATAAGCGCTGTCAGAAGACTGACATAACACCCGGCGCTGAACGCCTGGGCCTCTGGGAGGCGGAGGGGAGAGACGATTGGTTTCAGCAAAATTGTGGCCTTCTGTCGTGGCCTTTCGCAAACGGGATAATTACTGTTATGAATTATATTGTGTAATCACTGCGACAACTTTGCATGAGTCACGGATGAGGAATTGACATCGCCAAGGAGATCGATACAGTAGCCTGATAGCTCTCAATCTAAGTTTTGACGATGAGAGATTTCACTCAGCAAAGACGAAAATTGGTTAAGTCTCTCCACTCGCAATAATAATAACTTCGTTAGACTAATGCTGTTGTTTGTATATTATTATTTGTGACTAGAGTGTATTTTCATTTGAGCTTTTGTTATTATTACTATTTGATTTATTTTTAGCTTGTGACACCAAGCAGATTCTCTTGTCCTCCGCCCTCCCTCCTGCCCTCCCTCCTGCCCTCCCCCCTCCTGCTCTCTCTCCCTCCTGCCCCCCCTCCCTCCTGCCCTCCTTCACTTGATTTCTATGGTACATTGATTTGAACTGATATTTCATCAGCAGGCCTCGCAGGGAGTCCGATGATTGGAGGGCGAGACGTTGGTTGGCTGGGTTGCGTTCTCACCACACAAAGATCCAGAGAGTCCTTTGAGGGTCTTCTATAGCTGCCTGCTCCAGGGCCTGTGCACGGTCAGTCCAGGGGTGGTTAAGGGATCAGGGGGGTCCGGAGGTTAGAGATTGGAGGGCCAGAGCAGGGCCTTTAGGCTCAGACACCCACAGACGAAGAGAGTGGTTTGGGTCGGACTGTTTCCTCGTGAGGGGGAGTGTGGAGGTGTGGTTTTAGGCTATTTTCCATCATTACAGAGGTTGAACCCAGCTGTGAAAGGACGATTGAGTTTCATCAGCGACTTGGTCAAGGCTATTTTGCTAGAGCACAGCACTTTTCCACTATCAGCGGCCAGGCCTACACAACCTGACATTCATGTAATAATACATTGAAATAGATTTTCATCACAACTGTTTTAAGAATGTGTGTTTTGTATATATTTGTATTTATATAATGTGGAAGTGTGTGTGTGTGCCTGTGCATGTGTGTGTGTCTGCGTGTGTGTGTGTACCTGTGCGCGTCAGTGTAAAACTGGGAAAAAGGTTTATATTTGTGGAGGTGGATATCTCACTGGTTTTGCTGCCTGTCTTCTGAATGTGGATTATTTATTGATCAGAATAATTTATCGATCAGGATTATTTATTGATTAGTTTTCCTTCACTGCTGGTGGCATTGGCCACAAGGTGTTATTTCTCTGGAAACCATTTTGTTGTGAGAACATAACTCATAACCACCCGTCCACACAAGGGTCCAGTGTGTTATGAGATTAAGGAACATGTGTATGTTGGTGTTTGTGTGAGTGCGCGTGTGTATTTGTCCATTTGTGGGCGGACAGTTGTGTTTGTGTGCATGCGTGAACGCGTGTATAATCATTTAGCAATTCTGGAGTTCGCATAATAAAAACTTGAATATGTGTCCTGTGAATGTGAAAGGGGGGTTAGGCCAGTTGTACTAAATGGGATTTTAATTTCAGTCCAGTGTTACCTAACAATTGAGTAGAGAGAAAGGGTCTGATAGAAATGGATTAATGACACAACGAATGGGTTCATTCAGGTCTGTTAAAACGGACTGAGAACATGAAGAAAGAAACCCGAGGTCTTGAAAAACGTCATCATTTCTTTCACAATGAGAGACAAAAGTCTGGCGAATCATTCGTCTGTGTGTCCTGACCATAATTCTATAGGGGGACAAATGGATTATGTGAAGAGTTAAGGTGAAGACACTTTCAAATTATACCCCCAATCTGACGACACGGTTAAATGACGCTTAGTCCGTATCCTATAAAGAGGCGGCCATTTTTGTATTCTTCCTTTAGAAGGCTCTAGAACAATTAACGAGGAAAGGGACAATACCGACATGATCAGTGTGTAATTGGTTTATATGTGCATTGTCTTTGCGAGTTAGATATCTTGTACCGAGGCATTTGGAAGCTTGAGCATGTTCTTTTGCAAGGAACAAGGGTTGCAAATCTGGTCCGAGACTATTTTTAGCCCTTTTAAACTCACATGTGTGCAAGTGTGCCTGACACAGAGAAAAACGAAATTATTTCAGTTGCTAAACCTACCCTGTCAGATTGCACGAAGGCTGGTTTTACGACCAAAATATCGTCTAGCTTTCAGACAAGCTCTTAATTCTCTTCCCAGGCAGTAGGCCTACAGGATATTGTTATTCTGGAACGAGTAGAGAAGTAGAGAACATCATGACTTGACTTCTGCTTGTTTCATGAATTAATCATTGTTTGGATTTAGGCTTTCTTATTTCTTACTTATTGAAGGAAGTATGGAGCTACCGTCTTGTGATTTCACAGCTTCTGAGGAAGGCGAAAGAAAACGCTAGTCGTCGTGAGTAGCTGCTCTCACCATACTCCCTGCGGAAGACATTGGGATTCTCTGTGTGCTTACATTAATCACTAACCCACAGAACTAGTCATTGGATACGAGTTAGTATGTTTCTCATGTTAGCTCAGTGTTAATAAGAAGTAGATTGTGTTCATGTGTCAGGGTTTATAAAGGTTTGTGGTTTTTGGAGAACGAGAGCTTTCATTTCGCTCAGATTCACCTGTGAATGCGAGGGAGGATGGCACACTGACTATCCAAAGCCTTAGCCTTGGGCAAGGCTCATTGTAATCTCAGCCTTCCATCTCGGTCTCAGATGTTTAATGGTGATCATGATAAGCGAGATTATCTCTCTTTATCTCGTCACAGTCTCTTGGGGAGAACGAAAAAGTGAGCAATGCGCGGCAAAACGGATTAAGGACGCGAGGAAATCGTAAAACTGTAACAAGCGCGGCAATTTCTCGCCTTTCACATTTGGACCGTCAATCTTCTGCCGCCAATCACAGGCAGAAGAACAGGCACGGCCTCTCGACCATGTAAACATCTCCAACGTGGTTCTTCTGGAGCATCATGTTCCATCATGTTACAGATTGTGTCCTGGTGGAAGATACAGAAGGAAGGTACAGATTGTTAACTTTGTGGTTCGCCTTTGTTTACGCCAGGACAGGATCTCTAGCTTCTACTGGGGAGACGTTGTCTCCAAGGCTGGCTAGCTTCTACTGTGGAGATGTTGTCTCCAGGGCTGGCTAGCTTCTACTGAGAAGACATCGTCTCCAGGGCTGGCTAGCTTCTACTGTGGAGATGTTGTCTCCAGGGCTGGCTAGCTTCTACTGTGGAGACGTCGTCTCCAGGGTTGGACGCAAGCTGGAGTCTAGAAGAAGCTGGAATCCAGGACAACCTATCTGCCGACTAACGTGAGGTGTCACGCTGAATGTTAGTGTGACGCTAGCGTGGTTGGCAGTCTGGCTAGACAGTACTGTTACCACAACATCCAAGACTACGACAAAGTCCTGGTTGTACGGGAGCATAATGTCAACCGGTTCTAACTGGAAAAGGTTGAAGTGTTGACGTTCTTAGTGCGGAGGGGTTTAACTCAGCGGTTAGAGTATTTGACTGCAGATCAAGAAGTCTAGGTTCAAATCCTTACTCTGGATATAGGCGGCTGCTTAATGAATAGGTTAGCTGCCCTGATCTGACCTAAGCTCTACTCCCACCCACAGCTGCACTGCTAAAGCGAAACAGCTTCATGGAAGTCTTAGGATTGTCTTTGGCACTGAAACTCAGGCAGACATCAATCAATCCAACCAGGGGGGGTAGGATCCTTACCAAACTTGGATCAAGTTAAATATTTACGTTGTCCTACCCACCCGCCCCCGCATGGTGCGTGCATGCACGCACTGGGAGGATGAAAGGAGGCATTCACCAGACCCTCCGCATCTTCGCGTCGCTGAGATACTGACCAGAGACAGAAACCTCCCACGAGGGACACAAGAAATCCGCAGACGATGACACTGAGACGCATCTCAGCCGTAAACATAGTGTGTACACAGAGCGCTGAGAAAATACTGAGGAGAGACACCAGGGTGGTAACGTAAACTGGAGCTTGTGGGGAACTGAGAGACGAGGCTTGTGAGGCCCGTCTTGGTTCAACCAGCTTTATTTAAGGGGAATAAAACGGACAGTTGGTTCGCGATGGAGAGTGGGCACTGAGGGACCGGTTCACACCAGTCCGTACCGGTTCAAGCCGGTTGGCCGTGCCAGAGCAGCACAACCTTGCCGGGTGCCACACTGTTCTCCGAACTCGTCGCAAAGTCAGATATCTGCTACACCATCACAGCAAGGGCGTTCACGCAGACTGGCAGAGTGGCGGGCCTCGTAAATAACATTTAAGGACTCAACATGTCAACAATAAATGCCAATAAACACCATTACCTCACTTCACAGAAGCAGGGCCATAAACAAGTGATGAATATGGCCGGATGATGCATCAGTAAAAAAAAAAAAAAAAGAAAAGGTTTTGAGGGCCCCATTATTTGTGGTTTTGTGTGTGAGAAAACAGGGAGCACTTATAACAGCCTGTAAGCACAAGCCAGAGCTTTATTAACACGTAGATAATGCTTTCAACGCCTTTTCACATAAACCAAGGTCACATATGCATAGTCTATCCATTTCTCTGTGTGTTGCAACTAAAGGGACTCTGTGTGTGTGTGTGTGTGTGTCTGTGTGTGGGTGGGTGTGTTTCTGTGTGCGTCTGTGTGTGTGTACTGTAAGTGAGCATGCGGGGGGGGGGGGAATCTAACTTTTTTGTGCTTAATTACACAACATAATTCAATTTTGATTAATAATTAACGCCCTCTTTCCTAACTAAATATCTATAATTAATCAACAAATCACAGTGATAGAGCAGGCTAATTGGCTTCAGAACCCAAACCAGACCACTTAATTCATAGAGGGGGTTGACATCGCTAATTGTGGGAGTAATGGAAGCCTTATCCTCTGGGACATGATGGAGAGATCTGTGAATAGGGGAGAAGGATTTTTACCCCGTTGATTCCCTGTGACGACTTCATTTGTTATCAGGGCGGCTCTGACAGGTAAACTTGGTTCCTTTTTATTGAATTTGTTTACTGTTGCCATCCCGTCTCAGCGGGACGTACTACGGTTCTTCGAAACGTTAATATCTCAGTCCCCCCCCCCCCCCCCCCCCCCCCCCCCACCACCGACCAGGGGGTCTCACACAAAGACACGTCCCTCAGTTTACTCTGTCCAACACTGCCCCTGTCTGTCTGTCTGCCTGTCTGTCTGTCTGCCTGTCTGTCTCTTTTACGAAGGGAACATTCACTTTGAGTATGATATTTTATACATCTTATCGTGACCGTGGTTTTTTGAGAGACGCACGAACGTGATCTTTCAGAGAGCGCACCATTTCGCTACCGTCCCTTCGCATATTTCCCTTTTCCGTAAACTTCCAAGATCTGTTCCTATCTTTAATCACTTTTCCCTCGGAGGAAAACTATCTCTTCCCTCCATCTGATTGCTCCAGATTATTGTAACCCGCTCTCATTTATTCTATTTAATACCAAACACTTTGTCCTTGAAGTGGCATTCTTGTGTTTTTTTCCTCCACTCCCCTTTTTTGTGTCAATTCCTATTTTAATTGGACATTTTTGTCACCAAACAAGATTTATTACCGCCGTACAGGTGAGAGTGAACCTGGCTGAAATTAGAATACATTTTGTCCGTGACACGGGCACATCCGCAGAGAAGTGTGACCTTGCAGTCAGTTCCCAACTGAAGGACCAGTGTGTGTGTGTGTGTGTGTGTGTGTGTGTGTGTGTGTGTGTGTGTGTGTGTGTGTGTGTGTAGATGCTAGGGTCTATGAGGTTGTGTCTTGAGGGAATCGTCTCTTCTGACCTGGATACTGAGTTGAAGCTCTTTATCTACTTAGCAGTGTCACCTTCAAACCCGGAATGAACGCTGGCATCGTCTCTCCCCCTCTTTCATAAGTTTCACCATGCTTACCTGTTAACCTGCCGAGCTAGCAAGCTACAAGCTTGGGAAATACAAGCTAGCAAGCTATAAGCTAGAGAGCAACAAGCTAGGGAGATACAAGCTAGCAAACTATAAGCTAGTGAGTTACAAGCTAGTGAGCTACCGGCTAGCGAGCTACCAGCTAGAGAGTTATAAGTTAGCAATATAGCTGAAAGACTGTCATCAAATTGATGTATTTTTAGGTTGTATTACACCTGAGGCCTCACCACTCTATTCTTGTGTACAACCTTGCAAACATGGAGGCTATCACAGATGCTATAATGCAATGATAGCAACATAAATGCTAACATAAATGCTGACAGAATAGCTAGCAAGTCTGTTAGCAACAAAGACGCTAACAGCGGAAAACCATCAGAGGATGTGGAGTTGACGAGCGGTTGGCTGTGAAGTTGATGTATGTGCTGATTGGTTTAGTGTACAATGCTCATGCAGTATTTAGCTTATGAGGCGATTACTGTTTATGGACACAGCATTGTATCGCCATGTAGTCTTTAGCTGTGGGAGGTTTAATGCTGGCTGGCACTGCTTATGGTGTTGTTCAGTGGGAACCTGACCTCCAACAGCCACTACAGCTGCCTGACTAACAGCTTGTACTACACTAATAATAGCAATACATTTTTAATGTCCTGAAATATTCCTTTGCGGTAAACTTTCCGTGCGGTGTGTGAAAACCAACGCGTTCTCTCACAGCCAGTGTGGGTCTGGAAGAAAGATCTGGGTTGCGTTGTAGCTGCAATAAATGTCTGAATTCTTATAAAATTATAGCTTCCCCTTCCCCTGCTCACAAACCTTTTAAATGAAATATTTAACACTAAACTGAATGCTTTACTGCCCTAATGAAACCAATATGGGAGAGCCACACCCCAGTTTTATATGTGGGTTAGATTTATTTGTTTATTTGTGGGTCTGTGTTGTCGTCGTTGTTGTGCTGCTGCTGTTGTTTATTTGTTTTTGCTGTGATGTTCCGCTCCATAGGTGGGCCTGTAGGTGTCCGCCCAGATGTGTCCCATAGACCCCCACTGTGGAGGCTGTCTACCAGCTGTCTTCTGTGGTGAACATCATCTCCCGCTGCATGTTAAACACACACACGCACGCACACAGGTTTAACACACACACACACACTCTCACAAAGCGCACAGCCTCACAACACACTCACTCACATGAGCACACTGACACTCTCACTCACACAGCGCGCACACACACACACACACACACTTACACTCTTGCATATACACTCTCACACAGTGCATATACTCACAACACACACGCTCACACCACACAAGCTAATGCTTACACACTCATACACTCATACTTACACTCACACACTTATACTTACACACACAGACACAATCATACTTACAGACACACACACACACATACACACACACACACTCATTCTTACACTGACACTCACACACACATACACACACACACTTATAGTTACACTCACAAACACACACACCACACACACTGATACTTACACTCACGCAAACTCATACTTACACTCACAAACACACACATCACACACAATGATACTTACACTCACACCCTCACATACACACACACTCACTCCCGATGTCACACAGAACAGCTGTTTAGGTTTCCGATGCCCTCCCTTCTGCCCTGTCCATCATCTCTGGGCTTAATGAATCTGGTCCAAGATCCTACATGGAGGGTCGAGGGGCTAATTTCAGTAATTGATTATAAGTGCTGTGTGACAGCTCCCCTGATGCCGGTATACATATGTGACGCGTGCACTTAAAGTGCGCTCACTGGCAGAAGTGATTGATCCAGGCGATCAATAACTGCACCTGCATGTGAAGAGGGTCCTTTAGGGAAGGTTCACGTACAGTGCTAATGCTTAGCGACGCAGGTCTCGGGGGTTGCTAGCAGTCTCAGTGTTCACCATGCTAATGTGGGTATGCGTAGCTCTGAGCGCTAGCTCAATGTAGCTTGATGCTAATGTGGCGTCGCGCAGCTCAGTGGAGCGATAGCTCGATGTGGCTCAATGCTAACAGCCTGTGACACTTTTTGTTTCCTCCTACAGCCATTAATGATATATACAGAAATCTCTGACTGATAGACTGCTAAAGCAGCTAAATATGAAGAATAATGTACTGTATCGTACAATCATAAAATATGGTGTTTTCAGATTTAACTATAGAAACAGGATCATAAACCTGCTTTGTAAAGATAGTGTGTTTGTTACTATGTGTGTCTTTGTGTGTTTTATAACCTTTTACAGTGTCATAACACAGCATTTGAAAACAGTCTCTCCCTGTCTCTCTGTGGTGTAGAACTGCACTGAACCCCCCTTGTCTCAACCTGTTCTTCCTGTCATCCCTCGATTTCACTTCCTTTTCTCTCTCCCTCTCCTGATCTCATCCCATCCCATCCTTTCTTCACCCCCTCCCCCTCTCCAGTAGTCTCGTCCCATCCTCTCCTCCCTCTTCTCCACCTCTTTCTCTCACCCTCACCCCCATCCACTCCCCCATCTCCTCCTCTCTCCTCCCCTCCTCCTCAGTTAGCCCCCCTTCTTTCCTTCACCACACATCTCATCCTGTCTTCCCCTCCCTCCCTCCCCTCCACCTCCTTCTCCCCCCCACACCATCGAGGATCCACCACCATCTTAATGAGGATCAGATTACAAACAGAAATCAACATTCGTCAGCGCAGCGCTGCGTTGGGTGGCAGGTGGCAGGTTCTGGCGGCGGGCTTGGCCGCTGTACGTCTCCTCTGATATTTCCTCTCTATCTCCCCGGCTCTGATAATGTTAACCCCCTAATGAAGCTATTGTGCGCCTGTCCAAAGCCATTGTCTTCTGGAGGGAACCTTCTTTTTTCCCTCCAAAGCTCGTGTCTTCTCGACGCGGCCGTCGCGGCCCTTTGACGTGCGCGTCTCTCTCCTTTCTCTTTGGCGCTGTTGTCTCGTTCTATCCTCTCTCCATCCTCCCCTCCTCCCTCCATCTCTTGTTGTCTCTGTTTACTGTCTTTCTATCCATCTCTGTTCTTTTCAATCACCCCCCTCCCACCCCCCAAATCCTCCTCTTTCGATCTCCCTCGCTCTCTGGTCTTTCTGTAACCCCTCCTTTACTTTCTTTCAGCCCTCATTTCTGTATATTTGTACGTAGTTTTTTTCTGTTTAGATTTTTCTTTCTCTTTCGCGTATCCGAGAAACTGTTTGCCCTCTTGTTCAGCGTCATCAGTTAGAACTGGACGCAGGAGGGAAAACCGGAGGTCCTTCAGTGTACCCACGCCTGCTGAAATGTCATCTCGCAGGGAACAGTGGTATAATTTAATAGCAATTAACAGTAAACAATAGTGTGGGCTTGGTTAATGAATCACAGGGGCGGGGAAAGGTGGAGGAAGCGAAGGAGGGGGGGGGGGGGGGGGTGTTGTTACAGACGGCCTTTTCTTCTCTCTGCCTTTCATGTGCTGGAAGTCACATTAGCCTCCTATAGCTCCGTTTCAGACGCCTTCGTGTACCTGAACAATTGCAGGTTGACCTGATGTCCCTGTCTATGATACCGGAAGGTCTTTTGTCTTTTCTCGTCGTCGCCGTTTAAGGAAAGAAAGGTAAATTACACGTCTCGCTCCCTGAAACAGCCACAGCAACAGTTTCAACGACGCTCTTTCACAATGCTTTCCTCTCGCATTGTCTTTCTATTCTTTCCCCAAGACATAGGGGGCGACGTTCCTCCTGTGGAACGTCACGCCCTAAACTGCACCAACAGTGGAAGAAGTTCCGTTTTCAGTTCATGGTGTGATTCGACGTGTTCCTTCTCTCAAAACATGTGACGGTTCGCTAACATACGTGAGGGGACTTGACAAGCGGAACCAGACTGAACCGTGAACAAGGACATCAGCCCAGACGGACAACCTCCCTCACGGAGACCAAACCCAGACAGTCCGCCTTAAGTTGACGTCCTCTCGTGGCAGAAGACTTCCTGAAAGGAACGCAGAGCGCTGACATCGTTCTCTGACTGCCGCGATCAGCGAGGAACTGAAGACAACCTTTGATGAGGCGGAGGGAGAGAAGCTTTGATGCTGCGCTGGTTTACAGAGCTGTGTACAGCTGTTGTCTGCAACTTCAAGGGGAGTCAGCTCTCCGCTTCTCCCTCCAAATGGAAAATGGCATCCAAACACCTTTTTGTTCTTAAACAATCAGTGTTTACTCTTCGTACGCTTTGCGTACCACACAATGCATTTGTTCCATTATCTGCGCCTGTAGAAGGGATGTGGGTCTTAGCACAATAGGGGCACATTGCCAGACAGCTCCTGCTGTATTTCATACACAAATATGTTTTCACAACCCAACTTGGATGTTTATCACAACTCTAGCGCTGCGTGACGTTTCCTAATATTTGAACACAATTAGATGAGTCATTGAACTGCTGTAACGAAAAAGACTAAAATAACAACTGTTGTTTCGTTGTGCCAGTCTGAAGCACGTAGATCTTTAAAGCATCGGTTAAAAAAAACAACTAAACAACAAACAATAAACGACCGCAAAACCTTATTGAGGGTGAGAAAGCTGCGTGGGTTTTTTTTCTTCTCATTTGCCACGTTTTGTTAATCTACGGCTCCGCAACATCCGAGATCGTGTGATGGGCCACAAGCCCGTTCTGTTTGGCCCTGAGGGGTCAACCTCAGAGGTTTGTCACAGCCTTTTAGTCAAGTGAGGTAGAGTCACGCACAAGCTTGACAAACCTTAACATCTCACCGGGTTTGCGGAACCCGGAGGGGATGAAGCACATCAAACAGAAAAAAAGAGCTATTATGGGATGTAGCTGCGCTACATGTTGATGCTGGGGGAAGATGATTATTGCGGGTTCGTTCGGAGGGTGGCTGTGTGCGTTGAACTGCTCGGGATGTTGTCAGAAGACTCAGAGTGAGGCTGGGTTTTCAAGGAGTATATCGGTTTGTGATTGGTTGCCATGAAAAGGTAGGGTTAATCTGGAGCAAGAGTTCTGTTTGAAAAATGCTTGTTTTTTTATAGGTAAAGGAGTAACATTCCACGCAGTAAGATCCACAAACATGCCCAATGACCCCTAACTGTGTTTCTCAGGGAAAAAAGATGGGGGGAAAAAAGGCTTTCGCAAGAAAATCTTTTTATTATTTTTTTTATTGACTAACATAAACATTTCCCTTGTTGGGAATAAAGCTCTTGGTGTGTCTGTTCAAGACATCATAATCCTGTTTATGATTTAGCTCCTGCAGAAGCCTATCAGCTCTGCAGGACCACTGTCCGGTCCTAATCTCTTTATGAGCGATATGCTGTTTTTAATGAAAACCCTTGCAGCAAGCTGCAATCAGATAGCCACATCTCAGCTTATATTTCATCCTGGTATTGTGATGTCATTGCCGGGCACAGGAACAATACATAATTCCCTTCTTCTCCTGACAAATGGTGGCCTCAGGCCAGATATCTAAAATAATGCTTTTGGGCTTGTGTCAAGTCCTAGCCGCCGTGTGTGTGTGTTATAATAATCATGCTCGGCTTGTTTGCAATTCCAGCAGGAAGATACTGACAGCAGAGTGTGGTTCGGGTATCGCGGTTTAGGTACACGACCAGGCGGGAGACAACACAGTGTAACATGTTACATGCGTGCTCCGAATCCAGAGACGTGTCACCATAAAGGGACCTACAGTGTCTCACTTCCCACATACAGGAGTATACACTTTACTCTGGCAAAACACACACACACACACACGCTGAACACAGACCAAAGATGAAGCGTCTAGTGGTGTAGCATGAAGAGTGATGACCCAGACTAAATAAATTCACACACAGACACACAGACACACACACACACACACAGACACACACAGACACACACACACA
>BROE01000011.1:11767893-11840414 GCA_036571765.1 Plecoglossus altivelis | reverse complement strand
AGCTCTGGGGCCTGCATGTTATGCCATTCTTTATCCCCCTGCTACTATCCGTGACTATCTCACCCTGCGTCTGTTTAGGGGCCTCACTAGAGAGGGTAAGAGGGGGTGGGTGGCTGGTGCGAAAGGGTGTGTTTGGGGTTTGTGTCTGTGGAAAGTGTGTGTATGTGTGTGGAGAGTGTGTGTGTGTGGTGCTAGTGGAGTGTGAGTGTGTGGAGAGAGGTTGTCTGTGTTGTGTGTGTGAGGTGTGAGTGTGGATAGAGGGTGTGTGTGTTGTGTTTGTGGTGTGTGAGTGTGTGGAGAGAGGGTGTGTGTGTGGTGCTAGTGGAGTGTGTGTGTGTGGATAGAGGGTGTGTGTTGTGTTTGTGGTGTGTGAGTGAGTGTGTATGTGTGTGCAGGAGACAGAGGGTGGATGAAGAGGATGAGGTCGCGATTTATTCACGTGTTTAAGGAATGAAGATGGGGCTTTAGGGTCTCAGGCAAAACAGACAGAGTTGGAGAACTGGGCAGGTGAGAGAGAGAAGGGTAGTATTTCTGCAGGAAGGGGAAAGACTGGACTCTCCTAGCAGGAATGGAGGGATGGAGGAAGAGAAAGAAACAGGGAGAGAGTGAGACAGAGCGAAAGAGAGATAAAGAAGGGGGGGAGAAGGGTTTGTGGCAATTGCAATTGTATGCATCAAAACACACGGCAAAATGTTTGTATTAGGGAGCTTGGGAGAGACAGAGAGCGAGACAAAAGATGATGAGAGAAATAGAGAGAGAGGGAGAGAGAGGGAGGGAGAGAAAGTGTGTGTGTGTGTGTGTGTGCGAGAGAGATAGAGAGGGGGGAGAGAGGGAGAGAGGGAAAGTGTGTGTGTGTGTGAGAGAGAGAGAGAGAGAGAGAGAGAGAGAGAGAGAGAGAGAGAGAGAGAAAGTGTGTGTGTGAGCGAGAAAGAAAGTGTGTGTGTGTGTCTGAGAAAGTGTGTGTGAGAGATAGAGGGGGGGTGGTGGTGCTGAAGGAAGCTTGATTCCCCTGATATTTCAGCCCCCTGGGGAGGGGTTCTGTGGTTGCCCGGTGCTGACGATCTGCAATAGTCTCTTGAGGGAACAACAGAATGAGAACACACACGCTTCTCCTTCTCTCTCTCCCTCTGTCTCTGCTTCTCTCCCTAACACTCTCTTTCTCTCCATCTGTCTATCTCCTACTCTCACTCTCCTTAACTCTCTATTTCTCTCCCCCTCTGTCGCTCCTACTCTCCTTTACTCTCTCTCTCTCTCTCTCTCTCTCTCTCTCTCTCTCTCTCTCTGTCTCCTACTCTCCCTTTCCTTAACTCTCTCCTTCCCTCTTTCTCTGTCTTTACAACCCTCCCCTCTGTCATCGTATCTCCTATCACCTACTCTCTCTTTCGCTCTCACGTTGACTGATGGGTGTTCTGTCCATGTCTTCAGTCCTCCATAGCCTCCCCCTTAACCCAGACAGGAGGTGTGTAACATGGGAGGTGGATCCAGGAGGAATGTGCTTCTGTTGGAGGTGAAGTTGTGTTTGGTCATGATAGCTCCCAATGGCCGCTTCCCTTTTCACAATAAAAGTGCCCATGTATGTTAAACTGGATATTTTTCAAACAAGCAAGAGGGAAAACATTCACATTTGAGTAAATGTCCTTGTACCTGTGAATGAATGACAGAATGAGGGGAGAGCGTGTGCAAGGATGTGTGTGTGTGTGAGATCAGTGTGTGTGTTTGTGTGTGTGTGTGTGTGTGAGGGGGAGTGTGTGTATCTGTAGCTGTCTGCTTGTGTCTTTTCACTGTGTGTGTCATGTCTGAGTGAATATGCTTGTACCCATGAATGAATGACAGAATGAGGGGAAGTTCATGTCATGATCACTGTGTGTGTGTGACAGAGAATGTATGAGTGTGTGTGTGTGTGTGTGTGTATGTATGTGTGTGTGTTAGAGAGAGAGACAACATATGAGTGTGTGTGTGTGTGAGAGAGAGAGAGAGAACGTATGAGTGTGTGTGTGTGTGTGAGAGAGAACTTATGAGCGTGTGTGTGTGTGTGTGAGAGAGAGAGAGAGAACTTATGAGCATGTGTGTGTGTGTGTGAGAGAGAGAGAGAGAGAACGTATGAATGTGTGTGTGTGTCTGAGAGAGAGAGAGAGAGAACGTATGAATGTGTGTGTGTGTGTGTCTGAGACAGAGAGAGAGAGAGAACGTATGAGCATGTGTGTGTGAGAGAGAACATATAAGTGTGTGTGTGTGTGCACGCCGTCCCACCCTTGTGACCCTCCCACCAGTGAATACCCCTTGCATTAGCTAGGCCATTAGCACGTTTTTGCTCTCTGTACTAGCGAAGTGCTAGTGACACGTTTGGGCCCCTGCCACCACTTAGGTTCAGCTTGTGATGGGCAGGAGTGACATGCCAGGTGACAGTAATGCTTCACAGTGTGACAGTGAGGAGTAGCTAGCTTCAGACAGAGCATTGAGCGGACATGTTCTCAGTACAGCAGGGGAAACTCAGGGGTGAAGGCCTGCTGCTCTACCTTTGTGAGCGGTAAAAGAACAAGAGGGAGAAGACAGGAGAGTTTCTGAAACTGGGTCGAAGAGTAGCCGCGCGATCTTCGTCGTAGATATTTTCGCGTCGTAGCCGAGATGTGCTGTAAGGAGTGTTTCCGTGTTCTGTCAGCAAGGTAGCCTGGCATCGCAAGACCAGCTTGCTACTACGTCTTTAAAAGCAGAAGAGGAATAGTATTCGAAGCAACATCTCCTCAAGGCTATGTTAGCGATGATTAGCTAATTAAGAATTAGCGACAAATTAATAGTGAACTACTACCAGGAGGCTAACAACCATTAGCAACTAGCTAAATGTATGCTATTCGACCTGAGGAAATGACTTGAAAGAGGAACCAAGCTAAGATGCTGGTTTTTGCTACGCTGCCACCCACCTTATCCATCCTCCACCTCATTCATATCACACTGACACCAAGTCAGAATAATGCCTGCGTAATTCAAACTACATGAAGCCTGATTTGGAGTGGCTGGTTGGCTATCCCCCCAAGAGACCGCCAAAAGGAGGTCGTTTGAAGATCTTAGTTTGGACACACCAGTCAAGGGTGACATTAAAGAAAGAGACCTGAGAGAATGGATAGCTGGACATCAGTCATTTTAATCACCTGTTTTATTATTCAGGGAGTGGATATCACCTGGTCACACCCAGAGACTGCTGCTGGCAGGCAGGGAGGAGGATTGGGACTGATGCGGGAGGAACCAGGGAGATTCGCAGGAAGCAGACGTCCCTCTCACAAACACCGCTGCTGTTTTAGCAGAGACGGTGTGGGAGCCTTGCTTTGCAGTGGTCGGAACGATTGATCCATCAAGTTGGTGAGTTTGGTTTGGAGGATTACAAAAAGTCTTATTTGAGGGGGCGGGGGGGGGGCGTTTGAACGGTTAGTGAGTGAGAGAAAAATAGCAAGAGAGAGAAATGGAGGAAGGGAGAGGAAGAGTAAAAGAGGGAGGGAGAGATGGAGAGGAAGGGACGAAGGGAGAGAGAGAGAGAAGGAAAGAGAGAAAGAGCGAGAGAGCGAAGGAGAGAGAGAGAGGAGGAGAGTGAGAGAAGGAGGAAGAGAGAAGGAGAGAGAGAGAGAGAGAGAGAGAGAGAAGGAAAAGAGGGAGGAAGAGTAAAAGAGGGGAGAGAGACAGTAAATAAGGGAGGAAGGGAGAGATAGGGGAAGAGAGAGAGAATAAGGGAGGAGAAGAGCAGGAGGGTTAGAAGAACAAACAGAAGACGGGTGGGGCAGGTTGGTGGACACACACATCACACGTGGACTGTACACATCACACAAGGACTGCACACATCACACGTGGACTGCACCACTGCTTCAAGATGTCAGTTGCACTAGATGTTAGTGAAAAAGCACTGGTCGAGGCAGGAGCAGAGGCAGGGCCAAGGGAGAGGGAGAGAGACATTCAGAGAGAGAGAGAGAGGGAGAGAGAGAGAGAGAAGTTTCCAGAAGCAGATCTTATTCTGAAAGGACAGTTAAAGAACAGAACACCTAAATCAAATACTACATGAGACAGGTGAGGTGAACGGACATCTTTCGGTCTTGTAGTATTCATTTAAGGTCAAATAAGTCAGTGCAGTTACATGTTCACATTGTCTAGTTCCTTTTAGGCCGCCCTACAAAACCACTGCAATAACGCTCACTGATCAGGCTTTTTCTCAGTGTTGCAGCATGTCACATGGTCATGACATCACGCAGGAAATAAGCAGCGATGACATCACACAGAGAATGTGTTGTTGTTTTCTTGGACTGGACTCTGTAACAGTTACATCAGACAGGAGTCCCTTTAGTTAGCTGCTGTAGACCATGCAGACTTTGGTTGAGTCTGGTCTACAGCCATGTCCGAAAGGCTTCAGCCTGGAATAAAAACAAGGACTTGTTGTTAGAAAATGAACCTGCAACCATCCACCAGGGACATGTCTTGATGCATTGGTTATCCAGTGCAGAGACACTCTCTTCTGCTCTCTCATGGATGTACACAAACTCCAAATCTCTCTCGGGTTCTCTCTTTCTTTCTTTCTTTCTTTCTTTCTTTCTTTCTTTCTCTCTCTCTCTCTCTGTGCCCGTCTTCATTTCTCTCTCTCTATCTCCCTGTCTTCCCCTCTCTCTCGCTCCCTAGATCTGCCTGTGTTCATCTCTCCATCTCTCTCGCTGCTCTCTCTCTGTCTGGATTCATCTTTCTCCTCTCTAACTCTTTCAAACAAACACACATACACAACACCCTAACCCCCGCCCCCCGTCCCCCTTGAACGTACCCTTCTCCATCACACACTCACGCAAACACCCACACCCACGAACACACACACACACTCACTCACACGCACACGCACCCACGAACACACACACACGCACGCACACACACACACGAACACACACACACTCACTCACACGCACACGCACCCACAAACACACACACACGCACGCGCACACACACACGCACACACACAATCGTTCCTGAGGCTTCACATTGAGCGATGAGCATGATGAGCTTGATCAAAGCTGTACAGCAGGGCAGAGCAGACACAGGCACTTCACATCTCCAGCAGGAGAAACAACATGCTCACCTTCTCATTGGCTTGGCTCTGTCAGAAACATTTACATATTCATCAACTTCACACTTGACACATGTATACAGCCCAGGGCTTATATTTATTATGAATTAATATGGAAATAAGTGAATCATTTATGAAAGTTTCACCGGAGATTTGTGGTTGGTCAACTCAAAAACCAAAGGCTGCTGTTGTTCAGGACATTCGGTGAGCCATTATTAATTCACCAGCGTCAATAGTGTGTATATGATTTTTAATTTGTCCCATTTATCGCTTATAACACAAGTATGATTTAAGGATTAATTAACAGCCTAAATATAGATGAGCTGATTGAATAAACATGACAGGAATGGTGAGATGGTGCGTTTAATAACTGGTGATAAACTCGTTCATTGACAGCCTACCCTATCTAAAAGGTGTAATTACAAGATCATCCTGTGATCTTGTAGGGTAATTCACAAGTTTTGGGTTTGAACAATCTTTTTCTACCCACGTTAAAAAGCAACCTTCTTAAATTAGGAGTGATACACGTACGATCGCCATAGTTTTGTGGACGTGAGCGTGTCGTCAAATGATACATCTCAGCTGTGTTGTTGGTGGAAGTCTCTGGCCTGTTCCTCAGGCATTAAGAACAGTGTAAACACACACCGGTACTCTAAACAACCCTTTTCTTCTCTCGCTCCTTCTCATCTCTCTCTCTCCCCCCACCCGGCTCCCTCACATTCAGGGACTCTCCCCCCTTTTTCCTCACAATTTATTACCCAAGCAGGCAGACAGCAGAGAAACTTCCCTGTATGGAACGATCTGTCATCTGTACATTATCAGACAAACACACCGCCTTCCATATTGTGCTACAAGGGCTCCGGCAAATTGCTATTTTTATGGGACATGATAAAGGAAATGCTACCTTATGTTCGCATTTTTTACCGCCTGATGGCATGGAGACGCACCATGATTCACCGGAGAGAGCGGTTTGGACTTCAGGTTGGGTGGCTGCTGTGTGTACATGTGTGTGAGTGTGTGTCTGCTGTGTGTGTGTCTGCTGTGTGTGTGTCTGCTGTGTGTGTCTGCTGTGTGTGTGTGTGTCTGCTGTGTGTGAGAAACAGCTAGATAATGTGTGTCCCTGCTCATGACCGAGACAAACATTCAGAGTGCAGAGAGACACAGACACAGATAGATCCACATTTTAGCCTTAACACACTCGTTCCAGACATCACTGCACTTTGGTTTTAGATTTCTCTGCGTCGAAAGAGAAATATTTCATACATCAAGGATCCCTCAAGTCTGTACTTAGAAGAAGGCTGGATTTTACTCATCCCTTCCTTAAGTGTGTCCATTCTGGTGACACGTTCAGACTGTATGGAAGGTGAAGGCATCTGTTCAAACTGACTGATGTCACCAGACTCTACTGGTACCGGACCGCATTGCATCCTTTGGCAAAGTCTTATAGCGGTGGATATTCTGGGTCAGTTTAACGTCAGACGCTGTAGGAAGCTAATCAAAAACGACTTTTAAACGAACGGAGTTTAAGCGACGTATGTCGAGAGGTTGTAAACAGGTATTTGTTTGAAGGTCAAAATGAAGTTAAGAATCAAAGTGAAGTATGATGCGTGAGCAACAGCTTGAGGGTATTGAGAGAGAAGTCAAGAGAGAAAAGAGGGGTGGGGGGGAAAAAAACACACGAGAGAATAAATAAAGAAAAGCGAGAAAAACATGGCCTTGTTCTGCAGGTAGAGATGAGTCTGTAGACTCCACAAGCATCTCTCCCCTCCTCCTCCCCCTCTCCTCCCCCTCTCCTCCCTCAATCCTACTCTCACCAAGCCTTCGGCTCACCTGACAGCCAGTGCTGCGCCAAACTGACAGGTCCTCAACCCTCGGCCAAGACAGCGAGCATTAATTAAGTCATTGCCGGACTGTAATTTCCTTGAGAAGTAAAAAATTTCTCACACGCGAAAAGGTTACCGAGACCTTTTCTGTGTCAAAATTACCATGCGTCATGAATATTAATGCGCTTAATGAAGACAACCTTTGCTTCATCAAGAATGTTCCCGTAGCAGGTGCCAAGCTGATAAACTCACTCGATGAAGGTTTCTCTCTCTTTTTTTTCCCCCCTTCTTCCTTTTTTCTCTCCCTCTCTTTCTTTTCTTTTTGGCTTTTTGTCAGACCTGCTGAAAACAGACAAGTGGAGATTTACTCATTTAAATCACCCTCTCTTGTTGAGTTTACTCTTTTCCTATCAACCTACTCTTCGTGCATTTTCTCTCCTTCACATCAGTCTTTTTCTCAGCCTTTCTCTTTCAAAGATCACAGGAGAAGGGTTTTGAGATAGATTTTATGTTGATGATAACATTATCAGTCGAGGTGTTTTCCCTTTTTTAAAGCTACCGTGTGCCAACAACCAGTGCACACTTCACGAATCCTCCCAGCAGTTTAGCGAATGTACGAACGACGATATGCATTCCTCAGGTTTCGGAACGGCAGTTGATTTAAGCGTTAACCTTTTAAACACTTTTAGCGCAAACGGTCAGGGTTGAGGCTAGGTTTAGGGTGAACACAGTAGAAGGTTGGACGTAAACAATTGCATTTGGGATTAAAACTCAGTTCTAGAATGACTGTTGACGTTGCAGACAGCAAACTTGACGGAAGAAAAAGATGTTGCTTCTGCGCAAAGTAGTATGAATCTGCTGGTTTGTCCTGTGAAGCAAACATATTCCACATCAACTGTCTCTACTAAGGCAAGTAAGCTAAGTACCATCCAGGTGATATGAGTTGATGCTGCTTTAGCAAAAAGCAGAGCAAAAAGGTTCTTAAATAATGAATCAACAATGATATATCCATCTTGCAGAAGACTTTTATCCATAGAGATGCAGAGAGGGGATTCGAACCTGCATCCCTCTTATTACCAATCAGTTGCTCTAACCACTGGATCCGCCATATATTCATTGTAACCACTCAAATCAATCAACACAGCTTCCCTGCTGTTTAGGTGATGCAGTCATGTCAAAATATCTTGATCCATCCCACAGCCAAGGTGTGACTGTGAAGTTCACAATACTGACTGTGAACTTCACAATACTGACTGTGAAGTTGCCAGAGAAACTGACACAGGCTACTGGCTATGCTAATGCTCGTCTTGCATTTTTTTGGGATAAATCAATTAAAACAGAAGCACTTATGTGTGTTTTACACCAGTGAGTGTCTCACACTATGGCTTTGACGCAGCGACAACAATGTGATAACTCCCCCAACCCACCCCTCCCTCCCCCTTCCCTCCACCCTACCATCCCCTCCCCCGCCCTCCCCCCTCCCATCTGCCTCTCCTCTCTGATATCCTCTGCCGCAGTTGCCTATTGTCTCTGTGGTGTAATTGAGATGCTGCAACATTGACAGAACTCATTTACTGCGATGGAGAACTGTGTAATGTGGAGGAGAACATAGATTATTACATCAACCACGCGTACACGCAAACACCGTCACACACACACGCAAACACCCTCACGCACACACACGCAAACACCCTCACGCACACACACGCAAACACCCTCACACACCCTCACACACGCAAACACCCTCACGCAAACATCCTCACACACTCATGCAAACACCCTCACACACACGCACGCTGAAGCGTGCAAACACATTTGCAAGCGCACATCTCTCTTCCTCTCTGACACACACGTAGACACACACACGTAGACACACACACACACCCATAGACACACACACACACGTAGACACACACACACGTAGACACACACACACACCCATAGACACACACATGTAGACACACACACGTAGACACACACACACCCATAGACACACACATGTAGACACACACACACCCATAGACACACACACGTAGACACACACACAGGAACACACGTTTTTTCCTTCGTAAGAGGCGCTCGTTATTTGGTGCCATGTGTGGAGCATTCGCTCACTTGTTGGAGCGCAATCTGTACTCAGTCTTACTCAGTCACAATCTGGGAGAGCAGAGGTGAGCGGCCCAACATGCCTGATTCAGGATGGGTGTGTGTGTGCAGGTGTATGTGTGTGTGTGCGGGTCCATGTGTGTGTGTGCGGGTGCATGTGTGTCCATGCGTGTGCATGTGTGTGTGCCCGTGTATGTGCGTGTGTGTGTGCATGTGTGTGTGTGTGTGCATGTGTGTGTGCCTGTGTATGTGTATGTGTGTATGTGCATGTGTGAGTGTATGTCCATGTATGTGCATGTGCATGTGTGTGTGCCTGTGTATGTGCATGTGTGTGTGCCTGTGTATATGTGCGTGTGTGCGTGTGTGTGTATGTGCATGTGTGTGTGTATGTGTATGTGCGTGTATGTGTGTGTGCGTGTATGTGTGTGTGTGTGCATGTGTGTGTGTGTGCATGTGCGCTCCTCTAAGAGCCCTTTGAAGGACGTTCTCAAGACGTGTTTGAGCCAACGCCTCCAGACGGCTTGGAGAACAGGGCCAAGCGCCAGCTGCACAGGACAGCGACGTAGCCAACTGCTCAGCTACCTGTCTGACTGGAGCCTCCGCGGGTCGTCTGTCTTTTCCTTCTCCTTTCTCCAGGTGTCCTCTCCATTTTAGAGGAAGCGTCTCTCTCTTTTTTTTCTTACCTCGTCCTCCCTCGCTTCTGCCTCCTCCTCTGCCTCAGTCTCTCCCAGTATCTCTGTATGTGGCCCAGCGTCTTGAGATAAAGGACCTCACTCACCGCCCTGACATAGACACACACACACACACACACACACATACACACACACACACACACACACACATACACATACACACACACACACACACATACACACACACACACACACACACACACCAGCTAGGCTGGGGTCTGCTGTCATCCACCTCTCATTAATTCCTACCTGTCAGGGCTGGTCCCCCTACCGTATCTGCTCTCTGAAAGGTGACAGCTTTCCAATGACTGACAAAGGCTCTTTAGGTGATACAGAAGATCTCTGTCTGCCTCCAGTTCTGTAAAGTGCCCCTCAAATGTCACTTTGCTGCTCCAACACACACTCCCACACACTCTCTCGCAAAACACACACATACACAAAGGTGCACACACAGTCTGTGTACTTTTCAAACAGGCCTGCTCTCAAGTCCTCAGCTAGCGTTGACATGTAGAGCGTGAGGGAGTCACAATGCCACTATCTCTCAAAGTAAAGCTTTTAACACCAGAGAGATCGATGCAGTGTCTGACAATGGTATATCAATGCCAGGTTTTTGTTTGTGTTGTGAACCGGAGGGGTGGGCAAGGCCAGGCTGGGTCTGCCTAAAGCCATTCTCTTCTTCACAAACCATCAAATCTCTCTTTGGTTTACAGATTTGTAAGACCTTTGTTTAAGGTTTGGTAAATTGTCTGGTTCAGTCTAGGTTGGGGTTAAGATATTATCTGGGTAAGACTAGGTTGAGGTTAGGCTATTTTATGGTTAAGGTTAGGTTGGGGTTAAAGTGTATTCTGATTAAGGTTAGATTGGGATTAAGATATCTTTGGGTTAAGGTTAATTTATCTTCTGATTAAGGTTAGCCATTTGTCTGGTGTGTTTGGGTTGGAGGATGTCAACTGACCCGCTGTAGCTCATAGATGAACGGTCCAAGAAAACACATCATGTCCCCAGATCCACAATCATGTCCCCCGATCCACAATCATGTCCTGGAATCCTGGGATTGGGATTAAATCTGGACTGGTTGAGGGTAAATGCTTGGACAAACGCTCCCAGTTACACCTGAGCCCTGAAGGAACGCAAACAAACCAGCAAGACGTTCCGTTTTGCAACATAACAAGCAAACCTGACTTCCTGCTTGGTGTAAAGTGTATACATTATCCAACAGCAGCGGGGGGTTGGGAGGGAGAGGGAGGGAGGGAGGGAAGGGGGAGGGAGGGAGGATAAAATGTCTGCCAGTAAAACTTCAAAGATGTCTGTAATTTGTGTTGAGCTGAACGATAAAGGCACGCTCATCATCAAGGCTGTGGCATTATATTGGTTGTTGGCGCACAAAATAATAGCCCAGTGGTGTGTCTGTGTGTGTGTGTGTGTGTGTGGTGTGTGTGTGTGTGTGTGTGTGTGGTGTGTGTGTGTGGTGTGTGTGTGTGTGTGTGTGTGGTGTGTGTGTGTGTGTACGTGTTATCTAATTAACAAGTGAAACACACTGTGAGTCAAATGAAAGTCACTGCAGGGTATCGCTGGTGTGAGAGAACAAAGGCTTTAATTTCTTATTGTACACACACACGGAAAGCACACGCGTGTAAGGTATAGGCTCACACACGTACACACACACACGGAAAGCACACACGTGTACAGGATATGCTCACGCATGTACACACACACACACGGAAAGCACACACATGTACAGGAGAGGCTCACGCATGTACACACACACACACACACACACACGGAAAGCACACGCGTGTAAGGTATAGGCTCACACACGTACACACACACACGGAAAGCACACGCGTGTAAAGTATAGGCTCACACATGTACACATACACACGGAAAGCACACGCGTGTACAGGATAGGCTCACGCATGCACACACACACACACACACGGAAAGCACACACGTGTAAGGTATAGGCTCACACACGTACACACACACACACGGAAAGCACACGCGTGTACAGGATAGGCTCACACACGTACACACACACACACACCCACACATAAACTGGAGGAAAGGCAGGTATACTATATCATACGAAAAGACCTTGTTTTTTGTATTAATGAATCATCACATATCAGTGTAATGGATGACAATCCAGAATACCGCTGAGACCAGGAAAAAGCGTTAATCTAATTCCTTGTAGATAGATACAGATCATTGTAAGCATGAGACCATGCCTAAGATATGTTTGTACACTTAGTGCTGCACATGTGCTATACATGCAATCTGCTCTTATTAGTTTATAGGCTTTATTGTTTTTGGAGTGATTCGATTCAGGGAGACTATGATGGCTAACATGCTCTGGTGAGAATCCAGACTCAAATCAAACATGTTTTTTTTTTTTTATATAACCAACCGTGTTTGAATGTAATCACAGAGGGGGGGTGGAATTATACGCAAACGCAAGGAAAAAAAAAAACGAAAACATTGCAGTGCGCAATAAAACATTTTCTATTGGTTATTGAAGTGTTGTTGAACGAATCAAAAGACTTTGTAATAGAAAGTCATCGTTCCAAAAAAAAAAGAAAAGAAAAACCGAGTGATAGAGATTATAGAAGAGCACGAGGAAGCAATTATCACAGGAAGCCAAGCAAAGGCATCTCACATTTTCGCACACAAAGAGGATGTCGGCGCGAGTTTCAGTAATTGCTCCTTCAATTATCAAGTGCCTCGTGCCTTCGACAAACTGATGTTTTCAATAAGCTGCTCTGTAATGACGTCGAGTCTGTTTCTGTTCCTAATCGCCTTAATAAGTTGCGTTTGCTCGTGAGACTATTTCAAAAAGGTAAACAGACCCGGGTATGTGTTGTCGGACGTGTTTTCAGCATAGTTCTTATTGTCTGATACATGATGGAAATTTCACAAATTTCCAGTTTGTCTTTGCAGTGCAAAGAATTCACGGTACAATTGAATGAACTGTACGTTGATATTGAAATCAGACATTGTCACTCAACCACATACACCTGTGGAACAGTAGGAGTCATGGCACTGGGTTAGGCTAACCATAACAGTTAGCGCTAGGCTAGGCTAACCCTAACAGTTAGCGCCAGGCAAGGTTATGCTAACCATAACAGTTAGCACTAGGCTAGGTAAGGCTAACCCAGACAGTAGATTATGTGGCATACCTGGGGAAGCTAACTCCCCAACTGATACCCAGTATTGTAGCAGCGTTGCCAGTAGGTTGCTGCAACTTTGTGAACCAGCTGGCGGCTATTTTCTCTGGTTATGTTGCATAACCTAGTTTCTGGAACGCCCCCTTGGTGTGTTGGGTGGAGTTCCAAGCAGTACAGCCAATCACAAGGACTTACAGTTCTAATTAACACCATTTATTTAGTCTTCGTTGAGACGTCTGCTTTGCTTCATGGACTCTGATTGGTCCAGAGGGCCGAGGTGTGGTCTGATTGGTCCAGAATGCTAAGATTTGTCCTGATTGGTTGTCGTCCATGCAAGATTGGGATTGTGTTTCCCAAACACCAGGTAAAGATGAACAGGCTCCATCTGAGTAACAGACAAAAGACAGAAAAAAGAACATAAAGCTTTGGGTTCTCAGGTGATAGAAATTAATTACGTAACCTATTGCTGCCCGCTTCCAAAGTTCACGATGCATGAAAAAAATTAATATGTGCTTCCTTCACCTTTACGTGGTCATTAAAATTATATAGTTGTACTTACATTTTTTTCATAAAGTGACACAGAGCATTTATTAAGACAGGCATATGTTAATAATATTCTGTGCTGGACGCTCTTAAAAAGTAGAAGAAGGCTATAGCCTGACGTCCACTTCCACTGCACTGCAAAGGTCAATAATATTTTTATAATACAGCTCTAATAGTCTTTCATATCCTCTGAGACCGCCTCTAAATTTGACTCTGACGCTACGACAGAAATTATACGAGTGGGGGGGGGGGGGGGGGGAGTTTAGAAGTGTAAAATATGACCTAGATGTACTGCAGGTTCATTTAATTTCAAAGCGGACGTAGAAAAAAAAAGCATGGAGGAGAAAAATCTAAAACGACCTCTAAAGACTCGAGCAATGTGCCGAGTTTGGTGAAGACTGAGCTATAGAGTTACATACAACTCTGGTGTACTTTTCTTCTCCTGCACAGCTTGTGAAATGTTATCCCTTCCTGTAATCAAGTGTGACAGTTTTTAGGAACACAACATGTTTCTTCAGTAAATTGACCACTACCACCATCTCAAACCTGAGGCGTTAAACAACAACACACCAAAAAAACACACAAAAAAAACGCAAAAAAAACAAAAACAGAATGGATCTTTAAAATCTGCACACGTCTTAGAACAGAGTTTTAGAACAAGCCCCCTGAGAACTGAAAGTTGCTGATTAGAACGTACATCATATCTGGAGAAAGTTCCACACTAACAACAAGAAATGTTACAAGCATCCTTTTTCAGTCAGAGGGAAAATGAGCTTCAGCTCGCGTCAACCTCAACGCGACGATTTAATACCTGGCCTCGTTTATCAACGAGGAATCCCAGTGCGGTTCTGCCGCTCTGTGCTGTGCCTCTCCTCCAGGCTGTCCTCGTTCTCTTCCTCGGCCTATCTCTACCTCGCTGCGGAATGAGGAACCCAGCGCTTCCTCAGCTGGGACTGTCCGCTCCTGCCTCAGAACACGGATGGGTGTAGTGTCGGTCCAGGGCCAGGCTTGCTGTCCTCAAAGGCAGGGTAGGTCTGTCAAGAGCTGCCTACCAGCTGATTAGGCCAGAATCTCTCCCTGTCTCTGACAACTCTGCAGTGTGGTAAGGTCAGGCTCTACAGAATGTCAGGGAGAGGTTGAGATGCGTGGAGGTACTATTCTCTCCCCCCCTCCTCCCGCCCTCCTCCCCCCCCTTCCTTTCTTCTTGACGCCTTCATTTTTCACCTCTCGACTTTGTTGTTTTTCTCCCGGCGTCAGTGTCAACACTCCCCATCTGCCCAGGACAAGCGCTCGGACCGGAGCGAGTCGGTCAAACGGTTAACCCTCCGTGTGCTGAGGGGGGGCGGGGGGAGGGGGGGTCAGGATGCCTTACCAGCCCCGTCCGGCCTTCAACTTGCGTCCTCTCTGGTTCTTTGGCTGTCAGCCACCAGAGTGAAAGTCGCGGAAGGTTGAGACTGGAACAGTGGGAAGGCCTCGGGTCAGAGGTACCCGGCACCTTTCCAGTTGAATCCTGCAAGAATACATATCACAACTAACGCCTGGTTTTCGGTTGTTAAAAATAAAAAGAAACTGGTTTGTGCAAGGAGCGTTCAGGTTACACTACGGCCATTTTTAATGAAGCAAGATTGGAGAAGGGCTCAACCCCCCCCCCCCCCCCCCCACCACCACCAATTTCATTCCATTCCACCTTTGCAAAGATGTCTCCCAATCAATGAAAACACCCTTTCAAAGGCTAACCCAGGACAGACACGCAGTCTTTTAGACAACAAGAAAACACACGGAACGTGTTTTCCTTCCAGAGACGACAGCGGTAGAGTCACGGCCATCATAGATGATACTTTCCCTAGGTTGACAGTGAGTGATGTGATGTGATGTGAGCCCCCAGGGTAACATGACTCCACGTGGGTCTGATGTTGTGCCTCTGGAGGACCACCCTGAGGCTCCACGCTCCAGGGGGGCTACTGTCACCAATGAAGAAGAGATTCACACCAACATACTTTCAAAGACAGTTTTATTTGTAAGATGGGTATGGATATGATCATATCATGTTATTTAAATGGGTCTTGGATAGGATCATGTGATTATTCATGTTATTATTTTGGGTGTAGATTTAGTCCTCTTCAGTCTAAAGCTGTTTCTCCCAGAAGAGAAGAATCTGGAAAACAATTTAAGGTCAGGGTGTGTAGGAAAACATTTAGTAGCAAGCCCTGGTGTATGTGTTTCTGTTTGTGTGTGTTTATTTACGTGTGTGTGTATCCCTGTGTGTGTGTGTTTTGTTATTTGTATGCACGGGCATGCTTGCATGACTGTACATATATTTTTGTGTGTCCGCATGTATCCTTGTTGGTGCGTACGTGCATTATTGTGCGCGCGTGTTGCATGTGTGCGCGTGCATCCGTGTTCATTCACGCGTGTTTGAGTGCATGTGTGTGTGTGTATGAGTATGCGTGCGTGCATCCGTGTGCATTCACGTGTGTTTGAGTGTGCGTGTGCGTGTGTGTGTGAGTGTGCGCGTGCATGTGCACCTGTGTATGAGTGTGCATGTGCATGCATGTGCATGTGCATGCATGTGCATGTGTGCATCTGCGTGGTGGCAGCTCAGGTGGCAGCCATACTGGGTAAATCGTTCCAGTTCTATTTCTTCAGAACCCTGTGTCCAGGCGACACCTTTATGACACTGGTAGAGATGTAACACAATCCTGGTGACTGGACCTTCTGGCTGTGTGCTAGGATTAACCCTGGATCTACACTCGGAAATTCCTCTTTGCATCAGATCTTTCTCTTTTTTACAGGAAACCCAATTTAATTTAATCAGAAAGGCAAACTGTTTAGCCGTGAACATGGATTTTATTTAAGTCAGTTAAGGTTAGGCATGTTAGCAAAACAAACTATTGGTTGATGGTTGCAGTGTTATATAACTTAGTTATAAGTTGAGTTCTGGATGTCTTCAAGTATCAATACCAATTTCTTAGGTAGAAGCGGTCTATTAGTTTAGCAAGAAGACAGACTGTAACACTACAATGATGTATTCTGTGTAATGTAGTTCACAGCAGATGAACCAGAGAATGAAACCAGCCTTTAGTGCTTCAAGCCCATAAAAGATCGTTGTGAAGTCATGTTAAACACCTTTATTTTGTGCATGTTTGTAGTTTAATGTGACAGCTGTCTCTCTCTCATTCAGTTTCCGCTCTCCAATACAAACGTGTTTGTCTCAACTTTTCAAATGACAGTTAAGTTGTGACAGTTGTCAAACGCTCCTGAAAAGTGCTAGGCTTGGCAAGGGCACGGCAGGAAGCTGATAGATTTATTTACTGTGATGTCGACGTGTCAAACGACTTATCTCACTCTCTCTCTCACTCACTGTCTCGCTCAAGCGTACGTTGGCACTTCGGAATCACACACTTCAAAACCCCGCGGCCTTCTACAACATCAAAACGTACGTCCTCTCAACGCATCACTCATGCAGCCACCAGCAAAATGAGGGAAATGTCAGCTGTGTATAATGGCAGCGTCTAAAGGCATTTGACGACACATTTGATGGTTATTTTAATTTGAGGAGACTGTTAATGATACGTTTCAGATGTCTTTTGCCTTTGGTGCCCAGATGACTGAGTTAGCAAGGAAAGGAAAGAGAAAAGAAAAGAAAAAAAACGTTTATAAATCCACTTAATCTGTTTAGCTATCATTATTGAGTGTTACATTTTCTTGTTCGTGAACAAAATTAGTAATATTCCAAGACTCTTATCACATCTTCTTCGAGAAAGACACAATTTAAATCAAGGCACTGCAACTCTTATTTGTGGTTTAGACTGTACTTCTACACACAGACACACACACACCATACACACACACACACACCACACACACAGACACACACACACACACACCACAGACACACACACAGACACACACACATACCACACACACACACACACACAAAGACACACACACACATTTGCACTCTGAGCAAATATTCCACTTGGTGGTTCCTGATGCCAGCTACAGTGGAGGGTAAACCATTTCACTGTACTAATTGGCCAATGTCATTCCTGACGTTTGGATAAACAGAGAGAGTCGAGACAAATGTTGGCTAATTAAACTGATAGGGAAGGGGGGGAGGGGGGGAGAGAGAAAACAGCTGACAAAAAATTAGACAGAATAAAAATCCCAACTTGACAAGAGGAACCCTACTCCTACCCAGATGAAAATAACTATCTTCCCGCTCACTTTGAAATCGTCAGCTTTTCCTAATTGGGCTTCATTTACCCCTGATTGGACAGTAAGGACAGAGAAACTGCTGCCTGAAATCTGGTTTAATGGAAAATATTTCTTTCTTTTCACTTGTTTTTGGTGTTATAATGATTGCCTAGTTTAAAAGGGTGCTATTTAAATTGTATTTGTTTGTGTTTGTTTTTTTCGTTGACTTATTTGAGGTGAAAGGTTGTTTTTCCCTCAGTCTTTTTATTGTGTTCATTTTCGTTATCCTGGTCTCATGTTCCTCCATGTTTTTCTCTGTCATTTCCCTCACTCGTTCATTCACTCACACACACGCACGCACACACTTACATGCACCCTATAACCTCATACATTCAAACACACACCCATACACACTTACACATAACCTTTCACCTTCCCCCACACACACACACTCCCCCTCCACCCATCCTTCTATCTCTTTTCCCCTTCCCGCCCCCCTCCCCCTCCTCCCACCCCCCTCCCCCTCTCTCTTGACCACTTGTCAGGGGATGTTTATGGGCCCTTGTTTGTGGAGCTGATGATCATTGTCACCGGGTGTTTCCATTACCGATACCCCTTGATGGATGGACTCTCCCCTGACGGGGGCTGATAGGGGTGTCCTTGACCACTGGGGCAGCAGACACCAGGGGAAGAGGGGGTAGGGAGCGGGGAGGGGGTGGGGGGGTTGGGAGGGGGTGGCAGGGTAGAGGGAAGGGGGGTGAGAGAGGATGGGGGAGAAACAAGGGGAGGATGTGGGAGAGAGGAGGAGGAGGAAAGAGAGACAGGGGGGGTGAGAGAGACGGAAAGAGAGAGAGGATGGGGGCCAAGACAGTGTGTATGTGTGTGTGTGTGTGTGATGCGATGTGTGTGTGATGCGATGTGTTTGTGATGTGATGTGTGTGTGGTGTGCGTAGTGTGTCTGTGCATGTGTTTGTACCGAGGTGGGGGGGGGGGATTATTCAGACCACGAGGATGACTAGGCTGAGCCTAAAGCAGAAACTAGGCCTGATTCAGCAAGACAGTATACAGACAGTATTCAGTATATTCATGACATACATATTTTACTGGTTTAGCTGTTCGGGTTTTTTCAAACGTTTCTACAGTAAAGCTTTGTTGACATCATCAGTGTGGGAAAAGGCTTTCATTAATGTTCTCCACATTATAGTCATTTTTTGGTCAAACATGATTGGCACAGTTTGCCAAACGTTCCTCTCAATTACACAGGCACACACTCTGTACGCTAGTGTTATTTTACGCCTTATTCTTGAAATTCTCCAACCTGACATCTAAGGAAAAACAGCCCTTCTACAAATGCAGAGCAAGGTCGTGTTTGAATTCAAACCTTTGACTACCTACCTAGTACCGGTGTTCAGAATTTCTGTTTGTTCAACCACAGACAGCATGGCCACTGGTCAGGATTGAATAGTGCCCTTGATTTAGCTGTGAGAGAGTAAGATATATTGGGATTAGCTGCATTTTTTGACAGACTAAGGTTGTGCAGGACAAGGCCTGTACTGTCGAATGTATTCAGTTCATAGGTTGGAACATAGAGTCTTTGTGACGCCTGTTTAGAACTGATCTGGTTCTAGGCCTGATCTGGTTCTAGAACCGTGGTGGTTTTAGAACTGCTGGTTCTAAGAATGTCCAGCATGCACTGCTGACAAACAGCACTGTAGCACGCATTCAATTCTATAACTGTGACTGTCAGTAGATGGCTATTGATTAAAATCATTTGTGTTTTATGATTTTGTTAGCACAAGACCTGACAGAACGCGGCAGTATTCCATGACAGCATTCTTTCCCCATGCAGCAAAGATGAACTACTATTATTGACCTCAATGGGAAACAGGAGGTATTGCATTTCAAACAAACGACGCCATCTTGGTGATTTGCATTCAATGTGTCATTTGCCTTCTTCAGTGATTAAGCTGTGATTTATGCTTTAATACAATGCACAGAATCCACTCAGAGCGCTAGCAACTTAACAAACCTTGAGAGATAGAAAAAAAAAGAGAAAGATTGAAATGATAGTTTAAGGCAATGGGGGAGGGGGCTCTCATATCACTTAGGTTTCCTTTGTATGTGGGTTTTTTTTCCTCTCTCCTCTTCTTGGAAGGCAGGTTGCTGCTGATGAATTCTTAAGCAGATCTCACTGATAATTGTATTTCATAACTGTCACAAGGAGAGGGACTGTCCGCTGAGAAGCTATTTGTGTCATCGCGTGTCTCTCTCTCTCTTCCTCTCTCTCCCCTAGCAGCCCCTTCAATAAAACTCAAATCACTGCAAGAGATTGTTAAGTCTTCCTCCAGGATTATTAAATCCAAAGGAGAAATTTATGGATGACACTTCATAACAATTAATCAGAACGCTTGATTAATAAAGTTTGCTTCCCTTCCCCTCCCCTCCACTTCCTCCCTAACCCCCCCCCCACCCCCCCCCCCCACCCCCTTTTTGCTGAACCGTCCAATTGGAGATGAACAAGGGAGCAAGACTGACGTATGTGTGGCAGGACTGTTGTCAGGGACGACATGGTGTCATATCCTGTTTGATTAATGGGGCAGTGTGACCCCGCCCCTAACCCCCCCACCCCCCACACACACCCCCCTAACGCCCCCACACACCCCCACACCCCCACCCCCTCCACAACCCTCCCACGCCACCCCTACCCCATTGCAGACCCATTCTCACTCACCTCTATGGAGAATCTAATAACAGGTAAAAGTAGACATGTACTAAAGGTGGTGACATGCAGCTCCTAAACAGGCAAAGAAGAAGAAGAAGAAGAAGAAGAAGAAGAAGAACAAGAACAAGAACAAGAACAAGAAGAAAAGACGAAAAGTAAGGAAGGAGTGAAATTCAAAAACTGAAATGAAGAAAAGGAAAAGGAAAGACAAAAAGATGGTCAGACTGGTAAGATGGAGCGCAAACAGAAATCAATAAACAAACCACAAACGGAAGGAAGAAAAGTGTGACCAACAAAAGAGATTTGAAACTTGACAGTTGAGAGATGGAGAATTGGCGAGTAGGTGTCCTTATGAAGAAAACATTGTTTTTATGAGAATGTCCCCACTCTCTAACCTTGGTCACAAATGAATGTAGGCTTAGTCCGTTGATTAATCTAGCTCAGTCAAGATTGAAAGCACATCTAGTCTGACGAGGTGTGTGTGTGGTGTGTGGTTATTATGTAGCGGCGAGCAATGTTGAAGTCAGCAACAACTAGTCAGGATAGCCATTTCGAAGCAGAGAAACCGGGTGATAGAAAGTCAAAATATGATGTGATCATTCTATAGATTTACACACACACGTACACACACATGTACACACACACACACGTACACACACACATGTACACACACACAAACACATATGCATGCATGCACACACACACACACACCTGATAATTCTATCGAGGTTAAAAGCAAGGTGAACGTATGAATGTTACTTATGGAGCCAGTCTTCCTCTTCCTCTTCCTCTTCTCCCACCTAAGCTCACACAATACCTCTTCAAAACAAACAGTAGGTTTGACCATTTAAGTTGCACAGTTTTATCTCATCTGTCTGGGTTAAGGAAACAAGCTGACGTCCATGAGACATGCCGAAGTTAAACGCGATCTTCTTTAACTTCTCAAAGATCGGTCCTTCTTTTTTTTTAAGTGTACAATAGTGTACAATAATTCTGTTGGGTTTGTTTTTTTTTAAACCCCAACAGAATTATTTCTTTTACAATTAAAGAATCCCTTCGTGTAATTTAATGTTTCTTTTAAAGTGTCAGCTCCTGTGAGACTAGGATGGAATCTATGGGACGGCTGGCGGTGATCATCATTAATGAATTTAGCAAGGGCCATCCCTCACTGTGACTGGGGAGGAAACAGCATGCCTAATTAAGGGGTCCCCATTCATAAATACATGCCTCGCCGCAACGCAGGCTGACCACCACTGAATAGCAACCGTTTCAGATGAGGAATCCATAAGATTTTAGCATACATACCATCAGTAGCATGTCAACAATGTGTAGTGTCTTTGTGATCAGTGACATAATAGCATCAGTAGCATAATAGCATCGGTAGCATAATATCATCAGTGGCATAATAGCATCGGTAGCATAATATCATCAGTAACATAATAGCATCGGTAGCATAATAGCATCAGTAGTGTTATATTATCATGAGATCATGAGCTTCCAGCAAACATAGCATCAGCGGACTGCACACCATCCACTGAGAATAGCATCAGGAGTGCACTTCGCAACTAGGAAGTGGAATCTCTCGATTATTACGAGGCAAGGGTTTAATTATACCGTTGTAATATCATCATCAGCTGCTTTTTACTTCAAAAGCATAATTAATGCCATTGCGCTGTGAATAACAAGCCTTTATCTCTCAGTATACACTGCGTATGGTGACGTGATTCTACACAAGCAGCCATGGATAACCTCAATAATTGTGCTGATAATTGCTGAAATTGAGTAAAAGTGCTGTGTTGCACAGGAAAGCCCTTTCCACAGTGTGCACATATTTCAAAACAAACATCAACAATTCTGTGGGTAGTTTGAGTCAGACTCTACTGATAGGTTTCAGTCCTCCTCTATCGTCGAGATTTGTTATTGTTGGAAATGAAGAGTGAAACCCCTTCCAACTCCTTTTGCTTTGGCACATTAAAACATCAACAACTCATGCAAACTAATTGGCAAAAATATGATATTTTTTACGCTTTGTTTTTGGGAGGGAATGACAATATAATAAAAAATTTAAAAAATTGTATTGTTTTTCTTTGCACTTTCTTGCCAAGGGAGGGCTGGGGAAAAAAAGAAGGAAAATGCAGTTGGGGCTGAAAGAAGGGAGACAAACATTTCACTGCTTCAGTTTCTCCTTAATGGGTAGAAAATGCTAATTGGAGTGCGTGTGTCACCGAAAACAAAAGAAAGAGGCGGAGGAGAGAGAAGTAGTATTCATGTCAGCAGCTGGTATTTTGAAATGTGAAATATGTCACTTAATTCGACATATTCGGAGGATGCTCTCTTAGGGTTGTTCCAGTGCCCAAGTCTTCCCTGAACCACATCGGTTACGAAGCATCGACAGTGTGTGTGTGTGTGTGTGTGTGTGTGTGCGTGTGTGTGTGTGTGCGTGTGTTTGACACAGAAAGGCCCCTGCCCAACAGATAGTTGTCGAGTTTTCTACTCTCAAAGAAAGGCTGCATTATACTGGGTGAACTGTGCCACCCTAATTGGGGAGGAAAGATAATCAAAACTAATGGACTATGTGACTATGTGACTGTCTTAAAGAAAATATGCCATTTTGGTGGAAAGAATTGCACTGAAAAACTACTTAAAACTATCAGAAAACATGCGCAGGATGTGAGGAGATGTTACTGTCGTCAAGGCAGACTCTCTCCCTGTGACTCTTTCATCATCCTACGCGTCCAAATTGACAGAATTGAAAAGCTCAGGCAGAGATTATGAACCTTTAATTGCGTTGTCAAAATTACTGCGATGTATCATTTTCACATCCCATACTTCAGATACGTTTCTTCATCAACATCTTTTGAAAAAGTACAAAAGTAATGAGTTGTGTGAGAATCTGTATCAAAGCCTTTCTTTCTCTATCCAGTGTGACATTTTAATTATGAAGCCTTATCTGATAGATGTGATGATATACCTTGTGTCACCGTAAGAGTAGCCACTTTATTGTTTTCCAGCATATATTCTTATATCCACACTGTCAATGAATGTCTGGGATCTCATTTGACCCGTCATTGATTGAAGATTATTAGCGTCACAGAGTGGTGTTATCATAAACCACAAATCTGTCCGGTTTTAAACTGTTCACTTATTTGAATGACATTGAGGCGAAGGGAGAAACTTAAACTTGCTTTTACTCAGCAACAAGGTAAGCGAAGGAGTGAGGATGCTGTCATTGGCTGGGAGGTCGAACGCGCCTGTGATGTAAGACAGAGCCTAAACCTATGAAAGGATGACCCTGTGGACAATAATACAAAGTTGCGTTCTTGATGAAAATGAAATGGTATCATCTGAATGAAAATCTTTATAAACCGACAGATAGGATAGGATTTGAAATTAAATTATTATATTTTGTAAGAACTGTATTGGTATTTGTTTTATATTGATCACAATAGACTGTGAAGGGTTTCATTATTTAACAGAGAGATAAAAGTGTTTGAATAGCAACAAAGTTTAGATGGTTCAGTATTGTTGAATTTAAAAATAGGATGTGATTGGTGAAAAGCTGATTCGGATGGTGCTTTCAGTTGGATGAAGTCATGTTTCCCGCGAGCATTTTCACTTCATTAGAACAATTATGTTGCGAGGAAGCGAGCCCCATTCAGCAGTGGGAATGTTGTTTCAAGCTGCTGAAATGTATAGAATGCTGAGCGAGGAAGATAAACATTACTATGACGACGAATCACGTCAGATCTTTTACCTGAGAGAGCGATGGGTCTTTATAAAAGCAACGCAAAAATGTTCGATGACATCTTTTTTAAATGAATGATGGAAAGACACAGCCTGTAGTGAATATTACACTATTTTATTAAAAATAAACAAACTTAATTAGTTCATAATTTCCAGTTTAAAACTTAAAATTGATTATAGCTGAAATGTATTGTGACCTTTTGTGGCTGGTTTATTATTTTACCAAGACGAAAATTTAACCTGAGTGCCAGAGGTGAAGTATTTTAAAGGCATCCAATGTTTGGAAACATTTTGCAGGTCTCTCCCACAAGCTAGACAGCGTCTAAATACACAGGAACCAGAACTAAATAATTTGTGGGGAAGTGAAGATGAGAAATCTTATCGGGTTTTCGACTCTTTTGTCAAATCCTCCAGGGGGTCCTTCTGGGTGTGTGTCCCCAGGTCCAACGCCACCTCCCTCACCCCAGTTCTTACAAAATGGTGGCTCCCATCATCAGGATCCTCCAGTCTCAACACTCTTCCTGTCCTCGACAACTTGATCTACAAAAAAAAAAAAAAAGGAAAAGAAAGAGGGAAAGAAAGAACAAAGTAGGGGAGACGTAATATATGCAAATATACACACCAGTGTCTGCTCACACATGTGAACATGTACTGAGGGAGTGTTTTTGACGTGAAAAAAAAGCGCACGGTGACACAGAACGGGGTTGACGCGTCATCGCATTGTCACCGTGTCAGTATGAAGGGGTATTATATATGCACAGTGTGGGGGGAAGGGGGGCGAGGAGGGGAGGAGGGAGGGAGGGGGGGGGTTGTTGCCATATTATTGTTTGCCACTGTTCAGATTTGAACATACACGCATGTGGAACGTGTGATGGCGTCCTGATAGTGAAGCTTGCGAGGAGGGAGCGGAGGGAGGGGGGGGGGGTCTGTGCCATATTATTGTTTGCCAATGTTCAGATCTTGACATACACGCATGTGGACACGTGTGATGGCGTCCTGGATAGTGAAGCTTGCAAACAATTTGGATCACGGCATGTTGACAACTGCAGCTGTAAAGCCTTCAAAGACTACACGAAAGGGCGTAAAACTACAAATCCCAGTCTCTTGATTTCTTTCAGAATAATAAATAAAATAGATATATATTTATTTTTAAGTTACATGGTTCTATTCCCTGTCACTTCCAGGTAACCAAACAGAAAACTGGAGAACATTCCGGGGAGTGTGAGGTATCCAAAAGCGAATTATGACCATGACTCCCTCTTGTGTTATTCCTGACCCAGGGATGAGCTGCAGTTCTGGGAGGATATATACTCTGTGTTAGGCCAATGCTTCACTTCTCCAGCATCGCTGGATCCAATTAAAAGGTTAGGAATTGACACCTAACACATAAACACAATGATTTGTTTCTTTGTTGCGTCCGACATTATACGAAAGAGTGAAAAGTCCACAACATCTGCAGACGAGCACTGCAGTCAGTGTACCTATTGCTGTGTCACATCAAAGCTCCCAGGTAACTAACAGAAATTTAGTTGTTGTAGATTTTAACGACTTGGTTACGGTGATTTAAGGTTTTATTACACCATTTTTTTTTCCAACACAGTCCTTCCAACTGTATATGGTGAAGACAAGGGTTGATATTCTGGCTAAAATCATAACTGTACTTTAAGGCTTCTTTAAATAACAGGTTGTTGAAACTCAGTAGAGGTTGTTGTCAGTCTTTCCATTCGGTACTTTACAAATAAAAGACAGATTATGGGTTTATCTTTCTTTGGCCTTCTTATCTTTGAATGGTCTGTGGTAGTTTGTAGGTTCCTCAGACTCTAAAGGGATCCCTGAGAAAACAGTTGGTAGGTATCCCCCAGCCGCCATCTTGTTTAAGAGAGTGCGTCAAGGCGAAATTATTAACAGCTACTAAGTAAACCAGGTGAGGAAGAAAAGCAACACGATCTAATGTGTGTGTCTGTGTGTGTGTGTGTGTGTGCGTGTGCGCGTGCGCATGTGTGTGTGCGTCTGCGTGCATGCGTGCGCTTGGAGATGAACATATATCTGTTAGAGTGTGTGTGTGTGTGCTTGGAGATGAACATATATATCTGTTAGTGTGTGTGCGTGTGTGTCTGTGTGTGCGTGTGTATGTGTATGTGTGTGTGTGTCTGTGTGTGTGTGTGTGTCTGTGTGTGTGTCTGCTGCATGACTTGACCTTCCTTTTGGTCTAGAATAATATTTGTACGTGAATATAGAGGATGGTATTACACTGAGACCTGAAAATGGATCCAGAATGCACCTTTCATTCAGAAACAGAGATTCATTTCTCTTTTCCCCCTATTTGTTTATTAAACAACCTGATAGGCTGATGAATGGAAGGATGTAGCGAGTTAAAATCTACGCTGAATTTCTCAATGTTGAGTCAGATGTGATTAGCTACACCTTAAGTCACACACAACTTTGAAAGTAGTTTGTATTTGTGTCATGGTATAGGCCTTTACACTCTGCTTAAAGGTTGTACAATAAGGATTGTCATATTGTATTTTTTAAATCATTGTTTCTATATGTTAAAGGTTAATGGAGGAGATATGAAACAGGATAACATGTACACTTATCCTCAGAAAGAACATCACAAAGATAGTTTTTCCTGTGATGAATTTACATTTGTCTGTGGGTAGGAATTAGCTGTTACAAATAATCACTCACCTTGAAATTAGCCCTGTTAAGATAACATTTATGCTTCTCATTTTTGTGTCACACTGTTTATTTCTAACATATCCATACCATAACTTGTGATAGGTTCTCTGATGATTATGTTCAAAACTAAATTGTAGTTTGTATCATCTAGGTATTGATGATTAAGACAAAAGGACGTTTATTTTATTCTGTTAAGACCAAACGGAGCAGTCAGCACGAGCAGCAGTTAGAGAAGGTTGAGGTCACCGATGGCTTAGAATCGATTATTACAACGATGACGCACAACACTAACATTTTAGGCGCAATATTAAAATGCATTCGACATACCAAAGCCGACAGCGAATCTCGAGATTCTATAATATATAGGCTACTTTAAAACTAAATATGCACTTTAAAACTCTTCTTATTTCTGATTTAAAAAAAATAACTTGGTGGGTAGAGGGTAGACTACTTTATATGTCAATGTAATGAATTGAACGTTACTTATTATCACAGATAATCACCAAAACTTCCGAAGATAAACAACTCACTTTACTGTTATAATTAAAGCAACGTTGCCTACTCGCGTATTTAGGCTGCTCTGTAGCACAGACTATTACCGCAATGCACGGTCCACTAACCACCTTCAATCCCCGCAAGTCTGTTTGATAGAAGATTAGTGACGTAGAAAACATCAATAGCGACAGGCAGATTCGAGGTAGATGGAGGGATGGATAGATGGAGGGATGGATGGATAGACAGATGTTGGGGCGGTACTAGAAAATATTGCCACATTATTAGCCCCCTCCGACAACCCTTCTACATAGATGATCAGTTTGATAGCGACTGGCAGTGTGTCAAGAATGTCACGCGCAGAACGGTAAGGACGACGAATTTCAGAGCGTAAAATTGATGAATGTATAGTGCTTGAAATCCTGAGGCTTGGAACACGGTTTACGACCGCGATTTACACCGAGAGGAAAAAAAACAACAACTATACTTAAGGGTAAAGTGAGGGAGTTAGTCTCAGAGCCGTAAGGTTAGTACGGTGCAAATTCTAATAACTCACCAGGGTCCAATACGAATGAGTCTGTCCGTCTGGTGTTCCAAGTTAATCCGTTCACTAGGACGCCGAGGTGAGCCCAAGTATTTTGACAGAGCGCGGAACAGCGGTAGTAAAAAAAAATCTCTAAACCTCCTCTGTCCAGGTGGTAAGGCGCCAAGGCTATCTTGCTCGTCAAACTACGTAAACTACTCGACAAATCTAAATACAACTCAAGTGACCATTTGCTTATTTAGCAGGCTATAGAAACGACCGTTTTCTTGTCGTGTGTAGCTTGCCATACAGGCTATGCAAAAAATATCAACATTGGTCATTTACTGTGGCCGTCTGGTTGAAAATAGGCAACGGAGTACTTTAAGTGAAATTGCCAAACTGCCGATGGGATGTCTTGGGCTTGGCTGCGGTCAGTGCAGTTGTATTTACATGGTAATAACGGCTAGAATCTTGGCAATTGGAAAGTAAGTGGATAGAGTACAGTGGCTCTGTTGCAGTCTCAGTGAACTTGCTATGCGCCCCTCCCCTTCCTACGCCAAGTCTAAGGTGGAACAAGTCAATCTGTGGCTTCAATCAATGCCCTGTTTCGTTAGGTGTTGTCAAGTGTACGGCTGTCTTACTTTTTCGCACTTTTTTGGAGGTCCGATTTAAATGTTGTAGATGCATTTCCAAACATCTGTAGCCTACACAAAGGGTTATTTTTCATTAGCCCACTGCGCTGAAAAAAATGTATTTCTTAGCCAGAAATTATAAACTAGAATCTTATGCTGTTAGTAGGCCTATCCTCTCACTTTTTTACGTTCTTTATGCTACTCAGACTGGCTGTAAAACTAGTTTTGTTCCACGTATGGCAAACCCAGAACTGGCAGATGCCAATACGCGATCCCCCGCTAACACAAAACAACAGAAAAACAAAACAGATTTGATGTAACTGTACCCAATTGACTCTGCATATTAAAGACGAACATGCACTTTACAGATCTGAGCACAGTATTTTCGCAGCGGGGGCTGTCTTGGTATAATCTCGGAATAAGAAAGGTAGACGACGAAGACGAAAAAGAAAAGAAAGAAAGAAAAAAAAAGAACAATTAGAAAGATTGACAGGTGGGTTCTACTGTCAGTGTGACGCTTCCAGAGGGGTGGAGTAACAGAGAGGCAGGAGAGCCAACTCGATGTGTCTGTCTATCAGTTGAGGCTGTCTGAACGCCCGCGCATCCCGAATGTACGTTACATATTTCACGGCGGAGACGGGACCCGTTTCGTTTTCAGTCAAAAAATAGCAAATAGTGCATCCCTTTGACCTTGGTCGAGTATGTGTTATAGTTGAGTTTGTTCGTAATCAGTTTTGAAAGCAGTAGCGTAATACGTCAACTGTCCACATGAAAGCTAAAAGAACACCACATTTGTAAGTATCAAAATGCACGAGACGAGATTATGTTTTGATCTATGTTTTTTTCCCGTAAAAGTGATGCATGTAAGTGATGTATGAAAATAATCATGTTGATGAAGAAGAAAAAAAAACTGTCTGATCGTTTTGTTGTAAGGAAATGTCTCGCTTGACTGACTGATTGACATAACCTGCTAACGTCTGTCTCTCTCTCTCCCATTTTCTGTCGAACAGCAGACCTTGAACAACAGACCAGCACCTGTGCGGATATACAGTTTGGGAGCGGTGCATTTGCCGTCCTGGAAGTTACATTGATGCATTGAATCCTCTCTTTGTTACTTTTCATTTGAAAATCGGCTTCCAAGTGTCGTTTGAGGGTTGGAATCCTTTTTGATGGAAGCTCGGCGAGGGCTCGAGGAGGCTTTGGCGGTTGTCCATATTCTCCACTGCTAGACTGAAACATAAACGGAGATCATACGAATTTGTATGAAGATGCTATGAGTTTATATCTTTTAAGCTGCGCCAGTCTCCAGTAGAACCATTTCTCTTTTTTCGAACAACATTCTCAGATTTCCTCATCGGACAAACGATTTCCTAAAGATGATTTGAGATTTTTTTTACTTTCACTGACGCATACACCCTAAACACTGCCAATCAACGAACGGGAATCTACATTTCCACGCGCATAACCGAGAGAAGGACATAGACAGCGAGATTTGCTTTGATCTTGGTTTCCTCTTGGCCTCGTCCGTTATTGTGGTATCTGCATGAAAAGTCAAGCGGAAAGTCTAACAGCAATATGCCGAGGAGAAAACAGCAAGCGCCGCGGCGGTCTGTAGGTAAGCCAACTTCGAAGTCCTTCCCTCTCTCTAAACTTCGACACTGACATTTTCTATCAGCTTGTAGGAAATTCTTGAATGAAGCTGCACGTAATATTTACAACTACAAAAAAGCGTAATTACTTTAACTTTACTACGTCCATTTGTAACTTTAACTATAAGCGCCAGAAAAGGAAAGTATTCTGCTAATAATTTAACCGCTCTGATGTTTTACAGACCCAAGTTCACATTTAATGTGTTGTCAAAGTCCATTTATAAGTCTTACATTGGCTATGATGAAGACAGACCAAATGAAAAAGTAACCCAGTTAAGTTATTATATAAATAACGGTTCGTATAAGTGCCTCAATGTACAAAAATAAAAACAACTCGTAGCCACCTAGACTGCGTTCCGCTCGCGGATTGCCATCCTTGATTTGATGCCTGATTGATCGCCTGTCACGCGCATGCCTTTGATCTATTCAGTCCTGATAAACATCAGTAAATCATTCACCATGGAAACACGCATGCGCTTGACAGCTTGAGCCACTCAAAGGGACAACTTTTGCCCCTGTCGAGGAGCAAGAAAAGACAAATTGAAAGAAAAGTTCTCAAGCGGGGTAAATACTTTGCGACTAATGCCCTGAGGGAGTATCACTGGAAAGAGGCGGAGGCAAGAGTTCTGGGGCGTGTCGAGATCAGAAACTACCCGAAAACTAGCAGGCCTAGGCCAACACTAGGATAGATAAATCACTAAAACGGACAAAACTTTTGCCATCGCTGCTTACCGACTTTAATGCAGAAATCAGATCAACCATTGTTGTCAAAGGTGGCTTTTATAGCTTAAGGTCATCTCCATGGTTTTATTTCTATCTTAGGTCACAATAGTTATTTATTTATATGTGTGTGTGCGCTATTTTTTTTCAGAACACGTAGGGAACAATTTGTAAGTCTTTTAGGATACAACAGCTCAACAACTATGTGATTGACCAGACAGTTAAAACAGTAGGTCTATTATAACGAGAAAATGTCTACAAGCTTGAATTAAATCTGAATAAAGTTGTCCTCTGTAAAATAGTTTAATAGACATAGTAAAATCGTTTTCGTTTTTTCTTACAGTTCTTGATCAGCATTACTTCAGAGAAGTTTAGGCTGACGAATAAACGAGGTTTAAGATGCACAGGAAGCTGCGGTATAGGCTACTCTGTGTCTGTTTTGCACTTATGCAACACACCATTATAACCCAGAAAACTAGGGACGCTTTGGGCAAATATTAACTAGGTTTTTTTATTTTTCTTACCCAGGCTGTCGTGCTTACAAACCAAGCCACAAAGTGGCTTGCTCTCCCACCCAGCCTTTGAATATTGATTTAATTGTCTGTTTTGTGACAGCCACATACATCACTGGCTCTAATGGTCAATCCAAACTTGGCAGGCATCATCTTTCCATTATTTCCAGAGTATGACATATGGTGGACTCAATCAAAACATCGTGACAAGAAGTGTGTGTGTACATGTATCTGTGTGTGTACATGTATCTGTGTGTGTACATGTATCTGTGTGTGTGCCTTTTTGCCCTTGCGTTAAACAAAGTATGAAAACCATTTCAAACAGCCCAGGACGTTGTTAGGTCAAGAAACAGTCAGAGAAAACGGTGACCATTCAAGAGGACAAGACCCTGTCCGTTAGGAGAGAAACCAACTCGCAAAAAAAAAAAAAAACATTTTGGAGATGCTACTGCCGGCTAAAATGGAGGTTTCCCTTAACACCTCAAGTGGTGTTCTCTTACGGCGCCTGTATTTAGGATTGTGCTTATCGACTCAGTCTGTCCCTCGTGTGAAACCTCCCTAGCTGCGTATGGGAGTTCTTTGGCGGCTGCGTTCAAGACGCCAGCAGCCTGAACGCCATTGGCTATTGTTGAGGTTTTCTGGTTCAGTGTCGCTGCACCGGGCATCTTGAACGTTGCCTCTGTTGCAATGTTGTAAATGTAAGTGACCATCGCATGCGCCTGTATCAGGGTCCTCATAACTGTCTGTCTCTCAGCTCCATCGTAATGTCTCTCTAACAGTAGCTCTGCCTCACAGAGAGATTAGTATGTCCACGTGACAGCGTCTTTGTCGATGTGATATTTTAATGTTGCCTTTGTAACAGTGTGCCATGTACTCCATATAACATTGTCTGTGTAACCGTATCTCTGTAACAGGATCCCTACAACAGTCTTGCTGCCTCTTAGAGAGATTTTATTGTCGCCTGTGTTACAGGGTCTTTGTCTGTGTGAATGATCTGATCATGAGGATGTGTTTGCAGTATGGAGACATGCCTATATTAGAGTTGAGACTGTTGTTAGTGCTGCACGAGAGCTGCAACACAAGCTAGCTCTTCCCTTTTTTCGGGCGCTAGCTTAGAAAAGGCTTTGATTCAAAGTAGCAGTGAATACACGCGGTCACCTTTGACCTTGGTTTGACAAAAAAATATAGATTTGTTTCCGTCATTGTTTAAAAAACAACAACTCTTGCGGCCTGTAAATCAGTCTCAGTATCTGGCATGGCCAATGTCATGACCAACGAGCGAAATTAAAATTGCGATTGATTTAAAATGAGCAGTTAATTAAGATTAGTATGGCCAAGCGGATTAATGTATGTTATTTGCAGCGTGGACGTTTATGAAGCACACACGGGGAGAAAAGAACCATCTTCCTTGACTCCATCAATGTTCTTTTTCCTCTCACCCAGCCTTTCTTCTTCGTTGGTAAAAGTGTAGCCTCTTAATTATCACTCCAACGGAGAAGAAAAAAGCGTAACCCTCCCTTCTTCAACGGCATCATTAGCCGAGGTCCCTAATTATCTCTGAAGCTGACGGATTGGTGACAGGGCCCCACCGATTAATGCTGACAAATTCAGCTAGGTGTCAAGTCCGCAAGCTGCCTTGATGTAATCAACTTGATATTAGCCAGTCCCCATATAGACCCACACCTCTCTCCCTCTCTCTCTCTCTCTCTCTCTCTCTCTCTCTCTCTCTCTCTCTCGCTCTCTCTCTCTCGTCTCTCTCCCTCTCTCTCGCTCTCTCTCTCTCTCTCCCTCTCTCTCTCTCTCTCTCTCTCGCTCCCTCTCTCCCTTCCTCACTCACTCATTCACTCACTCTCTCTCTCCTTCTCTCTCTTCCCCCTCCTCTCTTGCTCTCTCCCACCCTCCATCTCTACTCTGGTGTAGTGCAGCATTAACTCAATTCGAGCAAGGCTCACAGGTGACAAATGGACTTTGCCTACCTGACTAATCAAGTGTTGGAGGTCTAGCGGTGCCTAATGGCTGCCGTGTTTCTCACAGGGACGCCGACATGGAGCTCCGCTCACCAGGAATCGCCGCTTCTCGCTAGTTCCTTTGAAGGTGTTGATTTATCCACACGACACCTGATAAAAAAAAAAACAACAACAACAGCGATTATAATTATATCTTTTTTGTGTGTTTTTGCACAAATTCCGTTTGTCTACGGTGAATTCTGTGGTGTGATAGCGGTTTGTCGGCATGTTGTCCTCGCCGCGTGAGAAGGGGGTGGGGAGGGGGTTTGCTGTGTCGGCTAGGTTGGCTGCGGCCCAGCTCCGGTGAACGAGGGAGGCAGCAGAGCTCAGAGCTGTGTGCACCAGCATCGCTAGCAAGGTGTTGTTGCTGGGTGTCCATATTGTCCCCTCCCTCCCCCCCCCCCCCCCCCCTCGGAGGATCTGTGTGTCTGGACAGCAGTGTTTACATTCGCTTTTCTACATCGTCAACCATCAAGGCCTTTCTTTGATGCTGATGAATCCGGTTAGCAAAAAACAATAAGTTTAAATTGTTCAGCGTTAAGTGAATTGTGATTCGAGTCTGGGTAAAACACATATAGGTGTTTGATGTGATAAAAGAAGAAGACAGTTAATATCAGGTCTTCTGTAACACCATAACACCTACACACTCCTGCTGTGGGGTACAGTACTACACAGCAGGCCATCTCTCAACAAGCCCCTAGGAAACACTTGTGTGTTGCTCTCTGAAACGTCTGTGTAAACGTGTATAAAATACATTCATGTCTGTACATTTGATGCTATTCCCATTATAGGTGTGTGTTGCGTGAGTGTGTGTGTGTGTCTGTTTGAGTTGTGTGTGGTGTGTGTGTTTGGGTTGTGTGTGGTGTGTGTTTGGGTGGTGTGTGATGTGTGTGTGTGTTTGGGTGGTGTGTGTGTGTTTGGATGGTGTGTGTGGTGTGTGTGTGTAGTGTGTGTGTGGTGTGTGTGTGTGTGGTGTGTGTGTATGTGTGGTGTGTAGTGTGTGTGGTGTGCAGTGTGTGTGTGTGTGGTGTGTAGTGTGTGTGTGGCGTGTGTGTGCACGCGCAGACGCCCTGTCCCTTTATCCAATCTGCAAATGAAGGGTATGCAAAGTAACATTAACAGGTGACATTGACTGAGACAGTCAATAGTAATGCATGTCCCTGGGGGTTCAAATCAGAGCCCTTTGTCTGCAGACCAATATACTAGAGCGGAGTTGCATAATTTTGGGTACAGGGTCACGGGTTGGAGGCTAGGAGGCTGTTGAATGGGAGGATGCTACTTGGTATACCTATAGGAAATCCAAAGGAACAACACCATAGACACAGCACGCATGCACGCGACTGAAAGATAGCCACACACATGCACACACGTTACACACATGCACACACACGCAAGCATGTTGAGCACACAATGCACACACACGGCAACTGAGGGGGGATTATAAATCATGCACGAGTCAGGGGACAACACATGCACGACACAAGTAATGCATGTCCCTCCACTCTGCAACGCAAATACTACCATTTGCATTTCGGGTCACAGTCACTGGGCCTATAGGAAATCAAAGAAACACACACACGCATGCACGCACACACATGCACGCACGCACACGCATGCACACACACGCACACACACACACACGCACACACACACACGCACACACATGCACACACACGCACACACACGCACGCACACACACACACGTGCACGCACACACACACACACACACACGCCGCGTTCCTGCACCTTCCAGTCTCCTTCTCTTACGTGGAGGTTAAGTCACAAATGGAGATCGATGACTGCTCTCGTGGAAAAGAAAGGGTCGCCATGGAAATATGCTAGGATTAAGCTGGCCAGAAGTGTGACGATACCAAGGTATTCGCCACGGAGACGCCAGGGTAAAACTATCCCGGAGTTTAATGAGGTTTTATGCAACCAGGGAGATTTGAATTTCCACATGTGCACACAGGAGCACACATGCTAAAACGCACACACACTAACGAATTGAGCCACCTAGAACTGTCGAGATCTGATTCAGACACGCATGTGTTTCCATGTTCACAATCCTAGGACACTAGGCCCTCGCCCTTTTAATGACACGCACACGCGCTCACATTGTGTGTGTGACACCTATTATAGGTCTGCACAACTACAGTACAACTACAGTACTAGAGTACAACTACAGTACAACTACAGTACATTTACAGTACTAGAGTACAAGTACAGTACAACAGTACAAGTACAGTACTAGAGTACAACTACAGTAGTAGAATACAAGTACTGTTCTACAATACGACTAGAGTACTACATTAGTACAACTATAGTACTACAGTACATCTGATGCCATCAGGCTTGGCATTGTCCTGAAATGCCAAAGCAACACAACACATTAGTGTTCTAGGCCACACACAATATTGAGTCAAACTCACCTCTCGCAGATAGTTGGAGTGGAGGATTGTGGGTAGTTGTCAACCCCATCAAAGAGGGGCCAGCTGTATTTGCTCTCTACCTCTTCCTCCTCCCTAACTCCCTCCCTCCCTAACTCCCTCCCTAACTCCCTCCCTGCCTCCCTTAGTGTGGGCTGGCATTTCATTCCTCTAATTTCCATCAGCATTAGAAAGAGAGAAGGAAAGAGAGAAGAAGAAAGAAAGAAAGAGCGAGTCATGACCTGGAGACGGGAAGACTGGAAGTCCTGAGTACACGCTGAGGTCAACATTCCCTCTGGGACGTCCTGTCTGAGCCATCCCCATCCTAGCTCACTGTGTGTGTGGGAGTGGAAGTGTGTGTGTGTCTGTGTGTGGAAGTGTGTTTGTGTGTAAGTGTGTGTGTGTGTAATTGTGTGTGTATAAGTGTGTGTAATTGTGTGTGTATGTGTGTGTTTGTGTGTAAGTGTGTGTGTGTGAGCATGTATGTTTTTGTGTGTATGTGTGTGAGTGTGTGTTTTTGTGAGTGTAAGTGTTTGTGTGAGTGTGCGTGTGTGTGTGTGTGTTGTCCACCAATATTCCCTTCACTGCAGAGTAAAAGAGAGTTGTCAGGTCTTATGAAAAGACAAGACTTAGGTGTTTGTCTCATTGGTGTTTGTCGTCTGGACACTGGAGCTAAGAGGCGTTGCTGGGCGTTTCTCAACCTGACGTCAAACACAACTCTGTATGTGAGTGTGTGTGTGTGCGAGGGTGTGTGAGTGTGTGTGTGAGTGTGTGTGCGAGGGTGTGCGAGGGTGTGTGTGGGTGTGTGTGCGAGGGTGTGTGAGTGTGCGTTAGCGTGCGTGTGTGTGTGTGTGCCAGAGCCCTGCTGCTGTTGAGTGATGGGTGCCAGACACATGGTGTTTTCGGAGAGGATGACGTAAGACAATCTTGTCCGCCTCGGTTGATTCGTCAAAGCAAATGAACTGCCGCCATGTTGGACCGTATGATCCTGCCTGATCCTCGCTGGGTCTCTCTCACACAGACACATGTTTCACACACCACCAAGACGAACATGTCCAACACATCACGTATTTATGACCCCCGTCGCACAAACAATTTGATTTTATTCCGATTGTGAACATGAATTAGACAAATGTGACCCATGAGAAAGCGCTGCTTTTTTGTTCTGAATTTGTTTTATATGAAAAAACACACAAAAGTATATTTCTCATACCAAACGTAAAACGGTTTTGGGTGGATAAAAAGGAAGAGAAGAAGAAGAAGAAAGGGATAAAGCGAGAGAGAGCGAGAGAGGAGGGGGGAGTGGGAGAGGGAGAGCGCATGGAAAAGGTATTAAATGTGACAGATGAACAGGACTGGGGTAGGAATACTCCCGCTACAGCTGTGACTGCAGCCATTACCCTGACAGGTGTCAATTAAGAAATACTGCTCAGGCCCCCAGTCATTTCTCTGGCCCAGCTGTCTGTCTGCGTGCGAGCGAGAGAAATAACACTTTACCCTTGTCACTGTGTCTCTTAGCTGCAGTCGCCCCCGACTAGAAGAGTTGCGGGCAACGCTAATCGATAACCAGTGTATTAGCAATTATTTTGCTCATTGATTTACGGGGGCCAGCGACTCCCACTGTGCTGTTATTAGCCCTTGATTAGATGTGCCTGAGCTACACTACACACACACACACTCTGCGATACACACACATACACACACACACTGCTACACACATGCTGACTGACGCTTTATCCTGCTTCTGTTGCCAGGTGGATATATGTTTCACATGAACACACACACACATGCTGTACACTTCTGTTGCCAGGTGAATATATGGTTCCTCTGAGGCCCACAAGGTCTAGAACAATCTTCCAGGTTCTCTCTCTCCGCTCTTTCATCACTGTCGTCCGAGTGGGACAAAACTATGGTTTTACACAAAGGAGACCCTCACAATCCTGGGCTAGTCTAATACAACCCTGGGCTAGCCCCCTACAACCCTGGGCTAGCCTAGTACAACCCTGGGCTAGCCTAATACAACCCTGGGCTAGCCCCTCACAACCCTGGGCTAGCCTAATACAACCCTGGGCTAGCCTAATACAACCCTGGGCTAGCCCCTCACAACCCTGGGCTAGTCTAATACAACCCTGGGCTAGCCTAATACAACCCAGGGCTAGCCCCTCACAACCCTGGGCTAGCCTAATACAACCCTGGGCTAGCCCCTCAGAGCCCATCTGGAAGCAGGGGTGTTGAGTGTATGTTATACAAGCCTGTTTCTGAAAGGGGAATATGTGTGTGAATCAGAGTACTTGCACCTAATAGCATGAATACAGAACTGCGGAAGGTAATGATTGATGTGTTTATATTTGTTTGTACTATTTTTGGTTGCCGTAGTGTTCATAAAATGAGTAGTACATTTTACCGTCATAAGCCATTATTCTGAGTGAGAGCCTTTTCCATCTGATACCATCATCTATACAGACTTGACTGATTGTTCCAACATACAAACTTCATACACGTTTGGGATTTTAGGTGGTTTCAAGAGATTTAACCATCTCCAGAGATAGATAAGGACTTGCGTACATTAAAAAATCTAAATCTGTACCGGTAGTTTGACCAAACATTATGACTGTACTCAGCTCCCTAATCAAGATAAGCCTTAAGCAAGCATTACTGCTTGAGCACTGCTTCAAAACATCTCACAATATTTCTGCTTGTTACGGCCTCACAGTAAGGCCTATTGTGCTACGTTTACGACGTATTTCGCCGTGTCACGCGGCTGTAAAACGTTGGCAGGAAAGGTGTCAGAGTGTTTGTATGTTTCTACTGTATTTTAATAGTTTGAGGTAGTTTCACTGCGGGGCCTATTTTGTTTTCCGTTTCCATTTCTGAGGCAGTTTCACCTATAAATCCTCAACGGCTAGTCTGTATTCGCAGTATATCAGGACTTAAAGACAAATAAAAGGGGCTTGTTTTTACGATGCTGTGATTGATAAAAGCTGTTCTCAGCACATTGAGCCGGTGTACTGCAGAGTGAACAAGAGACTCAACCAGACAAGTCTTGTTTAACTGATCACAGGCTTGAAAAGCAATGAATATCTTTTTCTCTTTTTTTGGACAACAATTTACCGTGGCTATAGATAAGACATGGGGGAACAGATAGGGTCGAGGGATGACGGTTTGTCCTTGAGACGTAGCAGCTAGGACAGGTCATACGGTGGCTTGTTGAAATGCCCGTCTGTCTCTCTCTTTCTCTTTCTATCTCTCTCTTTCTTTTTCTCCCTCTCTTTATCTTTCTGTTTATCTCTTTTTCTCAGTTTTTTCCTCTCTTTCACTCCCTCTCTCTTTCTCACTCTCTCTTTCTCTGTCTCTGTCACTCTCTCTGTTTCTCTCCCTCTCTCTCTCCATCTCCTTCTACCTCTGTCTTTCTTCCTCTCCCTCCCTCTCTCTCCCTCTTTCTCTTTCTCTCTTCCTCTCTCTCCCTCCCTCTCTCTCCCTTATTCTCCCTCTCTCTCTCCCTCCCTCCCTCCCCCTCTCTCTCTCTCTCTCCCTCCCTCCCTCCCTCTCTCTCTTATTCTCTCTCGCTCTCTATCTCTCTCCCTTCCTCTCTTATTCTCTCTCTCCCTCCCTCTCTTATTCCCCCCCTCTCTCTCTCTCTCTCTCTCTCTCTCTCTCTCGCTCTCTCTCTTATTCTCCCTCTCTCCCTCCCTCCCTCCTTCTCCCTCCTTCTCTCTCCCCTCCTGCTCTATCAGTGTTCTCTATCTCTCTACCTCATTTGGCCCCTGGGTCCATTATTCCATCTGACCTTTTCTATCTTTGATCTCATATTTTCTAAGGTCTCTCTCTCTCGCTAGTCATAAGGACCTCCACTCCCCTCAGGGTAGAGGGTTTTAGTTTCCTCCTAACCTGATGTTCTGTCCTCAACGTTCTAGAAGAACACTGACCCTCTGTGTCTCCTGCCAGTGAGGTCAGTACCACAGCGACCAGATGCTCTGTGCTGGTCTCTACTGCTCTGTGCGGCTCTCTTCAGCCCTGTGCTGCTCTGTGTCGCTCTGTTCTACCCTGTGCTGCTCTGTGCTGCTCTGTGCTGGTCTGTTCTGCATCAGGGTGTCTCTGCTGTGGAGCAACGTCGCTCCTCCTGCTCAGATACACATTGTGAGACGGAGCGACAATCTCACGTGAAGCCATTCAGAGGCAATCACACACCACACACACACACACCACACACACCACCCACACACACCACACCACCCACACACACACACACACCACACCCCACACACACATACCACACCACACACACACCACATGCACCCCACACACACATACCACACCACATACACACACACACACACCCTACACAGACACACCCATCACATAAACGCCCCATCTCCCCCCGAAATTCCTCAAAATCTTCTCAGCGCTCATACAGCCCCAGACAGCGTCAGTCAGAGGGGGGGCAGGGGTGGGGAAGGGGGGGGGCATAATCTCAGATCCTCTCCTAAGTCGTCTGTCTGTGAACAGTGGGGTTCCCCAGGCCCCGGACCCCCCCCCACCCTGACAAGCTGTCTGATGTCTGGCCCGTCAGTCACTTCAACGTGGACCAGAACGTGTCTGTCACTGTGTCTGTCTGACACTCCGTCCACCTCTCACCGCGCGCTGTCTGTTTTAGCTGTCTCGCTCAGATGTCTGTCTGTGTGTCTGTTTGTCTGTCTTAGATAGCTGTCTTTCTGCCTCAGCTAGCTGTCTGTCTAAGCTAGCTAGCGGTGTCTGTCTCAGGTAGCTGTCTGTTTCTGTCTGTCTGAGTTATCTGGCTGGCTGGCAAATTATCTTATACCATTCTGCTGGATCTGTCTGTCTGCTTGCCTGTCTGTATGCCTGTCTGTCTGACTCTTTGATCATGAGTCTATCAGTCTGTCATCGCCCGACATCTGCCCAAGTGTCATACGTACTCCCAGAGATCTCTCTCCCTTTCTCTCTCTCTCTCTCTCTCTCCTTTCTTCTCTCTCATCTTCTCCCCTCCTCTCTCTCTCTTCTCTCTTCTCTCCCTTTCCTCTTCTCTTCTCTCTCTCTCTCTCTCTCTCTTCCCTCCCTTCTCTCCTCATCCTCTCTCTCTCTCTTCTCTGTCTCTCCCTCTCCCTCCCTCTCTCTCTCTCTCTTTCTCCTCTCCCCCGTTGTTTGCCTCTCTCTCTCCTTCTCCCTTTCTCTCTCTCTTCTCTCCCTTTCTCTCTCTCTCTCTCTTTCTCTCTCTCTCTCTCTATCCCTCCCTCACTCTCTCTTTCCCTCTCTCCCTCCTTCCCTCTGTCTTTCCCTCTCTCTCTCTTTCCCTCTCTCCCTCCTTTCCTCTCTTCCCTCTCCCTCCCTCCCCCCTTCCTCAGAACACCACTGTCCTTCCGGTGTTGACTCTCTGTGGGCACTCCACTGTGTACGCACCACACACAGGCATGACACAACACACGCACACAACCACACCTACTACACAGCACACGCCCACACACACACCCACACACACACTCCTGGTGGCATCTGCTCCGTTTTGTGTGTTTCTGTGTTCCAGCCAGGGTGGATCAGTCACACCACATCACATGACTTCTTTACACACAACACACACACACACACACACACACCGTATGTGAAGGTACAGTCCTTTACACCCTGGTTCCATTTTGTTTAGATGGAGGAGCAATTACATGTCTCTATAGACGAGGTGTCTGTCTGTGTGGATCCACACAGCCTGGATAAGTGCTGCAGAGAAAGAGGGAGGTAGAGAAGGGAAAAAAGAGAGAGCAAAGGAGAAAGAAAAGGAAGGAGAGCGCTGGGGAGGAGGAGGAAGGGGGTAAGAGGGAGAAGAAGGAGGTGGGATATGGGGGGAGGCGAGGGGGGAGGGAGAGGGCCAGGGAACAAGAGAGGAACAGGAGAAGGATAGCAAGGAGCAGGGAGGGAGGGGGGCTGGGGGGGTTGGGGTGGGGGGGGGTGGGGAGAGGAGGAGAGAAGATAAGATATGAGAGGAGAAAAGAAGAGAGAGGGAAAGAGAGACGAGGGAGACGAGGGCGAGAGCAGTCAGAGAAGAAAGCATGAAAAGGAGAGGAGGGGCAGGAGACTGTCGTGTCTGTGTGCGAACTAGAGAGGATAGAATCAGATGGAAGAAAGAGGGAGGGGCCGAGTGGGAGAGAGAGGGGAGGGAGAGAGAGAGAGAGAGAGAGCGAGAGAGAGGGAGGGAGGAGTGAAGAGGAGATGAGGGAGAGAGAGGCAGGGAGAGAAGAGAGAGAGAGAGAGAGGGTTGAGGAGCGAGAAGAGGAGGAGAGAGAAGGGAGAAGAGAGAAGGGAGGGGGTGAGAAGCGAGAGGCAGGGGGAAGAGAGAGAGGGTATGAGAGAGAGAGAGAGAGAGGACCCAGAGGAGGTCACCCATGACTGCCACTCATCACTCACTACTTAATGATGGTTTTTTCTCTCACTGTTTCCCTGGGAGTAAGAGCCTGGCTCCTGAGCAAACCAGGTCACCCAGAGTTCACGACCTCCAGGTGGGAGGCTGCCCCCACTAATGTGCGTGAGTGTGTTTGTGTGTGTTTGAGTGTGTTTGAGTAATGTTTCTGTAGGGTGTTTGAGTGTTTTTGTGTGTGTTTTTGTGTGGGTTTGTGTGTGTGTTTGTGCGTGTGTGTGCATGTGTTTGTGTGTGTTTGTGCGTGTGTTTGTGTGAGTGTTTGTGTGAGCGTGTGCGTGTGATGTCTGTGAGATATGCTTCTGGGTCGTGTATGGTATTGCGTGTCTGTTTGTGTGTGTGTGTGTGTCTGTTTAAAGAACTTCAGCTTGAAAAGTAAGCAGCATGATGGTTTAGTGAGAATGTTTCTGTGAACGACCACCACACAACAGATCCTTAAAAATGTTTGCTTTAGCTAACAGCCTACAGTATGTACGCGTACGTTCTTGTGTGTTTGAGTGCCAGTGTTTGTTGCTGTGTTTGTGTGATTTTTCTACATGTGGTCTGTGTGTGGTGGCTCCTGCCTAGTGTGACTGAGGAATGGTATTATTATGGTGTGTGTTCCAGGCCATATGAGTCACGATTCTGGGACAATTTGTAGCATGCACTCCAACTTGTCTTTCACTGTTGTTATGTGTGCGTTGATGTTGCTGTGATGTGTTGTTGTTGTATTGTAGTTGTTGTGGTGTTAATGTGTGTTTATCGCCTGTGCTGCCCTGTGTGGTGAGAAGGCGAGATGTTAGCAGTGAGAAGCACGCGGGCTAAACATAGTTGATTCACGCCGTCTCCCTGTGTCCTGCTGTGTCTTTGGCCAGGTTCTCTTGGGTTCAAGCTAATGCATGGTGCGTTTGATTGGCCCAGGCTTGATGTGTTGTTTGCGTTGCTGTGGGGTGTCGTTCCTGGTGTGTGCTGTGTGGGTCGTGCGTGGTGGTGTTCGGTGTGCTGAGCGCATCGGTGCCACCAGCCCTGTGTCTGACTCCGGTTCAGCTCACCCTCGTTTCTGGGGAAGTGTCACCAGCATTGAAGCTTTGACATGAAGCCTTTTCCTCTCCTCTCTCCTCCATCAACTCCTCTCTCCTCTCTCCCACCCTCTACCCTCCTTCCCTCCCCCTCTTCCTTCCTGGCCCTGCTTCCTCTTTCTCTCTCCCTCCTCCCTCTTTGTTCTCCTCTCTCCTCCCCTCTTCTCTTTCTCTCCCCTCACACCACAATTGTCTGGGAACAGCTGGGAAGGCTATGACGATGATTTGTCTCCTTCTGCTAGAGTATCTTGACAGGTTCTGTGTACACACACAAGCACACACCACAGACGCACACAAACAACACATTACCACACACACACAACACCACAAACAGGACGAACAAGTCTGTTGAGGTGTAGGAACTAAGACAAGGACACAGAAAGAATACCGTACTGTTCGAAAGCTGAGCCCAGTTGCTTTCGTAAATACAGTTAGATGCAGAATGCATTTTCGTTCCGCTCAAACATGTGTGTGTGTGTGAGTACGAATGTGTGTATACATGTGTCTGCACACTCCCATGCACAGCAGAAAGCTAACTTATCATCCAATCTTGACCTGACACACATAACCCCCTGACGCACACAGACACACACATTCTCTGTCATGCACCACAAATCCCTACCGCCCCCACCACACCCCCCCCACACACACACCCACACACACACACACCTTCACAACACACACCCCACCCACAGCACCACATACCACTCTCCACACACACACACCCCCCCCACACACAAACACACACACTTTCTCTCTCATACACACACACCTCTCTCCCACACTCCCCACACACACACACACACACCCTCACACACACACACTCCCCCCCCACACACACACAGCCCTCACCTCACACCTCCACACACACACACTCACATACTACACCCCTCACACACACCACACCCCACACACACACCGTCTCGTATGAAAGGCCGTGTTCTCAGGGGCTCTGCCAGAAAGGTCTGATTTCCTTTAGCTAGCAGGGCCATACATCAGTGTGGGGCCCCCCAGGCCCCATGGTAGGGGCTGACAGAATGACACATGTCATTTATCAAAAGGGAGGCCAGGCCTTGGGAAGGAACGGACAGCCACATGACAAAGCCCCTGAGAGCTCTCAGTGCTCAGCACAGGCCAGATCGTGGTACACACACACTATCTCTGTCTTACACACGTACACACACTATCTCTGTCTTAACACACACACACACACACTATTCTCTGTCTTACACACACACACACACTCTGTCTTACACACGTACACACACACAAAAACACAAAAACACAAAAACACACACACACACACACGACTACTGCTGTCTTTACACACGTACACCAACACTACTCTCTGCTTACACCACCCACACTCATCTCTCTCATTTATTTAAAACACACACACACCACAACACAAACTATCTCTTCTCTTACACACTCACACTATCTCTCTCTTACACGTACACACACACAACCTCTCTCTTACACACACTCTCTCTTACACACACCCTCTACACACACACACTCTCTCTTAACACACACACACTATCTCTCTCTCTGTCTCACACCATGCAACCACACGCACCACGTCACATGCCATGCACCTCTCGTTTCCACACGCATACACACACACGTACTCACATACACACACACACACATACACACACACCACATCACACACACACACACACCACACACTACACACATCAACATGACAACACAACACATACACACACACACATACCACACCACACACCACAGTTACACACCACACATACTCACCACACACACCCACACACCACACCATACCATACAGTACAACCACACCCATACACACACACACACACACACATACACACACACACATACACACACACAGATGAGATGCAAGCGAGGCATGGGACAGCTTAAGCAGCTAAAGACTGTGAACACTCCTGCACACAGAGTTCAAACCTACCAACACACGGTTGGATAAAACCACCCAGCTTGGATAGCAGGCGCCAACAGAAGATCCAGTATGCTGCTTCTTCTCACTATCTCTTTTGATTCACAGACACCTGGAGGCGTCTCGCGTTTGAATCTCCATACACACAGCTTCACTCCCCACTATCGCTCTCTCCTCTCTCCCTCTCTCTTCCTCTCTCCTCATCCCCCTCACCTCATCCCCCTCCCCTCACCCCCTGCTCCTTCTTTCATTCCCCTAGTCCTCTCCCCATTCTCTCTCTTCTTCCCCCTTCATCTTTCTTTTCTCTCTCCCTCCCTTACTCCTCCTCTTCTCCTGCTCTCTTCTCTCCTCCCCTCTTCTCTCCTCTCCCTTCTCTCTGCTCCCAGCCTTTCATTTTGGTCTTCATAAGACTAATTTATTTTTGCTGCCAGATGCAAGCTGACAGGCATCACTCATTCCAACCGTCTCTCTCTCTTCTCTCTCTCTCTCTCGTCTCTCTCTCTCTGCTCTCTCTCTCTCACACACACACACACACACGCACACAACCACCTGACATAGCCATAATGCACTGTCCCTACCCCCTAAATACACACATTCACACAACACACAGACACAGCACATGCCCTCCGCAGGAATATTGCTGTTCCGAGGTCAAACACAGTCACGTAGCCCTCGTTGCGCCCCTGCCTGCCCCGCCATCAACGTTACTGAAGATGGATGTGTGTTTAAAGCAGAGATTGATTGCGGATATCAGAGTTATGGTGCTATTTATCAGCGGAGGGCTGAGTTGGTGGGGTATTATTGCAACTCATGGAGTCTAGCAAAGCACGACAAGAATGTTCCTGTGTGTGTGTGGGAGAGAGAGAGGCTGGAGAGACAGTACATATGGCTGGTGTGTGTGTGTTTGTGTGTGTGTGTCTGTGTTTGTGTGTGTCTGTGTTAGACCGAGGAAGACAGAGACATTGTGTATGAGTGGTGTGATGTACTGTATATGTGTGTGTGGTTACTTGTACATGTGTGTTTTATATGTGTGTATATATATATATTTGTGTGTGTGTGTTGGTAGATTGTACTGTATGTGTGTGTGTCTGTGTGTGTCTTTGTGTGTCTTTGTGTGTGTGTGTAAGACAGAGGAAGACAGAGACATTGTGTATGAGTGGTGTGATGTACTGTGTGTGTGTGGTGTGTGTGTGTGTGTGTGTGTGTGTGGTATTGTTGTGTGTGAATGTGTGTTGTATGTGTGTGTGTGTGTGTGTTGTGTGTGTGTGTGCTTAAAGGGCACTTTGGGAGATTGTAGAAAAGTTTCCTAGCCTGGGAGGTGGACTCTTTTTGTCTCCGTTTCTAGAATGTTCTTGTTGTCCGTCTGCCCTCGGAGATATGATGTTGTGTTGAAGGATGGCTTCCTGTCTGTGTCCTCTCTTACCCCTCTCCTTTTTTCTCTCTCTCGCTCTCCTCTCTTTCCTTCTCTCCTTTATTTTCTCTCCTATTTCTACTCTCCCCTCTCTCTTTCTTTCTCTCTTTCTTCTCTCTCTCTCTCTCTCTCTCTCTCTCTCTATCTCTCTCTCTCTATCTCTCTCTTCCTTCTTCTTTACCTGTAAAACTGCTGAAACTCTTAAGTTGTTAATGATGCGTTACCAAATGTTGTTTTCTGGTGCTACCAAGGGGCCGTATCAAATTTACTTGCACACAGACACACACAGACACACACACACACAGGCACACACAGACACACACACACACACTCACACACACAGACACACACACAGACACACACATACATAGACACTCACACACACAGACACGCACACAGACATAGACACACACACAGACGCATACACACATAGACACACACACACCGACACACACACAGACTTACACACACACAGACACGCCACACAGACACACACACACACACATACACACACAGACACAGACAATCTAAAGTGTAGCTATTGATCCCCCCTCCTCTTTTCTTCCCTAGTTCATGATTTACTGTCTTCCTTCCTTCAGGGCTCCTCCCTCTCTTCCTCTTTTGTTAGCTCACTGTCATGGTCTTTAGGAAACTCACACTCTCTCTGAAACACACACACTCTCTGAAACACACACTCTCTCTGAAACACACACTCTTCACACACACACACTCTCGTTTGCACACACTCTCTCTCTCTGAAACACACACTCTCTGAAACACACACTCTCTCTGAAACACACACTCTCTCTCTGAAACACACACTCTCTCTGAAACACACACACTCTCTGAAACACACACTCTCTGAAACGCGCACTCTCTGAAACGCGCACTCTCTGAAACGCGCACTCTCTGAAACGCGCACTCTCGGAAACGGGCACTCTCTGAAACACACACTCTCTGAAACACACACTCTCTCTCGCGCACACACACACGCATGCTTGCACGCACGCACACTCACTCACCCTCTCTGAAACACACACTCTCTGACACACACTCTGCTTTCTCTCTCTCTGAAAACTAGCACTCTCTAAACACAACTCTCTCTGAAACAACACACTCTCTCTCTGAAAACACACTCTCTTCTGAAACACTGTCTTCTCTCTGAAACACACACTTTCTCTCTCTGAACACACACTCTCTCTGAAACACACACTCTCTCTCTGACACACACACTCTCTCTCTGAAACACTCTCTCTCTCTCTCTGAAACACACACTTTCTCTCTCTGACACACATACTCTCTCTGAAACACACACATTCTCTCTCTAAAAAACACACACATTCTCTCTGAAACTCACACTCTCTCTCTCTGAAACACTCTCTTTCTCTGAAACACACACATTGTCTCTCTGAAACTCACACACACTATCTGTATGTCTCACTGTTTCACTCTCGCACACACATTCTTACTCGCACATTCAGTCTCTTTCTCTCATACACACACACTCTCTCATCCACACAGTCCTTCTGTCCAGTGAGTGTTTCATTATCCCATTTGTATCTCTGCTTTTGCGATGTTAGCCCATTTAGGGATCGTATTCTGTACAATAACTGTTGTCAGGTAAGCAGGCCATTACTGTCGTGTCATATCCTGTTAGGGCCTGACTGACGGGGGACTCTGTTCACATGAGTTGCTTTCCAAGATGTTCATGATCTGTGTGTGCGACAGGCTGCTTCTAATCTAACTCATCCGAAGGCTCTGGTCCTTCCCGCAGAGAGAGGGGAGCAGTTTCAGGGACATGTGTGTGTGTGTAGCAAGTGTGTGTCCTGCGTGTGTGTGTGTAGCAAGAGTGTGTCCTGCGTGCGTGTGTGTGTAGCATAAGTGTGTCCTGTGTGTGTGTGTAGCAAGTGTGTGTCCTGTGTGTGTGTGTGTAGCAAGAGTGTGTCCTGTGTGTGTGTGTGTGTGTGTATGTGTGTGTTTGCGTAGCAAGAGTGTGCCCTGCATGTGTGTGTGTGTAGCCAGAGTGATGCTGCGTGTGTGTGTAGCAAGAGTATGTCCTGTGTTTGTGTGTGTGTGTGTGTGCGTAGCGAGAGTGTGTCCTGTGTGTGTTTTGTTCCTTAGTGTACAATGCTGGCGGTACCTTTGAGGGGAGGCCTAATGGCACAAGGAAGTGTGTTTGTGTGTGTGTGTTACAGCACAAAGAAATGTGTGTGTGTGTGTTACAGCACAAGGAAATGTGTGTGTGTGTGTTACAGCACAAGGAAGTGTGTGTGTGTGTGTGTTACAGCACAAGGAAGTGTGTGTGTGTGTTACAGCACAAGGAAGTGTGTGTATGTTTGTGTGACGGCACAGGGAAGAGTGATCGATGGGTTATTGTGCAACCAGACCCAGCTAGACAGAACTGGTGAGGTCATGACCTCTTGCTAACCCCCTGCCCTATCATTTTCTTCATTTTCTCTCGAACTCCGCACTCTCCCTCTCTCTCTTTATAGCTCCCTATTCTCTTTCTTACTCTCTATCTCTCCTTGGTCCAACCCTCTCTCTCTCTAAATCCACTCTCCTTTCACTCTCTCTCCTCTCTCTAAGTCATCTCTTTCTCTAACTCTCCCTCCCTCCTACTAAATCATAATTCTCATAACAATTCACCCTCCCTCTGTCCCTCCCTCCCTCGCTCCCTCCCTCCCTCCCTCCCTCCCTCTCTTCCTTCCACTTTGTATTCCTGATCTGTACTCTCCTCAAGTTTTGTTCAGTGATTCATTTGATCAAGTTTCATTTTACAACTCTATTCATAGGATTAGACCCATTCACAACCCCGCCCGCTCACTATAACCTAGTAGAAAAGAACCTTTTAGAATAACCTTAAGTGCCATTGGCTGAGGTATCTGTTACATAAAGCTGATTGGGCATGAGGGATCGTCCAATCACGGAACAGGATTCTAACCAGTAACTGTCATAGGTTTTGGTTTAACCCTTGCCTCAGACAAAAACATCTCTTCTCCTCTGGGGTCAAAGCAAGTATCTGAGCAAGCTGTTTTTTTCTTCTCTCTCCCTCTCTCTTTCTCTCCCCCTCTCTCTCCCCCTCTCTCTCTCCCTCTCTCTCTCTCTTTCTTTCTCTCTCGCCTCTCTCTCTCTCCCTCTCTCTTTCTCCTCTCTCCCTCCTCTCTCTCTCTCTCATCCTCTCCTGGTTTCCTCTCCCTCTCTTTCTCCCTCTCTCTTTCCTTTCTCTCTCTCCCTCCCTCTCTCTCTCCCTCTCTCCCTCCCTCTCTTTCTCCCTCTCTCTTTCCCTCTCTCTCTCTCCTGCTCTCTCTGCCTCTCTTTCGCCCTCTATCTCTCCCTCCCTCTCTCTCTTCCTCTCTCTTTTCCTTCTCTCTCTCTCCCCTTTTCTGTCTCTCCCCCTCTCTTCATCCTTCCACTCTCCTCCTCCCTCCCCCAGAAAGGGAATGATTTATGGTAATTATCTATCTTTTGGGTCATCCATCAAGTGGTTGTTGCTAGGCAATGCGAGCAGCTGTTGTTAAGGTTTGGAAGTAACAGTCAGGGGACTAACACAGGTGACTTCAGAGGGACACGTTTAAAGCAAAACAACCAATCTACTAGTTTTCCATTTGACTATTAAATATGAATCGAGTCCATCAATTCAGCTGGTGGGTAATTTGAAAATGAAAGGCAATTTGGAGGGTTACACAACTTATTGTGGAGTTTTGAACTTTAAACTGCTGTTCAGGGACAATGAATCCCTCCAAACCAGAAACTGCTATATTTTCCCGAGAAAGAAAATCTAATTAAAAAGTATTTCGTATAGAGATTTTGTATGTAGAGTTGTGATAAACTAACCTACAAGATCATATTTTCACCTTGGCATAGGAAGACCCACAGGACAATAAAGGCTTTTTTCCTATTAGATATTCGATGTAGGAAAAAACTGCTATTCTTTTTTCATGACATTAACGCCACCCTTTTGTGTAGTGTGTCAACTACAAGTCCACTCTGTCACATCAGGTTAGCATTAGCTAGGCTTAGCGCTAGCCTCTCCACTCTTTAGGCTACCAAATGGACTGAAAACGAGTCTTAAATGGCGTGGTAGCGCGCGGCTAACGATGACGAAAAACATGACATACTTGGGAGTCGCGTGGTTTCAGAGAGCCAAGCAGATGGAGCCGGACTCCGCAGTGCTTATGATATAATGGCCATTGTCTCATCTCAGAGCGCGTCGCGCTGACAGTGGGGGAAAGGTGATTTATAGACTGCGCTTGTCGCTACGGCGGGTCGTAGCCTGTTCTCAAAGACCTGGACTAACGGAGACCAGAGAGAGAGAGGGGGGGGGAGGGAGGGGGAGGGAGAGGGAGAGAGAGAGGGAGAGAGAAAGGGAGAGAGGGAGAGAGAGAGAGAGGAGAGAGAGGGAGAGAGAGAGAGAGGAGAGAGAGAGGGAGAGAGGGGGAGAGAGAGAGGAGAGGAGGGAGGGAGATAGAGAGATGGGAGAGAGTAGAGGGAGGGAGGGAGAGAGAGAGAATAAGAAGGAAAGACTAGAACAAGCGAAAGAAACGAAGGGACTGATTGAAAGATGAGGATTTCGTGTGTAAAAAGAACTATTCCTTTACCGAGGTTTCATCATCGTGGAAATATGATGATTTAAATATTTTACTAGATTTTTTGAATAAAAATGAACCAGGAAAGGTTTTCAGAATATTTCCTGTCGGTCAAAAAGATGGTTCAAGTTTTAACCTTATACCTTATATTTTTACGACACCAAAACAGGTTAACTTGATCACAACGTACTGATGTTACGTGATATTGTGCACAATCTCTTCCACGCAGATGAGAATGAATTTCTCAGAGCACAAAGCTAAATGAACCTATTTGAAATTCCCCCAAAACCTTCTTAACTCTGATACACTTGAACTCACACTATAGCTCTACTCAGTGGTAATACTTTCTAATGGCCTCCTTTGTGTGTTGGCCTTGTTGCAGTGTGCACGTGTGTGTGTGTGTGTATGTGTGTGTGTGTGTGGAGGGGGGATGTGTGATGGGTCTGTGTGTGTGTGTGGAGGGGAGGGGAGGGATGTGTGGTGGGGCTGTGTGTGTGTGTGTGGAGGGGAGAGATGTGTGGTGGGGCTGTGTGTTTGTGTGTGTGTGTGTGGTAGTGGGGGGTATTGATTCCAGAAAGCGTGATCAATCCAACAGCGGCACGCAGGCCGTATTTCCCACCAAGCAGGGGGCGGCATACTCATTGCCATTCAGTAAAGACCTGTGTCCGGGCTGTTAAAAGGGACTTTAATAGAAAACAGAGTTACCGAGGTCGGCCATCTTGACTCATCGTGACTCGTCACTCACCCCAGACGGCCGCAGGAGCTCATGCTTCACTGCCCCGCCGGGGAGGGGGGGAGGGGGGAGGGGGGAGGGGTGGCTTCCTCTAAATCATTTGTTGATCTTTTATTCATCCTAAAGTGTTGTGAGATGAATATGTAATGCCACCTAAAAAAACAACGTCAGCCATGTCCAAGATGGCTGCCGTCCAGTGACGATCGAAGGCGTGCGAACGTTCTAAGACCTTCGTCCAAACTTGGGTGTCAGAAAGTCTCCGTTTCAACCTCAGTTTCATGTCTCCGTTACTGTTGGAAGTGACTGTTATTCACCGTCTGGGTGACCCATTTACACGCTTTGTCAGTCGGCTTGAATTGGCAGCGGATCGGCCCCTGAGCTGGGGACTTTACAGGCCTCAGGGTTCACTAAATATATACAGTACATATACAACAATCTAGATCGACAAGGTGAGGTCCATGAATACTGTATGTTTCAGTCCCTCTGGTCTCAAATGAAGGCTATAGAAAGGCACTGAAGTTGCATTTTTGCGTCGTTCGTGACGACATCGTAGAGAGGAGATATTGAGGAGGTATTAAGGAGCTTGTATGGAAACGTGTCGTTCTCTTATCTTTGGAAGTTTCCAGAAAGACGAGGAGATGGATGCGTACAGCAGGCCGGAATGACACACCAGTTTTTGGAAGCCCTTGAGGTATTGTGCCATATGGTGAATTATTCCACTTCAGTGGGGTGTGTGCATGAGTGGGATGGTGTGTGCGTGAGTGGGATGGTGTGAGCGTGTGTACGGTGGTGTGTGTAGGGTGGTGTGTAGGGTGGTGTGTATAGGGTGGTGTGTGTAGGGTGGTGTGTGTGTAGGGTGGTGTGTGTAGGGTGGTGCGTGTAGGGTGGTGTGTGTGTAGGGTAGTGTGTGTAAAGGGGGAGACTTTTTACAATAGTGGTTAAACAGGAAAAGCAGACATTAATTTAGAGGGGAGCGTTCCATGGTATCCGTGGCAACACTAATCAAAGTCACTCTGCACAAGAGAGGGGGGTGGGGGGAGGGGTCTGCGTAAACACACACCTGCACTTTAGCTCCCCTGCTTCTCTGCCTGTTTAGTCTACAATAGGTTTGGATGTTGCTGAGAGAGAGAGAGAGAGAGAGAGAGAGAGTTAGAGAGAGAGTTAGAGAGAGAGATGGAGAGAGAGAGTTAGAGAGAGAGAGAGAGTGTTAGAGAGAGATGGAAGAGAAGAGAGAGACATGAAATGGAGAGAGAGAAGAGGAGAGATGGAGAGAGTAGATGGAGAGAGAGCAGAGGAGAGAGAGAGGGAATGAGAGAGAGTTGGAGAAGAGAAGAGAGACAGAGACGAGATGGACGAGAGAGATGTAGAGAGGGAAGATGTAGAGAGAGAGAGAAGGGAGAAGACAGACTCAAATCTAAAACAGAAAAATAAAATTAGTTCCAGGTGCTTGATAAAGATTTCTAAAGTAAATCCAACTAGTATGGATGAAAGAAAAAGGCTGTTCTGGTGAGGTTCCGTAAGAAAAAAAATCCGTACTTTCTCAGATCCTCTCTCACCCCTGAGCTGCGAGCCTCAACGAGTCGTCCATTAGAGCCCATAAGCATTATTCCTTCATTATTTCAATAACGAGGACGGGAGGTGATGTCACGATAGGTGGCCGGTACTGAGGACGGAGGGGGAGGGGAGGAGTGGGAGGGAGGGAAGGAGGGTAGGAGGAAGGGGAGGAGGTAGGGAGCAGTCGACTTGATAGACAGAGCGTGCTTCTGCATTTGGACCGTCTGGGAACGCTCCCTCGTGTTATAGGGCTTGTTTCATACCCTTCCATCATACACCTCTCCCCCCCTCCCCACCTGGATTCTTGGGGGAGAGAGAGAGAGAAGGAGAGAGAGAACAAATCTAAACAGAAAAATAACAATTAATTCCAGGTGCTTGATGAAAAGATTTCTAAAGAAATCCAACTAGATGGATGAAAGGAAAAAAGGCTGTTCTGTTCCGGTAAGAAAAAAGATGGTACTTTCCTCAGGGGTATATTGAGAGGTCAAACGAGTCCGAAATTACAAACGAGCCAAATTATTCCTTCATTATCTCATAACGAGGACCATGCCTTGAGAATGGCCGGGGTGAGGAGGGAGGGGGCAGGGAGGAGGGGGGCAGGGAGGAGAGGGGTAGGGAGGAGGGGGGTAGGGAGGAGAGGGGTAGAGTACCTGGCCTCAGCATTTAGATGTCATGGAAAGCCTTCCCCCCCCCTCATCACCTCTCCCCCCCTCCCCACCTGGATTCTTGGGGGGGAGGGAGAAAATGGAAATCTTCCTTAATAATGTCTTTGATGTCCACCCACTTGAACAGGAAGCAATGAAAAGGTCTGGCGCTTCTCTCCATCACATCCTTTCAGCGAGGACGCAAACTGACTTAGCGCCAGCTCGTCTTAGCTTCCGGCCGGCGAGCGGCCCAAGGAGAGCTAGCTTGCTGTCCCAGGGAGCTGGTGGACCCCGGAGAGGGGGAAGAAGGGGGAGGGAAGGGAGACGGAGGGAGGGATGGAGGAAGAAAGAAAGAGAATGAGAGATTGTGCCGTATCCCCCTTGACATCCAGAGCATTACCATAATTGGCTTTTCTACATGATAGGACAGAGGAAATAATAATGTCATTTTATTTACAGCCTGAGTGTCTCTCTTTCGCTCCCTCCCTTTCTTTTTTCCTCTCCCTGGATCCTGCCCTCACGTTCATCGGCAGACACACACACACACGGTTACACCACGCAGGTCAAATGACACACACTGATCAGACCTGTCCAAAGCCATCACCACAGAGTGGCAGCGAGTGGAAGGGCCACTGACAAAGCGAAGAGAGGAAAAATAAGACTACTAGGCAGGGCGCCGGATCTGAAGGGTGCCGGGAGAGAGTGTGCGGCTGGCCGGGGTGGAATAGAGCTTTCTGCCATGCTGCTAAATCAACAGTCTGAGAGGTGGCGGAATTGATCATTAGCACCGCAAATGACTGCCTGTATTGGGCTCTCTTCCTCCAGGGCCAAATAAATAAATAAGGAAGGGTTAGGAAGAGAGTGCGTGCTGTACGTGAGAGTGTGTGTGTGTGTGTGTGCGTGCGTGCGTGCGTGTGCGTGTGTGTGTGCGTGCGTGTGTGTGCGTGCGTGTGTTTGTGCCTGTGTGTGTGCGTGTGTGTGCTTGTGTATGCGTGCGTGTGTTTGTGTGTGTGTGTGCGTGCGCGCATGTGTTTGTGTGTGTGTGTGTGCTTGTGTGTACGTGCGTGTGTGTGCGTGCTTGTGTGTACGTGTGTGTATTTGTGTGTGTGCGTGTGTTTGTGTACTCAAGTGCTCCTGGTCTGTCTCCCGTTATGTTCTCAGAGAGGGTTTTGTTAGGTTTGACACAGCAGCCAAGTGTTGCGGCAGCCACAAATGTGATGGATAGATGGTCTTGTGACTGATACTGGCACATCTAAGGAAGACTAAATCAACGAGGGAAAGACCCTGCGAATGACTGCCTGCTGTGAAGCTCTGTCTCATTGGTCGCTGAGTCTTGTCTGGCCTGATGAAACTCGAATCTTTCCATTTTTTGCCGTGTCAACTTGCATGCGCGCGTGTGCGTGCGCGCGCATAGCATCTCCCTGAGGGTCGGTTTGTAATCCTGTACACTTACTGGACACTCCCAAGGTCTGTTGGAGACTGAATTAACAAAATATATGCATTACCTGTGGGAGATTACTAATGTGGTAGTGCTCACACGAGTGCCGCAGTCGGCTAACTGGTGTGTTGAATCAGTAGTCGGTGTATGTAGCGTGTTAGCTTGCATTAGCCAACATTGTGTGTTTGTGTGTGTATATACATTATTTATGTGAGTGTATACACAAGTCTATAGTAGTTGTAGATGGGAGTTCAATTGTGAGAATGCCCATGTTGAAGCTATTGTAGTAAGGAGGCTGTTGTGTACTGTATATTTTGGTATATTGTAAGAGTGTGTGTATGCATTTGTGTGTCTGCATGTGTGTCTCAGAGCGTATGTGTGTGTCTGCATGTGTGTGTGTCTGCGTGTGTGTATGTCTTCGTTTGTGAGTGTGTGTGTGTGTGTCTCAGTGTGTCTCAGTGTGTGTGTGTGTGTGTGTGTGTGGCCTTGTAAGGCCTGCTTCCTCTGGGGATGTGACAGTGAGGCTGGGTCCTGCCGTGATGTCACCTGTCTGGAGGAAGCGGAGAATCGGGGCGCAGCCAAAGTGACAGGCTCCTCTCTGGACACAGATGGCCTCGCTCTCCTCCCGCCAGCCGTCACGCATCCCCTCTGTGTCTGACACAAACACTGACACGCACACGAGCACACACACGACGGACCACACACACACACACATACATGCATACCTTACGTGGTAGTACATCACAGAAAAATACACGCAAATATTCCAGGATGGATGATTTAGCACTAGATAAAATTCACTCATTTTGCCTTCTAAAATACATACTCGCAAATTAATACACACACATTCACGAATAATTTATATATTTCAGTCCTATCTCATCCCATTTTCACGCACTCTTCCCCTCACACTCAAACCTTAACCCCCTTTTGAATCGAACATATTAAGCACAAACTCACCAGGCCCTGCATCCTCTCGCAAAAACACATCTTGTTTTCCCCTCTTTTCGTCACCAAACTTCTCTTCCTTCCTCTCTCTGCCTGACAGCACAAAGTGGGCTTCCTCCTCTCTCTTTTTGACTGACAACCACAACAGACAACCCCCCACCCCTTCTCTTTTCCCTCCCTCCCCCATTTTAATCCCCTCATCCCACACTCCCTCTCCCCTCTCCATTGTTCTGACTGACGCTTAAAAGAAGCCATGTCAGCATCTTTCCATCTCTGATTGCCTTATTAGCCGGCGGTGGCACCGTAAGGTTTTGACACAGATGGTGAGGGAGAGAGAGAGGGGGGAAAAAAATGGCCGACTTCTGCTGCGCTTTTTTTTTTTTCTCGCCCTCCTCCCTCCTCCTCTACCTCTTCCAAGGCTTGTTTGTGTGGACACTGACAGGCAAGGTTGACACTGACGCACTTTTGACACTGACGTCTGTCAAGGCAACAGACGGAGGTTGACAGGAAAAGACTGGTGTAATGTTTTTGTGTGTGTGTGTTTTCTTTATTATTTTTTTTAGGTGTCAGCTTCTTTTGTCAGTCAAGACGTTTTCTCTTTTACATACTCTGGAAATATTGACTGTAATTAGTCCGTAGCGAGGTGGAAACCTTCTTTTAAGAGGTGTTTATTTAAAACCTGGAGCCCTCCAGAGAGACAGTAAGTCTTAGTCTGTGTGTGTTTGTGTCTACAGTACACTCAAACACACTCGTCTGTAAACACACACATCTCCACGTGTGTGCGTGTTCCTCAGATACTGACCAAGTATTGTCGTCAAATAAGGAAACATTCTGGAAGAAATCACACTGGTGTGTCCTGACTGTTTTCCGTTCCGCTGAATGACATTACATTACGTTAATGACGGCACTCGTTGAGTCAACAGACAGATGTATGATACAGGCAAAGCTCTCAGAGACATTACCAAGCGCACGTATTAAACATGCGGAACAATTCGCGTTCTCATTATATAGACTAAACGTTTCGGGTTGAGAGAGAAGGGGAAAGGTAGAGGGGCGGGAATATAAGAGGCCTGTGGGCTTAACGTGATTTCCCAGAAGCGGTAAACATGGCCAGGTCGGCAGACATAAGGGTATCTGTGTCCCTCGGGAGTTACAAGGATGATGGGGGGCTGTGCGTCGTTCAGTCAAACCGCTGACGCTAATCTGCCGTTGCTGAAATATATCTCATAACGTGTTTATTTCAATTCCAAGGTGAGTGAGTGAAACGGTGCCCTATCAATCGAGTCATCCTTATGTAGTTTAGAGCGATTGTGATCATGTAAGTAGTGTGCCCAGGAGTTAGAAAGCTGTTTCGTTGGTCTGCGGTAGAAAATTATATGCGGTGGAGCTGGATCCTGTTAAACACATGCTTGTGTGTGCTTCCACTGGCATTTCATGATCGTCATTATAAATAAATTGCATCTCTTGCACACTTCTCCTGTGTGTGTCGACAAAGCATTCTATTGTTCTTGTAGTTTCAAGGTTGGCAACACGTTAAGAGTTCACGCCAGGGTGTAAACCACTCTTTTGTATGCCATATTTGAGCTTTGTTTGGGGTACCCATCTCATCAGCTGCCTCCATTTTGTTCGTACGCACATACCAATCAATCAAAGATACAATTTTATTCTCTTTTTTTTCCCCACTTTATAATTTTCCCCGCATACAAAGAGCCGCTTGTGGCTTACTGCTCTATTTCCTTTCCCCCCCTTGAAACGACCCACCCGCGTCCCCGAGCCCTGGTCCAGCATGGCCAGTGACAACATGACATGTTATGTCCACCGGCGGCATCACGCTGTGAGCACTTCCACAGACGATGCCAGCTTCACTCCAGCCAGCCGAGACCTGGCAGGGCCTGGCGTCCTCACTGCTGTCTACTTCTTGATAGGCGTAGTGTGAGCTGCACAGTGACGGCAGGGATCGGATCAAAGTCAGATCGAAACGCTGCCTTCCAAAACTGAGAAAGGAGGAGGGGGGGGGGAGTTTTTATACAGCAAACCTTATTGGGATTGAAATCTGGGTGGCCCTATTATACATGGGAGTTTTGCTGCTAAATAGTATGCTGAAACGTATAAGCTGAAGAATGTATTTGGTTTTGTGTTTTATGCTTGTTCAGATCAGACGGATCATTACTGTAAAGTGTAACTTCTATCAACGATTAATGACGTTTTTCTCGTTTTGTTTCCACGCAGTCAGTGTTATATGTGAACCGACTCACCTCATGATAAAATTACATCATGCACTCTGAAAACTCCTTCCTTAACATTTTGCTTGTGCCCCTGTTTTTTTTTCTTTTCATCAACCATTACTCAAGCACATCTGCGGTCCTTTACCCTTGCTGAGCTATAATGTTCAATACCTTCGTTAGGTCTTACAGAGAAGAGGACTATCTATCATAGTCAAGATATGGATGTTTGCCACTTTATAATTGCAATGCTGTGTCCTCTGCCAAGACTATTGACTAAAATCTCTTGAGAATCATTATACTCACTCGCCCTTGTACACATACTGTGTCTTATACACACACACACTTACATAGACCCAGGTAGTGCTTCTACACCCCTGAAAAACCCCCATCTTGACTAATGCGATCAGTGCCAATAGGAACGTATCCTACTAAATTATTTTCTCCCCGTCTTTTCCCGTGTTTTTCAGCTTACGCGCCCGAGGACGAGTTCAAGGCCGACAAGATTGATGAGGAGGAGGAGGAGCAGCTGCAGGACGATGGCCTGTCCTTAGACGGCCAGGACGCCGAATACCTCTTCAACGACGACGAGGATGCCAGGGACCGTTTCAGCTACCAGAACTCCCCGCTCAGCAATGGTACCAACCCAGACGCCGGCTACGGGTCTCCCCTCAGCGACACCAGCGACCAGCTGGCCGACTTCAAGAGCACCTCCTCGTCCAAAGACGAGCAAGACAAGGAGGAGAAAGCCGTCGGGGGAGACGCGGAGTCCGTCAACGGCCTCTCGCTTCAGGACAGCCTGGCGCAGATGAAAGCCGTCTATGCAAACCTCATCTCGGAGGCCTCCTGGTCCAGCATAGCCATGGACATGCTGAAAAGCAAGCAGGTCAGCAGCGTCAGCAGTGTCAGCAGCAGCAAGTGCAACGGAAACAGCCAGAAGGGGAGCAACGGCGTCCACAGCAGCCAAGGGCACAGCCACGTCACCAACAGCAACGGCGGCGGAAGTAGCAGTTCCGTCTGCGCCTCCACAACCACGACCACCACTACGGCTACGAGCGCGTCTTCTAACCACACCAACAACGGCAGCATTAGCGTTGGCAACGCCGGAGGAGTCGCCTACGACTGGCACCAGGCGGCTCTGGCTAAAACCCTGCAGCATACTCCGTACCATCTCCTCCCAGAGCCCAGTCTTTTCAGCACGGTGCAGCTCTACCGCCAGAACAACAAGCTGTACGGCCCTGTGTTTACAGGAGCCAGTAAGTTCAGGTGCAAGGACTGTAGCGGGGCGTACGACACGCTGGTTGGTCTGACGGTTCACATGAACGAGACGGGACACTACCGGGACGACAACAAGGACAAGGAGGAAGATCGGGGCAAGAGATGGTCCAAACCTCGCAAGCGTTCCTTGATGGAGATGGAAGGCAAGGAAGATGCCCAGAAGGTCCTCAAGTGCATGTACTGTGGCCACTCGTTTGAATCTCTGCAAGACTTGAGCGTCCACATGATTAAAACTAAACACTATCAGAAAGTGCCTCTCAAAGAACCGATGCCAGCCCTCGCCTCTAAGCTGGTGCCCCCTACCAAAAAAAGAGCTTTCCAAGATCTAGTATCCCCATGTTCACCCGAGTCCATCAACAACACACCTGGGATACCCCTTGGGGACAACTCGAAAGACCAAAAGGTACTCAACCCTTACGTCACAGCCAACAATCGGTATGGTTACCAAAACGGAGCCAGTTACACCTGGCAGTTCGAGGCACGGAAGGCGCAGATCCTCAAATGCATGGAATGCGGGAGCTCCCACGATACCTTGCAGCAGTTGACGGCGCACATGATGGTCACCGGACACTTTCTCAAAGTCACCAACTCAGCTTCTAAAAAGGGGAAGCAGTTGGTGTTCGACCCCGTGGTCGAGGAGAAGATCCAGTCGATCCCGCTCCCGCCCACGACCACGCGACTCCCAGTTCCAAGTGTGAAACCGCAGCCCGACTCTCCTTTACCCTCGTCCACCCCCGAAGAGCAAAAGGAGGACCGGAGGGATGAGGAACACGGAAATCTGCCAGAAAAGAAGATCAAGGAGGAACAAGAGGATCCGCCTGAGAAAAGCGAGAAAGCAGAAAAAACACAATCCTACAAGTACCTCCGAGAGGAAGATCTTGAGGAGACTCCCAAAGGGGGTCTGGATATCATCAAGTCCTTAGAGAACACGGTGTCAAGTGCCATCAGCAAGGCCCAAACCGGAACACCAACCTGGGGAGGATACCCCAGTATTCATGCCGCGTACCAGCTCCAGGGGTCTATGAAGTCTTCCTTTCCATCCCTCCAGAGTGTGCAGGTTCAACCCTTGTTCAGCACCAACAACTTGAAGGCACTGTCATCCGACTCTAGCACACTCATCCATTCCCCCACCAGTCCTTCTCCGCCCCCCAACCACAAGAACAACGTGTTGGCCATGGAGGAGTTGGTGGAAAAAGTCACCGGAAAAGTCACGGTGAAAAAGGAAAAAGAGGAAAAGGCTACAGACAATAGGTGTAAATCAAGATCCGCCAAGTCGCCTTCCCCTCTTCCGAAGGACAGAAAAGGGTCGCCCAAACCAGACAACCTCTTCAAACCCGTGAAAAACAAACCTACTGAGGAGCTAACAGAGCCTAGGGCCAGGGACGGAGAGGCAAAAGATAGAAAAGTAGATCCTCCCGTTAAAAATGGGACGGATTTACCGAAAAAACCCATCTCCAATGGCGGCAACAGCTTGGGGATCATCACGGATCATTCGCCTGAACAGCCCCTTATCAACCCCCTTAGTGCGCTGCAGTCCATCATGAACACACACTTGGGGAAAGCCTCGAAGACATCCACTCCGTTTCTGGATCCTCTTTCCATGCTGTACAAAATCAGTAACAACATGATGGAAAGACCCGTCAACAACTCCACTCAGGTCAAGCAAGTCGAGGTTCTCAACCAGTATTTCGACAGTGACGATCAACCCATGGACTTGACAAAATCCAAAACGTCCAATGGGCGCACTGCTAACACTACCCCTTCTACACTTCACAGTTCAACCAACTGCAACAGCAACATGAACAGCAGCAGGCCGATCCTCAATAGCTTGGCTGAATCCATATCGTCTCCTCTAAGGGAGAACGCCCTGATGGACATCTCAGATATGGTCAAGAACTTAACCGGTCGCCTGACGCCCAAGTCCTCCACTCCATCGTCCGTATCAGAGAAATCGGACGTGGACGGCAGCACCTTTGAGGACGGACTGGAGGAGTTGTCCCCCATCCAGAAGCGTAAAGGCCGGCAGTCCAACTGGAACCCACAACACCTCATCATACTTCAGGCCCAGTTTGCCTCTAGCCTCCGGGAGACTCCCGAGGGAAAGTTTGTCATGACCGATCTCGGCCCGCAGGAACGTGTCCACATCTGCAAGTTTACCGGACTCTCCATGACCACTATATCCCATTGGCTGGCCAACGTCAAGTACCAACTAAGGCGGACAGGAGGGACGAAGTTCCTGAAAAACATTGACACGGGTCATCCTCTGTTTTTGTGTAATGACTGTGCCTCCCAGTTCAGAACTCCATCCTCGTATATCAACCATTTAGAGTCACACTTAGGTTTTAGTTTGAAAGACCTCTCTAAGCTTTCAATAGATCTCATAAGGGATCAACAGGCAGTTAGCAGAATGATATCCGATAAGACCTTTAGTTCTCTAGGACTCGCAGAGGAAGATTCCGGGTCTGTGTTCCAGTGCAAGCTGTGCAGTCGGACCTTTGTGAGCAAGCATGCGATCAAACTTCATCTTAGCAAGACACATGGCAAATCTCCCGAAGACCACCTGATCTTCGTCTCTGAGGTCGAAAAGTTTGACAAACAGTAGATGATGGCATGACTGATAATTGAATTGTTGCACTATATCAATACTGCACTGCATCTTAACTGAGCCTTTGGAATTAGTTAACTGTTGTCATAAAACTGGACCATCTTCTGTTTTTGATATCAGTTTGATTTTATTTTTTCAACCCACTTTTTGGAGACTATTTATATGATGCTTGATTTGTGCATGTTTTTCTGTGAAGTATGAAAAAAAAAACGACATTTCCAATGTTTATATTTTACAAATTCAAAAAGAAAAAAAAAATACGACCAAAATATCACATTTGGGAAAATTAAATAATTGATATGAAGGTTTTTTGTTTTTCAAAAATTAGTCACAACAGACAGTACATTCTCTTAAAATGATGACAAATGATGAAGGATCCCCACACTGTAAGGAAGTGTACCTGAGTGTATGTACTTGAACAATGAAGAGATACTCTTATGGGTTCGTAGGATTTACTTCCTGGCATGATTACATGGTTTTTCTCTCTCCTTCTAATCAACTCATTATTGCAAGGTTGGAAAAAAAACGTTGCAAGTTTAAGAATCGTGTTTCATTGCTTTGTAATAAAGTAAATAATTAAAAACTCATTTTTGCTAAATATGTTCAGCTTCTCTTTGTATTTTTGTTTAATTAATCTTCTTTTATTTAAAGCTTTTTATTATATTTGCTTTGGTACCCCAAATTCGATTTATCATTGTGTGCAACTCTCAACTTGTACATGAAATGTAAAATTGGTGAATATATTAATGATCAGCAAGTATGTGTAAATGTATGTCTTCATATCTTGCTATTTGCAGCAGCTCAGCATTATTTGTACTGTGTGCATTTTTATATTGTCATTTTATAGAAACTTGTGAAAAAGGTCAAATGTACAATGGCAAATGTATATAGATAAAAATATATACAGTATATTCTGTAGGGCCACAACATGTCCTTTTTTCAATGAAAAGTAGGTTATTCCTGGTGTGGTAAAATCGACCTATACAGGCATCATAAATGATGCATGGTACTGTATGTCCAAGTTAACAAGCAATGCACAATACATTTTAATGTTTTGTCATCAATAATGTTCAGAATTCTATCCTTCAATTCATGAAATACTCTTTCGTTTCTCTAATTGTAAAATAAACTCCCAGTAATTCTGAATTCTGTTGTTTTGTTTTGCTTCTAGTCTTTATTAAATCACTGCATATGGTACTGTACAAACAAGATGTAATTTATTTAGGCAAAACTATTAAAGTATCGACACCATACAAGCATTTAGGATCACTTCACTATTAAGGACATCAGTTGAAACTTGAAAGAACAGTTGAGTAAAGTACCAAATGATCTGCATACATTGGCATTCTACTGTATTAACATAGTAGTCATTCTTCACTGTGTCTTCAGATCAATGACAAATGAAGATGTGTTGAGTTTATCATTCATTCCAGACGCGACCACAACAACTCCTTTTCCTCGTATATTTTCTTAACCTTCTGATGACTGGTACCAACAGACATCAAACTCCTCTCTCGCGGAGGGACTTGTGGGTTGAAGCGCGGCAGCGTTTGAGCTTTAGTGTCTTCTCACAACAGATAGCATTTAGTCAGCGATGGGCTTTTCCTTTCGGTAAGGATCTTAGCCGCTTAGTCTATGTAAATCACAGTAATCGTAAGTAACGCCACAATGCTGCTACCTGTGGAGAGAACGGAGACATTGGAAGATAGTCAGAGTTTAAGCAGATTTACATAGCTTTGCATTTGTGCCACAAAAAATGGATCTGGGGGTGGGGGTGTGGGTGGGGGGGGTCATGGATCTCCCGCTTATTTGGTAAATGTCAGACCCCTTTTGGGACTCTCTACTCCTTTCAACTCAATTAGGAGCCGATTATGTATTTTGGACACTGGGAGACCAAGGAGGAAAACAGCAGGATTGTGTCAGTATGCAAATATTTGAAACAGTTCCGAAACTGCAGTGAAAACACATATTCATCTTCTGATGATTCAGTTGTTGTTTTTGGTATTATGATTATTTTGTGTGGAAATGTCATCGATAGTCATTTGCTAACCTCTCTTTTTTTGCCATCTCAGTTTTTAATTGGTAGACATTTCTAAATGAATGTATGAAGTAAGAATAATGTTGTTTTTCTGGCACAAAATATATCAAGACAGAAGCCAAGTGGCATCTTAACCTCTGGCACTTTAGAGAACAACCATTGTCCAACCAATCCGGGAAAGTAAAGGCTGTGGAACCAGAAAGGTATATATAGACTTTACTGAAGTCAAATGCGTCTTTATAATAAGTAATCCCACTACATTCGCAGTAAATCGTACACAATATGCTTCGTCTTAACGGACGTGTGTTCAGCGGAGGCCTAGAACGGTCATCAACAAGGTGAAATATCTAAACACTTGCCGTCTGCTTCTGTCAACTTGATGCAGAAAGACCCCCGAAACCCACGACCGATCTCAGTCCTGAACAACGACAACAGAATAAATATGCATAAATCTAAAAACAGTTACTTTTGTCATTAAAAGTAGGATTTGCAAAGGGCTTAACAGACACAGGTGTTTTTAAATGACAGCTTCCCATTGCTTGAAGACACAGAGGGAAACTTGATAAAGGCATGGCAGGTTTCCACTGAAGGTATTGGAGATGACTCACCGCAGCCCCACATACTCCCTACACTAGCCTGAGGCGATACTCCGAGAAACAACGCAAAGCCTATGCACCTCACAGCTGGGTTCACTACCTGAAACCCGGAGATGTTGTAGCTGAATACGGCAGGATTAGAGTCGCAAACAAAGGAGGAAGCACAGCCGCACGAGGAGGCGAGGGGGGTGTGTGCAAGAACAGCATCGGATGGTTTAGATGATTTGAATGATAATTGCACTCTCTTTAAGAAACTCGGAACGTCTAGCTGGAGTAAATAGGTTGGATTTAAGTGTGGGGGATGGATATACAGTGTTGAAGCATTTCCTGTTGAGAATTGCTAGAATTGTCTACCTGACCTATGTATGTTCTGAGTATGCTTTGTTCGGATCAGAGTCTGATGAACGGACTCACGGTCACTCTGGTATATCATGAATACAGTGCACCTTGTGTTCACAAATGCGCTAGATACATTGGATATATTTGCTTTCTCGGCTACTTTCAATTCTATGGGAGCATTTTCACCGTTTCAATCATTGCTAAATTATACGAGTACCAGTCATTTGTTTAAACTTTGAGGAAATTTAAATAAGAGTTTCATTGATTGTCTTTGAGAAAGAGTCATCTCTGTCTTGTCAAAAAAAACACGAGACTTTCAATCAGACACTGGTTTGTTCTCTCTTTACTATGATCGTTTTTACTTTCAAGCGAACAGAAAATAAATTGGTTTGATGCCCTCACCATTACCAGACAAACACAAACGCAGGCAACAGCACCAATTTAATGTTAAGCAAACAGGTGTTTGACAGAAACCTTGTGATGAATTAAATTTGTTTACAATATACTTTAATCAAAACAAGAAAATGATTTGCAGTGTTTGAATAGCAATGTTTAGGGAGGGGAAAGGTTTGCTCACTTGAAAACTTGAAATGATTAATACAAACATAATAAAAAATGGTAGAGATCGTTGCACATTAACTAACATGATACAGTACAAATTACGTTCACTGAGTCATCAAACTGTCGCACGCAGCTCCGACTCTCCCAGAGATCTCTAGGTTTGCCACGTCTTCGTGGAGGCAAACTTATAGAGAAGTTACATTAAACCTTGATACCCGTTTCAAACATGGAAATTGAGAACCAAATTCACTCGAGACTCCTCACAATGGACAGGGATTTCATTCCGATGTTGGTTGACACATCCCTCCCCGCTGAAATCCTCAACAGTCGAGAACCATCTTGTAGTGTTGTGTCCCTGTCAGAAGAGAGGCCGTGTCTCCGAGATAGAGAGACAATGTTATTCATCAGGGTGAACCAAACACCCTTGAAGAATGGAAGCATGACAAAATCATCTCTTTCGAGAATAATGACGGCTGCCAACGCGTCAAATAGATGCTGTGTTCTCAACAACTATCGGAGGCTTTTCTTCACGATTCCGGTTTTCTCCCAAGGCCTCACAGGTGTTTTTTCATAGGCGGCGTTGTCACCATGGCATCAGTCACCGTTGACAACAGATCAAAACATACCTCTTCATTGTTCAGAAGGAGATTCGCCTTACCAATCTGTTGTATTTATTATATCCTTATGACTTTCTGCGATTCGTATTAAACCGTCTTCCTAATTAGATTCACTCGTTCATACGTTCAATCATTTCCCTCATGGCTGATTCAGGGCGAGACCTGTATTGTACCGAAGACAATAAGGTTTGAGTAATGAGAGAAATATGTTTATATCTCATTTATGTCTTTCATTTCAACTCAAAAGACATTCAGGTTACACTGGTATGCATTTTATGTGTACAAAATGGAATGATTGAATTTCACTCTAACTGAATGATATTTGCACAGTCTATAATTGCATGGGGCCTCTATGAGCGACCAAACCTCTGCAGTCGCTGCTAAGGGATTTCAGCACAATCTGATCTTAAATTGATGAGAAGACAAGTAAAAGGTGCATGTGTACATTACAAATAACATATAAGTTAGTTCAGTTCCCATTTGTGTGTGAGGGGGAAATTGTAGATGTGTCCTTCAGGACCTTAGAGGAGGCAGACTACTTTTCTCTGTCAGACACTTTCAGGAGTACAGTGATTCTTCAACATTTCTTGTTATGTTAGACTATTCCTGGTTGGGGTTGCCACATTTGAATGTCAATGTATTTCTCATTTGAAGCTTTGCGAGAAAAAAGAGAGAGAAGAAGCTCTGTCACATGGCCTGCACAGGCCTTGGACATTGTGATGAGACTCATTCACATTCTGTCCAAACCTGACATCATTTGCATGAGAATAAGCCCAAACTCGAAAACGTGACACGTCCCAGACAAGGGATCACAACTTAGCTGTCATATTAGGCCCGTAAATTCAGGTGACACCCATCCTGTGTCCTCTTCAAGCCTGGCTTGACAGTGGTTCATGTTCCCTACTACTTTTTTTTAGGGAGGGTGGGGGGAAGGGATGGGGGGTGGGGTGGTGAGAGGGGGGGAGGATGGGGGGGGGGGGGGGGGGGGGGGGGGGGGGGGTGGCAGAGGGATCTTTTGGATGTTATTTTTTTTGCTGTGTTTTTAATCAGGGGGACTCTTCCCCCCCCCTTTTTTCCGGAGGTGTGCACCTCTGGGGGGGCAGTCTGTTGGCCGGTGTGGCATCATTAGCCGAAACCAGGATGGCGAGCATCTGACACATGTCTGAGGTAGATCCTGCGACCCGTGGACGCCACATCCGCATAATGTGAAGGTAACAGCGTTTTATGCACAGCTACGCTGTCAAGAACGACACACGCAGGCAGAGGTGGGAGGGGTGGGGGGGATGGGGGGAAGGGGGGAGAGGGAGGAGGGGGTGGGGGGAGGAAGGTGGGGGTCTCTCCTTGCTTCAAAGGATGGTCATGATGCACTGCTCTCAGCAGTGTACAAGACTCACACACACACACACGTCTCTCTCTGTCTCTCTCTGTGTCTCTCTCTCACTCTCTGTCTCTCTCGTACACACAAACTGTGCATCCCTCCTATCACTCACACGAATCACTTTTAGTTATAGCTTATTGTACTTACAGCCCTGTCTGTAGAAACAAGCACACAGAAACCGCCCCAGTAATAAAAACATGTTTTCATGCTTTCTCACTGCATGGGCAGCAACTGAATATCACTTAACTCTACTGGATACACAGACAAGACCTCAGCTCAGCTTCTGAAACCACAGCGGATCTCTCACCTTTTCTTCGGTCAAAGTCCAACCTTGCATTATACATGTCTGACGTCCCTCTGAGATTCACTTCCTGGTTCCTGGGCAAGTCATGTGACCCTTTGCGTGGTTTGTGGAGGTAAATGACTTATGGTCACTGACAGCAATGGCTGACGGAAGACATTATAGTGGATGGCAAAGTCAGCTAAATTTAATGTATCGATCTGCATTCCTTATTATCATTGGGCCTGTCTATAATTTCACTTGTCTATTCTTTGTAATGACAAATAGTTTGATAACTTGCTTTTTCTTGATTTTAATATTACGTTTGCGGAAAGAAGCATCAGTTAGTTATCTTTTGCTAGCTGATGAGTTGTGATTGTTCGTATTAAATCTGATCATTCTCACTGTGATACCGATTTTGTCATTTCTGATTGCTTGAAATTAAAGATATTTTTTTGTTGCTCCCTCATTTGATGATAGGATCCTCCAAAAAGATTGATTCTGGCTATACCCCCGGTGTAAAATGTCATATGTTTAGCCTAAAAATACCTTGTCCTCCAGGATTTGTCTTAGGCTAATCTTTCACAGTTCCCTGAAGCATATACAGTATAGTTCTTTAAGAGGACCATAAAGGGACAGTCCTATCATGTGTTTTTTAAGAGTGTATGTCCCATAACTGTCATGGATGGTAGTATAGACATACTGATATATGGATGTCTGATAGTATGGAGTAGTGGATCTAACGTCCAGCTGTAGACGCTGATGTTTAGAGTCTATTAATTTTACAACGCTGTATAGGATTATCCGTTTGTTTAAAGGTTAACTGCCACACCGCTTAAGGAGAGTGCATTTTCTCCCCTCGCGCCAAAACCCACCGACGCACGCCTTCGCGTGCCTTTGCCGACGCGCGCAGATAAAAGTTTGAAAGAGTCACGGGGTGATTTAAAAACGAGAGAGCAATAAATTAACACGTCCTCCACGCAACTCTTCCTCAGGTCCGGCGGTAACATAGCGACATGTATGTCTTTAAGAGATGTATTAATAGAGGAACAAACAATCCACTTAATGCCTAAAGTGAAGGGTAGAGTCATTTTTACAAGTCCGCAAGATGAGATTCCACTTTCACGGCCCACGTCGGCAGCGATGATTTACCACACGGGCCTGCCAGTCCTTTGTCACTTGGGCACGGCAATCCTTCTCTGTCAGCTGCCAGGGGGAGGCCTGAAGTTCAGCTTCTGCAATAACACTAAATGCACCGCCAGCGGCTCATGGTCCGATAGCTCATGAATATGAATATACATATAAATAGACAAGTTGAGGAGGCGGAGAAATGCGGATCCTGTCACTCTCGTCTTGCCTAACATCTCCACTGAGAGTAGGCCGTGCCCCAGTTCCTTGTCAGAAGAGACTTAAACAAAGTTGGTCAGGGAACATAGAGGCCTACCTTTCTTTCGCTTCGAGTCTGCTTGTTCTTCAACGGCGACATTTGCAGGTAGAATTTATTATGCAAGTTTGATGTTGTTACGCCGTTTTCCTTTACACCGCGGTCTGCATTGGTCTCAGTAAAAAAAGCACCGCTTAAATCGTCATCTCCACCAAAAGCCCTAGCCTTTATTTCAAACTAACATCTAAACAATCATTTTGACAGTACAATATTTAAGTAATCATAAAAGTAATCATTAAAATGTTATGGAACTATAAAGTGACAAATAACGAAATAGGGCACTGGCATTAAAATTATTTTTTCCCCCCAATGTAGGTCATCACTTTCATGTCATTCTCCTTTATGCATTTCTTAAATGGGTCATCCTAAAGCAGAAGATTGAAATGTCACGATCTGAGGTAAAGCTACAGGTTTTGATCAAACCAAACAATCTACCTTAAAAGGACACGCGATCATCAAGTCACATAACAAGCTTACAGCCAGCCTGTGTGTGTGTGTGTATGTGTGTGTGTGTGTGTGTGTGTGTGTGTGTATGAAGACCGCCACGATGCCTCTGTTTGTGTTTTCCAGATAGCGACACCACACGTATAGTACAGCGCATACCTGGTCAACGCACAGTTATTGGCACTGACACATTGACACGTTGTATATGACGATGTCCCTGGGAAAGTGCTAATAACCAGCGGGCCCATGCAAAAATAACATTTGTTTTGGAGAGTTAGGATGTATCGAAACAGGTGACAACTCATGCTGTGTATTTGAACATGCAGACTGTAACCTGGGGGCGTACCGACACAGGCAGGCTCTCCCTCGTCTAGGCAACCCCCATGTCACACCTGTCCCACCTGTCCAGTCACAGAGTCTGACGACAAGTTCCTTTTTTTCCCCACCTCTTCTTCTTCTTCTTCTTCTCGCAGTCGAGGAGGACATTCTTCATGCCCGGCTCTACAGTCGATGCCTCCGCTCCCCACATTGTCACTATCTTTCCCTGCTTCCATTTTCCTAACAGTAGGAGCCCTGACATGTGACATCGCACACGACTCCCCGAGCACAACACACCAAGATTGAGTTCCCCTGACTGTACTGGATCTGCACTGCCACTGCGTTTCTCGCCATTTTTTAAAAATATTTTTTTATACTTTCACTTTAAGTTAAGCCAACCAACAGACTGCCAGGAAACAGAGATGTGACAAAAACAGGGAGAGAAGGAGGGAGTGAGTGAGAGAGAGAGACGGAGTGAGAGATCGAGAGGAAGGGAGAGAGACTGAGAGAGGGAAGGATAGAGAGAGAGAGAGAGAGAGAGAGAGGGAAAGAGAGGGGGAATGAGAGATAGAGAGAAGAGGAGCAAGAGAGTGAGAGAGAGGGAAAGAGAGGGGGAATGAGAGATAGAGAGAAGAGGAGCGAGAGAGTGAGAGAGAGGGAAAGAGAGAGATGGAGAGAGAATGGTGGCGTATGCCAAAGCCAACCTGCCAGTCAGCGGTGGGGGTTTTGACAATCATAGGCTGTCATCACTTTCTGATCAGACCTGTCAACATCAACGCAGGAACGAGACAAGGCTGCGGAGGCTCACACACACACAAACACACACACACTAACACACGCACACACACACTAACACACGCACACACACACTCACACACGCACACACACACTAACACACGCACACAGCTGAAAGGAGAGTCACTTCTGTTATTTATGTGCACACACACCCTATTTCGATGTGCCAACAAATCAAATGTGTCACAAAGTGCCACACACCATCCACACGCATTAAACAGGCTTGGAGACCGAGCTCATCTCAACAGTTCTCCTTTCCCCCGGTCCTGTACACTAGCTCTGGTAACAGACTCAAAGTGTTTTCCAAGGATTCGTATCGCATGGAAATTTGATAAGAAACCTACCATACTGTTAGAGTTGATCTGACAACTACGCTGAGATGCAGAAGGAATGAAGAATCTCACCCAGAAGAGATGGCGCTCGTCGACAACAGCGCAGCACATGCGTGAGCGAGTAGCCTTTGTTTGCAAGACCCAAACTATTCAGAAGGTCGATAGAAACTCGGTCCCTCTACCTCTCTCCCCCTCTCTCCCCCTCCACCCCTCTCTCCTCTCTCCTCTCTCCCCCTCCACCCCTCTCTGCCTCTCTCCCCCTCCACCCCTCTCTGCCTCTACTCCTGCCCTTCTGCCTCGTAACTCCACCCCCTCTGAACCTCTGCCACCAGCTGACAAATGAGTCAACATGTGGTCATGATGATAATGATGATTTTTGCTGTTAGGCCCCAGGGCTGAGGACTGGAATGGTCGTCTACGGTAACGACCCATTAAAAGATACTAGGCCGCAGCTTTCTCTACCAGCACCACCGGCATGTCTGATTGTGGCCGCTGAACGCCACGTCTAGCGTCTGGAGATATCGAGTGCGGTGCTTTTCGCGGAATAGATTTGGCCATTAGATTCTACTGTGCGTTCATTAGAAGACCCGAGGCGATATTTAGATTCGCACCAGAGCTTTCGGCCATGGAAGGTAGGTACTGGGTGACGATTTTAACGAGGGGAGGCATCTATGTGTGCGTTGTGGTTGCCTGCGTTTATCCCGATTCTGGTTTGGAAGCGTTGGAAACACGCACAGGCGAATACAGCAATCCTACAATACTGCTGTAAGAGCAGCAAGACATGGCTGAGAGCCAAGTAGTGTTCTTGTCCCTGCAGGCATCAAAG
>BROE01000011.1:11744221-11767883 GCA_036571765.1 Plecoglossus altivelis | reverse complement strand
AGTAGGCTTTGGTGGTGACAAGACTCAAACTATCAGTCCAAGGTCGTATAACTAGAAACTCGGCTCTTCCCATCTTAACCTGTTGCGATCTCTTGGGCTAAGCTTTGCCTCCCTCGTCCCTCAACTTCGCACCTCCTGTTGTCGCTCTCGTCCTCAATCATTCGCCCCCACATCCCTACCCGGGCTTCTCATGCACTCTCTCTTCCCCACCCAACCTGCCTCCTCTCTGCCCTCTCTCGCATGAAACTATCGTTCTCTCTCACTCCATCTCCTGCCTCTCTCCCCGCTCCCCCCCCTCTCTGCCTCTCCTCTTCCCTCCATCTCCTCTCTCTCTCTCTTCCTATGTCTCTTGCCCTCTCCCTGTTTTTCTGTCTCTTTTTCTGTCTCCCCTCTCTCTCCACTCCAAATACCTATCCCACCCTCTCTGCCTCTCTACTCCCCCTCTCTGCTTCTCTCCCCCCCACTTCATCCATGGCTTGCTCCCATGAAGATCTCTCCTTTTCTCTTCCACCAGCCTCTGGCTGATCTCTCCCAGTCTCGCTAACTCTACCTCTCTCCCCTCTTTCTGCCCTCTCTCCCTCCCACAGCCTCCATAACTCATGCTCTACTCTACGTCCCCTTCAGTCGGTACTGACACGCCCCGTTCGTAACTTCCATTCCCGGCGGATCTTGACACCTCTGCCACCAGCTGACAAATGAGTCAACATGTGTGCCAACTGATGATACATGATGTACTGTTTTGCTGTTTTAGGTGCACACCCCACGGGCTGAGGACTGGAATGGTCGTCTACGGCTCACCGATATAACCTGAGACTACCTAGGAAGGAACGCCCCGACTAATTCGCGCAGCTTTCTCTACCAGCACCACCGGCATGTCTGATTGTGGCCGCTGAACGCCACGTCTAGCGTCTGGAGATATCGAGTGCGGTGCTTTTCGCGGAATAGATTTGGCCATTAGATTCTACTGTGCGTTCATTAGAAGACCCGAGGCGATATTTAGATTCGCACCAGAGCTTTCGGCCATGGAAGGTAGGTACTGGGTGACGATTTTAACGAGGGGAGGCATCTATGTGTGCGTTGTGGTTGCCTGCGTTTATCCCGATTCTGGTTTGGAAGCGTTGGAAACACGCACAGGCGAATACAGCAATCCTACAATACTGCTGTAAGAGCAGCAAGACATGGCTGAGAGCCAAGTAGTGTTCTTGTCCCTGCAGGCATCAAAGCAGCGTTTTGATCAGTTTGATGGAAATATGCTCACTGTAGGGGGGGGGGGTTGAGCAGACAGAAGGATGTGGAGCACAGCCAGGGCTGCAACACATACCTGCCAGTCTGTCCATCTCACCTGTCTGGCCTCAGTCACTTTCACTCACCGTCTCTCTCTCCCTCTCGTCTGTTGTTGTCTCTCTCTCTCTCTCTCGTTTTCTTTTTTCGTCATCCCACTTTTTCTCGATATTTCTCTGTCTCTCGCTCTTTCCTCATTATCTGTCTTTCCCCTTCTCTCTCCAGCTCTCTCTCGTCTCTCTCTCGGCCTCTCTCCCCCTCACTCTCTCCCCCTCACTCTCTCTCTCTCTCTCTCTTTTTTTCTCTCTCTCTCTCTCTCTCTCTCTCTCTCCCTCTGTCTTCTACAGAGATGCCTCTTCACCTGCCTCTTGGGGAGGCCTCAGGGAAGTTTATCTGCAGTAAGGCCTGTTATTGAACCTGGAGTGGAGCCAGTCATGTCGAATATGCTATCTCCTGTAAAAACCTAAACAGCTTATGACGTGGACGGAGTAGAGCGTGGACACCATGGGCCTGGTGAGACCAGAGACGGGCCACCCAACCCACCTAAAGACCTACACCAACAAATGTGGTCTCTCCACCCACCTAGAGACTAGACCAACCAATCTGGTCTCTCCACCTACCTAGAGACCAGGCCAAAAAGATTGGTCTCTCCTCCCACCTAAAGACCTAGACCAACAAACCTGGTCTCTCCACCCACCTAAAGACCTAGACCAACAAACCTGGTCTCTCCACCCACCTAGAGACCAGACCAACAAACCTGGTCTGCCCATTCTAACAGACGATGGAGAAATACCTTTATCGAAGGATCCTGTCCATTTGGAAACATGTATTACAGTGCAAATGCATCTATTCACAGTGGCCTCTGTCTTTAAGCACTTTTTAAATAGAACCACGTTCAAAATTCAGGGACTCGCAGCACAATTTTACTTGCCTGTGTGGATGATTGCCGCAAAATTGTAAGAGTCTAACACACGGTTGGTAGGTGCTCATCCTGGTGTGTCATGTTCTGCTTGTGTTCTGTAACTACTGCAGGTGTTCGGTGTGTTTATCTGGAGTGAGTGGCAATAAGCAATCTTTAATTAGCACATTGTCACATTAACATATCATATTGAGCCATATGCGTTATTTTTTTAAACACTATTGCAGACTGTCTCAAGTCTTGTGCACGATAATTACGATCAAACAATTTAATTTGGCTTGTTCATTATCCACTTAAGGTGTAGACTGACACTTCACAAGGATGTGTACAGTGCGTGTATGTGTGTGTGTGTCTACATGCGTGTGTGTGTGTGTGTGGCTCAGGCTGTGAATAAAAAACACACAAACACGCCAAATGCGGGCAGAACCAAGTTACTAACCTTCATGGTACTTTCTGTGTTTGATAGTCATTTGTCTTGTTATATACCAGCAATCAGTCCAGCTGACCTGTCAATCATTATTCCTCCGTTTTTTCCCCGGTGGTTACAGCCAAAACAAAGAGCTCAGTACAATAGGTACACTCTCACTTAGAAAACTCAATAGAGAAACGATTTCTTGCACGTCTGCAACAATGTGTTTGTTAGCATAAGTAGCAATCGTTATGCTTGGCCTAATTAACAAGGTGGATTCTGTAAAAAAAAAGAAAAAAATACAATAAATGAATATGCAAATGATCTCTCTGTCTGCAGCTAATTTTCTGAAGCGATGATAACAGTGTGCTGTTAAGCTTCTCCCTTAACCCTGAGTTTCCTCATCCACCATAACAAACAAACAGAAATGATAATCCTATTATACTCTTAATGGCAGCGGTTTTGTGTTCTGAGGGCATTTTGTGAGCAATTTATTTTAGATGCAATGTTTTCTTCAGTGTGACTAACAAAACTTGAAATCAATTTTCAGCCATGGAGGTGTGATTATTTTTTTTATATATTTTTTTTCCACTGCATACCTTTCATGCATATCATCCTGTTTGCTTCTCATTCATCTCATGTTTCCAAGTTTTTCTCTGTTTGTTGGCATTCTTTTCCTGATGCTTATCGTCCGTCTCGTCACCGCCTGAACACGAGGCGACGGCTGCAAACTTTTTTCTTTGTGTGGAATTGATTAGCTGATTAGCTTAGCATTATCGCTGGCACATTAAAGGATGCGATGGTTATCTAACAACTTATTTGCAAACATCTTCTCTCATCAGTGCACCCATCAGTACACCCAGACCTGATAACAGGGCTTTGAATGAACTAGAGCTGAACTTAAGAAAGCCCTTGGCACATGGATGAAACCTGGGACTACAGGCCAAGGTGAAGGGTCACTGGTGAAGGGCTAACTGTCAGGTCACTAAGGATCATTTTGAGGTGGCTAATTGTGATCGTAAGGTTGTTAGATGAGATTGTAAGACACATGCAGGACAATCTGTATCTAGAGTCCCCGTAAACCATTCGAAAACCTCCAGTCTTTAATCTGGGGTATCTGGGGTATCACAGTAGCATAGGGACAGTGGTTTGAGTCGCTGGGCATTCATTCTTCATTCATATGTGAACTGGTTCTGGTTGTAGTCTATGAAGATCATGTTCTTCTGTGGTAATATTCAATGTGTCAGAACAGTGAAGAACAAACCTTCAACAATGTAGAATGTTACCAGTACATATGCACACGATCTCATAGTTTCTACGATAAATAAAAAAACGCACAGTTTTGAATATTCTTAGTGTTGATGTCTTTGTCTAAACCTTTTCTTTACAAGCAGACTGGCCAATGCTTCTACATGGAGTAGGATTGGGTTAACCTACATATTCAAATTAATATGCAAACCCATCCCTGTTGTTTCTCTGTCTGCTTTTCTGTCAGCAGTATGTGTGCATGTGTGTACACAAGTGTGTGTATGTGTGTGTGTGCGTGAGTGCGTGTGTATATGTGTGTGCGCCTGTGCGCGCGAGAGAGTGTGCGTGTGTGTACATGGGAGTGTGTGCGTGTGAGTGTGTGCGTGCGTGCGTGTATGTGTGAGTGTGCGAGCGAGAGTGTGTGTGTGTGTGTATGTGGGAGCGTGTATGTGTGAGCATGTGCATGTATATGTGTGCTTGTGAGAGAGAGTGCGTACGTGTGAGTGTGTGCGTGTATGCATGTGTGCGTGCGTGCGAGCGAGAGTGTGTGCGTGTGTGTTTGCGTGTGTGTGTGTCGGGCCTCCAACACTGTAGACTTGTGTTTTACAGTCTCTCTCTTGATGACCTTCCACAGTGTGCACAGTCACCTTAGGAGAAATATGACAAGAGCCAATATGACAGCGATGCAGGTGTGAGAAGGAAGAGCACTAAGTTTTCAAGGACACAGTATGCGCGTGCACACCTTCAAGGACCAGCAAACGCCACCAACTGGCACAGAAACACAGCAAAGTTGGACACCACAGAGAAACACAGAGGCTTGGCTTGGGTTAGTGTTTCCCAATTTGGAAGCGTTGATGGGAAGCGAAGCTGAACAACACCAAGGAGAAGAGTGTTTGGTCCTTCCTACCTACCGCTGTGAGACTTGACGATTCAAACATGGAACAATAAGCCAAGATAACGGTGCAATGTCCTTTTCTTATAGTTTTTCTCCCTTCCACACTTTGTAAAGTTGTATTTTAGATAGCTTTTTGTTTATTTACTTTATTATTTCTTTTAAATGTATTTTAGATTGTACATACTCTTTTTTTTATTCCATTGCAAGTGCACTTCTCCTTGTTGAACTGTACCTGCCTGGGAGATGCTGTACAGGTGAATTCCTCCTTTCAGGACAAATAAAGTCCCACCTTATCTTATCTGATCTAATCTATTTGATTCCAGCCTGTGTTGATCTGAAAGGATGGTTTGTATATCGATAGTTTAAGACTATTTCTATATTTCAAACAGTTATGGGTTTTTTAACACATCATGTAATGCACGAGTACTGAGGAAATATTTAGTCAAATTTAGAAAATACACACTCGTATGCGTACAGTTTTAGGCACATTCTACTGGATGAAATATATTTGTGCAGGATGTGTTCAATAACCTTAATAACCTTGAGAAATGAGAAATACAAATTCTGAACTAAACTGACAGTTTTATGAATAACTAAAGCAAAGTATTTTGGGTTTTGTCGATGAGAAAAGTCATGCAGTCAAATGACGGGTCACCAACTTCACACTCAACACAACTGCAAACAGCCAAACCTATTCTTCACAAGTTTGAAAGGTTTCTAAATATTTTAAGACTCATGGCAGCTCTTACATTAATATTGCTGTGGACTGAGAATGGGGAAACCTATTTGAAGACCAGGAACTGTGACAAATGTTCAAGAGAGCTCTCTCAACAATGACTTCCACCCCACCACCAAGGCTTCGGCTAACAGGAACAAGTCGCATTACCTAAACTCCTACGCACCTGTCCCGACAGAGCGCTTTTCAGCCTCAGAAATTAAAGAAATGCCAGTTTGCATTCTTCTTCTCCATTTCCCCTTCCTTGAATAATACCTTAAGTTGAAATGCTGTCGTCCCGGACACTAGACACGTAATTATTGTGGAAGTGTTTGTTTGGATTTCGTGTGTCAGGTGGTGTTTAAGCCGAACCAAATCCTTGTGAAGTCTCTCTGTGAAGCGTTTCCGTAGACGGCAGGAGCTCTTTAATCTGGGCAGTGCGCCGTAACATCCCAGACACACCTCTCATTTGAACTATTTATAACGTCTGCATATGGTCTGGTCTTTCTCCTTCTCGCTGTTTTTCGAAGGCGTAGTCTTATTCTCCCTCTCACGCTCTCTCTTTCTTTCTCTTGTCGGGTAAAGATTCAACTCAACTTCACCCATGACAGTGTGTAAGTGTGTGCAAGTGTACAGTGAAGTCACGTCAAAGGTACAGATCACATGACCTTTACAGATACGACTTTGGGTGTTCAATTGTCTATTTCGTGTGCTCTTCAAGTAGCCCTCAAATTCTTTTGCAACACGAGACACTAATCTGCTTCATTAGTAGCTCCCACTTAATTGTCTGCTCTGTATCTCAGACATCTGACTGATAAGAGGATTGTAATAGAAGGCTGATTCCTTCAAATACGAGACGAGATGAGGAGCAGTTTGTTCGCTGCTGCTTATGGATTTAAGAGCTGAGTGGGGGTGCTGGTTGAGATTTAGAAGTGGGGGCGTTCTGTGTGTGTGTGTGTCGTGTGTAGTGTGTGTGTGTGTAGTGTTCTCTGTGTGTGTAGCGTGTGTGTCTATGTAGTGTTCAATGTGTGTGTGTGTGTAGTGTGTGTGTGTGTGTGTGTGTTTAGTGTGTGGGTATAGTGTGTGTGTGTGTGTTGTGTGTGTGTGTGTCGTGTGTAGTGTGTGTGTGTGTGTGTAGAGTGGGTGTCTAGTGTGTAGTGTGTCGTATGATACGTATGCGTATCTGTAGTGCTTGTGTTGTGTGTGTGTGTGTGTGTCTGTGTGTGTGTAGTGTGTGTGTAGTATGTAATATGGGGAAGAGGGGTAGGGTAGGGAGGTGTAGGGGTGGGGGCAGTCTTTAACATGTCCTGCTGTTTCCTCTGCATGGTTCTGCTGGGTGCCAGGTGGGGAGGGGGGGGCGTGGCAGATGGGGGGGCGTGGCAGTTGGGGGGGACGTGGTAGTTGGGGGGCGTGGCAGTTGGGGGGGCGGGGCTGTCAAGAGAAAAGGGACTAGTTGGAATGACTTGGTGGTGACTAATCAGAGTTTAGCTGCAAAGGTTAGGGGCGATCTTTCTCTCTCTCACACACACACACATATACACACACATACACACACAAACACACTGTGTTATTGCTAAACATGTCACGGTAAAACACATTCCCACAGTTTTTGAACACAGCTTTCAAACATGGTGGTGAACCAATTTACATGCGTGAAATAACCGTTTTTATTTCGGAATACAATGCAGGATTTTACGTTTCACGAATACCTGAATGTATTCTTAAATGACCTCAATCACACGAAGTCTTTTAAAAATCTGCAAACATGCACTTGTATGATGCCGCATGGCACACAAGTAAGGTGTATCACAAATGAACATTTATTATTTACAAATACAAACAACCAAGACATTACTACCATGTCCTGTGTAGTTTGAACCAAATTATGTATTTTCTCTCTTTCCTGCCTAATGGCAAGGAAACAGACAACAACCTGGCTGCATTAGCTTAGGCTTTAATATTTGATGATAAAACCAGCACAAACAGCCTTTCTGTTATGCCCTCTGCAGTTTTCCATAAGAATAGATTATATTACATATCCTCAAGACAGAGACCAAATAATGATAGAATTTGTAATATATCATTGGGGAGCCATCCTAGACTCCAACTACACCCACCCACCGTGCACACGCACACACACACACACACACGCACGCAGACACACACACACCGCGCACGCACACACACGCACACACACAAACACTCAAACATGAAAACACACACACTCAAACACACGCACACACACACGCGTGCACATACACACACTCAAACACACAAACATGAAAACACACACACTCACACACAAAAACATGCAAACACACACACACATTCACACCCATACCAACACACACACAAACATGCAAACACACACACACACCTCCTGCTCTGTTTAACTTCAAAGTCTTGGCAATTTCTGATCCACATGACATTCACACTCCTCCAGGGTCAAACAACATCTTGCAGCCTTCATAAAATTTGATTAATTTTCTAACAGACCCATCCCCTCTCCTGCCATCCGTGTCCTCTTACCCCCCCCCCCCCCGGCCACCGCCCCCAGCTCTTTTATCGTTTTTCCGTAGACGTCAGTTTCTCATCTGCAATTAGGTCATCCCCGGCTGCATTTACGAGTTATCAATCGTTGTGTCAGAATGCAAAATAACTGATGTTCTTTGGGGCGGTATTGGATGTGAATATCTAGGGCTTTTAATCAATGCATATCCCCCCCCCCCACCCCCCCCACCACTGCCCCGCCGCCTTCGCCCCCCCTCACCCCCACCCTGCTCTCTCTCTATTTTCCTCTCTCTTATTTTCTGTCTCGCTCACTAACATCCCCCTACTCACATAAATCTGAGCCGGTGTAATGTATTTGCACGGGGAAGAAAAGGAGTGTTGTGACATAAGCAGTGGTTATATTATCAAACATTACACCTAGGGGCTAAACGAGTATCAAGGGCCTTTCAGACTGCGGAGGAATCCTGACCGAGGACGTCTAGAAGGGATTGCTTTCTGTCGTCCATAAATCAGAGGACGACCGAGGCTAATCTCTCTCGCTCAGCGGCAGAGTAAATACCCGAGGTGAGGATCTAACTCCTGGCGCCTGGCTCGCCGCACCTAGTTACGGGGCGTCCGCGCGGCGCCGCGGCGGGTTGTGCAGCGAGAACCCGCTCGACCCTCTCGCAGCACCGAGATTGTCCGGGGTGTATCTTCGACGACAACCCCCCCCCATCCCCGCCCGCACCCCTGTTCACCCATGTTGGGTGCACTGGTTTGGCTATGCAGAGGAGGAAGGAGAGCTTGCACGTGTGAGCTGAAGGCAGATGGATTGTGTGGGTGGGCTGTGTGAGTGGCGGTTGTGGACAGATATGTATTGTGTTCTATATGTTTTATGTATGTTGTCTTTTTTTACAGCAAATTGAAAGTGTTTCCTGACAGTAAATACCTTTCTGTTGGCAGCAAAGGTGATTTATAACCAGTGTTATGTGATTGAGTGGAGACTACAGACATAATGCCTACAGCTAATGAACCTCAATAGAAATGTAAAGCTATTCGAGCACTCTAAGCATACTTATATTTCACATCCAAAAACAAGTCATGTAGGAAGGAAACTATTGATTAAATGCTACATTTTTCTGTTATTTAACTCGTCCTTCCTAGATGCTTGTCTCAAAGTATGCAGGAGGCCAAATATAAGATGTTTCATTTTTTTATCTTCACAGCCCAGTGCACTGACCTCGCTAAATTAAGCTAACGGCCATTTGCAAACTTTAATGCCTCTTCCCATCTTGCTTCTTGGACGGCGTCTTATCAGTTAAGTGGAAAAGTATTAATCTCAGACGCATTTAGCTGTTGTCCGTCTAATATCTGTGCTTCGAGTTGGTCCTGAAAGCGATCCTTCTTTTTCACCCCTTGTGAACGATGGCTCATCCTAAAGCCCAGATGAGGACATTATCATTTGAGTTGGCCGAGGAGAAGAGCACTCCAGGTCAATCTCATCGTTCCTCCATCCCTCAAGTCCTCTCTCCTTCCCTCATGCTTGTTGGGAAGCACAAGGCGAGAGAGAGAGAGAGAGAGAAAAAAAACAGTTTTTCCTCCGAAACGCCCGTCAGGAGGAGACGAGGACCTGAGAGGAGGGCCTTGAGGTTTCAACCTAACGTCGGTGTCATCGGAGGGTGCAAAAACAGAGCGGGGGGGGGGGGGGGGGGGGTGAGGGCAGGCATCTCCACCGTGGCAATTTAAGTACAAATTAGACCTCAGGGAAGCAACGAAAGGCCCAGCGACAGAGCCCCTGCTTGGGGGAAAATCACTTCTTACATTGTGCCGAGGTAAGTCTGTGGTCTCCCCTGACAGTCGGTGGATTTTTACATTTCCCTGTGAAAGGGTTTTTTGCGTCTCTGGTTGGATGCTAAGAGGATGCTGTCAACTTGGGTTCAGGGCTTAAATAACTGGTTGAAAGAGAAGCTTGGACACAAACCTTCACATCCAACCTGGTTGTTCTGCTTTGTATCTCAGGAGGAAGTCAGAATGAGACTGCTTTAAGGCTCTAAAAAGACACAGAAATACGAGAGAAATAAGACGTATGTTAGTTTCCTAAACACGGAGTCAGCGGTCCGGGCTATGGAAATAGGACTGCGTCTGTTTTCTTGGTTTTCAAGGTTTAAACATTTGAATCATTTTCATAAAATTCATAAATATTTATGTGATATATTTAAGGATTGTTAGATGTCCTAAACCAGACCTCGCTCAGACCTGAAGCTGTCTGTGGTCAGTCTAGTTCCTGTCTGGAGTCAGTCTAGTTCCTGTCTGTGGTCAGTCTAGTTCCTGTCTATTGTCAGTCTAGTTCCTGTCTGGGGTCAGTCTAGTTCCTGTCTGGGGTTAGTCTAGTTCCTGTCTGTGGTCAGTCTAGTTCCTGTCTGTGGTCAGTCTAGTTCGTGTCTGGGGTTAGTCTAGTTCCTGTCTAATCTCACCCTGGATCTAAGACCCTCCAGATTGTGAAATGATCGCGCTGACCTGCGTCTCCTTGTTAGCGAGCCAGTGTACAAGTCAGGAGATCTTATTTTCCTTGAAGGGTATTTATGCTGAATTTCATCGACCACCACTAGAAAGGTCCCTCTCTCTCTCTCGTTTTCTCTCTCCTTCTCTCTCATTTTCTTTCTATCCCCCCTCCCTCTCTCCTTCTCTTTCATTTTCTCCCTATCCCTCTCTCTCATTCTCTCTCGTTTTCTCCCTCCCTCTCTCTCTCTAGTTTTTATATATTACCTCCACCAACATACAATATTTACAGGTTCTGAATAGAAGTAGGATGATGTATTCTGTGTATGTCAGAAGTTTCGAAACACAAACCACACACTCTGCACCAAATAGAGAGGAGCGTTTTCCGACAGGCCTATTCATATTGTGTACGTGACACCAAGGTGAGGCATGACGTATAACATCTATAGGATCAGAGCTCAATCCGACCTTGAGTCTGAGCAATAACACTGCCTTCCTTCCATCCTTTTCTACCAAAAGAGCTGTTTCTATCTCAGTAAACGCGGGTCTCTAAGTCACTGTCTGCATCCAGCTGGCCAGTCACAATTGCATTATTCATAAAATACAAACACACACACACACACAAAATGGATTCCTCTGGTCTGCTCCCCACCAAAGTCACATGATTTATGAGTCCCTCTTTAGGTTATAATTCAAAGTTCATCCTCACATACATCATATTTTGAAGCACATAGATTATGAGAAGGAGCACATTTATCATACAACAGGGCACACATACACACACAGAGAAACGTGTGCAAGTACACACACAAGCATACACACACAAGAACACACACACACAAGTATACACACAGGCATACACACACAACCCACACTGACAAAAAAATACACACATACACACACATACGTTACTGGCATCTACACACAAGACCCCACTTTCCCCACCAACAGCTATTCTAATTTCACTGTTGACATCTCCTCTGAAACGTGTAAATGACTTAAATGCAAATAGATAAGAGATCATGTTTTCTGCTTGTATGCTGTACTTTAAAATACTCTCCCAAGTAGGTGAATAAGAAAATAATTTACACTGGAGTCATTTATCATGCTACACATCAAATAGCTAAATAAGGAGAAGACCCTACGATTCAGACCAGTTCACTTGGTGTTTGAGTACAGTTTTAACTAACAGGAAATGTCTTACCAAACACTTTTACTTACATACATATACTGTATTAAACAACTGTGCACGGTTCTCAAACCACACTCATTACCTATGGGAGCTTGCATTTTTCACGCTAAGAAATAAAATGAATAAGAAAGAAAATTGAGAGATAACTTGTCCCTCCGTATAACATAAATGGACGATGCGCAGGCTTACAGAGTTTCCTGGCGAGTTGATAGCTGTCTCGAGTTACAAGCTGCAGAGTATATGTCCATTTTCCCAGCCAATCGGAAACAACCCGCAACGTAAATGTAGGCTATCCCTACTGTGTATCGTGGGTAGTACTGACAGCGGATGCACTTGCGAGTAACGTTACCTAATAACAAAAATGAAAATCCCGCTTGTGGACACCAGAAAGGGCATCACCCAGTAGCAACATTAACCCTTACCCCTCGTCTCAAGACAGACCGTATTTCGTTCTAATCTTCGCTCAAACACTCGATAAGGAAGGCTAATTTGAGGACTGATGGAGAGAGGAATCTAGTTCGACTCTCTTGAGCCTCATGAATAAATTCAGATATCATAATTGCTCGCAAAAAAAAGAAGCTCCAATCGTGCAAATTCCGAAACAAATTGGCCTCCTTAGAAGACGAATCTGAGTTTTGAGGCTTGATGCAGACAGATTTGATTCTTTCTAAATAGGCGTGAGAATGTTATTGACGCCACTTCAAATGAGATTTAAACACACACTCAAATTGGGGATCATTGGCTTATGGTAATCCTCTGTGTTTGTCACCAGACTGAGAGAGCCCTGTCGTCTTGGGTCGCCCTCATCATCCAACTCACACAAGATGTGTCCATCTCACACAATCTGTGTCTGTCTGTCTTTCAAGAATTTCAGTTGAGTGGCTAATCATTGAATAATGGGCAGTGTCGTTGGCACAGGAGGGGGGGGGGTGCAAGACTATGAAAAGAAAAGAAGAAAAAAGATGGTGAGATAAATCTTTGGAAGGGTTGGTAGTTGTGAGAGCAGGCGTCGAGTGTGATTGTGCGACAGGGACCCAAATGTAGTTCCGAGATGAAAACTGCGATGCGGTTTTGAAATCCGATCATTTTGGGGGAGGGCTGCTTTGTAGAGATAGACGGTGAAGAACGACAGAAAATGTAGTAGAGACGGGAGGACGCGCAGAAAAAACGGAAACGGATTCATACAGTCACAAACACTCACCGCAGAGTAACAAAAGAAAGGCGCTTTAATACCAAATTGACACATTTGGCAAAGGTCATATACAGTAATCGATATTCTGTAGTAAATAGATATCATCATAGTGTGCGCTTAGTTTCCCCCCCATGCATCTGAAACTAAAGTTATTTTAAAAGTAGGCAATTCCTGTACTTATAATAATAGGACCGTTTATGGTTGACAGTTTTCCGAGCAGGGAACTAGTTGGAGACTCCTAAAATATCAAACACACCAGTGGTTAACAGGAGAGGCTGTTTGGAAGGAAAGAAACAGCAATGCTGAGAAAGAAAACTAATTATAACCTTTGTTGGCTATCAACACCTGATTTAAACAGAGCGCAAGCACACCTCATCACAGTAAACATTATTCTTTGAAGTCAACTGCTAATTGACTTGCTTATTTGTGGCTGTCAAACAATCTCTGAGTTCATTAGGAAGCTAACTCAGGAAGAGACATGGTGTGCAAGGCAGTAGCATGCTAACTCAGAGAGGACTGACATGAAATGCAGTAGCATGCTAACTCAGAGAGGACTGACATGAAATGCAGTAGCATGCTAACTCAGAAAGGGCTGACATGAAATGCAGTAGCATGCTAACTCAGAGAGGACTGACATGAAATGCAGTAGCATGCTAACTCAGAGAAGGCTGACATGAAATGCAGTAGCATGCTAACTCAGACAGGACTGACATGAAATGCAGTAGCATGCTAACTCAGAGACAGTCAGGCTATTTAAGGCAGCAGCCCTGCTAACTAATAACGCAAACTGTCTTTGTTGCTGCTGTAAAATGGCTGTTTTTGCAGCGTTTGATTTGTTCTGGCACACGACTTGTGGGGAAATTGAATCAGCCCTAATATGTTCCTGTAACCAGATAAATACTCTGGTTGGTTCAGAGACTATTCCTCTGGTGTGTGTTGTACAAACCTGTAAAGTATCACCAGTGTATTTAAATCAAAAAATGATTCGAGGGGGAAAAGATGGCCTAAAACTGGAGTGTGTATTTCCATCAACAACCTCATGAGATTCAGGCTTTGAAATGTATTAACTGTTAACCACGCTCACTCATGTTGATACATCTTTGAATGCACATCAAAGGGCTCCAGTCTGCTCAGATCTACAGCCCTTTAATAGTGAAGTGCTGTGAGTGTGTGTGTGTGTGTGTGTATGTGTGTCTGTGTGTGTGTGTGTGTGCGTGTGTGTGCGTGAGCTGCAGAGAGGGAGAGTCACACTGTGTGCCTGCATGCGCGCAGTATACTGTAAGTACGTCTGTTTGTCAGAGTTAGAGTAAATACACTTGAAAGAGCTAGGACTGCTTATGGGAAATCTCTATTCGCTTTGCAGAGTTCCCACACCTGATGACGTCATCGCTGCTGGTCCAGATCAACGTGGATGACAAGGATGCTGTTGACCCAAGTCAACCATCAGCCTGTAGTCTGTGTACAGTCCATGACTTGACAGAAAGAGTCTGCTAGCTTCAGCAAGACGTTAATGATCCTTCTCAGAAGTGTTCTCACCCCGCCTTCCTCCCCACCTCCCTCTACTCCTCCCGCCACCCCCACTCTACGCCTCTTCTCATCTGCAGGAAGATCTTAGCTTGCTGCTTCTAACCACAATTAATAAGGCCAGCACTAACTAACCGGCCATGAATAGTCTTTGGTTGTCATCTACAATCATTATTGACAACCAGACAGAAAACACTCCACCATCCTGCACCCTTCTAAGGTCTTTCTAAAGATCTCTGGCTCGCCCTTCTCTCTCCTCTCTCTCTTTCTCTCTTTCTCTCTTTCTCTCTTTCTCTCTCTCTTGTGGAGGCGGGGTCGTTGCTAAAAGTAAGATGTATAGTGTTATTTACGTGCGGGTTTTAACTATTATTCCATCACAACCTGCCAAGTTCCTCACCTTTTACACATCTCCCTTCTTTACTTCTTATACACGAATCCCTTTCTACTCTTTTCTCGCTCACGTTCTTCTCCACTCTCATCAAATTCTCAGGGTCTCTACATCTCACAGTGCCGCTCCTTGTTCTTTCCTCTCTGCACTCTCGTTCGTCACTGGTATTGGAGTTCCTCGAGGTTCGGGTTCGGTCCAGGAGCATGCAAGCGGAGGCCAGTATCGGAGGAAGGACTCCAGGGAGAGGGGGTGCTCTGCGTAGGGCTTGGTTTTCACACATTGGGGGGCTGCATGGCTGGCAATAGCTGCTTTCAGATGCTTCCTCAGGATGGGTGCAGAGCGCACTGTTTAGATAACTAGAACTCGCTCTGTTTGGTGTGGTTATGTGCTCAATATGTAGCGGCGTATGTGTTTGTATGTCTTAGGTACTACGTGTTGCGGCGTGAGTGTGTGTTTTAGACAAACCCGAAACGGCGTAAGGAGGATTGTAACAACGTCCCCTATATACACCCCCCCACCCGACCCCCCCCATCCTTCACAGCCCCTGTCACTCGTTCCTTCATATCTGATTATTTATATGGCTGCCATAGACACAATGCTTCAGTATCTCCTTGGACCCGTTGTGGCGCAGCACGGTCAATGAATACGCTCTCCTGCTAACCCTCATTTCCTCTTTGATGAACAAATAGGAGCCCTCTGCTGTCCTCCTCCACTCCTCTCCACCTCTCCTCGCCTCCATGCTGCAGCAATTAAGGCCTAAGTGAATGGCAAACCGTGAATTAATGAAAAATGATGATGAGCAATGAAGATGCAAAGGACAGAAATAAAGAGAAAGTGAAGGGTGGGATAGAGAGAGGGCGAAGGAAGGAGCAGAAGGGGGAGAGAGGGGATAGGGAGGGAGGAGGAGGGGGGAGAGAGAGAGGTAAGGAGAAAGGGAGGAAGGACGAGGGGGTAGAGGTGGGAAGAGAGAAGGGTAAGAGGAGGGAAGAGGGGGGGAAGAGAGAGAGAGGGGCGAGGGGAGAGGGAGGGAGGGAGGGAGGGAGGGAGGGAGGAGGAGGAGAGTGAGTTTGAGCCCCATTGCTTCCTTCCAGGTGTCTCTGACTGCATGATTTCATCTGTGAACCATAATCAACTTCCTTAATGAAATACGTAATTAACATATTATAATTGTGCTACGGATGGTTTTGACAGAAATCATTTTCCATATCTAATACTATGCTAATTTAATCTGTTCCTCACGCGCCAACATGACCTTTTGTGATTACGTTTCATGGCAGATTTCTTCAGTGCGTGTGTGTGTACTACGTGTGTTTGTGTGCATGTGCATGTGTGTGTGGCATGGGTGCATGTGTATGAGTAAGTGTGTGAGGGTTTGATGGATTGATTTAGCCACGGTGGAGGATCAGACTGTACAAAGATGTGGCTGTCAAAGCAGGAACACCTCAACAGGACTCACAGATGGCCAGGAGACAGGCCTAACCCTGGCACTAACCCAACTCTAACCCAACCCTAACCCTGGTACTAACCCAACTCTAACCCAACCCTAACCCTGGTACTAACCCAACTCCGACTCTAACCTTAACCCTGGTACTAACCCAACCCTAACCCTAGTACTAACCCAACTGTACCGCAAACCTTATGCTAACTCTGGTGCTAACCCGACAACCATAACCCTACCCAAACTCTAACCCTAGTACTAACCCAACCCTAAATCCAATTCTAACCCTAAATCTAATCCTAACCATACGCTAACTCTAACCTAACCCTGGTATTAACCAAACCTAAATCCAACCCTAACCAAACCCTAACCCTAGTCCTGGTACTAACCTAACCCTAACCATAAATCCAACCCTAACCCAACCAAAGCCTAACCCCCTAGTCCTGGTACTAACCTTAACCCTAACTCTGTCAAGTAAGAGGAAACTCAAAACAAACTGACCTGCTCTTATTTCATTGTGCCAAACGAAATCCATCCAGTCCATAAAAAGTTGCTTGTCTGGCTTTTCACAAAGCCCCTGCACTTCAAACGAGCTCAAGACTCACAGCTTGTTTGATACCTTTTTCAGCACATCTCCAGCTCAGCTTGAACATAAACCAGCCGTTCAGACTGGACGTCCGTGAGCAGTGAGTGGCAGGTGGAGAGAGCAGGGATGACATCCGGTCATGTTTCATGACGTGAATACGCTCGCCCGCTCTGGCGGAGAGCAAGCGATATCATTCGCTTGTTGGCCCAGACCGACCCGACTGCGAGTCTTGCGTCGTTATCAAAAAACACGTTACATGGTATCTCAGGCCCAAACAGGAAGTGACACAACTAACTCTTTCTGGCTACAATTCCAGATATCATATTATGTGCATATGAAGAGTTTTAGCCCTCAGTTATTCGCTCTCGCTCGTGCCCTCTAAAAGGTCAAGCTGGCGACGAGGAGAACACAGGAAGTGAAGGAGAAGTAACGACTCTGGCGAAAGCGCGACAAGGAACATCTGATGAGTGACAGGATGCATGCCAGCTCGTAACGAGGAGACCATGTCCCAGAACGCAGCGCGTCCCCCCTGTGACAGCTCTGGCGCCCTGAGGTGCATCGTGCGCTCTGCCACTCTCCGTCTCTGGCGAACTGCGTCCGGGCGCTCGCTCGGCACGCTGACGTGCGCCGACGAGGTTGTCGCCGCTCGTGTCACTGTTTGTTTCATTTGTTCGGCTCGTTACTAGGAGGGGGCGTTTGGGTTCTTCAGCAGGGGGGCAGAGGGGTCAGGAGAGGGTGTGGGGTGGGGAGGGGAGGGAGTCAGGGGAGGGAGTTCAGGGGAGGGAGGGTCAAGGGAGGGTGGGGGGAGGGAGTCGGGCAGCGAAGGGCAGGGGAGGTAGGGGAGGGAGTCAAGGGAGGGGAGGGGAGGGAGTCGGTCAGGGGAGGAAGTTGAGGGAGAGTAGGGGAGGGAGTCGGGCAGGGGAGGGTAGGGGAGGTCAGGGGAGGGAGTTGAGGGCAGTCAGGGGAGGGAGTTGATGGAGGGAGGGAGTCAGGGGAGGGAGTTGAGGGAAGGCACTATAGCTCAACGGTGACTCATTGGAGTTTTCCCCACCTGCCTGGAGAGTTATTATCTGTGTCAGGTGTTTGCATTGTAGTAGACCCTTTCCTCCACCCTCCCATCACTGTCAATTGATTTTCAGGTTTTAATCGGTAAACAATAATGTGAAAACACACACACACCACACCACACAGACACGCACAATCACTAATAAGAACAGCACTTCTGAACCCAGACTGCTTTGTTATAAGCTAGTTGTCTACCACACCCACACCCACACACACACACAACCACACACACGCACACACAACCACACACACATACACACACCGCAGGTATCCCCCAGTCCTCCAATCCTCCTTTTTGATTGACAGGACCACTGATGCACCGCATCAGTAAGAGACGGCTGGAGAGAGTGAACTCACGACGGCTGGACTCCCTCGTGTCCTGACACTATCGTGTCGGAGAAAATGATGTCTGGGAAGTCCAGAAAACAGCGGTGAGATTGAGAGACAGCGTCACGACCGCCAAGCCAGGCTAAGCGTCTCTTAGGCTCTTTTGAGACAGCTCCAGGCAAACGTAGATAAAGACGTTTTCTCCTGAGCAATGATGATTAGACTGGCGGAATTGGACAGGAGCGAGCGAGGGAGGGCGAGCCTGGGCGGACGAGGCTCTCTGGTTTGGCCGAATCCATCCCGTTCTCCCGTCTCGTCGATGAGGGAGATGAGTTAGGCGCACAGCACACGTTTTCCCAAGCAGAACACGAATGTCAAACCTCATCGTGGTCATTTGACGGGTTAAAAATCCATGGTTTCAGTGTGTGAGCGATGGAGGATGTTACCCTTGCCTCCTTCCCCTGTCCACAACCCCCATCTCTCCTCAACACCACCCCCCCCCCCCCGTTCCTGAAAAGAAGCCCCCAGCGTATCATCAGCATCACCCAATCACCACCCAGGTGTTGGTGTCTCAGTTAAACGAGACAGGGGTGTCGTTTTGTCATCAGTACGAGCGAGAAACCGCAGCGCCGATCGACCCTGCGATTAAAACCGCCAACAAACGGCCGAGCTGAGTTAGCTTCGGCTAACGCTCGCCTCGCGGCTAGCGACTGAAGCTAGCGCGCGCGCCGGGAGGAGGCTAAAGTTCAGGATGCACATGCCACTCATCGCAATCTTCTCCACCTGATTCTCGTCTGTTGTCGCCCTCTGGTTACCCTTCCATCATTATCACCCAGAGCGCCTCGCAGAATGAGGCTGATGCTTGGCGATAAGCATCTAGAACGGTTTGCAGCCCTCAGGCTGGCGGTATGACGAGCGCTATCAAATATCCTACTGTACTGCCTCCGCGTGAGGGCTTGTATCTATCTATCTGTCATGCAGCTTTGATCACTCAGGAAATAAGTGGGAGCTTCTCAGCTAACCCCTTTTACACCCCCAAACTCTCACCACCCCCCCCCACCCCCGCCGCCGCGCTCACCCGCACCCCAACGTACGTCCACAAACAAACAATGATGCAAACCCACCAACAAACTGGAAGAAGATGTTTAAAATTGCAGTGGGTCTTAGAAGAGAAACCTTTGATGAGGTTATGGAGCTTTGGAAGACGGTACAATCCACGAGAGATACAAACACATACTGTTACTGTACCTTAAGCACAGAAAAGATTGTTGGGAAAACAAAAACGTCATGTAGGATATCATAACATTGTCATCAAAAACATGCCAAAAATGTAGCTGTAACTAACATTTACAGTATTTGAATCATTGATTACACTTTTTGTTTTGTGTATCAAATAAAATATTTGTCTACCAATAGGTAGTGAGGAATCATATTTAATCACGTCACTCTCTACCGTGAATCGAATAGTCAGGGTTCGTCAACAAACATGTCTGCACACACTGAGGGAGTCCTTGCATCTGGACTCTACAGCGTGAATCATCCCTAAATATTAATTTACTCTCTTTCATCCAAAGCGACATTCTAACAGCACAGCGCATCACCATCAACACCTGCCTGCTGTCTCCAAAGACTAGGATGGAGCGTCGATTGAACTGGAAACAAAGTCCTTTTTCCCCCCCTGTTGTTGCCGTACTTTCAATCCCCAGGAAGCCAGAGCAGATGTGTGCGGGATGCTTCAGGTAGGCCTCGGAGCGGCTCAGCTCTCCTGACACCACCACAGGCGTCTACAGCGTCAGTAGGGAACCGTTCTAGAATGCGTTGGACAGTTCTAGATTATTCACGGCTGTTCTAGACTGTTCACGGCTGTTCTAGACTGTTCACGGCTGTTCTAGACTATTCGGGGCGTTTCTTGACCATGTCAGCTGCAACACTTTCACATCTAATACTAATTTAATTCCAGGGTTTTCGTTGTTTCTGTTATATATCACGTAACTTCATAATGTCCCTCCGTGATTGCAGTTGTTCTAACCGCACATTTGCTATGGAAAGCACAAGAATGTGCTGGCCAATTTGGAAAGTCAGCAAATGAAGAACAGGGCCTGTAACCAGGCAGAGAGAGAGAGAGAGAGAGAGAGAGAGAGAGAGAGATAGAGAGAGCAGAGGGATAAAGAGAGAGCAGAGAGAGAGAACGCTGTGTGGATGTGTGTGCGAGGGAGAGAGAGAACGCTTGGCACAGGGCTAGCTACAGTAGAGGAAGGCTTTATTATTTTCTCCCAGCACTCAATCAAATGTTGGCCCCATGAACAGAGAGTAATGCAAGAGAATCATCCTAAGGGCTTTTTCCCCCTCCTCCCTTTCCTCCCCTCCCCTCCCTTTGCTCCCTTCCCTCCCTCGCTCCCTTTTCCCCTCCAGTGTGTGTGAGTGGTATCCATCTGTCAGCTGTCAGTGCCAGGGAGCGATATAGAGAGCTGTCACTTCTTGTCAGCCGGCGTTAGTGAGGCCTTTTGCAGCTGCCGCACTGCACATCCTGCTGTCCGGACTACAGGCCAGCACACAGCCCTGAGGAGGGGAGGAGGAGGGGAGAGGAGGGGAGAGGAGGGGGAGGGCAGAGGAGAGGAAGAAAGGAGGGGAGAGGAAGAAAGAGAAGAGAAGTGAGTGAGGGAAGCGAAGGGTGAAGGAGAGGAGGAGAAAGTGCGAGGGGAAGGCGGAGATGTAAAGTAGAGGAGAGGGAGAGAGGAGGCCATGAAAGAGAGGAAGAATGACAAGGAGGTCAAAGCAGAGAATGTAAGTGAGAGAGAGGCATGATGAGGGAGGCTTGAGGGAGGGAGAGAAGGAAAAACGGAGGGAGGGAGGCACGGGTGAGGCAGGGATAAGGGGCAGATTAAAGGACAATGAGAGTGGGTGAGTCTGAGGATTGTGGGCACATCCCTGGAACCCTATCAGAGTGTCATGAGGCCTGTGAGATGCAGAGAGAGAGGGAGATGCATAGAAAGAGGGACGGAGGTAGGGAGAGAGAGGGAGGGAGGGAGGGACGGAGGCAGGGAGGAAGGGAGAGAGAGAGATGGATGGAGAAAGGGAGAGAGACAGAGGATGACGGATGGAGAAAGGGAGGGTGAGGAAGGGAGAGAGACAGAGAAGGAGAGACAGAGAGGGAGGGAGATGGATAGAGAAAAGGAGAGGAAGATGGATACAGAAAGGGAGAAAGAGGGAGGGAGATGGATCGAGAAAAGGAGATAGAGAGGAAGGGAGACAGGGGAGGGAGATGGATAGAGAAAGGGAGCTAGAGAGGAAGTGAGGTAGATGGACGGGGAAGTTCGGAGTGGCGCTGAGCGCTGGAGCTACCAGGAGGCTGGGCAGAGGGCAGGACCTTGCCATTCTGCCCAGAGGTCTGTTATGTATTCAGAGCATACGGGACACCTGGATACACAGGGTGTGTAGACAAGTGAGAGAATTAGTGTGTGTGTTTGTCATAGAGATGGAGTGAAAAGAGAGTGATTGAGGGAGGTAGATAGAGAAGGGATGGGAGAGAATGAGTGAGGGAGATAAAGGAGGGAAGGGAGAGAGAGGGAGGGAGAGAGAGGGAGGGAGAGAGAGGAAGGGGGAGAGAGAGAGGGAGGGAGAGAGAGAGACCTTACTGTCATTTGACTCCTTCACTCACTCTGCTTCTGAGGGTGTGAGGTAAGGTTGTGGATGGAGAGTCATATTTCATATTTAAACTACATTATGTCTATATTTGCATTTACTGGATGAGTAATCTCACATTAATCAATTAAACATTTCGTTTTAAATAACTGTGATGAGCCGTACGAATGAATGACATATTGAAGCAAGAGAAAGCCCTCCACAGGCAAACAGAACTGCTCTCTCCCTCTCTCCCCCCCTTCTCCCTCTCGTCCTCTTTATCTCCCGCCCCCTCGATCTCTCTCTCCCTCACTTCGTTACAATCTGCCACATTTGCATACGCGGTCTCAGCAACACCTCTCTGATCAAGACAAGAGGGAAGTGTGTGTGTGTGTGGATCTCCATGTGTGTGTAGGTGTGTGTGTATGTGTAGGAGAGTGTGTGTACGTTGACTGTTGGTGTTATGGATAGAGATGGGCTTAGAAATACTTGTCTACCTTTTCCAGAAAGCAAACAAACATAGTGTGTTTACCTCTTTAAATATAAGATCTTTCTCTCTCTCTCTCTCTCTCCCTCTATCTCCCTCCCTCTTTCTCTCCCTCTCTCTTTTTTCTCTCTCTTTTCTCTCTCTCTCTCTCTCTCTCTCTTCCACCGTCTTCAAAGCCCCAACACCCAGCAATGAAGACAGCTTCCTGAAGTCTGCATCAAAACAAAAACAATAAACAGAACATTTACGTGTCTCTTTAATTCCTCAAATCTTACTTCTCTGTTCAAATAAAAAGCAACGTGGGGATAGAAAATGTCAGATAAATGTTTGAATCCTCATCCACAAACCACACCAATCCTGAATCCAGTCAGGATGCTGGCATCAAGAGAAAGCACATTCAAGCTTCTACAAATGATCACAACAGGATGTTTTTGCGACGGATACGTTCTGTAGGATGCAGGAAACAATCCAGGCAGTCTTATCCAGTCTTATGCAGTCTTATGTAGTCTTATCCAGTTCTATGTAGTCTTATGCAGTCTTATGCAGTCTTATGTAGTCTTATCCAGTTCTATGTAGTCTTATGTAGTCTTATGCAGTCTTATGTAGTATTATGCAGTCTCATGCAGCCTTATCCAGTCTTATGTAGTCTTATATAGTCTTATGTAGTCTTATGTAGTCTTATCCCATTCTATGGAGTCTTATCCAGTCTTATGTAGTGTTATGTAGTATTATGTAGTCTTATGTTGTCTTATGTAGTATTATGTAGTCGTATGCAGTCGTATGTAGTCTTATATAGTCTTATGCAGTCTTATACAACATCCATATAAAAGACCAGCCAAAGCGATGAACACACTGCTTTTGACCATAGAAAGTACAGCAGAATCATATGGTCCTAGTTATTACTGTCACATGACTCTGAAATATTGATTTACTGAGTGATTGACTAACATTTCTTTTGTTCTTTAGATGCTCCTCTGTTTTTCTGTCATTCACGGCTGCGGGCTCTTGTTTGTTTGTTGTCTTCCTATTGCCTTATTTCTCCTAACGACACAAATGGCTACCGTCTAACACAAATGAGTTGCTTTGCGTCTCACATCCACTACTTTGAGGAAAGTTGTAGTTCTGCTAGACTGTCGGGGAAGATTGCCTTTCGCACACGACGGCGACGATTAACCTTCTCAAGACGTGACGCAACCCAGGAGTCATTCGGTGAACCCGTGACCTCTCGTTAATGTCGTTTCTCGAGCATTAACCGAGCCGCACTTAAGAGGAACTAGCAGAGTGGTGATTTGAGGATGGGTATTACAAACACAGCGAGCTGTGGTGTCCATCTTTGTCAAAGCGGCGATTAGCGAAGAGGCAGTTTCGTTTTGGAACAGTTCGTAT
>BROE01000011.1:11728034-11743225 GCA_036571765.1 Plecoglossus altivelis | reverse complement strand
CTCCCTGCCTCCTCACCTACCTCTCCCTGCCTCCCCCTCCCTGCCTCCTCACCTACCTCTCCTCACCTCCCTCTCCCTGCCTCCCTCTCCCTGCCTCCCTCTCCCTGCCTCCGCCCTCTGCCTACTTCCTCACCTCCCATCTCACTCCCCAACTCTCCTCTCTACCCGCCCTCCCAGCACCACAGGCATGCTGTTTTCCCTTCACTCAAACTGAACAGCCTGTCTACAGAACAGACACATAGACTTCTGCAGAGCTATGCAGCTGAGCAGATCTGGGATCAGCGTGTGACGAGGAGGAAGAGGGTTGAAGTGGTTCTGTGCGTGGTCGTGTGCGTGATTGTGTTTGTGTTCTGGAGGTACGGGGCTGTGTCTCAGACTAAATACAGCGAGAGAGAGAGAGAGAGAGAGAAAGAGAGAGAGAAGTTTGATGTTCTCACTTTAAACATTCGAGTGTTGAAACCATCGTATTTAATCTAGTTTGTTTTGAAAAGGAGAGATACCCAGAGAGAGAGAGAGAGAGAGAGAGAGAGTGAGAGAGAGAGAAAGAGAGAGAGAGAGAGAGAGAGAGAAAGGGCGAGAAAGGCAGACAGAGAAAGAGGGAGAGAAACACACAAAGGAAAAGCGAGGGAGAGAGAGAAAGAGAGATGGAGAAAACATTGACATCTGTCACCTCAGAATCTTTAATTAGAGCTGTTCTGTTCAGACTGCCTCACCCCCTCCACAGTTGAGGTCATACCGGTGGTGTAAGCACTTGTTTCCAACATCCTTTACAACAGAAAGAAGCAACCAGTGCAGAAAAAAACAAGAATCTACCGACATTCATGTCGTTTTTGTCTCTCATGTTACATGTCATCCGGGAAAATCTGAAATTCCACACGAGCCTTGAACATTCATTTAGTTTGTGCCGTGTAGTTCAATTAAATTTGATAAAACACTTGTGTTTTAATGGAAGAATCTAACTGCAGAAGCACTATCCTATCCCAGACAAAGAAGACAGCATTGGCTCCTTGACTAACCCATCTACTCTGAAGCCACTGGGGGAACTGTCTATTCTACATACAACATGCCTCACCGGATCAGTTCTGCTACGACATCCTGCCTCTTAAAACAGCCAACAGTCTGCAGATAAATGACATGTTTTCTGGTTTGATTGGACTGCAAATGTGGATGATACTAATTCACATTTGTGCATATGGGATTGCAGATGCTTGCTTTTTCTGTGCGCGCACACACACACACACAACACACAACACACACTCACGCACACACACACACACACAACACACAACACACACTCACGCACACACACACACACACACAACACACAACACACACTCACGCACACACACACACAACACACAACACACACTCACGCACACACACACAACACACACACGGACACACACTCACACACAGACACATGCACACACACGCGCACACAAACACACAACACACACACTCACACACACACGCACACATGGACCCACGCATGCACACACGCACACACACGGACCTACGCACACAGGTGCGCACACACGCAGACATGCACACAACACAACACAACACACACACACGGACATGCACACACACACGCACACATGCACACAACACAACACACACACACACACTCCTCGCACGTTCCACTCCCTTGTTTCTTCTGTCGGCGTTTACGGAGCGTACGAGATTGTCTGGTGTTACTCTGACTCTCAATCTCCTGTGAGCGTGCCTGGGTACTCCCCTGCCAAAGCTGAAGCACACATGCACACACACACACACGCATACACACACATGCACACACACATGCACACACACATACGCACACACATGCACACACACACACACGTATACACACACATGCACACACACATGCGCACACACACGCACACACACACACTCACATACGCACACACACACATGCATACACACACATGCACACACACATACGCACACACATGCACGCACACACACACAGACACTCACATACGCACACACACACACATGCACACACACATACACACACACACACATGTACACACACACTCAGATAGGCACACACAAACACACGCACACACACATAGACACACACACTCAGATAGGCACACACATAAACATACACAAACACACACACACAGAGACACACACACTAAGAAAAGCACACAAACACACATACAGATAGACAGACACACAGACAAACACACTTGGCTAGGCACACACACAAACACACTAAAACACAAACACACACACACACACACTCAGACAGGCACACGCACAGGCCAACAGCACACACACGCCATCACCCTCCCCCGACTACACACACACACACACGCACACACCCAGACAGGCGCACACACTCCACACCCGCCCGCGCACACAGACAAACACACACAGACAAACACACACAGACAAACACACACAGACACGCACACATTCGTTCACCACACAAAAAAAACCCAGACACACACTCACAAAGAAATGAGGGGAGCTGATGGCCTACATAGGCGTCCCTGTGGGAAAGGGAAGAGTGTCTGAGCCTCTCTGAGTAGCTGTTTTGTCATGTTTCATATCATTCAACTAATAAAACACAAGTCCTTTACTAAAGACTCAGGATCCCTCCAGACTGCTGCTGTAAATGTACTGCAAACACAATTGTTGTCCTTCAGAAAACATGGGTCTTCCCTTTCTACCCTCCTTCTTCCCTGATTTAAAATTCCCTGTTATGTTGTTGTTTTCTGGGTAAACACGCGCGCGCGCAATGTTTTAGATCATCGCTGTACAAATACGAAGGAAGTCAAATGTTAAGAGTCAAATTCAGGCTGGTCTTTTACCAAGTGAACCAGTCAGCGGAGAAGAAATGTTGAAGCATCCACTTTGGTAGGACTTCAGAAACGGCTTATTTGCAGCTCAGTGCGACTACATTTCTCTGTGGTCTGTTTTTTTTTTCTTCTTCTCACCCACCCAAATTTAAACGTTTAAATCTTTCACATTTCGAACAGAGACGATGGTCAGTCTGCAGACAGCCGCCACGAAGTCAAAGTGTTCGCTTGTGTCCTCGGTAACAATGTGTTCTCACACTGTTGCAAACCCATGTCTGTACCCCGGACTGAACAAGGCAGTGAAGTGTCACTGGAACTGGAACACTGGAAGCAGAGAGAGCTGGCGTCGTGTCGCCACTGGAGAAGGAGAGGCGGTCTCAGATGCAGACATGTACAAGGACGAAGGCTGATAACGATGATCAGGGTTTACGTTCAGCTGCGTGTGTGTGTGTGCGTGCGTGTGCGTGAGTGTGTGTGCGTGTGTGTGCGTGTGTGTGTGCGTGTGCGTGAGTGTGTGTGCGTGTGCGTGAGTGTGTGTGTGGTCATCTACAGCATCAAACCAAGCATCATCCTCACCTTGAAAACCTCACGTGCTCGTGTAACCTTGTCATCCACTCCCTTTCCTGACCTCCTCCTCCCTTTCCTCTCCTCTCCCCTCCTCCTCCCCCCTTCTCCCCAATCCCCTCCCTCCCCTTCTTGTCTCAGCCTTTCTCCTCCTCCCCTCCCTCTCCCTCCCTCCCCCTCCTCCCAGGCATTTAGAAAGGGCTGTAGGGGAGGGGAGGGGAGGGGAGAGGGGGGCCAGTGGCTAAGTGGGCTCAGTCGCAGTGAAGCGGTGGTGTTTAACAGGACCATTAACAGTGGAAAGGGGATCGATACAGCGAGGTGGAGGGGAGGTGCTTCTCTGAGTTAGCAGCTGATTGGCTCACGGCGAAGGGCCCTGGCGTCCCTCCAATCGCTGGATCCTATAATGTACTCTGTCGCCGCCCCATTTCCTCCCGCCGTCGACTCTCTTTTCCAGGGTGGAAAATCGAGGCACACTTAAAAACTCTGGTGTAAAAAAAAACAAACCAAACCTCTGGTGTAAAAAATGATGCATTTTCCTTTGGACCGCAGCCAGAGAAAACAAGATATTTTATTGGTGTGTTTGTAAGACAAATGTTAGGCAATATTGGAAAGCACATACTTGGAAGGTTTAGGGGGAGAGGGGGGTGAGGGGGAGAGGGGGGTGAGGGGGAGAGGGGGGAGAGGGGAGAGGGGGGGGAGGGGAGAGCGGGGGAGGGGAGAGGCAGTTTGTCGTTTGCTTGACGGTGTTGAGCACCATCCATGTTTAAATTCTGCGTTCGCTTCACCTCTGTTCAACCTCAGAGTGAGGAACCGTCAGCTGACAACACGCCTACGTCTTCATTTATACGTCTGGAATGTTTTCGGTGTGGAAAGATATGGAGGCAGGCAGGCGTACCGCACTGGAAGACTACTGTGCCACAAACCTTAGAGCACGTGGAGCAGTGTGCAGACGACACCTTTCCATCGGCGCTTGCCTGCCCGTCTCTCCTGTCGTTTGAGAAGCCGCCTCTGCAGAAGATGCCTTGGAGGATTTCCCCTCTGGCAGTCTCTAGATGGTTCCATCCTGGTCTCATCTATCACAAAGCGAAGGTGTGTCAATCAACGCACACAGGAAGCAATATGGGATACCAGCAGGGAACCTGTGCACTTAGCTGGGAGACACACACACACACACACAGAGTCACACACACACACACGCAGAGTCACACACACAAAAATAGTTGTTTTTTTCACAGCGCGACAGTAAGAAATAGCATGTTGTGATGGTGAACACTCGGTTCAGGCTGCCTTATGTTCTGCTTTAGTTGACTGTTTACCTAATTACCTGATTCCCAAGTATGAATCCTTCTGCAGAAATGAAACATTTTCTGGCAGCATTTTGCTGCCTTTTGCACTAAGCTTAACACATTCAGCCTGTTCCAGTATTATACTTAGTCTTGGCTGGGGGATACTGACACAAACACACTGTCCCACACACACACACTTTTAAACACAAGAGACACACACACACACTTCTAGACACAAGAGACACACACACACTTGTAGACACAAGACACACACACACACTTCTAGACACAAGAGACACACACACACACTTGTAGACACAAGACACACACACACTTCTAGATACAAGAGAGACACACACACACTTCTGGACAGAAAAGACGCACACACACTTCTAAACACAGACACACACATACACTCCTAAACATACACACACACACACTCATCAAACATCTTCAATCTTATAACACCTAAAGTTGAGATACAGACGATGAAGAGGGTGATTGTCATCTTCATCAGAACAGTAATGGCCCTCCACTGTGCCTGAGCAGCATCCACAACGACGCAAACTCAAAGCTTTCACAACCACTCCCCATAACGTAGCCTGTCCCTCCCAATCGTCATGGTTACAAACAGAGGCTGTTTGACTGTCTGAAGCAAGGTTCGCTGGGTCGGCTGTGCAGTCGTACCACGTCCACGTGTGGCAGCGATCCGTGCGGACGCCACGTTTTGTCTGTCAAGCTCGCTTCGTTCTTCTTTCACTGTTCCATCTGTTGTCGCTCAAATTCTGCACCTGGAAGCGACCGTATTCAAAACTGAATTACAAAAATGTGACAGACAGAGAGGGAGAGAGACACAGAGACAGAGAGAGACAGAAATAGACAGAGAGAGTGAGACCGAGAGCAAGACAGAGATAGAGAGAGAGACAGAGAGAGAGAGAGACAGTGACAGAGAGAGAGAGACAGAGAGAGAGAGAGAGACAGAGACAGAGAGAAAGAGAGAAAGAGAGAGACAGAGAGAGAGAGTGGAAAAAAGATTTCCATGGTAACCCCAAAACGTTGCCAAAAACCTTGATTAAGCCAAACGCCTCTCAGGGGTTTTCTGTTAGAAGTGAAATGGAGAAACGCTCTGATAGAAGACTGGCTTCCCCTTCTCTCTCTCTCTCTCTCTCTCTCTCTCTCTCTCTCTCTCTCTCTCTTCTTTTCTACTCATTTTTGGCCCCATCAACTTGATTTCTCCCTTCTCTGTGAACGTCTTTCTTCCACAACAAAAAAAAAACAAAACACCAAACAAACAGAAATGATTATGCATTCGTTAAATGTTCCACCCACCTCGCAATCAAACGCCTCACACCCCATTATGCAACTGTACAACTTAACATCATCGATTGTACCTCGCAACCGTACAACTGAACGCGTTTCTATTAGTCCGTGGAACAGTGCGACACGGAGATAACAATCATGTCATGTTATTTTATGAAAACGGTAATGAGTGGCTCCGTTTGGTCTCAGCGTTGCGTCCAAACGATAGTCGTGTTCTCTAAACAGTAATAACTGTGATCAGCTGGAGAGGGGCCTATTATCGCATGACCGCCCGACCCCAGGCAGAGATGATAAGAGCATCATCTATGACAGAGCGCTGGTTGTCGTGGAAACCGGGCAAACCGCCTCGCCGCAGTGCCCCTGACTGCCATCTGATGGCTCGGTCTAAATGCGTGTAGCGCGCACGCACACACACGAAGATCCTAACAAACACACACCAACATGACCTCCCCCCCCCACACACACACACACAATGACACACACACAGAAGCAGAAACTTGGATACACACTAACGCACACACAAACTTAACAGAAACCTCGATGTTCATGCCTGTGAACGTACACTTTAGTAGCTGTCCAAAGTCTTCCCAACAAAGACGTTGTTGCCACACCTGCCACCGTTCAGCCGGTCAAACTGTTCAGCAGTCGACCTGTACATCTCTCGCCAGCTCTACCTGTTCCCCAGGTGATTGCTGAAGTGTTTGAAACATTCGATTCTCTAGCGTGAGGAAGATTAGAAGCTGGACACGCGCAACACCTCACATCCCGTTTCAAAACACAGAGACTGGAGTAGATGATGCCTGTTCTCTAACATGGAGGGGGGAGGAGGAGGAGAGGGGAAGAGGAGGAGGAGGAGGAGGGGGAAGAGGAGGAGGAGGGGGGAAGAGGAGGAGGAGGGGGAAGAGGAGCAGGAGGAGGGGGGAAGAGGAGGAGGAGAGGGAAGAGGATGAGGAGGAGGGGGAAGATGAGGAGGAGGAGGGGAGAAGAGGAGGAGGAGGGAGGAAGAGGAGGAGCCGGCAGGAGCTAGTCCGCAGCGCTTTCCTGACCTCTGACCCTAACAAGGCCTATTAGTGATCACATGTTCAGCTCCGGGAGTCTCCTGGGAAGGAACGCTCACGTCTCCAGTCGGCCCCTCTGTTCTCGCTGCCTCTTCATCACTTCAGGCCTGCGCTGTTTGTTCCGTGGCTGCCCAGGACTTGTTTGATCAAAGAAGAGAATCCGGCTTGGTTAGACAAACCCTGGGATTTGGAATGAATCACTGGATCGAATGCATGGATGAACAAGAAGGCAGCCCAACAAGTGTGTTGTCCTCGCTCTGACCTTGGTCCATGTTTCATGTGAACACATCGCTGTTATTGCTGTCACCGATCGGTCCCGGTCTTTTACTGATTCGAAGCTCTGGATTGGTGCGTTTCACCTTCCATCCACACACTTTAATTGGTATCTCTCCCCTCGCTGCTGGTGTTCAGCCTGTGTTCTGCACCTCTGTGTCACCACCCGTCTCGGGGAGGCGGGGAGCCCACGCTTGGGTGTTGCTGCTCTGGCTTCTCTCTCTCTCGCCTTTCCCTGGGACTCAGTCTCCGCGAGGGGTGCGGTTGCTTCGCGTGCAGTTCGGTGGGCGTCTGCGAATCCCCCTGTGACATTGTTTGTTAAAGAAAGGCCTATACAAATACAGTTTGATCTGATTTCCAAACAATCATCTCTCTCTCTCTCTCTCTCTCTGGGCTCTCTTCCATCTCTCTCCTGCTCTCTACTCTCCTCTCTCTGCTTGCTCTCTCTGCGATCTGACTTTCTTCCTCTTTCCATCCCTCCGTTTCTCCATCTCTCCTGCTGTCCCGATCCATTTCTCTTCCCCATTTCGCCCCGTTAGCGGAAGCCAGACCTGAAATAAGGGGCGTGATCATCCAGTAAAGATGTGCATTAAAGGGCGTTAGCGTGGAGGGGAATGATGACCCTTATCAAAACACTGTCATGTCGAGTTATCTCCTCTGAGACTGCAGTCACACAGGGGCCCCACGTGTCCCCTCATCCCAGCATGCTTTGCGTCAGTCTGATCCGCTCTCACATCAGTAACACTCTCGCCGCTGTCGTCATCACTTCCTGCGGATCCGGCCGAAGATGAGGGGAGGGGGGGGGGATGTTTAGTGACAAGGATCTCGTGTTCCTGACGCGATACGTGAAATGCTTTTAACGTGATGAACATATTGGACGGAGGCCGGGGCTGGACTGTCGATTGTACGCGAGCGAGGGGATCGAGAAGAGTGAGGCGAGATGAGTTCGTGAAACGTCGACCGGAACACTTTGTTTTACCATCCAAAATGTGTCACTGAGACGGGAAACAGGCAATGGAAACGAATTCTCTCATTCTCTTCGCAAGAAGTTACCCGAGGGCCAATCAGACTCAGGTTGAAAAACCAATGTTTGTATAGTTGTTCTTTTGGTAAACATTGAATATGGGTCCCACAGACCACCACATATGGGTTCAATGACGTTACCATTTCTTTTGTTTTTCTTTCACTGACGAAAACAATACAGAACACCCCCAATATTGTGTTCATGCCGTCCCATGTCGTCCCTTTGGTCTCTGTGCATCGTTGACCCTCCTCCAGCACACTAGCTGACATCCACGCTATTTCTGGCGTGATTCCAATCGTTTGCCCCTTAAAGATAAACAGCTTTATTTATAAAAAAAAAACGGTATCATTCAACTCGGCGTGATCTGTTTTACATAGAAGGTTTAGCCTTTATACATTCAATAAAACGTGTTTAAAAAACAGTGAAAGCAGTCCTGAAGACTACTAGACAGGCGGTTGAAAGATCACTGGAATGCCGTTCCACTGACAAACACTGTTTTGTTACGAATGTTTACCTTGTGTGTACCATGTCGGGTTTTCACGACACCGACATGTCACCCTGGAGAAGCTGGAAAGATAAATAACGCGACAGCGTCAGAGCACAGATAATCCTTTTTGTTTCGGAGGATTTGTTCTTCTCATGTGGTAAGGCAAACAATCTTCAGTGAGAAGACTGGGAAGAGCGGAGGAGGGGGGTGGGGGTGGTCGGGGCGGGGGGGGGGGTGGGAGCGGGAAAAAAAAAGAGCGGCTTTGATATGTAAACCTACAAAATCTTACCTGAGGCTAGACAATCGTGGCTTTCTCCTCGATCCTGAGGAATCAAATGTGGAGAGAGAACAAAAGCTGGCGGTTGGAAACAAAAGGCCGAGCAAATCTCTCTTCAGAGAGAAAGAACAAAATGTAAAAAGAAAAAAAGGCGAGAAAGCAAAGGATGAATAACGAAGACAAATGAAGCGTTCTTTTTCTCCTGTGGAAGAACCCGTTAGAACCCCGTTGGATAGTTCCGTGTGCAAAGGGGATCACTTCTGTTTGTGTTGCTTCCAACAGCTACAGACGCCCGCTTTAAAGAAAAGCGTTTCCCCTTGTTGTTGTATAAATCCCTGTTGCCGAGGTTGAGGGGTTACATGGGCACAGCGATAAGGAGACCATAGTTCAGTGCTTTTGGCTACGTCGAATCTTAATGGAAGACAACAGTTTGTCTTTAAGCACTTACAAGGTCAAACCAACATTTGCTTTCTCTTCCTAAACCACGATGTTTCCAAAGAGAAACAGACAATGGAATTGAATGCCGGAACATCACCATTAACTGCTCTGGATTTGCAACGTGCAGCTTCTCGTGTGAACAGAAAAGCTCTCTTTTAGAGGTCATCATCATCTCCTTACTCCTTTCTGTTTTTTGATATAACCTAAATTGGTCGAGGCAAAAATGAACTTAGCCCCAACGACACGTGTATTTCCATAAACCTTATAGACAACGCTCTCCACCCAACAAGGAACCCAAATCAACGCATTGTTTTCGCCACGTCAGAAGTAGCAATGCAGTAGCCATCACTCCATGCCTGGGGGAAACATGTTGTCAAAACGGCGACCCTGCAAAGCGCTTCATCTAATCTAATCTAGTGAATCTCTCCCTCTATGTCTCTAATGCACGCCTGACCCCATTCTGTTGAGGGGGGGGTGGGGGGTGGGGTGGAGGTGGAGGGGGGGGGGGGTTCGTCTGGCGCAGAGGAAGAGGCATGCAAGTAAACAAATCTAATTCACAGAGTCAACTGGAACCATGTGTGAGGAGATGTTTGAACGGGTGGCGATGTGGTGGCAGTTTGCCACGCGTGCCAGTTTGTCCGGAGGGGCAGAGAACTATGTTAGCACTCCTGCAGAGGCTAACGGGTACTTTGGCCTCTAATAAACACAGGGTTTATTTACCGTTTTGATTCTGCTTGTTCAGATTTAGATGATTACATGTGATAACACTGGAAGAGTTTGTAATGAAAAAAAATAAACTTCAAAAACAGAAGAACAAATATTTGGAGGGGGTTATGGTGTATTTGTTTTGTTTCTGCCTCTCAAGACAATACTGTTGTCAGAAGAATTCCTAACTGCTCATCTGTATTTTCATATTTTTTTCGTCTTTTTTTTTCAATTGAAACCTTTGACCTTTTTGGAACATCCTATTCACATGTCTCATCCGGGTCAAGTGATCAATATAAAATTCATTCGCGACTATCTAGTGTTCGTTTTTTACACCTCTGATGCAAAATCGCTTAATCTAAAATAAACAACCCAAATAATTACATGAGATCCAAAATGGCGGACACGCCATAGTTTCCTCCGCAGCCTATCCCTCTGACTCACGGGAGGGGAAGCTGCCGACTAAGCGTGTCAATCAAGCCTTCTTTGCAAATCCCACTGTGACAGTAATGGAGGGACAGCGGGCGAGTGGACCAACTGGAGGGGACCGACAGGTGGACAGGAGAGATAAGCAGATCAGAGCGTCTCCCAAGAGAGCAGCGAGGCCTCTGGGAGCCCACCCTGCTGAGGACAGCTAATAGCTGATGAAGGAAAACGATAGAGATGGAAATCTCCCACTCCTGTCTCTCCTTCCAACTTGGCGTTCTCAGCCTCCTTCACCATCCTTCCTGATGTCGTTAAAATTCGAATAAAAACGAGTGTTTCGCAGCTCATCCGTGTCTTATTGTCCTGGAATGCCTGTTGTCCACTGGCCTGAGGTCACTGTCGTATTTCTTTCTTTCTTTCTGTCTCCTTTAACTTGGATCCTCATCCCTAATTCTGTGACGAACGCACGTTTTAATCCAACGCCTTTTCGCAACACACCCGCGAAAGTTTACACCGCTTTCGCAGCGAACCTCCGTCACTTTTCACAGAGTTGGTGTCAGTCCCAGCTTCGTTCCAGTGCAGCCGCACGCCTAATAGGTACGACAAAGGGAGCGAATCAGTCATCTTTGTGGGAGGGCTCGCGTCAAAAGCTCTCAGAGCCATCTGCTAAACATTTGTTTGAAACAAAGATGAATTGTGCTTCCGAACGGTGATTCACAAAGGTGTCTGTAAACTCCTCTCAGAAGCACAGAAACAGAGTGTGGAGGTGTTACCGCTCTGTGCTCGTCGGAGGAGCGAGGAGAGACTTGGCAGGGAAGGTGAGAGGCGCTAAATGCGGCCTCCGTTTCAAACTTTTGTTACCGTGGTTATGGCAGTTTCAAGTTGTCGCGCCATTGAGATTTTTTTTCGCTGCTGCTCCCAAGCACTTTGCCGAGCATCAAAGCGAGAAATCGACGTGGTGTGGCGTGTTAAATGAAACGGCGCTGTATTGTGGTCGAACGAGTTCAAAAGCTTCAGAAACGGAGGGTTCTGTCTGGGAAAAACCAGAAAAAGAAAGTGTTGTTGTTGGAGGTTTTTAAACACACGCTCTCTCTCTCTCTCTTGCTCAAGACATAGTCACACTGAAATCTATCAATCTTCTCCAACTGTTTCGGGGACTGAATGTCTCTCTTTACCTCTCTCTTTCTCTCTCTCTGCTCTCCCTCCATCCCTCTCTCTCTGCTCTCCCTCCCTCTCCCTCCATCCCTCTCTCTTTCTCTACCTCTCTCTTTCTCTCTCTCTGCTGTCCCTCCCTCTCCCTCCATCCCTCTCTCTTTCTCTACTCTCTCTCTCTGTTCTCCCTCTCCCTCACTCCCTCCCTCTCTCTCTTTCTCTGCTCTCCCTCTCCCTCCCTCCCTCCCTCCCTCTCTCCCTCTCTCCGAGTGTTTGAGCTGGTATAACAACAGTCTCTTGCTCCTTCCTCTCTCAGCTCTAACTAGTCTCCACACCCCAGATATCTGAGCAGGCGTTTACTCTGGGGGGCTAAGATGCCCAAGCCTCTGCAGCCGTCCTCGTGCTTGCTAACATCTGGCGCAATACCCAGGGGGCCTCTGTCCTCCCCGTTCCTTCTTAGCAGATCGTCACCGTTCCATTGTAACTCTAATCACACGCACTAGAAGCGTGACAGTCAGGGGACGTTTGGTGTGTGTGTGGGAGCGTGTGGGAGTATGCGTGTGGGAGTGTGTGTGTGGTGTTGTGATGTGGAATGGATGGGGTTGAAAACAAACTCCATTCTGCGTGAGTAACCCTCAGGCATTGCTGTTCCACGTCGTGTTTCTTCGAGTATTAAATTTATCACTTCGTGTATCAAAAACCTCTCTCCTCTTTCTGCTTAGTTTCTTTCATCCACCAGCCCAGCCAGGAGTTTACCATCTTCAACTCTGCTTGCGTGTGACCATGCACTCTGTGTGCGCTTGTGTGTTGGGTCTTTAGGTGTGAGGCTGAGAGGGGGAGAGTCTATGGGGGGGGGGGGGCCAGATTCCGTCACCCCGTCTCGTTCCATTTTGTTAACTCTACATCCTACATCCGCAAATAGAAGCGTCGACAGTCAGCGCGGACGTTTGGTGTTGTGTGGAGGTGTGGGAGTATGCGTGGGCCGACGTGTTTCTGTTGTGATGTGTGTGCTGCAGAATGAGGGTTGGAAACAACACTTCTCGTTGCTACTCGCGCATTGGTGTTTCACGCTGTGTCTCACGCTCTTCAAATCATCGTGTATCAAAACCCTCTCTCCTCTTCCTGCTTAGTCTTCTCCCTTCATCACCCAGCCCACCAGACGAGCTCTTCCACTTCTTCAAACTCTGGCTTGGCGTGCGACCATCGTCACTTGTGTGCGCTCTGTGTGTGTGAGCTCTGTGTGTGTGAGCGAGAGGGGAGAGTCGAGGCGCGGGGGGGGGTTTGAAGGGGTGAGGGTTTGAGTGTGTAAGGATGTGAGGGTATGAGGGGGTGAAGGTTTGAGCGGTATGAGGGGGTGAAGGTTTGAGTGTGTAAGGAAGGGTATGAGGGGGTGAGGGTTTGAGTGTGTAAGGATGTGAGGTTTTGAGTGTGTAAGGCCGTGAGGGTTTGAGTGTGTAAGGACGTGAGGGTATGAGGGGGTGAAGGTTTGAGTGTGTAAGGATGTGAGGGTTTGAGTGTGTAAGGATGTGAGGGTTTGAGTGTGTAAGGAAGTGAGGGTTTGAGTGTGTAAGGATGTGAGGGTTTGAGTGTGTAAGGATGTGAGGGTTTGAGTGTGTAAGGATGTGAGGGTTTGAGTGTGTAAGGATGTGAGGGTTTGAGTGTGTAAGGAAGTGAGGGTTTGAGTGTGTAAGGATGTGAGGGTTTGAGTGTGTAAGGATGTGAGGGTTTGAGTGTGTAAGGATGTGAGGGTTTGAGTGTGTAAGGATGTGAGGGTACTGTCCAGGTAACACTGTTGGGTCTCTGGCTTGACTCCTCCCTCAGTCATGTACCTTAGGGTTCCCCTCTTCCTCAGTCATGTTCCGTAGGGTTCCCCTCTCCCTCAGTCATGTTCCGTCGGGTTCCCCTCTCCCTCGGTCATGTACCTAAGGGTTCCCCTCTCCCTCAGTCATGTTCCGTAGGGTTCCCCTCTCCCTCGGTCATGTACCGTAGGGTTCCCCTCTCCCTCGGTCATGTACCTAAGGGTTCCCCTCTCCCTCGGTCATGTTCCGTAGGGTTCCCCTTGCTCTTTATTCTCCTTGTAAACACCTGCTCTTTCCTGCCTCCTTTGATAATTACAATTGGAGCACTTCTTAATCCGCTCTAATAGTGTTCAAGCTGAGCTGGTTCACAGCTACTAATTATGCTCTGCAGCGCAGGGCTGTGGCCTCTGGGTCCCTGCCTCAGAGGCTGTGCCTCCGGGAGTCTGGCCGCTGACTCGCAGAGGCAGAGAGAGTCTACTGTTATCCTGTGTTTCTTTGTTTATAGAACAGCAATTTGACGCAGGCAAGTGGGATTTCTTGAGGGGGCTGGGGGTGGAGATAAAGTTGGGGTGAAGAAGGTGTGAAAGGTGGCCTGCAAACAGCTGTGTTGTCTAGTTCAGCACAATTAGATGTGGGTTAGGGATGTTTGTTCACAGTATAGGTGACATACTTGACTCCAAAAGTGAGGGGTATTCACCTGTCACAATGACGGGGCGGACAGCCTAGGCGTTTTATCAATCATTCCTGGACATGCCAGGAGGAACATCCTGTTAGCCAGTTCTGCGTGTTGTCCACTTCCTGTCTGTCCACTTCCTGTCTGTCCACCTCCTGTCATCAATTTCCTGTCTGTCCACTTCCTGTCATCCACCTCCTGTCTGTCCACCTCCTGTCGGTCCACCTCCTGTCTGTCCACTTCCTGTCTGTCCACCTCCTGTCTGTCCACTTCCTGTCTGTCCACCTCCTGTGGTCCACTTCCTGTGAGAGGCCTGTGAGAGGGCGTAGCTGGTGGTCAGAGAGGAGAGAGAACCTTGCCGCTCTCTCCTGCAGGCTGTCCTCCTTGTCCTTCCTCCACCTCCCTCACCCCCCCAACCCCAACATCCGCCATCACTCACACTGTCTGACTGAACTCCAGATGCTCCCATCTCAGAAGGCACGACCGCCACCCCACACCCCCTCCCCACCCCACACCCCCCTCCCCCTCCACACCCCCAGCTCGTTCCTCTTCATTCCCGCTAACAATTTGGTAATGAAATATTGATTTTTAGTTAGATTCATATTGATGCTATTAGCTTTGCATTGATGAATCACCAAGCCCGCAGGGCTAGACCGGGACAAAGCCACAATAGAGTTGAGCCGAGATTACAATCAAGTCGCCCATGTGTTAATTTGATGGATACGTCTTATTTCTCTTCCTTGTCTGGAAGCTCACTCCCTCGCTCTCTCTCTCTCCCTCTCTCCTCTCTCTCTCTCTCTCCCTCTCTGCTCTCTTCTCTCTCCTCTCTCTCTCGCTCTCTCTCTCTCCTCTCTCTCCCTCTCTCCTCTCTCCTCTCCTCTCTCCTCTCTCTCTCT
>BROE01000011.1:11708381-11726410 GCA_036571765.1 Plecoglossus altivelis | reverse complement strand
CTCCTTGTCCTCTCCCCCCTCTCCCCAGTAGAGATGGAGTGGTCCTTGTGCTGGCGTGCTGGTGGGAGACACGGTCTCTTCATCAGCCAGGCAGCGGAGCAGAGCTGCTAAGCAGCGCTGCTATGGGATGTTTGTTTTCCTCTAACAAGCAGAGGTTTTTCCCTCCCTCTTCCGACTACCCTCCATCTTTCTTTCGTTTTATTTTTGCCACCCGTCCTCCTCCCCTACTCCGCCTCTCCTTTCTTCCGCCTCTCCCCTCCGCCTCTTCCCTCTTCCCCCTCCATGGGTGGCCACTTCCAGAGTGGCTGACCATTTCATATGGAAGATTGTGTGCGTGTGTGATTACCCAGATCTTACCTGTTATACCTCAGGGGTATAACATGCTAAAGACGAGGTTTTCACAATGACAATTTTGTATGTTACCATACTTGTTGTCATCATGTTCTTTTGGGGTGGGGTGGGGTGGGGGGGGGCAAATGTGCACATGGATGTTGATCACAGGTCATTGTTTTGAATTTAAGAAACAGTAGCTGCATGTTCTCAAGTGATTGCTTATGATGCTAAATAGTCTTACATAACCATCAACATTTCAAACCCAACAGTGGATGCAAGAATGACATGCTTTTCATAATCTGTCAGTTGAGGACAAAGCCAAAGATATATGAAAGAAAATGTGTGATGTATGGAGACATGCCCTCATAAGATAGTGCTGGAGGTGCATCAAACATGGCCACCCTGAGGAATCTGCAGGTGAGGAACGAGACAGAGTTGTATTCAGAAGAGTGTCTTCAACACTAAGTGCAGTAACATGGCCTCAGCTGGTGATGGATGAGGCAAGCTCTCCTCCGCTCCCCCCTCCCAACATCACAGGATGTCAACCAGCGGTCAGTGTCTGTGAGGGAGGTGTGTATGAGTGTGTGTGTGCGTGCGTGAGGGTAGGACACTAAAGAGGGGTCATGGATGGAAGGGAGGAATGGGGGAGAAAGGGGAGGGGGGAACTCCTAATAACCTCGTCCACGTCAATCGCTTGCCAATACTAACGGCTGCCTCCAGCCATCCGTCACTCGGCGGGGGCGGCGGGAGATTGCTCCCTCGTTAGGGCTCCGATCACCCAGCGTTTGAGCCGCGGCTGCTGCGTAGCGGCAGTTGCAGTCGGATCCATCACTCAGCCCAGAGGCCCCTCTGCCACTGGAGCTGCAGCTGCGCTCCGTAATGGCCGCCTCTCTCAGATTGTCGACCATCCCTCACAGGAGTGATAAAGTCTGCTGACACCAAACAGAGGAGATGTTGGCTCGCTCGGGGGAGACAACGGGGCAGGGAAGTAGCGGAGGAGAACCATAGAAGAAGAAGACAGACAGGAGGAGAGGAGGAGGGAAGAAAGAAGAGAAAATGTGAAAAAAATGACATGAGGGAATGAAGGAGGGAGGGAGGGAAAAGATGAAAGGTGATGAGAGAGGGAGGAAGGGGAGGAAGGGGAGGGGAAGAGGGGAGGAGGCAATGGCAGGAGAGGCTCCAACATTTCAGGCACGACATCATGGTTGTGGGATCTAATGAGCCATGCTACATGAATATACCTGGCTAGCACTGACACCACAAACACACACACATCAAACCCACCCACACACATTCACACATCACACATCACACATCACACACACACCAGAGACACGTGTCCATCCATCTCCTTTCCACCCTGCGGATGTAGGCGCATTCACGTGTGCGTGTATCTGTGTGCGCTGTGTGAGGGTGTTTGTGTGAAGAAATGAAGGAGACAGATTAAATGAGAAGAGAAAGAGCATAGGGAGATTAAGAGAGGGGAAAGAGAGAAAGAAAAAGAGAGAGAACTGAAGAGAGGTATAGAGAGAGGAAGGGAAAGAGACGGAGAGAAAGAGAGACAGAGAGAAAGGGAGAGAGGGACATATAGAGCGACAGAGAGAGAGAAAGGAAGAGAGAGAAAGGAAGAGAGACGGAGAGAGAAAGGGATAGAGATGGAAACATAGAGAGAGAGAGAGAGAGGGAGGGAGAGGGAGGGAGAGAGAGGGAGATGTAGAGACAGACAGAGAGAGAGAGAAAGGGAGGGGGAGAAAGGGAGAGAGATGGAGACAGAGAGAGAGAAAGGGAGAGAGATGGAGACATTGAGAGAGATAGAGAGACAGAGAGACAGAGAGAGACAGAGACAGAGAGAGAGACACACAGAGAGAGACACACAGAGAGAGAGACATAGAGAGAGAGAGACATACAGAGACAGAGAGACAGACAGAGAGACATAGAGAGAGAGAGAGAGAGAGACAGACACAGAGAGAGAGAGACAGAGAGAGAGAGACATAGAGACAGAGACAGAGAGAGAGAGACATAGAGACAGAGACAGAGAGAGAGACATAGAGAGAGAGAGAGACAGACACAGAGAGAGAGAGACAGAGAGAGAGAGAGACATAGAGACAGAGACAGAGAGACAGACAGAGAGACATAGAGAGAGAGAGAGAGAGAGAGACAGACACAGAGAGAGAGAGACAGAGAGAGAGAGACATAGAGACAGAGAGAGAGAGAGAGAGACATAGAGAGAAAAGAGAAAGGAGGCTCAAGGGAATCAAACAGGCCAGCAGTGGCCCCTGCATTTCTTGTAATGGCCATTATGAGGGACAAAATGTGATCCAACCCCTCATCTAATGAGACTTCTCTCTCTGGGTGGTCACAGCATATGGCAACCTTCACTTAGCTGCTGGTCGCTTGGAGTCCCAGAAACAAGCTCACGCATGTGTAGCCTGCAGCTCTGGGATGAGACACACTCTGGTCTATACTGACACGCCTCCAGCCTGACCACGCCTCCAGCCTGACCATGCCTCCAGCCTGACCACGCCTCCAACCAGACACCAGACCACGCCTCCAACCAGACACCAGACCACGCCTCCAACCAGACACCAGACCACGCCTTCAACCAGACACCAGACCACGCCTCCAACCAGACACCAGACCACGCCTTCAGCCAGACCACGCATTCAGCCAGACCACGCCTCCAACCAGACACCAGACCACGCCTTCAGCCAGACCACGCCTTCAGCCAGACACCAGACCACGCCTTCAGCCAGACCACGCCTTCAGGCAGACCACGCCTCCAAGATGGCAGTTCAGTTTAAGTGTTACACTTCTCAGTGTGAGAACATCTTTCATGTACATTCCATAACAATGTAAAACGAATAATTATGCTGCATGACCCAAAAGTCTGAGAACGCCTGCGAACATACGATATCTTAGTACATATATCAGTTGAACAATTTGAATGAACCCATATGTGCAGTTTTTTTTGTCACATAACAGACACTCTTCCAATCACAAACAAAACAAGGCAGATTTGAGCCTGCAGCCACTCAATCTGCAATCAACAGCTCGTTCCACAGCCCCCCCCCCAGCCCCGAAAATGAAGAACGCGTCCAGATGCAGCCAAAATCTGTCGTAAGTTTTCAAGCGCCCGTCCTCCACAAGGTAGGTCCCACGCCAGAGACACGAGGACGTCTGACAGCTCCGTGGTCTCTGAGGAAACGACAGTTTACAGGCCTACCGAAGCAGGCCACCTTGCCTGGAGAAGGCGTGAACAATAAAGTGCTGATGCTATTCTCACCACCTTCCTGTCTTACTTCGCAGACAATCCCATGGATGGGTGTGTTTGGTTCAGCATCTGTTATTGCCAAGACGGCCACCTGTCCGCTCGCTCTCCTGAGAGAGGGCGAGACAGGACAGGCAATTTACACATGCAGCGCGTGCCAGGACCGATCCGCTCGCACGACGACGCCGACGACGACGACCGCACGGATACTGAGCTCTCCTGGTCCACACGTGATACGGAGACACGGGGAGTTGTGGGGAAGGGTGCTCTGCTGTTGAATGAGCGGAGGGGGGGGGAATGTTAAAGGCAGATTCTGCAGTTTAAGAGGCAGATTCTTACACACACACACACACACACACACACACACACACGAGAGAGACACACACACACACACGAGAGAGACACACACACACACAGCCTCATCTATCGACAGTAGGAGCATGTCACAGGAATCTGCCACCAGTCCGTCTTCCTGCTCTGACTGCAGGAGGGCTGTACTCCAGCCTGTCATCTTCCTGTCAGAGAACATATGCTGGCATCATGGCCACTCTGCTGTACTGGAGACATGATCCAGTCACTAGACCCCTGGGCAAACAGGGCTCCCCATCCTGCGAGCTGCAGCAGACATGATCGCTGGGTTCCAGGCAGATGACTGATGCTGTCAGCTGGCTTGCAGTGGCTCCTGCCCGACCTGACAAACAGGATGTGACACGGGAGCCACTAGCTATGACTGAGTGCAGGCGGGTTTCTTAGGTTGACGGTTTTTTTCTTCTTCTCTTGAGGACTCAGTTTTGGTCTGTTGGTGTGTGTGTCTGTGTGTGTGTGTGTGTGTGTGTGCGTGTGTGTATGTGTGTCTGTGTGTGTGTGTGTGTCTGTGTGTGTTTGTGTGTGTGTGTGTATGGCAATCCAGTTATTTTGGCATCATGTCATCAACATTAGTCAAGGCAGCACAAACAGAAGTGAGGGGGTGAAGTGAGTTTCTAGTTTAAGTTCTCTCTAGTTCTCTTTGGTTCTCCCTGGTTCTTTCTGGTTCTCTCAGGGTCTCTCAGGTTCTCTCAGGTTTTCTCTGGTTCTTCACATGAGAACGTGTGTCTAACTGTGGTTTGCATCTCGTTCAACTGTGTTGGCACCTGCTAAATATCAGCTCTATTTAGCTTGGTTAGAAAATATGTGAAACTGGGAGGTTTTTAATGAAATAAAAAATAAAGAGTAACTGACCTTCAATATGACTAATCTTCTTCCTTCGTTTAGAGAGAGAGAGCCGTGGAGAGCCGTTCTCAAGAACAGACTGCACAACTGCCTTTGGTGACACTCCGCACAGCTTAGCAAAGAGCACCATCTCCTGGTCAAAGAGAGAACTGCACTAATTTAATATGCGATCTGTATTACGGCTCGACGTACAGTACAATCTGCTTGTGTACCAAACGCACCCTCAGGTATAGCTCAAATGCTCCCTGATAGCGCTTTAAAATGTTGAACAAAAAAAAAAGACAAAGACTGCAAATATATCAAGTTTTATTGTACTGCCAAGATGTTTGTGGAATTTAAATACTTTTGAAAACACAGTTTATTGTCATCTACGGCCCGAAGGAATTTCTGCACGTTTGCGATTGTGAAAAATATTCTCTGCGTCATCTCCTGGTCTGAGCCTGACAAGGGCGGATGGAAGAGAGATCTGATTCCAGATCCGAGGCCCACAAGTTCAACTATCACGAACACAAGAACAGTCCTCACCTTGTCGGTCTGCGTTAGAGATCCACTCGGATTCAAAACATGTCAAAAATACAAACAAAAAAAAAAGAAAGAAAAGAAAAATGGATTCCCCCAGTTGTTTAACAGTCAACCACTTTACAACGTATTTCATCCCATCCCTCCAAAACAACACTTAAAAAACAACAGAACAATGAAGAGTTTCTATGTACAGCTAAATAAATAATGCAGGAAGGACCTCTGAATTAAGTGACATTTCATGGCTTTCTTTCCTGTAGTGCAGCTTAAATAAGGCTGCGGAAGCCATTTTAACTGTCCACTGACTCAGCACAACGAAAAAATAAGCTAAAAAGCAACTGACAAAGTTGTTTTCAAAAATGATAACCTAGGACAAACCATACTAAATCATGTTCTCAAAAACCAAACATCAGAGTAAACTCAAATGCACTGTGCTGAAAATACAAGACACTAATCCTTACTACGTTCTACAGTGTTCAAACTGGCACCTGTTATAACTTCATTAGGTTTCCATAGTAACGGTCTAATTTGTCCTTCGAATGCAGCCGTTTGGCCAATAACTGCTAACTGCTAGCTGGGCCTACCTACGGAACAACATAAATATAATTCAATAAAGCAAACTGTTTCATAACATCCCAATCTGGGTTCTAGCACCAAGATGATTTCTAGAATCACGTTTATTCTGTCAAAAAAGTAGGTGGCTGGTTGTCAGTTTTTGCTCACAGCAAACATTCTCTCAGATTCACTTCCAAAGTTGGATTTGTGTTGCTTGCTGGGGATGTAGCAAAAACATGCAAAGGTTTCCGGTAGAGATTTTTCTATTCCTGTATTTCGTGGCAAGACAGTTGCAACTTTCTTCCAACTTCTTGACTTGGACAAGATGAGAAGCACTGACATGACCGAGTTTCCACCCAGCACCAAGTTTTAGATAACTAAACTACCGAACACTCAGTAAATCAAGACCAACGCCTGGAGTGCTTATCATCGTCGCGTCCAACCCAAATCGTCCGATGGACGTCCTGAAGATCTTGACGCAGGTGCTTAACTAAAAAATCCTTTCACCCCGTGGACACGCACTTCAACGTAGCAAACAAACCAAGACTAAATAAACCAGTTCATGAAAAGAGCAGTCTCACTGTCTGTCAAGAAAATCGAATTTGGGGCAAAAACAACAGCTGATGGTTTTGGGATGTTTAAAAAATAATAATAATCCAGTGATCTGAACTACCCGTATCCACACTAGCCAATAGAGATGGAAGTGTGTTTTGATTGGCTTGGAAGAATGCTCAGCGAATGTTCCCATCAAACCCCTGGAAGCCAGTCGTAGGTATCTGTCGCTGAAAGGCCATCGCTAGCCATCTGTCGGCCTGTGTCCATCCTTCAAGCGTTCCGCTCTCTGAAACACCACAGACTCATCGCTGGGCCTCCTTCAACATCTCCTGCTGGCTGCATGACTCCTTCAGTCCGGTGGAGATTGTCTGGAGACAGGAGTCATAGGCTGGCTGCCCTGGCCTCCCCGCCCTGCTACGGTGCTGTCGAGAGCGGGGACGAGAGGCAGGGGACGAGAGGCAGGGGACGAGAGGCAGGGGACGAGAGGCGGGGGACGAGAGGCAGGGGACGAAGGGGTTTTCATGTGGCTTTACGGAGAGACGGAGCAGACATTGAGGACCGGCCGCTAACCTGAGGAGAAGGTAGACGAGAGAGAGGGCAGAGACGTCAGTTAAGATCCTACACAAGCCGGTGTCATCTCACGCATTTCTGGGTTTTCAACCCCTTCTGAAAACTGTTCATCAGGAGTACGACTTAACATGAAGGTGACTTTAACTGCCATGTAACTGCATAGAAACACTTTTTTTTCGTGAAGGTTGCACTGATCGCTCAGTTACTAAAGTGAGTGTGAGAGCTGTGCTTGTGCCTCAGCATCCTTTGCAAGGTTCACAGGAGCACCGAGTGTCATGTCTGAAGGGCCTCAAATGTCGACAACAGACAAAATGCCAACAATCCGGCCTGTCAGAAACGAGTCGTTTGTCTCATCTTCCTGTTTGCGGAGTGTCAGCTCCACTAAAGCAGGTGAGGACGACAGAGGGAGAGCGAGAGGGAGGGGGAGGGAGGGGGAGGGAGAGGGGGGAGGCAGGTGGGCGGGGGGTGATTGACAGGCAGACAACAGGCCATATGGAGACGGTGGACCCTGAGGGGGCATCACGTTTCCTGCTCTCCTGTCGGCCCCCGGGGACAAACACTGGAGTGGGCCGACAGGCGTCCAAGGCGTCCGCCTCCCCTCCCCCGAACGGAGCCGACGCCACCCCGACGCCGCCCGGAGGCGGCGGCCGACGCCGACTTCAAACGCGGCGGCAGCGTCGGGGTGGCGTCGGCTGCGAGGGAGACGTGACAGTGACGTGCTGCCCGCCTGCTGAGGACTCACTCACGGGGATAGAAGAGTCTGGGTACACACACACACACACACAGACATACAAACACACATACACACACACACACACACAGACACACACACACACACAGACATACACACACACACATACACACACACACACACATACACACACACACAGACATACACACACACTCATAGCACATGCCAACATGCATATTTACACGTACAAAGACATACACACGCGTACACACATACACACACAGACATACACACACAGACATACATACATACACACACACACACATATACACACACACATACACACACACAGACACACACACAGACATACACACACACTCATAGCACATGCTAACATGCATATCTACACATACAAAGACATACACACATGCACACACACAGACATTCATATTCAAACATACACAGACATATACACAGATATTTACACACACAGACACACAAACTAACACACAAAACGAAACTAAAGAACGTACTTGTTTGGTCTCTGAGGAGGAGTGAACTTCATTTCCCACATGCCCATTGGACTGCAACATGGCTGTAAGAAACACAGACAGCCGTGAGCTACAAGCCAATCAGAACGTGACTCTTACATTACAAGTGTAACCATGACACCTGCGAAGGCTTGACCCTACGCTTCGTTTAACGTGCAGCATCATATCTCCATAACTGGCGTCCGGTTAATAAAGGGTGGAGTTTGTGGCACAGATGCTTGTGTGACATCACAAAGGACTGCCGTTAATGGATGAAAGTAAAATACACAAACACACACACACACACACACACACACACACACACACACACATGAAGATACACAAACACACACACACACACACGAAGATACACAAACACACACACAAACACCCACATTAAGACACACAAAGGCACACACACACACACACACACAAACATGAAGATACACAAACACACACATTAAGACACACAAACACACCAACACACGCACACACAGACACACACATAAAGACACACAAACCCATACATGAAGGCACAAAAACACACACATGAAGACACACAAACACACACATGACGACACACAAACACGCATAAAGGCACACAAACACACGTGCACAAACACACGTGCACAAACACACGTGCACAAACACACACACAAAGCCAACGCACCGAGTGACTCAGGTGAAACCGTGAAGTGCCCTTGACAATACAAAGCCCATCTGACGTTAGTCACACTTCCAAACGCTACACTGTAATCCAAAAACAACCAACAACGTCCCATTCAACTATTCGGTTTTCACCAAACCTTATCCTGCGTAACTAGGCGAGAGCACGGAGACGTCCTACTGTATCAGGGAGGGGGCCAGAGTTTCACAAAAACAATTCATGCCAAAACATGCGCTCATTTGCCACTTTTGAGGTTCGTGTGAATTTCTGTGCGAATTCCTTCTAGTGAGGAAACAGGGTCGTTTAAAGACTTGTACAGAAAGGCATCATTAGTATGTCTAATGTATCATTAAGCAGAGGCTACCTCCAGGGCTGGGACAAGGAGCTGTCGCATGGTGGCTCTGACAGTCTGACACGAGCTGCCTGTGAGAACGAGCAGAAATGACTGCAAATGAAGAGCTGGAGTCCTGTGATGAGCCCTCGGCCCTGCTCTCTGGTGTCATGTGTGGATCCTCTCTCTCTCTCTCCCTCCCTCTCTCCCTCTCATTCTCTCCCTCTCATTCTCTCCCTCTCATTCTCATTCTCTCCCTCTCTCTCTCTCCCTCTCTCTCTCATTCTCTCCCTCTCTCCCTCTCTCTCTTTCTCTCTCTACCTCTCTCTCATTCTCTCTCTCTCTCCCTCTCATTCTCTCTCTCCCTCTCATTCTCTCTCTACCTCTCTCTCTCCCTCTCATTCTCTCCCTGGCATTCTCTCCCTGGCATTCTCTCCCTCTAATTCTATCTCTCTCTACCTCCCTTTCTATTTCTTTCCTTTTTTCTCTCTCCCATTCTCTCTACGTCTCTCCCTCTTCCACTCCCTCCCTCCTTCTCTCCCTCTCTCTACCTCGTTTTTGAAAAATGCTCTCTTTTTTGTGTGCCATTTTTTTCAGATTCAGCAGAGAATCAGCATTCTGTCCTTGAAAACCCCCATTCTTTGTTTCCCTCATCTGGATGGTTTGTTCTTGGGTAGCCAAGGCAGCAACATCCCCTCCCACAATGGCAGCCACATCCCCTCCCACACTGGCAGTAACATCCCCTCCCACACTGGAAGTAACAGCCCCTCCCACACTGGCAGTAACATCCCCTCCCACACTGGCAGCAAGATCCCCTCCCACACTGGCAGTAACATCCCCTCCCACACTGGAAGTAACATCCCCTCCCACACTGGCAGTAACATCCCCTCCCACACTGGCAGTAACATCCCCGTAACATCCCCTCCCACACTGGCACGAATATCCCCTCCCACACTGGCAGTAACATCCCCTCCCACACTGGCACCAACATCCCCTCTCACACTGGCAGTAACATCCCCCTCCCACACTGGCAGTAACATCCCCTCCCACACTGGCAGCAACATCCCCCTCTCACACTGGCAGTAACATCCCCTCCCACACTGGCAGCAACATCCCCTCCCACACTGGCAGTAACATCCCCTCCCACACTGGCACGAACATTCCCTCCCACACTGGCAGCAACATCCCCTCCCACACTGACACTGAACTCCTGTAAGAACATTTTACCCAACAACCCCTTCTGACAAGTCTCTGGTTTGAACAGAGCAGTGTAAACCTAGCCCAACTAGTGATCAAACCCTGACTACATCCATCAGAATAAACCTTGTTTTCCTAGCAGCCATCCTGGAGGAAGATAATCCCAACAGCTCTATAAACCAGCAAAACATCCCCTACTTTCAGCCGTGTCGAAAACATGTTAGTGTGGTGACAGCACACACTAACTCCTAATATAGGACTACAAATCCCTACATCATTCCTCTCCTTACCTTGCGTCTCAAACCTCGGATCAACGTAGCCCCAGTGCTGGTAGAGGGCGGCTAGATCGTGGGGGTTGTAGTTTTTCAGGAGACTCATAATGTCGACTTCCGTTGGAGGAGCCCCTGGCGCCAGGTAGCCTCCACTTCCATGAGCCCCGAACATGTTCATGACCGACCAGAGGTCATGACCCTTGGGGACAGTGGAGGAGTCCTGCGATTGGCTGTGTCGGTGGTTCCGGTCGGGGGTGGGGTGTGGAGCACGCTCAGTGCGAGCCTGGTTCCGGGCCAGGATGAAGCCCAGCCCCTCCTGAGGCAGCAGGCTCCCTTCAGAGGAAGCTCTGTGTCGGCCGTAACTGAGGCTGCTGCTGGGGTGGAAGGAGAACCCGGGGTTGTCGCTACCGCCGCCACCACCGCCACCGGCGGCCGACGAGCTGACCTTGGGACGGGCGTCACCGGACGAACGGGGCTTACCGGCGCCCGCTGCTGAGTGCCCGGGGCGAGCGCTGGACTTCTGAGGTAGGAGTGCTTTACGGACACTAGAGGGCGCCTTGTTCACAGAGGAGCGGGAGCTGGCTGGTGGAACGGCAGGTTTGGACTGGGGAGAGGGAGAGGGAGCAGGAGAAGGGGTGTTTGGATGTGGAGTCTTTGGAACCTTTGGTGCCGGTTTCTTGGCGCCCGAAGTGGTGGCGGTGGCGGCGGCGGTGGCGGTGGCGGCGTCGCCCGGGGGTTGCGTCCTCTGAGTCCGAGCAGGAGGGAGCGCAGGGCAGTCCTTCCCCTCCAGGAAAGGTGGGGGCCCCGTCCGTCTCCCCGGTTTGGCACTCCCAGACTTGGCGCTCTTGACGCCGTTGACGTGCGGCGCCCATTTGGGCGCCAGGGAGCTGGCTCCGTCCACCTTGTGAGCCACTCGCTGGTGAATCCACAGGACTTCTGGGTAGTGGGTGGTGTGGACGCAGTACGGGCAGCGGTGACGCACCAAGCGACCCTCCGCCGGCGCGGCAGACTTGCCAGCGCTTTCCTCCGGTCCGTCCACCACGTTCCCCACCGGTACGGACAGGTTGAGGAGACTGGCGTCGACGGCGGCATCACCTCTCCCTCGTCCCTCTGTCCTTCCTGGTGTCCCAAGCTGACCAATCGCTGGCCTCACCTGTTGGGAGGCGGAGCTGGCGAACGGGCTCCAGAAGGGCTGGCTGAGGAGGGTGCTGCGGAGCTTGAGGTAACCCATGTATCCCTTCACCCCGCTGGGGTCATCCTGCCCGGGACCCCAGTGGATCAAGTCTTTGTGTTGCCTGAGGAGATGGGAGCTGAGGGTGGAGGCATCCCTGGTGTGGAAGTCGCAGTGTTCGCACATGTATGGCTTCTTATCTGAGGACACCAGGACAAGTCAGCGTTAAACAGCGGTACTCAGGACATGACCACAGTCGGTTAATACGCCCCGTCAACTAAGAGTGAAATACTATGAAAAACACAGAATTACAGTTGTGAAATGATTCAACGATGGGAAGAAGGTTTGTTAGCTTGTGAGTATTTCAAGCAGAGAAAATTTTTTCACCGAAAACGCAACAGAATTTGAACAAAAGTGTAGTTCGTCAACATAACACAAGAGGTCACTGTTTCTCTACGAGAATACTTTTGACCTACAATAGAAACAAGGAGTGAATTGTTTGCTCTGAGCAATAAAACCCTAGCACAAAAGCTATTAATAGCCCCCACAGACAAGTATAAAGATCATGGCAAATCTCGTCTGGTATAAAGTCCTAATTTTCTAACCAATCAATGGGAGGGCTTGATAGTGATCAACGGGTGAGGTGGTCTTACCTCTGTGAGATGTGTCACTGATAAGACTGGTTAGTCTGGCAGAGGCATGTCCCTCCCTAACTCTCTTCTTCTGCAGCGCGAGGAATGCCTCAGGGGTCAGTGCGGTCAGCAGAGCCCGGCCCCCCCGGTGCAACGTCCCCCCGCGGCCCCCGGCCCCCTCCCCGACTGAACCTCCTTTCTTCTTCTTGCTGGGAGGACAAACGTCCAGCTGTTTCCTCTTCCTGTCCGCCTTCGCCGGAACGTACTGGCCTCTGTCCTTGTCGTACGCCACCTCTGCGTCCGCTAACCTCTCCTCCCAGGCCACGCCCTTCTCCGCCACCTCCACCACCCGCCCCCGCGTTGCCAGCTGCCACGCCTGATAGCTGCACACTGGGTCCAGCTGGGGGATCCTCCCTCCCAGGTCTCCCTCCTCCAGACGGGTCCCTGCCGCATGGAGATTCAGACACCCCAGGAAGTGGGCCTTGGCAGCCAGCGTCTCAGGGGCCTCCGGCTGGGGAGGCCAGGTCTGGCTGGCCTGGTTCTGTTTGTGGACCTTCTCGTGGATCCGGAGGGACTTGCGGTCCTGGAAGAAGTTTCCGCAGCCGGCGCAGAGCTCGTAGAGGCACTCGTCGTTGGCGAGAGAAACTTGGTCCTGGGGGACACCGTTGATGGTGGCCGGGGGTTCGCCTCCCTCCGGGCCCCTGGGGGCCGTCTTGGCCCGGTGGATCCGCATGTGGCTCTGGAGGAACCAGGCTTGGCGGAAGCGTCGGCCACAGATGCGGCAGCCGTGATCCTGGGAGGAGCGGTGCTTCTTCATGTGGCTCTTCAGGAGCGAGGCTCGAGGGAACACCTGGCTGCAGGAGGCGCAGGGGAACGGACCGGACTCCGACTCCGGCTCGGCCCCGGCCTCACCTCCAGCCTCGACCCCAGCCTCACCTCCAGCCTCTCCCTCAGTTTCAGCCTCTCCCCCGTTTTCAACCAGGGTCCCAACCTCACCTTCAGAGTCCTGGCCATCGGCCTCCGCTGGCCCCACGTTCTCTAGACTGGGAAGAGGCTCCTCCCTCACACCCTCTCTGCTTTTCTTCTTCGACGCTTTCTTCTTCGTCCGCCCGTTGACTTTGTGCTTCCTGGAAGCCGTGCCATTGGTCAGAGGAGCGGTGGCATCCAGCCTATCAGAGTCCTCCTTCTTCTCCTGGTCCCCTTTCTCCCCCCCGGCCACGCTCCCGGCCTCACCCCCGGCCTCGCCCCCGGCCTCACCCCCGGCCTCGCCCTTGTCCCCCAGGCTCTTCAGAACCAGCCCCAGTTTGTGGCTTCTCAGATGGGACTTGAGGCTTCCCTTCTGGGCTGCACGGTGGTCGCAGTAGGGGCACTTGTAAGGCTTCTCCCTGGTGTGTCTGCGCATGTGCTGGGACAGAGAGCTCAGGAGAGGGAAACTCCTTCCGCACACTCGGCAGGTGTGTCCCGAGATCGCTCCTCCCTCCTGCTCCGCCAGCTCCACCTTGGCGTCCCCCATCGCCTCCTCCCTCCCCTCCGTCTCCATGGTCACAGGCTGTTAAGAGTCCCCTTTGTGGAAAACAGATCAGCTACCTGCTAGCTTTGTTGCCCAGGTCGTGAAGTCTTCATAACGCGTCAGAGAGATGCATCTGCCATCGCTGCTTCTGTTTTTATCAATGTGGAATATCTGGAAACACTACGAATCTGAAAACAAACACAGCAAGACGAAAGGTTTAAGTGTTTTAATACACACAGATATTACTTTACAGATATAATAGACAAGACAATTGATGATTTAATAGTTACAGCAGTACGCTGTTGTTTGAAGAGTTTGCTGAAGACTATCTTTTTAAATATATATTTACAATCTTCATAAGCTCTGAATTGCCTTCAAGACAAGAGCTTTCTGAAGTGTAAAGTCTTCTAAACATCACCATGCATGAGCGTCTCTGTGTTCTAACGAGTGTGTGGAGCGAGAGAGAGCGAGAAAAAGAACAGGAATTTGCATCACAGAGACCTTGGAATGGCCATTGTCCCCTACAGAATGAGCGATGACTGTCCTACACATTAGAGTGCGTGTGTGTGTCCGTGTGGGTGCGTGTGTCTGTGTCCGTGTGTGTGTGTGTCCGTGTGTGTGTGTGTGTGTTCGTGTGTGAGTCCGTGTGTGTGTGTGTCCGTGTGTGTGTGTGTGTCCGTGTGTGTGTGTCCCCGTGTGATTGCATGTGTGTGTGTGTGTGTGCGCGTGCGTGCGTGCGTGCGTGTGTCCTCTTCTCCCCCATGCCTAAACTGAGTGTGTGTGTCCCCGTGTGTGCGTATGCGTGTGTGTGTGTCCTCCTCTCCCCCATGCCTAAACTGAGTGTGTGTGTGTCCGTGTGTGCGTATGCGTGTGTGTGTGTCCTCTCTCCCCCTGCCTAAACTGAGTGTGTGTGTGTGTCCGTGTGTGCGTATGCGTGCGTGTGTGTGTGTCCTCCTCTCCCCCATGCCTAAACTGAGTGTGTGTGTCCGTGTGTGCGTATGCGTGCGTGTGTGTCCTCCTCTCCCCCATGCCTAAACTGAGTGTGTGTGTGTGTCCGTGTGTGCGTATGCGTGCGTGTGTGTCCTTCTCTCCCCCATGCCTAAACTGAGTGTGTGTGCTGAAGCGTGAAGAGGTGCAGCTAGCTTGGATGACGCTGCAGGCTGCTCCACTCTAAACCTGGATCAATAATCCATTACCAGCAAGCTACAGCTGAAGCACACACACACGTGCGTGCACACACACACACGTGTGCACACACACACGTGTGCACACACAAACGTACACAAATACATACAAAAGCACACGCACAGACAAACATACAATAAATTATGTAAAGAAGGAAAATGATCAACTCTGTCCAAATCCAAGTGCAGTAGATCTTTCCGGACTGGTTAAGAAAAGGCTGCTATTGGTGAAAGATAATAACTATTTAAAATCACATATGTTGCTGATAGATCACTAGAAAGGTTGTTGGATGAAAAGTTAAGTCTATCCATACATTTCATACCTCCAGCTTTATGATTGGCTAGACAGAACTCTAGAAAGTAGATGTTAACTATGCAACTGAAGTATTCACTGCCTTAGATGGCCATCCAGTCAGCCAGCCAGGAAGCCAGCCAGCCAGGCATCTGACCAGCTAAACAGTCAGTCATCTAGTCAGCCATCTAACCAGCCAGACAGTCATCCAGCCAGACAGTCAGCTATCTAACCAGCAAAACAGCCAGCCAGCCAGCCATCTAACCAGCCAGCCAGTCATCCAGCCAACCATCTAACCAGCCAGCCAGCCAGTCATCCAGCCAGCCAGTCAGCTATCTGACCAGCTAAACAGTCAGTCATCTGGTCAGTCATCTAACCAGCCAGCCAGTCATCCATCCAGCCATCATACCAGCCAGACAGTCATCCAGCCAGCCATCNTCAGCCATCTAACCAGCCAGACAGTCATCCAGCCATCCAGCCAACCACAGGAAAAACCTGCCATTGTGTAGTCTGCACCAGAACTGTCACATCGCCTCTCGTCTAGCCCCATAGCCTCACCAGGGGTCCAGAGCTCCCATTGTTGGCTGAGCCCAGGGTCCGTCCGTGCCCCTGCAAAGATGTCTGGGGAGGGGGAGGAGAAAAGCCAGGTCTCTGTCCTGTCTCCAGCCACGACCACATGGGAAAAGGGAGTGAGTGTGTGTCTGCGTGTGTCTGCTAGCATGCAATCATGTGCGTGTGTTTCAAACCACTCCTCCACGCAAACCAAAACTGACACAGGCAGTGGAGAGGGAGCTGTTTGTGTATATCTGAGTGTGTATATGTGGGTGTGTATATCAGTGCGTGTGGAGTCTATGTCTGTAATTGTGTGTCTGGTGTGTGTACAAGTCTGTGCAAGGTGCGTGTCTAGATTGTGAGTACGGTCTATGTTTATCTTGGTGTGTGGTGTATGCATGTTTGTAAGTATGTACGTGCCTGTAAGTGTGTGTAGTGTGTATGTTAGCACATGTATGTGGTGTGTGCATGTCTGAACTGGTGTGTGATGTGTGTCTATCGTTGTATGTGGTATGTTTGTGTGGTCTTGAGGTCTGTGTGGTGTGTGTATATGTGTGAGGCTGTGGTACATGGCTGTCTGTGTGGTGTGTGTGTATATGTGTGTGTCTGTGTATAAATGAGTGTGTGAGTGCGTGCGTGTGTGAGGCTGTGGTACGTGGCTGTGTGTGCGATGTGTGTGAGAGTGCGTGAGTGCGTGCGTGTGTGTGTGCGTGTGTGTGAGGCTTTGGTGCGTGGCTGTCTGTGTGCAGGGCATGTGTGTGTGTGTGTGTGTGTGTGAGGCTTTGGTACGTGGCTGTCTGTGTGCAGGGCGTGTGTGTGTGAATGTGTGTGTGTGTGCGTGTGTGTGAGGCTGTGGTACGTGGCTGTCTGTGTTTAGGGCATGTGTGTGTGTGTGTGCGTGTGCGTGCGTGTGTGTGTGTGCGTGTGTGCGTGTGTGTGTCCGTGTGCGTGTGTGTATGTGTGTGCGTGTACGTGTGTGTGTGCGTGTGTGTGTGCGTGTGTGTGTCCGTGTGCATGTGTGTGTGTGTGTGTGTGTGTGTGAGTGTGAGTGCGTGTGTGTGCGCGCGTGTGTGTGTGTGTGCGTGTGTGTGTGTGTGTGTGTGTAATGCTCTCGGAGATGGCAGGTGTTTGGAGAGCGAGCCGTTAGATTAGCGCTGAAGCCTGTTCGTCTGCTTAGCAGCGTCTAAGGCACCGGGGATGGGAGGGTGGCAATTATGGGGTTAAGGTGAAGCCTTGTAATTGGTTAAAACAATAGAGACGCTGTCGAAGGAGGAGGAGGGCAACAGATGGGCATGGAGACCATCACGTCCCAATGTGGTGCTGTGTGTGTGGTGTGTGTGTGTGAGTGTGTTGGAGAGAGAGTGTGTGTGTGTGTGTGAGTGTGTGAGTGTGTGTGTGTTTGTGTGTGTGTGTGAGTGTGTGTGTGTGCTCGCGTGCTCGCGCGTGTGAACCTTATCAAAACTGTAAGGTTATGTATCTAACACTCCACGTTACCCTTAACTAAACATCTCCTGTGTGAAAGCATTATTATCTATGGACAACATTGACGAGGAAAAGAAAGGCCGTGATGATAAGACTCACACGGGCATGTTTCTCTGACTAGAAACACCACAAACTCGTTTGAGACCTTTGTAAGGTGTTGTCTCCAGGCTATGGTTATCACCACACCAGCAGACCAGCACTAAACCCCGGTTAAAAGCAGAGCCAATGTAAAAACAACCTTTCTCTCTCACACACGCACATAGCCTGACTAGCTTCTGCATACAGACACACAAACACACACACGCAACACACATAAGCCCTGACTGAGCCTCTTGAACACGGACACCAAATCACCACACACACCACTGGGCCTGCTAGCTGCTTGAACCCGGACACACACACCATCAGAAGAGGATATACAAGAATTATGAAGAGAACAGACTCATCTACACCAGACAAGACCCAACATGTTTGCTCCTAGCCGCCGGATGACCATGCCTTTCCTTCGA
>BROE01000011.1:11683141-11705094 GCA_036571765.1 Plecoglossus altivelis | reverse complement strand
TCAGGTTTCTCCTGGGAGGGGCCGGCCTCTGTCACAACACCCCCTTATTGGTCTGCTCAGGGTCTGAGGTAAGGTGACACCATGAGAGCCGTCCATTCTGGTCTTCTCCTGTCTCGGGGAGAGCACACTGGCAGATCTATGGCCAACCCCTCCTCCTTCTCCTCCTCCTGCACCTCCCTTCCCGCCTCCTCCTCCTCCTCCTCCCCTCCCTCCCTCCTCTACTCCATCTGGTCACATCCCCAGCCCTTCCCCGTGCAACGTAGCGTAGAAAACAGGGTGGTATTTTAGATACATCGCTCGGCAGCCACCTCGTTATGCTTCAGTATTGATTATTGACGCGAGGCGAGAGAAGGAGGTCCCCTGGAGCGAAAAGGGCACAGTCTGTGCTTATTGTCAGCTGACACACGGGTGGAGAGTAAATCGTTCTATTAAGCAGAGGCAGCGTTTCAAACACAGTGTTCCTCGCATCGCGGCGTGGTTAAATAACAGGATCCATGGCAGGCCTGCCAGACTCAGCGTGTTCAACACACACAGACAAGCAGATCTTCATGTCCCAGCAACCAAACAGATGCATTTGTGGACAAGAGGATGATATGTGCTCAACCAGCTTTAATTCAAAGAACACACACACACACAGGGAGAATGTCCGTTAGTGCCAATGTTCCTCTAAAAGGTTGTGGAGCCAGGTGATCTCAGCCAAAACCTCTACCAGACCCCAACACAACGCACACACACAACGCTAAGACACACAACGCAAAGACACACAATGCAAACACACAATGCAAACACACAATGCAGACACACAACGCAAACACACAACGCAAACACACACAACGCAAACACACAATGCAGACACACAACGCAAACACACAATGCAAACACACACAACGCAAACACGCACAACGCAAACACACAAGGCAAACACACACGCAAGCACACACAGCTGCAACGCCGAGCTTCTGTCACACACTAGCCCCGCGGACACACCAGCCTCAGGTCAGCCACAGGCTCAGTACCATGCTAATACTTTGGGCGCGTTTGATTTGATCCTCCCGCCGCATTCAAAACCCAGCCGACCGACCTCAAAAGTACCGTCCGCGAGTCGAATCCAACACGCGCCAATCACGTTTGAATACGTCTGCAATGTGACCGATTTGGGAATCGAACCCAGGTGTGGCAAACGCACAGATCCCATCTTCTCTCTCACATACAGCGTACTGTTGCTAACGCTCCTAATCCCCATCACTAACACACAGCCTGGAAACAAACTGGTTCTACTGTAACAACAGTCCACCGTGGGCACTACAGCTGTGCACACAGAGGTGGATTTGCAGGGAAACATCTAAAGCCTTCAGGACATCACCTCCCAAGGATTGCCCAGCCTGCCTTTATGGAACAGCCCGGTAGCTCATTGGGTTTTTACACGTATCTTACAGGGCGGGTTCAAATCCCGTCTGGGTTTGAATCCCATCTGGGTTCGAATCCTGTCTGGGTTCGAATCCCATCTGGGCTCTTGGTTGTCTACCTTGTCACACTTCACTTATAAAGCGTGACAAATCCTGACCCCCCAAAAATAGCTTTTTTAATATATAAATTTTTTAAAAGACTAGTTCGTTTTTTCGGGGGGGGATAATTGGAAAATGTGAAGATTACTGAGCAACCAGGCAGGTGTTGCTATGCGTTTTAGATCCGTCCGCGAACAGGACGCCACATCTGAGAGATCCGAATGAGTCCTTTTCAATTAACTCCCTGTTTCTACTCAGATTGAAAAAAAAATCTCAACTCAGCATATGTGCTCCAGCCTCTACCCCTCCCCTCACCCTTATTCTCCATCTCTTAACCTAATCTGTGAGATTAAATCATTTTTCTTCTGCCGAGATTCTGCCTCCCTTCCTGCTAGCTCAGAGCTGAGCGTACTTCCTATTGATTGCCATGCTGAGAAGATTACCCTAATATCTGGGATTACCCCAACATGTTGGCAGAGCGTGGGGGGTTGGGGTTACTGCAACTCTCAGATTCTGTGCGAGCGTGTGTGTCGGGGTGTGTGTGTGTTTGTGTTGTATAGTGCATGTGTATTGTGTTAACTCTATTGTGTGTGTGCAAGTTAGTATGTGTGGGCGTGCTTGTGTGTTGGCCTGTGTGAGTGCATACGTGTGTGTGTGTTGGCCTGTGTGAGTGCATACGTGTGTGTGTGTGTGTTGGCCTGTGTGAGTGAATACGTGTGTGTGTGTTGGCCTGTGTGAGTGCACACGTGTGTGTGTGTGTGTGTGTGTGTGTGTGTGTGTGTGTGTGTGTGTGTGGTGCCAATGTTTAGATAAACACTGGTATGAATGCAGACCTATTGTCGTTGCTCTGTGAGCCTCTTGTTTGTCAGATGTGTGGCACAAGCACAACATCCGCTTGCCAAGATGTCCTTTCTCTTCATCCATCAACAGACCGTTTACAGACATCAGTTGATCTGTTCGTGATTCACCTCAGGTGTCTCACATCCATGCAGGGTAAAAGGAAACATCGTTCAGGCAATTCTTGTCTTAAATACGTGGGATCTCTCCCCCTTCCCCCTCCCTCCCCCCCAACGATGTTATTTTGGTTGTGACCCTGTCAACTCCGCTTGTGATGACCCCTGCGTGACCTCTGTTGTACCTTGCTCTACCTGATGACTCATCAACTTTGGTTCGTCTTTACAATCTTTACACTCATCTGCCAAGCTTGGTGTTTAGTACAATAGCCGGTTCTGTTCAGCGAGGAGCAGCCACCCCAATGCTCCATTGTTCAAGTTTGTTAACCGATAACTGTCAAAGTGAAACAGCGGTTTAGATGTTTGGAAAACATGTACTGCTCTTGTATCCTAGCCCTCCAGGCTTCTCATTTGAAATGGTTACACACACCAGTACTGAAGAGCCACGAGAGGGCCAAGGGCCCCCTGCTTTCGAATGTTTAGATATCCGGCCCCCTCATATTTATGATTGTTTGCAGCACAAAAATGAAGGAATTTTTGTTGTGTTTCCTTAATTTTAGGATGCGACACCCCCACCCACCCCAAAGAAAAAATAAATAATAATAATATCCAGGCTATGCCACTGACGCATCACACACCCGACGCACACCGCCGTGGTGAACGGTAAACAAACCTCTACCTGTGTGATTCAATGAACAGCAGCTTCATTACAGGTGAACATGGTCGCTGTCTAACTGCCTCTTCTGGCTCATAATAAGTCAGGTCTGTTGCTCGCTCCCAGCCTAGTGATGTGCTCTACGGAGAGATCTCCTAGCCAAAGACAATTAGAAGCTAAGTGCTAAACAAGTCACGCTGGAACCAACACGTAGCTGTCTTAAGTGTGAACACGCTTATAAGACAAATAGTAACTATGTACCGCTATTGCCTGTCAAAAGTAAATTAATCAAAAGTTGACAGTTGCGGCTGATCGAATGTATCTTAACCAAAGTTATCATCCATACAAAATATGAGCAGGATCGGTTGATGTGTGCGTTAGCAATACAGCAGCATACATTATTAAGGCATTCAAGTTATTACAGTTATTAAAATACAGCCGCATACATTATTGAGGTTATTGAAGTTATTGAAATGCGTGGTTTTTAGACAAGGCAGATGGAGGGACTAAGGGACCATTCAGAGCGTACAGAAAAGGAATTCACGTAATCTGCTGCTGATCCGGTACAATAGCAGCCTTGTCGCTCGTGCTGGGGGCCACTCGCGAACACAAGTTTGTGTACGTGCCTTGACGAGGATAGCACGGATAGTACCGTTTACACATGAATAGAGGAGCACATAATAGTGGAACTTGATTGAGACCGGTTAAATGTTTCTGTCAATCGGTGTAGGTCAAATTAAACATGAAAATAGAAGGTATCCTTGACCATTGTTGATTACTGTGGTCTACTTGCCAAAACTACACAAACCTAATACGCAATGTATATTAAGACACACGTTGTAAATCAATCCAAAAGGAAGTTAATGCAGTCATTGATTGAATGAGCAAATTGAGGACATTTCGGATAATAGTCTACACATCGTCCTCTGAATCTGAGCCACTGTTTAAATCCCTTACCTCATAACTAAGGCAAGTGTGCTCTAATGGTCGAGTAGGGGAATTAATTTCCGTCGTCAACGATTGGCACAACTCTAAAAACATCCAATGAAAGTTGTCGAACGGTTTAAAAACGACTGTTCCTATTGTGTAGTTCCTTTTTACTCCGTTGCGCAAAGTGCAAAGTTTTCTTTGGGTCGTTTTTTATCCCGGTCCCATGTCGTCCACTTACGATTAGATACCCTTGAAAAAGAATCGGCTTATAGTTTTCGTCAGACAAGCGAATGCTTGCAGATGAAGAAAAGAAAAAACATCAAAACAAAAAGTGGCAATTAGCTCCGCCCTGGGCTCCTGGAAGACCTACAGTTGTTGTGTATCGCAAGTATCTTTTATAATTATCTTCCTTCCTTCCCAAGGAATGATCTGTTCGCATTAATCCTCTCCTCCATCCACCCCCTCCCCCCCGTCACCCACTAAACAACATCGGTGCCGGACTAGAAGCCGTATGCAAATAAATACATCAAAAAGCTCTTTTCAAAGTGTGAATAATGAACGTAATTGTCAGATCACTTACCGTAACGTTGTTCGGAGTGAGTACGAGCAAGGTGGGCTCCGGTACACATCGGTGGCATGCGACAAAGTGAAGATGTCTGTGTCTGACGCGTCACCTACACAGTGGATGGATGTGCGAAGTGGCTTTCTCAAGGGTCGGGAACCTTTTGGCTGTGTAAAATAGGGGGCATCGGGAGTCAAAATGGGTGAAAAGCTTGTATTGAGATTGAGAGATTAAACGCTGATACGTAGACTATAGATTATCAAAAGTGTTGTTGTTTTTTTTAAATACTGCCCATTGATTCAATACAATAATCTCAACAATGTTGTAGTTCGCTGTAGGCTATACGGTTGATTCTTTTCTTTTTTCATTTTACGGGTTTATAACTTGGTAAACTAAACTACGATCAGAAATGATTCAGGTTGCCTGTCTATTTCCTGGTATCTTTTGGAGAGATGTTTTTCTCTACTCAAAAAGAGATTACAAAATGTGTTTTAATGTTGTTGTTTTTATGACGGCAGAACTTCTTACTGCTAATCAAACAAGCCCAGTTAGCTATGAAGAGTCGGTCTTGTATTGATGTCTGCATTCGTTTTCTCTTTTCCTTTTCTCTTTGGTCATTTAAACATATAATCATTAAGCACTTTTCAATAGTCAGTTACTTCTACGCAGGGGGGTACTAGCCTCCACTGGGAGATGGCACTTCACAATATTAACGTTTTTTTTGTGTGTGTTTTTTAAACAACAGGCCCAATGTTCTAGTCTTATCCATTTTCCAAATTGAATGAAATATGGATGTTCTTAAATATCTAAGTACGTGTTTCATACGCTATGATTGCATTCCAAATACGTATTTACGACCCTTCTAAGTTCAATGTTTGTTTGTTTTTTTTACCATAAATGTTTAGCCTATAGTCCTAATTCTATAATTGCGTGGACCCACATGTGGCTTCGTTGTGTTTTAATCATGGCGCCCCCTCGTGTCGATCACAGACAATAACAGTCGACATTAGCCTGCACTTTACAAAGTCTCAAACTGGTCACATCTGTATAACGGGTGAATGAAGAGTGAATCCGTAGAGCACGGAGTGGATATGCGATCAGAGGATTTGTAGAGTAAGTAGTAAAATAAATGATAATGGCCGTCAAAGTGTTAAAGAAGTAGGCTTCCATTCATGTAAATGCCCAGGTCCACGGCACTGGCCAAGGCTTTTCCTACTAGCAGTCACCGCTTCTTCCCTGCCATTCTGTGCCTGAGAGACACAGAAACAGCAGAGAAAACACCTTAACCTAAGTCACCATCAGAACACGGATAACCCCTTTATTCTAGTCATACAGGTATTGCCTATGTGGTATTGACTCATGCAGTTACGACCAGTGTCGTTTGTATACACACTAGCTGTGGGCAGCGTCTGATAAAGTAATGTCACACAGATTGAAGTGAGTTTTGAGACTAATAGTGGTTCTACCAATAAATAGAGGAGGAAATAATGTGTGAAAAAATGTGTCCGTTTTAATCTCAAATTTAAATTTTGGCAGTAAGAGTCATTTATATAAAATCAGCCACACGAATAAACCAGTGACAATCCATTTCCGTATTTCCTTTATGGCACGTGATACAATTCAAAACGAGACGCTAAAGAGAGACGCAGCTTCTAATACAGACTGCTATTACACATGTCCGCCACAAGGAGCCGCCATATTCACACAGCCCAACACATTAGACAATCGCAGCCAAACAAAACGAGCGGTGTAGAGCGTTTTATGTCTTTATAAATCGGTTTTAACTTTCAGTTTGGTGAATCCCTCTCTGGTACTGATGTTTTCTGTAAATTAACACCCCCTCCCCATTCACAGCTGCATTATATCATCGATAGGTTTTTACATGACACCATTGTCAGCAGATGGCGCTCTGAGCATACTATGTAATACTGATAACACTTGGTAAAAAAAAACACATTACCTGGAATTCAAATGTCTATCTTCCTTCCGTCTCTCTCTACCACCCCCTCTCTCCCTCACCCTCTCTCTCTTTCTCAGTCTCTTTCTCAGTATCCCTCTCTGTCTCTCCCTCTCTCTCTCCCTCCCTCCCTCCCTCTCTGATAGAGGACTACTACTTTAAGAGTGACATTGTCACTGTCTAACTTTGCATTCTATCAGGTAAGAGCTGCCCTCAAAGCCCTACCTCTTGAGCGTGTGTGTGCGTGTGTGCGTGTGTGTGTGTCGTGTGTGTGTGTAGAGGGAGGTCTAAACGGAACTCAAAACTGGCATGCCCTCTCAAAAGGGCCCGATTAGCAACCACCTAACCAACCAGCATGGGAGATTAGCTTCTCAACACACAGCTTCTATTGTGCTTCCCCTGGAAATCTATGGATCAGTCATCTCAGCAACAGTCTTAACCCGAACCCCACGCGACCTGGATTCTGGGGTAGAGTTCTAGAATGAGCGTGTGCCAATTAGAGAAAGAGAGAGAGAGGGAGGGAGAGGGTGAGAGAGGGAGAGAGAGAGAGGAGAGAGAAAGAAGAGAGATAGAAGCGAGAGCGAGAGAGAGAAAAAAAGGGTGCTTCTTACAACATCTTTCAGATAAGAGATATAAAGCTGGACTGTTCAATGGGGGATCTGTGAAACAATGGCAAGCTTTCATATTCAGACTTAAACCGCTCCTTAAGTCGCAGGTTTTAATCTGTCAGTAAAGGATTTTAGGTTTGAACACCCACAAAAACACAGAAGAAATGCACACACGAACAAAACAACAACACAACCGCTTGTTTAGTGCTGCCTTAAGGTCTGCGCATAAACTTCTAGAACATCTTCCATACTGAAACGCACAGTTCAGTCCCAACTCCTGGCACTCGTGCCAGTGTACGAGAGAGAACAGCACAACCACAGATCCACACAAAGCAGCATCGCACTAATAGGGTTTAAGTCTTGATCACACACACTTTCACAATGACTTCACCCTCTTTCCTGCCGTTTAGCTAGACCTCCCTGTGGGGGTGGTGAGGGGGCGGGGGGAGGGGGAGTGTTGGTTAACAGAGGAACAGTGAAAAGAGCCCCGCTCTTTTGCATAGCGCAGAAGGCTTAAGCAGCAGACCATGTTAAGCTCCTTGAAAGGTCGGCCGTACACACGACGTGTGTAGTATCGGCCACTGTTCCTCTTAGGAGGAGTGTGCAGTCATGCCGTTGGGAAGGCAGAGAGGGCTTTAGTCCAAGTTCCAGAAAGAGCAAATACTGCATGCGCACACACCTCAAGTACGTGCTTTTGAAAAGGTGGAAAAGGACGGCTTATCAGAAAACAAAACGGATAGTTGGAAGGTTAATATCATGGGAGAGAGAGAAAGATGAGAGGGAGAGAGGGGGGGAGAGAGGGGGAGAAAAGAGAGGGGGGGAGAGAGAAAGAGAGAGGGAGAGTGAAGAGAGAGAGAAAGAGAGGGGGAGAGGGAGGGAGAGAAAAGAAAGGGAGAGAAAAAGAGAGAGAGGGACAGCGAGGGAAAGAGAGAGGGAGAGCGAGGGAGAGAGAGAAAGCTGAGAAGAAAACTGGAGTTCCTGAAGAGAGGAGTCAAAAGGGACAAAGAAAAGGAAGGAGGTTTGTAAAACAAAAGACAGTTGCAAAGACTGAAAGAGAGTGTTTAAACATGTCTACTTTTTCCACCAAAGGGGCGACGGTTGATGTTAATTTACATTTCAACGTTGCTCTGTTCATCGTGAGGTGTGGTGCTGATCATCCAAAGATGATTGTTGGCCCCTTTGTGCTTGGGTTCAATGTGTGCATTGTCAGGTTGTAATTACACCACCACCACTACTGCTGCTGCTGAAGGCCTAATCAAGTCGAGAACTCCACACGCTTTGTGAGAGGAGAACCAGCATTGGGTGAACCACCATAAGCACATATAAACTCCACAGACAAAATATAACCCAAAAGGTATATTATAATGTTGATTCCTATTGATTCGGTTGACATGTGGTTTTACCACATAAGAGGCCAGTTTCTGTCAATGGGAAATAAATAACACAGTTTATCCACTTGGATGAACTGTTAAGTAGGAACCTCCACTACAACACACCATATAATTCCTTTCCGTTCATAAACTGCAGGTTTGGTAGAAGCCTGAAACTTGCTGGAGTGCATACAGGGTTAGTTAGCTCTGTCTGCTGGAACCAGGAACCTGGCCCTTTAAATCCTACAGGTATGACCTGCCTGGAGCCCTGGGTTCCCTAGGTTACATTGTCTGTTACATGACTGGGAAAAAACAACAGCCTTGGAGGAGAGAAGGTGTGATCACTTACCTCACCTGGACTGGCCTGCTGGATCCTCCAGGGGGGGAGGCAGTCCTCTAGGTGCATCTGTGTTTCTAGTGTCTAACTGCTCCCTCTCCCCCTCTCTCCCTCCCTCCCTCCCTCTCCACTTCTCTCCCTCCCTCTCCCTCCCTCCCTCTCTCTCCCCCTCCCTCTCTCTCACACGCACACACACTTCTTTTTTCAGCTGTAACCCACTTCCTTCCTAGTTTCTCACTTCTCTCGTGTGTGTCTTTTTTTCTGTCCATCTATCCACTCTTCTCACCCACCTCTACCCCCTCCCACCACATCTGACTGACACACACACACACACACACACACCTCCATTCCATCACTGCTGTATTCCTCTGAACCCTACAGAAGAATAGACAGAAAAAGAGAGGAAACCTCCAGGTGTCTACTGAAATCTAGTCCAGGCCGCGCGCGTGCAGAGGCACATCCTGGCGGTATGCCGTTGCACTCTGAAGGTCGCCCCTGTCCTCTGGAATAGCCGGGGGCTATCCTATCACGCAGCAGCTAACCCACTCCCACCCCTCCCTCCCTCCAAGCCATCACAATTCTAGTTCGCAATCACCTCACAGCCACTTGCCGCACAGCCAATATATGAAACCAGGACAGGCCTTGGATCTAATCGCACACCTATGTATGCTCGAATGTCTTCCTGCCAGCCCCACGCTGTGAGGTGAAGGTAACCCTTCTGTCGCTACGCTAATACCTACCCTGCCATGGAAACCAAGAAAAAAAAACCCAGACGAATGATTCTTCTTTTACCTTGCTTGTCTTCCACCTTTCGGGATGTGTAAATGCTAGACAGAAAAGGGGAATGTAGAAGGTAACCTGAGAGAGCGAGCAAGAGAGAGTTGCAGAGAGGGAGAGAGAATGACAGACAGACACAGAGAGAGATAGAGACAGACAGACAGAGAGAGACAGAGAGAGAGGAGACAGAGGCAGAGGGGAGACACAGAGACAGAGAGAGAGGAGACAGAGACAGAGAAAGAGAGAATGTGTGTGTTTGCCTTCAGGTGTCCCTATGTTTTTGGCCTGACTGATTTAAATGCCCCTTGGAGGATTGTCGTTTGGTTGTAATCAATGTAATTGCTGTAGCCCTTATTTTCATGTCACTGGTTCAAAAGATGTGCGAATGAAAGTAGTCAACAATTATACTTAAAAAATACAGCGAATAATTATAAATCTGGAAGCACCATTTGCAGGGGTTTTTAATCCGACAATTCCCCTACCTCAAGTTCCTGGTCTTGTGTGTCAAACCAGCATCAACTTGGGATTCGGTTTGCTCCGCATTTCTCTGCAGGTCCAAACTCAGCTGAGTCAATTGCTTTGGCTCCCGAAGCCAATAGAATGAGTCACTCATTGTGTCCGCTGAGGAGAAAATGGGATGAAGGGGATTGACGCAGACAACCCTTCCATTTTCCCGCTCGCCAGGCATAGACGGCCGGGCTAGCGAGAACCCCCGCTGCGAGGCAGAGATTTTGCTCGCTGTAATTGAGGGAGATATGATTCATGGGGCTGTTGGCAGCTCTGGTACAGGGGTCTGGGGAGTGAGTAGTGTGGCGCGGCGCGGTTCTCCACAGGATGAGAAAGGACACTCACAGGTGGGCCTTAGAAAACGCTGTATAGAAAAGAAAAGCTGCCCCAACATTTTCCAATGTTGTCGCTAAAACAGGTGAGGTTGTGGATTCGCGGTACCGGTCGATGTTAAAGGCCTTATAGCTTAATGCAGTACTACTTTTTAGGTTGCTTACATTTTAAAATGCATTTATATGTATTGCTTTTCACTAAGAGAGATCTTAGTGAATATGATCCATTTAGTTCGACGTGATTTACATTGTTATGATGACGGTCACGTATATTTTTATCCACAGGCATTGTAATGTAAACATCGGAGTCTTGAGAAAATGTAGTATGTTCTGAATGTTTACCAGTGTGTTAGCAACCATGACACACTCGTGGTAATAACAAGGCCTATAGGAGAAATTGCTCTATTTAACTGTAGCCTTTCTTCTTCTCAAGCACCTTGTTATCGTTTATTATGCGAACGCGCGGGCGGTGCGTGTGTGCGTGCGTGCGTGTTCATGTCCTGTCTCAATATCTATTTTCCAACCTTACGTCTATGAATATGTGATGCGTCCCGGTATTGTCATGCAGAGAGGGAACAGGAAGCTCTCAACCTTGTTTGATTCTTATCGTGCCTAAGCGTAGCTGCACGCCTCTTTCATGTGCCTCGCGCCCAGCGTGAGTGCTCCCCACCCGCCAGCCCTAGCCCCCCATCAGAGGCGCAGAGGCAACCAACAGTTCTTAAGTCTCACTGTTCTCCCGACTCCCAAGCGCAGAGCGATATTTTTCCAGCACCCCCCCAAGAACGCAGCCATCCTTCCAATTACGTTTCAGCGAGCCGGCAGCAGTCTCTTTTTCTTGACAGATGACTTTTACCCGCCACGAACATCAGGTGCTTCGCACCGTGGCAGACGGGAACTATTACGTGAAGTGGAAGGAGCTGTGAGAGGAGCGAGGGAGATGGGGAGGGGAGGAGCGAGGGAGGGAGAGGAGCGAGGGAGGGAGAGGAGCGAGGAAAGGGAGGACAGGAGCGAGCGAGGGAGGGAGAGGAGCGAGGGAAGGGAGGACAGGGGCGAGGGAAGGGCGGACAGGAGGGAGGGAGGGAGGGAGGGAGGGAGAGGAGCGAGTGATGGCAGGAGAAGAGAGAGGGAGATGAGGAGATTGAGGAGAGGAGCAAGGGAGGGAGAAGAGGAGCGAGGGTGGGAGGAGAGGAATGAGGGAGGAGAGGAGTGAGGGAGGGAGGAGTGAGGGAGGGAGGAGAGGAATGAGGGAAAGGAGGAGCAAGGGAGGGGAGGAGAGGAGTGAGGGAAGGAAAGGAGGGAGGAGAGGAGGGAGGAGAGGAGCAAGGGAGGGAGGAGATCAAGGAGTGGAGCGAGGGAGGAGGGTTCAAATAATTAGCCTTATATTCTATCAGTTGTGAGTCACAGCCCAAAATATGGCCAGCCTTTAAGCCCATCTCCATATTCCACATTTCCCATTGAACCTCCCGTTGTGTAGACCTTGGTTGAAACATTAGACTACACAGACATTCAAGGTAATGGCCCTACATGAGGGGGTAGTTAAGTCAGAACAGGTGACTCACAGAACGGTCATCTAATGTAGGCTGCATTTGCTGGCAGAGATCGGGAAAGCAAGAGGTTGAACGGCATGTTATTCCAATATTACCTCATATGTCCTCTCTTTCGTTAAATGTCTACAACAAACATTTGTACGTCAACACATTTGAGTGACTTTCAAACCCAACACTGGAGTGGCAAAACAGCGGTATATTTTACCACCGAGCAACGAGTTGAGCAAACAGCCCTGTCATTTAACTCAGGTAGATTATACCCCTCCAGTAAAAACACAAATTCTGTTCTTAGATCATAAATATCGAGGTCCAAAACTCAGGCCCCCTGGTTTCTAAAGGAACTTATAAATAATAGTCAACAATAACCTGAATTACCAACTGTGATGAAAATGGGCTGGGTGAAATTCAAACCGACAGGGGTATTGTTCTTCTGGCTGTTGGACAACACTTAACTTCACCTTCCCTCTCTATTGTTCTCTATGTGATATTATTCTCGGCTGGATCTAATAAAAAAACACCCTGTGTTAATCAAGTTAGAATAAGGCACTCGGCTGTTGCGCTCCCCACGCAGCGACTCTCCTTTGTGCTCGCGCCCCGTGCCATTACAGCCTCCTGACGTTGCAATCAGGCCTCTTGAAGCCCTGGAATTTCCACTGCTTTGATTGACCCAGCAGGCACTCGGGGTAAGAGTGATCAAAATATGCTTCGTGCGGTGTTAGCGCACCGTCGGAGGATTGATCCATGGAAATGTGATGGAACGCCGAACCAGAAGTGCTTTGAAAGTGGCAGACAAGGGGTGAATAACAGCGTCGGTCGTTGTGGAAACTTTCTTTTGTTGTTTGTTCAAACAGCTATTGAGGTGACTTAAAGAAAGCGCGTGTTTACGGACTGGGGGAAAAACATTGTTCTGCGACCATACTGGTCTGTGTCAGCCATTGTCCCATCACCGACGTTCAGCTCTTAGTTTTTTGAAGTTATTATGAGATTCAAGATAGAGACCTTTAAAAGCACCGAGGGACACAATTTGAATTTGGTGAGCGCGTCATCATATGCATGCTTCTCCCATGTTCCTTAATGATAGCTTTCATCCCTGTAATCAAATAGGCTTTTGCTTTCAAGACTAGATAAACAAGATCAAGCGGCCCTTCATGTTTCAAATGTCGACTTTGGATGTTCAAAAGAAGACAAAAGCGAACATGAAGTGAAACATTACCGTTCTGTCAGAAGCAGTTTGTGAAGCAATTAATGTCGTGCTTTCATGTGCGCACGTGTGAAAGGGTTGGGGAAAATAAAAACACACAAATAAACCAAACCTGACATTGTACTTTTCTGGGGAAGTTTCTCTATAGCCTACGTCGACATGGAGCTCACTTCTGTGTGTCCATCCAGCGATCCCACTCATCTATTGCGTCTATAGAAAGGGAGTCGTTCTCTTACGTAGGCCTCATTTTGTGCGCTGTCGAGTACACGGTCTAGACCGTAACGCTCCAAGCTCTACTCCAAAGAAGGGAACAGTAGCGTGTCCGAACTCTTGAAAATTGACAGACGCCAAAAGGGCAGCTGCTACAAGTGCTTGCTATAGATTAAACATTGGGCCACGGAGCACAGGGGGCCACCATCAAATCAACTTCCAGTTTGAACTTCAATTTAAACAGGGATTTCCAATCAGTTTAATCTTTCACCCATAAAACCACTTTAACACAAACGGAGAGAAAGTAACCCAATTTGGAGGTGATTTCCTGTCTGATTTTTCCAAAGTCTTGGTGAGAAGTGACATGGATACAGTTCGCAGGTTCCTGGTCCCCTGTTCATCAAACAGATGGCAGATGTGCCAGTCACGAGTCTGCACATGGCTGTCATGAGATGAAATACTACACACCATCAAGATTACATGACCAGTATGCTCCTGTGACACTATGTGTATGGGCAAAAGACACCCTTACAGCCTATTTAAATCATATGTGGTTCGTATTCAATCCAGGGTGTCTGTGGAAGAGTTTTTTTTTTAGAAGAGAAGTAAAAAAGCTCTGCAAATACAAGCATGTCATGGATACCATTTTCTCAATATTGAGGCCAAATGTCTTCTTCTTGAAAGCAGTTGGCGACATTATGAATAATTGGACGTAAGGACATCGCCAAGACAGTGGGAACATAAGCATCCTGCGTTGGTAATCCCGATCCTTCCAGACACCTTACATTCCCAAATTCAGAGCAGAGATCGCAAGAAAAATAAATAGTGTAGCCCTACTAATGGAGATTACAAAACTGGTGAAACGCCAATTTCAAAGAACCCTCAAACATGACAAGCGTGTCTGGGAATGAGAAACCTGTGATTTTACAAATCATTTAAAGAAATGTTGGATGACGAATGGACCGCTTTGACACGTTTCATTTCTCCCTGCAGTTGTACCTAACATGAAGTTTGGCAATGAACGTGGTGTGACCTGTAGTGTTCCTCAAAACATCACGCTTTAAAAAGCAAGCAATTATCCACTCTGTTTCATGACGGCTGTTTACGTGTTTGGCAAGTAACACGAAGTCTATACAAAGAAAAGAACTAGGAATTCAAATGAACTCGAACATTAGGAACACAGCCCTCGTGCTTACCGACGACAATTTCTCAACATCTCTAAGCTGCTTCTGAGAAGCTCAGGGATATAAACTACTCGTTGGTTTAACTAAAAACGCGTAGCCATGATACATACGAACGTTTTACACCAGCCTTACCTGGACACTCAATCTAATGTCTTTATTACACCCCAGTTAACCTTCATGGAACACAGCACAACAATGTTGAGGACTTTAAGCAGATTCAAGAAGCACGCCATGCTAATTCTTTTTCGACTCACATTGTATAGCTTATCCGTGATAAGTGCAGATGTTAAATACAAAACTACCAACTAATCTTCTTGAATATTTGCATAATTTTACACATGGCTTCACAGAATTAAGGAGTTTTTAGTCCTCTGGCTGTAAGGGTACACCGGGAGGGAACATTGTGACCAAAAAAATCAACAAACAAGAGTTATGCACAGGTATTAACAGGACACTATTATATTCTGTCAGAAAAATAAATAAACAAACGCTTAAAAAAAAAAAAAAACCGCTTTACGCGATAAGGCATATTACCACTTAATTTAATGAAATAGCCCTCCAGGTGTTTGGATAAGCGACACTAATTGGATTGATGAAAGAGAAGTTTGGTGTCCTCATAAAATATGCAAATGAGAACAACACGAGTTGATAAAGTTTGGGTTCACATTGAAAACTCCAATGCTGCTGGATTTAATTGAGCACAACACGAAGCCCGTCCTATGGAGAGTGGCCAGCACATGCAGACGAACGAACCGTTCAAACCAACAGGACGAAAACGGGACGTGTCGAAATCACCGCTTGTGTCCTCCAATTTAACCGCTTCGTTGTGCATTTACTTATAACTAGAAAACACGATTTAGACCTTTGACAGTAGACCACGTATAGCGAAATATGACATCATACTTGTCGCAATCTCCCCCGAGAGCAGCTGTCAGAAAAAGGGGTTGAGTTGCCGTAGTGAGCGGTCGTTACTCACCCTCCGCATGTCAGCCGCAATCACTACCTTTCCTCCAGGCATCGTCTGTTTGCCCAGTGTGGTCTCTGGGAAGAGGAGATTGAGGTTGAATCATAAAACACTCGCGTGGTCACAGTGCGTTCTTTGTTTTCGGCGGCTTTAAAGACAGGCCTGGCAGGCTTTGTGTCTGGCGCGAGGGTGATTCACTTTTCATGGCGGACAGATAGTGTTCTTTTGTTTTGAGGTATTTTATTTTTGTTTTGTTAACGTCTGATTGGCTGTTAATTACCAGAGCACACCTTTGAAAGGTTTCCCATAGGTCAACCAACATTGTGATTACGCTCTAAATTGCAGCTTAACCAGTCTTTGACAAATACTTGTGATGTGATGAAATTGTATGTGAGAGACATGTGGTTAACCCGAAGTTTCTACACCATATGTCATCCTTCAATCCACTCTCAAACAGTTTATCATTTGGCAACACCCTGTTCTCTCATAACAGAGACATCTCACTCCATCTGCATCCCATGGATGAGAAACTCATGCATACACCTGTAGGCGAGAATAGGTAATCGCATACACTTGCGTCTGCTCTGGAATATTGATCGGCTCCACGCTTTCATTTACAACCATTTTGTGAAGGAGGGGAGACGTTCATATCTGGTGATTGTGGTTTATCACAGCGACAGGGAGAGGATGTACACGGAGCCGAGTGTCTGGAGAAAACAGGAAGAGCTGCGGTACACAGACCGTTATCTGGCCTCGCAAAGGGAGAGAGAGGGTGGGGGGGGGGATACCCTTTAGTTTTCGGCGTTCTCTATTTTGGATCCTTGATAGCAGTAACATCACATGCGACCTTCTTGGGTGCCATATGCTCCCTCCAATTAAGAGCCTGATGAGGCGACGCCAGCGTGCGTGAGACACATACACGCACGCGCACACGCACGCACACACACACACACACACGCACACACACATCCTTATACACACAGAAAGAAAATGAGTTTATACACATACAATCTCAGACACTTTAAGTAATGTCATCTCCTAAACCAAGAACCAGATAAAGAGAGTAGGGAGGGGGGGTGGGGTATCAACCAAGGCAGAGCATCTACAGAGTACTGGCCTCACACAAAACATTGCTTTGCCTCATCCAATCACGTGATGACTTGGCCTCGCAAGCTTGGCACTGCAAAGTTCGTACCTGACGTAAGGTTTCTTGAACCGATGAGTCAATAATCAGAAACCAGTGAGGAAGGGAGAGACATTCAATGAGTCAAGCAAGGCCAAGCACGCACGCACGCACACACACACACACACACAAAGCATCTTCAGTAGGTGAGCTATTGATGGAATAATAAACACCAAGGGTAGGAACACACCCCCTTGACGCGACAGGTAAAAGGAGCAGAACAAGCTGAGAACTCCTGACTGAATAATTCAAGCCCTTGAATTTGACACTGAAACACAATGGGCATCTCGCTAGAGGAAGTAGGGTGATTCTGAGAGAGGGGACGAGATGGTCGAGAACAAAGCAGACGGGCACGCTTACAGGCCTTTTTAAGGTGTTGGGATAGCGCAGGAAGAGAGGGTCAAAGGTCAGAGGTCAAATGTGAGATGTCATTTACTTGATTTGAACAGTTGGTACAGTCAATTTTGATTAACGTTGTTCAACATCACAAAATGATTTCATATTCTGATATGACTTTAAAGGCTCAATTGCTATTTCAACAGCTATCTTGAGATATTTTGTACTTTGTAAAAGTGGGCTAGTAAAATGGAATTTGTATTTGTACTGTCATTTAATGAAGTCTGCTGTTGGATAGTAAGATATCAACTTAAAAGGCATTTTTTTAATTCAAAGGGTATTGGAACAGCAGCATGGATTTCTAACGGTTGAACCATTAAGGCTAAAGTAACTTGGTCCAGAGCATTAAAACTATTTAGTCATGACTATTATGACACATGATTCATTTCAATCACCTAGCACTTAAGGTTTACTTGCATTAAATGCACCTTGGAATTTGGCCATTTTTGTAGAAAAATCAAAGCTATACCCTGCACAGCCACGATTTCAAAGTCATCAAATCAACTTCACATCGGGTTCTGAAATGTTTCACCGGGCGTAGTATCATTTTTGATCTCCACAACACTTTTCAAATGATTTTCAAGTTCCTGGATCACAGACGTCCTGCCGACCTGGTCGTTTCTCCTCTTCTCCATAATCAAGTCCTCCAGACTCTGAAATTCGAGCACGTGTGTCTGTTTGTCTGTCATGAATATTTTCAACCTGTATGGTTGCTTTCCTATTCGTATTTCTCCTCCCATTTTGAACTCGCGCTTACCGAATCGACACCAAGCGGCGAAGCACTCCGAATTTCTCCAACTAAGCTCTCGTTCTTTTAAACCAACCTGTTCCATCGCGTTCTGCACAACCATATCAGGACCAAAGGGTTTGAACTTGTACAGTTCGTTTACAATCCGGCATTTTCTGCCTTGGCTAGCATCTATCAAAAAGCTGTTCTTGACTTCAGCGCGGTGCAAGTGCACGACCTGAAGGTCTCCTACGTACACGGCCCAGTGTGGGTACTGACCAGTTGCCACAAACTCCACTAAGTCACCTGCTTTGCATATGTTGAGTAAATTCTCTGGAGAATGCGTTTCGAGGTCTGAACTCTTCATGCTCTTGTCATATATGCATTCGTCTCGATTGTAAACCGCACACTCGACCTCGTTGCACTTGTCGTAGTGTTTCTCTTCCTGATTCTGGTCTCTGTCTGTTCCTTCGACGTTTTCCTCCAATTCATCGTCATCGTTCGAGAATATGTACGACACTCCGATCCGTGGACCTTCTTCGGTGTCCAACCCGTTTGGGTCCACTGTCGGAACTTCTGCATAACTTAAATGCGACAGCTTGTCCACTTGATTTCCCATGCCACTTCTGCTTTGAAATGTGATAGATGCTGGTGGAGGACTCGGCTCCACCTGTTACCACTGGGAAAGCGTTGCCATCTGCCAAACCGTAGGCACGACCGCACAAAAGTCACTAAAACCTTGCCAATAAGCTCGAATCCATCGAGAGCTGAAGGTCCCTCGACATACAAACAGTAGCTTTAATTTCCAAGTGGTTCCGTTTTCGACGCTGAAAGAGGGAAAAATCAGGCTTTTATTTCACAAAAGTCGTATCTTCGTCCAGGTGTAGCTTGGTTCTCAAACGTCACTTGATTTCACGCGCAAAAGTTAAAACGTTATCGGCTACTCGGTATTGTTACAAAAAGAGGCAGTACATGTGTTGCCCTTGGTTGAAAATGATGAACTGGTCCAATTATTACTTCCGAACTGTAGTCTGCATCAAGACCCGACACTGAACTGAGTGCGCGAACACGACTGCAGATCTCGCGCTTGGCACAGCTGCAGCTGCTCACACAAACGGATTCTCACTTAAAGCGAAAGAACACTATTTCAAAACGACACAATCAGACGTCACGTCAATCAGTCATGACAATCTATGTCAAGTCAACGGTAAATCACTTTAAATCCAGGTGAGAGAGCTCTTTTGTACATGTCAAGTGCAAACGCTGTATTTTTTGATTGCGGTAGGCTGCTGTGAAAATGGCATTCCAACCTACCCACCAATTCCAATCTACTGTAAAACACGAAACGCTGTTATGTTGAATGGTCATGGTGTTCAAATGGATGTACAGTACTACATTCCATGCATAGAGTGTCACGGTTATATAAATTATATTGTGTGACTATGGAAAGGAACTAAAGAAAAACGTGGCCTAATTTGAATAACCATTAGCAAGAGGAACATGTAGATGTACATACTAAAACTACAATTCTCTATGAATATTGGAATATGTTCAGGTAAGTTTGTAGTACAGAGGTTTACAATGTCACTGGCAGAGGAGACATCTCTGCTACAAGGATACAAACATCAGAGATAAACCGAAACCAATCAAACATGCGATTGCATCATGGCTATCAGGTTGGTTTCTGATTGGATGCTGTTTATCTTTGAGTTGCACATTCTGAGATGCAGACGTTGACTTCCTGTTGCTTTTGGTATTCCGCTGGAACATTGGTCAGATGGAAACATCCACAGTACACCACTCCGCCATCTAACCAAGTCAAGATGACAGAGATATGTTGTGTCATGCTCCGCCGCTATCAATTTCTTACTCAATTTCCTTACCTTCCACAGTCCTCCAGTGGGGGAGGAGGAGGGGGGAGGGGACTCCCTCTGACCTCTCTTGTTACCTGTCTGAAAAGGTCTGACACGTCCACCAAACCAACTCAGGTGATGCATTTATCCGTGTCACACAGAAACAACAGACAAACCGTGATCTGGTCAATGGCTGTGCCTGGATTTAAGAGGGCTCATATTTGGATATTTTTTTCTTCTTTTTTTTCCAGAATATGTGACCTCTTTGTTACGTTGGTATTTCAGTTCAAATCAACACAGGTTTTATGTTTGCCTAGCTTTCCGTTTGACAGGTAAGTGTTTGTGCTTGGTGTGTCTAAAGTGGAGTTTGATTTCAATTGCGGATGTCAGTGTCAGTTTACATTAACATTTTGCAGTGGGACTGTCATGGCACAAGTGGTCACAAGTGATAGCTGTAAATGGGTTAAAAATATATATATTTTTAGGAGAATTCTTTTTTTTAAAAGGTTGAAAAAATATTTTTCATGCTGTATATTGAGAGCTAGTATGAGTAACCACAGTAGGGTTCAGGCATGTGGCACTTAAGATTAGCAGGGGGTGCATTTGGTGGCAAGGCCCAACACAGCCATGCCCTGAAATGTATTGATCTACATCAGGGGTGTCCAATCCTGGTTCTCGAGGGCCACTGTCCCGAAGGTTTTAGATGTTTCCCTGCTCCAGCACACCTGATTCTAATGAATGGTCATCACTAGGCTTCCACAGAGCTTGATAATGACCCATATATTAGAATCAGCTGTGCTGGAGCAGGGAAACATCTAAAACCTTCAGGACTGTGGCTCTCAGGCACCAGGGTTGCCCACCCCTGGTATATAGCGATATATTCATCCATCGTCTACTGCTAATCTCCGGGAGGGATTGCAGTGCCACTTGTACCCATTTAGGGGTCACGGGTGACTGGAGCCTAACCCAGTAGCTTTCGGGCCATAGTGATGTATCCACCCCTGGTATATAAGCAATATATCCCCCCCTGGTATATAGCGATATACCCACCCCTGGTATATAGCGATATACATCTGTGGATGTATCTGTTAAAAGCCACAGCGATCCTTTTAGTTACCTTTCCATTGGCATAACTGTAATGGTCACGCTTGACATTTCAAAGGTGAAGAGTTTGATCCTGGGTGCTGATGAATGTCAGCCAAGATTAGCATCTTCCAACCTGTATCTAGACACAAGAGGTCACCTATTTTAATAGCTGTCATCAGATTGACATTTTTTATTTTTTGGAAAAAAAAAAAAAAAAAAAGTTGAGAAAAAGATTTATGGAAAGTTGAGTCAAAAACAGAATCTTCATGTTTCTTGTCTGTTGTATTTAAAATCAATCGGCATCAATCAGCGTCATGTCAGTTGGAAAAGTTAGAGGACACACAGACTTGGATGCGTCACTCATTTATCGCATTACATAAGATGTCCTAGTTGCTGAAATGAGAGGAAGTGACATGCAGTTGACGCCCAGCCCCTGCCTGTGCCGATGATTGTCAAGCGCTAGTATCCTCAGATGGAGTGACCCAGTTTGTGCCCTCAGTGGCCCCTGGTGATACTGTATAATTTGCAGCGCTGGGAGATTGCAGGAACAGACGGATGTAGTCAATTAGGCTGGCTACATGTGACTGAGGGAGACGCAGCAGGGGGCCATGCTCGACCCTGCAATCACAACTCTTCTACCTGGAGTCAATGCCTCTCTCCATCCACTCAAACGTGACTGGTTGGTTTAAAAAAATGACTAGGAGGTGGAGCAAAACACCAGGCATTTTAAATGATTATTATTGAGGAAAGGTGTGTTTGTATGTGCACTTTGTTGCACCTGAAGAGACGAAATGATAACCCCCAGTTCTTGAGTTTTGGCTCTTGATATAGAAAACACAAGAACCGATTTTGCCAAGACTGAAGGTAAGAATTTGTGGCTAAACTAGCATCCTAGGAGGCATTATTGGGTTATGGTAGCCCGCAGTCAAAAAAAATGATTGACATATGGTTCATCTAATAACCTGCCAAGTATTTTTGAAATGTGTTCATGAAAGTGGGAGTAGGAATATCTGTACCCAATCAGGAGGGTCAGGTTCATTTTCCCAGAGCCCTAAGAAGCAGAAACGCACACAGACACACAGAAACTCATTGAGTTCGTCAAGGCGATA
>BROE01000011.1:11641822-11682766 GCA_036571765.1 Plecoglossus altivelis | reverse complement strand
CTGATCTAGCTCAGAACTAGAAGTCTGCCTGATCTAGCTCAGAACTAGAAGTCTGTCTGATCTAGCGCAGAACTTGTCTCTCGGACGAGCGCCATCGCTTTTCGTTTACAAGGTAATCGAAAAATCAAGGTCACGTCCCCTGCAGCTGACGGTATTTCCAACGTGCCCGTGACCCAGCTCTGCAGTCTCCATTAGATCAGAGAGTTTTTAAATTGTTGTTGCGCAACACAGTTGTGGACAAACCCCCCCCTCCCCCCTCCCCTGGGGAGCAGAGGGACCGTGACAAGGGACGTCCCCCAGCTGTACACACACACACACATTGCTGGGATCAGGAGAGGAACATTTCTGCTCATTTAGATACGCTTGATTTGACTTCCCCTGTTTGCAGACATGGCAAAGGTGTGTCCTTGGATATTGGTTTCATTGTGCTGGGGAACACGAATTCAACACACCTAAATGTGTGTTAGTACATATTTGACCCCAAGAGGAACGTAATACAAGATATGGGGCTAATAATGTTATAAGGCAGTAAAATAAAAGATGCATAAAAAAGTTAAATAAAAGTTAAAATAAACACAAGAAAACAATATATTTGGTCTTTGGTGTTCCCTCAAACTGAGAGAGAAATGTTTGATTGCAGTGATTTTACAGAGGTTCATATGGTCACATTGTAACCTATCACTGTTGTGTTTTAGAACAAAACACCTTCTACTTGCACACTATATCTCTGGAAACCATAATCATAACACAGCAAGTAGAATAAAACGATTTAAAAAAATCTAATATAAGTACATACTGGTTCTCTATGAGTAAATGGTGGGCCTGCATAGTCGTATGCAGTATATGGTCTTCAGGCTGTTATGCTTCGTTCTGTACACATTATATTGATCCACAGGGTAGAGTGCCACAAAGTGCAAATAAAAGAAGAAAAAAAAAAGAAAAAAAAGTGATGTTGTCTTTCCTGGAACTTCAATGTGTAAACAAGGCAGTTCGTTTAAATATTTGTGCAAAGGAATCATGCAACAGATATCTGAATGGGTGTTTGTGTGCGTGTGGGCGGAGTCACAGGCCTGATCCAGCTACAGGGTTGGTCCTATGCATCTTTTAACCAGGTTTCCCAAGAGTCTGTCAACGAGTGTCAGTGTCAAGGTCAATTTCAGACTTTTTTTGAGTGTTTTTGTCAAGAACATCTAACAAACTCAGAATTTAGGCAAAAGTACGGAAAACATCCATTGATATCGTACACATCGGGGTACTGCGTGACACCTGCCACAGAAGAACGAAACTAAACGCTGTTCGCTTCCGATCGTGTCTGTTTTTGTTGTTTTTGTGTAACGTTGTCAGGTTAGGTTGTTGCACCAGTACCACTTGAACAAACCACCACAAACTGGGCTTGCAACGCCACAGCTAAAGTTCACACTGGCTTTATATCAACACAAGCAATCACATACTGTAGTGGCTTGAGAGAGTTGGTGTTGAGGGACTGGTGGGAGGGGTGTGTGGGGGGTGATTGGTGTGGTCTTACAGGCAGGCGTAGAAGCAGGGGGCGGGGTTTGTGTGGGCGAGGAGTTCCTTCCTGTTGTGCAGGTGTGGGGAGGCGGAGCTTAGGCTTGTTGGTCCTTCTGCAGGGCAGAGATGTGTAGAGGGGGCGGGGCCCGGCCAGACCACTCCCTCAGCGTGCCGTCTTTGAAGAGCAGGTTGAGGGCAGGCAGGGGCACACCGGTCTCTGCAGGCGGCTGGCTGAGAGGGCCTGATACTCCGCTGTCTGGGTCTGCTGCTGGCTGACTGCCATCCTGGGGTGGTGGTGGGTAGGGAGAGGGGGAGGTGGGGAAGGAGAGGGAGAGGTGGGGAAGAAGAGGGGGAGGTGGGGAAGGGGAGGTGGGTAAGTAGAGGGTGAGGGTGGGGTGGTTAGGGGGAGGTGGGTAGGGAGAGGGCGAGGTGGTTAGGGAGAGAGGGAGGTGGGTAAGGAGAGGGTGAGGGTGGGGTGGTTAGGGAGAGAGGGAGGTGGGGAAGGAGAGGGGATAATGGGAGGGTGATGACACACAGTACAAGGCCTGTGTCACTAGTCAGGATTAAATCAATTCCCTTAAATGAATTCTGTGGTTTTCAGATGCTACTTTGGCGAGGACATGAGCTATTCTAAGTCATTCTATTCTTACTAATTCTAAGTAAGTACAAGTGAAAAGTGCAAAGTCATGTGGCATTGTGAAAACATGTTCTGGTTCCAGACAGTCAGTCTCTAAGATGGAACTCAGAAAAAGAAAACTCACCTGGAACGACTGAACAAAACTCAACACCTTCAGTGACAGCTTGCGGCTAGAGTAAAGTAACTCTTGAAGGCTGAAATAAACGTGTAAAAAAAACAAAAACAAAAATCAACATTTTCCACCTTATAGACAGGATCATTTGAAAGTGAGCAGGCCAGTGGGAGGTTATTTAGCCACCTGTCTCTGCTGCAGAGCTTGTGTGAGGTGATCTTCCGACACACTTTGCGGTTGAGCTCCGAGCTGAAGAGAGGCATTCCAAAAGACAACTCCAGGGGCACCCACTCGTCCTCACTAAATGATGCTGCGTGTGTGTGTGTGTGTGTGTGTGTGTGTGTGTGGTAGAGAGAGCAAGAGAGACAGCGAGAGCGTGCGTGTGAGAGAGAGCGTGCGTGTGTGTATGAGTGAGTTAGTGAGTGAGAGAGAGAGAGCGGGCGTGTGAGAGTGTGTGTGTGTGTGTGTGTGTGTGTGAGAGCAAGAGAGAGAGAGATTGTGCGTGTGAGTGTGTATATGAGAGAGACAGCGTGCGTGTGTGAGAAAGTGTGTGTGAGAGAGAGAGAAAGAGACAGACAGAGAGATGGAGGGATCAAAGTACACGTTTACAAAGCAGGCAAATCATCCAGTCAAACAAGTGACAGTAAAAAGCTGGATAAGACCCATTCAGTCCACAGATGAGCCTCTTTCCAGGTCGAGGCATCGCTCCTCCCAGACCATGAGACTGTACCTGGCTCAGACTCTCATCTGAGGGCTGACTAATGACTTACCTTCTGAGCCCTTCCCTTTGCCCTCTCCGTTCTCCTCCGTGACCAGCTCAAAGGACTCCGTGCTCCCGTTAGTGTCGAAACCTCCACCCAGGTGAGTGTCTCCTGAACCCAGGGAGGGGGAGAAGAGGAGAGAGAGACAAGAGGAGAGACGAGGAAAGGAGGAGAGAGAAGAGGAGAGAAGAGAAGAGAAAAGGAGAGACGAGGAGAGGAGAGAGAGGTCAAGTTAAGGTCACAATCTGTGGCTCTTTCAAAAAGCCAAAAGAGATTAGACCAAGCCATACTTTAAAAAAAGTCTATTTTTTAGTTATTCACACCATGATATCTTTATAGCAAGTGGGGGGGAGGAATTCCTTCCCCAAACGGACAAAGTTGCATTTCCTTAGATCAAACCTGCCAATCCACTGCCGGTACATTGGAGCTCAGTCTTTTGTGTTGGCCTCATTCCAGCTGCTGCATTTTATCTCATTCTGAGCAGCTGGGAAGCTCCATCCTGCATTATATCAGTACGAACTGTAGCGTCTCTACCAGGAGTAGCGGAATTGATCTTCTCTAGATTGATCTTCTTCACGTTAAACAGTAAGTTTAGATCCTATGAGTTTGATCCTCCTTTAGTAGCGAAGTTTATGTTTATTTGCACTAAATAAACATGAATTGAACATAACTGGTGGCGATAGTTATCAGATTTTCTCCATGAATGTGCAGCTGGGTAGGACTCCAGGTGTGTGTTGGTCTCTCTGTCTCCATGCCAGTAGGAGTCATTGGGTTTCAATGCATGTAATATTGTGAGTGTGTGTGATTCCCTCACCCCTGCAGTCGTTGGCGTCGCTGCCCCTGCGACGGTGCCTGTTGTTGGGGTTGAGCATGGTGACGTAGCCACACTGGTGCTCCAGGTCCACCTTCTCCCTGAGTGTCCGCAGGGCCTTGTGCACGCACATGTTGGAGCTGGAATACTCTGCACATACGGAAGACAGTTAGTCACCAACACCTTCTCCCTCCCTCGCCTTCTTCCTCCCACATCTTCTCCCCCCCTCGCCTTCACCCTCTCCCTCCCACGCATTCTCCCTCTCCCTCCCTTTCACCCTCTCCCTCCCACGCATTCTCCCTCCCTCGCCTTCACCCTCTCCCTCCCACGCATTCTCCCTCCCACATCTTCTCCCTCCTTTGCCTTCACCCTCTCCCTCCCACGCATTCTCCCTCCCCTTCCCTTTCACCCTCTCCCTCCCTCGCCTTCACCCTCTCCCTCCCACGCATTCTCCCTCCCTCGCCTTCACCCTCTCCCTCCCTCCCTCCTCCCTTGCATTCTCCCTCCCAGGGGAGGGGATCCCTTCAGGAAGTGTTTCTTGTCTTCCTTGAGGGTTTAGGGTGGTTGAGGGGCAGTTCTATGGGCGTATGTGAAGCCCTCTGTGACATTGCTTGTTAAAAGGGGCTATACAAATACATTTTGATTTCTTTTTTGACGTCTCTCCCTGGAGTTGACGTCTGGGAAGGCTTTTGTGCTCTGAAGCGGTGTGTGATGACAAGTCTTTGTGCCTTTCTAAAAAAGGTCTACACAAATCGAATTCGCTTTGATGGTACATTTTGTTGGTGACAAGCCAAACAGCCTTTGCCGAATGAGATGAACCGAGGAACAGCAGATGGGACACGCACGTGCGTGCAGACGACCTGTATCCCTGCCCTGGAACACAAATCAAGCGCGCCTAAGCATTCGACAGCATTTGCAGCAGGTGTTTGAGTTTGTTACTACTGTTTGGCTAACCCAATAGCCTTACACCTAGGTAGTAATTAACTCGAATCTGTCTGGTTAGCTCCTCTGGGGATTGATAGCCTTCCTTAGTCACGACAAGCAACCTGATCTTCACAGAGTCGCCTGCAGATAACGTGATATAGACTGCCAGCCTGTGGTTTCCTGACAGAGAGCGTACCTCCTTTCAGGTCCTCCTCGTCGAAGGGAAAGGGGATGTGGATGGTGTCCCCATGTCCCTGTATCCCATGACCCTACACACACACACACACACACACACACACGAAGAAACCGACTTCAGAGGGAGATTAAGATGCAAGCATTTGCACACCAAAAAAAGGCTACATGCATTCAATCCTCCTACTTTTGTGTATGTGTATATTTGTGTGTGTGTGTGTGTGTGTGCGCGCGTCCACACCTGGATGAGGACAGCAGAGTGGGTCAGGGCATCATTAAGCATAGTTAGCACGTTGGAGGTTGAGACCACGCCGGGGTCATGACCCCAGGAAGTGATCAGCAGCCTGTCGTAAACCTACAACACACCGAACACATAACCGTCACTCAAGTAAATAACAAATATCTTAAAACCATTTCAGATTGGGACAGAGTTCAAAATATATAAGCTCTGTTTTCAAAGTTTAAAACACACACAACCTTTTTTATATTCATTGTAAATCATCCCTTGTACCATACATGGCATCTCCTTACAGCGTGTCTCACACCGAAACATGGATCTTTGACAGCAGACATCAAACACAAACCTGGAAGATTTCTGGAAGCTTCCGGAGGCGAGAGCCCTTGGATAGCAGCAGAGAGGGCGGACCCTGGCCGGTCACATGGTACAGGTAGAGCTTGAACCAGATGGAGCTGATCTCAGGGATGGCTGGGCCTATGTGCTGGAAGAATGCACACACACACACACACACACACACACACACACGCACAAGCACACACACAGAGATCAGTTAGACAAGTAAAACACCACACAGCCACCATCCAAAAAACAGCCTCCCACATGGGCGGGGTGCCCCACACACACACACACACACACACACACACACACACACACACACACACACACACCACAGGCCTGTGGAATGACTTTGTGTGCTGTGTTGACCCCAGAGGGTGGAGCTGTTGGCTCCAGTATGTTAGTTCGCAGGAGAGGAAAGAGGGAAAATAAACAAAAACACAAACAACAGGACCAGGAGGCGCAGCCAGGGAACACTGGAGCGGAGAAGAGAGAAGCCCTTTCTGTTGTTTACTTCCAGGTTCCTGTCTCTCTATCCCTTCAAAGGCTGCCTCCTGATGGGCGGAGCTTGGAGGCTGGCCAGGTGCTGGGAGAGCCTGTGGAGGCTCGGGTGTGGAGGAGGTGGGGGGGGGTATCTCAGGCTGTGCCTTCATGCAGCGCTTACGCATGCACACACGCGCACGCACATCAGACACAGAGCAGGTAAACTCACGTGCACGCACACACACGCACGCACGCACGCACACACATCAGACACAGAGCAGGTAAACTATCGTGCATGCACACGCACACACACACACACACACATCAGACACAGAGCAGGTCAACTCTCATGCATGCACACACACATCAGACACAGAGCAGTAAAAAAATCATGCACACACACACACCAACAGAAACTGCAAAGGGATAGGTACACAAAGCAACCCAACACACAGTGCCAAACGCGCACACACTAATTAGACAGATGCGCGGAACGGGAAGGTGGAGTGAGGCAGGTTACCTGGGGTGTGCAGCTGCTGATTGGCCGGATTTCGTTGCTGAGCGGCGCCATGGAGACCAGCAGTTTGTAGTTCTTGTTGAGAACTCGGCTGCAGGTAGCCTGGTCCAGACCCAGCAGACTCTCACAGCGGAGCAGGTCCAGAGGAAGGCCTGGAGGACAGAAAGCAGACGTTCACAAGGGGAGACGGTTGGAAGGGGGGGGTTAAGGACCCTGATGACCACAGCGGAAACACATGCACACGTACACACACACACAGACACACCCACAAACACAGATACACATAGACACACAAAGACACACCCACACACACAAACACACACCCACACAAAGACACACCCACACACGGATGCACACAGACACACACACCTTGAGCTAAAAGCCCAACTGCTATTTCAGCGTGGTGAAGGATTCTAGGTGACTGCTTCTTAGTAGTTATTCATATCCAACTCAGATCATTTCCTGTACATTCTCCTCTCTCTATCTTACACTTCCTATCTCTCACTTTTTAAAATAAAGGTTTGACTATAATGATTGTGTCCATTTTTCCTGTTTCTCTCTTTCACCATATCTGTCCCAATGACCCATGTCCTTATTGCATCACATGATAGGCTATATCAACATTCTATCTGGTACCAGGGGGTGTGAGTAAGGTCAGAGGTCAGAGGTCAGGAGGGGTTACCGATGTTGGGCAGGTCAGGCCCCTGGTCGGAGGTGAGCTCCTTGTTGTATCGCAGGAAGAGGATGGTGTTCCTGAGGGTCAGTGCGTGGTCGAAGTATCTCTGGGCCTCTCCCTCTGCTGTGCTCTCCACCTGACGGGAGAGAGAGGACCTCCAGGTCAAGCTGTGTGTGTATGTGTGCACATGCAGGGCACGAAGCTCCCGTTCCACCATATCCCAAAGACGTATGGGGATGCTGGATGTGCATCCCACAAATCTCCATCAACTGCAAGATGCTATCCTATCAATATGGGCCAACTTCTAAAGACTGCATTCAGCACCTTGTTGAATCAATGCCACGTAGAATTAAGGCAGTTCCGCAGGCGAAAGGCGGTCAAACACAGTATTAGTATGATGTTCCTAATAATTCTTTAGGTGAGTGTATGTGTGTGTATGTGTGTGTGTGTGTGTGTATTGGTTGCATCTATGGCTATTGCCTCTGGCAAAGTGACGCCCAACAGCTCCCCTACGCCAACACAGCATGCTTTCCATAACGGTGTTTTATAAGGGCTCACACTGCTTCATAAGGGTTCAGAGCTTCATAAGGCTTCATAGTGCTTCATAAGGGTTCAGAGCTTCATAAGGCTTCATAGTGCTTCATAAGGGCTCACACTGCTTCATAAGAGTTCATAAGGACACACCTTCTCCAGCTCAGCCAGGAAGCTGTCCAAGGTCTCGTCTGACAGCTTCCCCACCTCGAACATGGTCACCGCGTGGCTCTTTAGGTTCTGAGAAACACACACACACAAACCACACACACACACACTCACACACACACCACACACACACATACAACACACACAACACACACACACACACACCACACACACACACACAGTTGTACCTACAGCATATAATGAATCAAATTATAGTGACAGGACTGTGGTTTCTAGCAGCTAAGAAACCAACACACACACTTCTCCCTGTAGACACTCACAGGCGACAGGTTGCCCATCATGAGAAAGGCGGTGAGGGTGGAGTCAAACAGGAAGGCGATCCTCTTAGTGGGCGGAGCTGGGGCGCTTAGGCTTCCCACGCTGGCTGTGTCTGCGGCAGAGAGAAAACTACATGTCCCATAATGCCTCTGGGTTGGCCCACAGGCCTACCCATGGGGTTCCATTAGGCAGCATGTGCCTGGGTTTATAGTGTACAGTAAAGAGGGACAACATTGGTTTTGCACATGCTCACACGCACACATACACCCCAAAATGGCACAGCGGTAACCAATTACTAGTATAATCATATATAGTGACTGGTATAGCATGAAATATATTATCAACACAACAATAACACATTTAACTTAATATTTCACAATCTTGGCTATGTTCAACATGTTGTAAAGTGGGTGTTGAATTTATCCACCAGGATGGGGCGGAGGTACCTTGGTCCTCCAGGCTGGTGGTGTCTGTGTCAGTAGCTGAGGAGCCCCCCTCCATGACGGGGCTGCCCTGCTCCCACGACAGCAACATTTTCTGAGGGTCCATGGTAGTCCTACCACAGCCACACAACACATCTTAGCGCTCAGTCTGTCTGTGCGGAAGTCCTCCTTCAGATGGAATCAATTTGTTCTAAAACGTTTTTGTTTTTTTTGTTTTTTACTGTTGTTGTTTTTGTGCCAGGCCTGATAACACATTAAATGCAAGGACAGAACGCAACTAGAGGTGAAGTTCTCTGCCGACAACACAGGAAAGGCCTGAAATATATCTCTGCGAAAATGGCTGGCGTTAAGAAGGTTTGAGTGGGAGGTGTGAGGTAGCGTACAGGTGTCTGAAAGGAGAACTGACTGCGGTGATGATGGGGCATTTTGCCTCAAGTACATAAGTGCAAATATGTTATGCACTCGATGTTTTTATTTATTTATTTGGGGATAAGGCAAACGTAAATGCCAAGTGTCGAAGCAAGAACAAGCCGTTAGAAAGGATGGATGTTCAGATAAACGAACAAAAAACGATAGTGATAATTATTATAATTATAGGCAGATGCGCTTTGAGTTCAAAAAAGAAAAGAAAAAGGAAGCTAAATTGCTGTTGAAAAGGCTTGAGCTCTGATGTCGTTACTGTGCACCGAGCCCATCTCCTGAGGGGTACAAAGTTGTCGGGCAAGATGGCCTAAAGGTTGGAAACCGCTTGAGGAAAACAACATTTACCTATCGCAACAAAGTCTAGACAGCCATGAGCATGTTAGCAGAAATACCTCAACCTGCGTGATGTTCTCGAACCATCTGTTCCTGCTAAACACGCATCCCCGTGCAACAGACGCTGCAGCGCGGCCACTGCCAGCTATGCTAAAGAAAAGCTAGCAATTAGCTGGCGCGGGTGGCCTGTATACATAGCTCTACATACTTATAGGCAGGGTAGGCAATGTTCAGAAGCACTTTGTCATATTTGCCGAAAGTAACTTCGCGTCTTGACAGCAGCCTATATATCTATAGGTTTGACGGTAGTTTTGAAATCGTTCTGACATTTATACCTTAAAAGGAGCGGGTTTAGCCCATTCATATTGGCCAAACTCGCCTATAGAGAGGAAGTAAGTGAGCTGTACTCATAGACTTGGGTAGAGTCTCCGTTTGAAATTAAAATATAAAAAAAACTGTTCTGATTGTAAATGTTGTAGTCTTGCTTCCACCTTCATCTGAATTCAACAGGTGTACATTTTTCTCGACAGATGGATTCATGTACGCATGAAAACAAGTAAAGAGACTAAATTATGGTGTGGGGGAAAAAAAACGGCATATGGTCAAAATGCCTACTTGAGTCTGTTGACAGACGGGGCGCTTTTCCAGGTGGGGTGGAGAAGATCCGAACTGAACGCATGGCCCTTCTTCAGAGCAAAACCCAGCCGACAGTACATGGACACTGCATTCTGATGGAACAGAGTAGAAATCGCATTAACAGAGCATACAGTCCAAATTTGCTCAATGTCATAGGTAACCGGACAAAGCGTTATCAAAGTCTATTTGCGCTCTTATTAGACTTGCAATCCCATGTATCGTTGCGCTGTATTCACGAAGGCGAATGAACCTTTTATTCACAATGCCCGTTATATAAATCCAATCCAATTTAAACTCAATCTTTTTTGAGATTTAAAAAAACAGAGAAAGGGAAATTTTGACTGGTATTTTACTAGTCATAGCAGGACTGAATGGTCTTTGAAAATGTCTGCTTTGCACGGATCATTTTGAACAAGCATTAAGGAAAAATCTCTGACACCCAAACCATTTTAGTTCAAGGTACTTCCCCGCTGTGTCACATTCAATGTTACTATTAAAGACCAAAAAGAACATTTCATCAAATATCCCTGAAGTACAGCACTTAAATAACAGGAAGTGACATTCAAGGAGAAGAGCGCACGTCTCAAAGTCTCACTGCTAACTCCATTTCCCCTGAGGTAGTTTGCTGTCTCGAGGCAGAGTGAAAGGAACTGGGGGGAAACTAGGTCGGAGATTTGATCCAACTCAAACACAGGCTTCAACCTCATAGCCTCCTCGGTCGTCAGGCTGTGATGCCATGAGACGCTTTGAGTGCTCGTGTGTGCGATTATATCATGCATGCATGTGCCTTTTGTACATGATAGAATAGCCAATACATTTGTTTATGATCTGTTTTGCCTTGTACATTAAGACAGCAATTTATACAGAAACTCACTTTCACTCTGGGCAATAGCAAAGTGCTCCATAAAAACCTACAGCGAGTTTGGTTCTAGATCCCTTCCTGACTGCATTGGAACCTTTCAAATTGCCTAACCCTTTTGTTAACATCAATTTATGAGACAGAGTCAGATTTGTCATAGACTCAAATGGTGTCACTTAATATTGCAACTTAGGGAAACTTCAAAGAGGGGTCAGTCCTGGTACTCTCTGCCCCCTGTCTGGCCTCTACCCCCCACCACACGGACAGGAGAACCCACCTTCACAAGACCCAAGTCGATCTCCAGCACGTTGGCAAGCTGAAATGACAGAGTGAGGTAGAGAGACAAGTAGACAGAGAGAGAGAGACAGAGAGAGAGAGATAAAGACACAGAGAGAGAGAGAAAGAGACAGGGAGAGAGAGACAGAGCAAGAATGCGAAAGAGAGAGAGAGACAGAGCAAGAGAGAGACAGAGCGAGAAAGAGAGAGCGAGAAAGAGAGAGCGAGAAAGAGAGAGCGAGAAAGAGAGAGCGAGAGGAAGACAAACAAGAGAAGGTCAAAAGAAGCGGATGAGACAGTTGTGACATCACTTCCCTTTGCCTCAAAAGCAAACAATAAGACAAATGATTGTTTACAGGATTTGGATCGAAAATCAAGCGTGTTGTGCAAAACTCTGCCCACCTCTGACACGTTGGTCTGCTCGTCAATGGAGACAAATATTTTGTAGAGGAGAGTCTCAAAATAATCGCCTTGAACTCTGTTCATCACAAACCCTTCAAGTGGTGGCACTGAAACAGTAGATAACATGAGCATGGTACAACAATCGGAATAGAAGGACCCAAATTTAAGGTGTAAAAAAACAAACAAAAACAAATTCTAGCTATTTGTCAAAAATGTTTTTGCATCCCCTTAACATTTGGCTATTTGTTGTGATACATTTGTAATTGGATCAAATGGCCATTCCCCCCCCCATTTATTTACATTTATTTAAAGTCAGCTTGGAAAGTGAAAACATGCTTTTAGGAATGTTAGCACATTCATGGAAAATCTAAAACTGATGTCATTTACATCAAGTATTCAGAATCTTGTTGTGAGAAATAGTGGACAGGTGCATCTAATTTGCTTCACTTATCCTTAAAACCTGTACAGATGACAAGTATGGCCATGTAAATAAATGCTTATACTTTTTCTGACATTCTAAAACGTTTCTCAGAAATGAAGTGTAGATGAATAGCTTAATAAACAACACTTATCAATTCACAATTTATAACACAGAAAATAGTGCTAAAAGAGCTCAAAGAAGGGAACTAAAAAGCTATCCACATTTACCCTGTTCACAGCCAAATGGATCAGTAATGTTGCCATTACCTCAATGACAAAGAGTAGGCTGTCATTTACCCATAATCATCCGTCATCAAAGCCCTGGACTGGGCTGTGAAATAAAGACGGACTGCTTTCTAGCTAGAACTCTTGACGGGACATTGACATAAAACAAGACAGGTGGTGTGCGCGCGCACACACACGCACGCACGCACGCACGCACACACACACACACAGACAGACAGACACACAGACAGACACACAGACAGACACACAGACAGACACAGACACACACACACCTGAGATGCAGCTGTCGTCAGATATAGGAACATCCAAGTAGATGTAGCCTCTGTTGTATAGACCTAAGGGACACAGAAGAGAGTCAGACTGGGGATGTTTTGAACTGTCAGTCAAATGCTAATCAACAAAAGGAAGAAAAACGAATCATCTCGTAAACGTACCAAAGCTTAATTTCATTTCACAACAAAGCTTACAAGCTTTGTTGCTACATGCAAATGAAAGTTGGAAAGCCCGGCACAATGGATTCAACTACCTGCTGTATCTTTCAAACAGAGCTTGTAAAATTCCCACAGGGAAAAGCTAAATTTAATTTTAATGTGAAAACCCCCCTCAAAAAAACAGCAAAAAAAAGAAACGTTCACATTTTCTGAAACTGCTGCTGTTCCAGATTGCAGCCCTGCAGCCTGTGGTCTGATCTGACCTGCCACTGACTATCTCATGAAGCCTAATCAGAGCTACGGCACCAGTAACTGTCATGCCAGAGAGACAGCTATTCACTGGAAACTGTTCTTCAATAAAACTCAGTTGAACTGTTCACCCAGGCAGACATAGATAAAGACACCAACACTGTTTTTGCCAGAAGGGAGGAGGAGGAGGGGGGGGGTTAGGTGTCAGAGGTGGAGGAGACAGTGCTTACTAAGAACAACATTGTATTCCATTGATCCGGCCAGCTGAGGTCCAGAATCTATCATCTTATCGATGGCCTTCCTTTCAGCTGTAGAGCAGATCTGTAATCAAACACAACAACACACAGCTGCTGTCATTTCAAGTGTGTGTGTGTGCGTGTTTTTTTTTTTTTTTGTGTGTGTGTGTGGCAGATGAACAGTAGAGGGAAGAAAAGCACCAAATATCAATGAGACAGAAGTCAATAATAGACAAAAAGCAACAACAACTATAATGAGATGTACGCTTGATTTCTCAGGGTTGCTTTTGGTCCTGCGCGATTGTGCAAATTCATCAATCTTTATCAATTGATTTTGTGTACCAATCTGCGCTGTCTCGCCCCCCTCGCCCTGCTGCCCCTATGTGTAATGCATGATGATAGGGAAGACCAACGTTTAAAACACCGAAAGCACGTTAGCAAACGGCTTCAGGCTCTCCAAGCAGCGCAGCTGAGTACAGCTCAGCTCTTAGTAGGCGTCGATCGAGCGCATCAGGAAGCGTGTTTTGCGCGTGTCCAAACAGCGCTGAGCGACGTGGGCTGGACAGAGCAGGCAAGGACGGTGACAGTACCCTGATGTCGTCCTCTGTGATGTAGCCAGTCTGAGCCACCCACCAGGGCTCCACTGAGATTTCCACTGGCTTGGATGGAAGGAGGTCTCGAGCCGATTTCCTGCGGAAGAATTTCTGATGGAAACAAAACCAAAAGGCGGGCGATGTTGGCGAGGTCATGTATGGATGCGAGTAGTCGGAGGGCAAACGTTTAATATTTGTAGCGGTTTGTACTGTCTATCAAATTCTGAGCGACAAAGTTCACATCTTTTTAATAATAGGCATAAAAAGGTTTGATGGAAAATATATACATATAAAATCTGTCTATTTACTACACGTATATTGAGTCTATTCGAGTAAATCATGGAGATTATTGTTGAACCTTTATACAATCCTTGCACCTAGATCAGTGGTTCTTAACCTGGGTTCGATCGAGCCCTAGGGGTTCGTTAAGTCAGTTTCAGGGGTTCGGCGGAGGTCAAGACACACACCTGACTCATGATTATATGAATTTCAGTTTTCCAATTAAGAAGGGTTTGGTGAATGTGCATACGAAACTGGTGGGGTTCAGTACCTCCAACATGGTCTAGAGAACCACTGGTCTAGAGGCACGTGAAATATGGCACACGAAAACAGACGGTGAGTGGTTGACAAATCGTCGTTCTTACTTTGGATGATCTGCACTGGTTCATCAAGTCAATGTACTGGTTTCGTCCTATGCCCATTAGCCGTAGACCTAAGGTGGGGTAAGAACACCAATTCACACTCCTCAACATCTGAGAACAGTTTCTCTAAGGGTTAACTTGGTTCAGAAGAAGTTCGGAAAAAATGCTGGCCTTTATGGAACTGAAGGCACTCTTTTGCTCTCAAGGAGTCTCCACAAACCTCTCTCTCGACTGTGGTTGTTAACTTCCTGGGTATATTCTACCTTTGTCACACGTTACTTTTCACTGATTTGACCATTTTGCAGAAGCAAATGGCCGAGGAAGACATCCTGATTAGTCTCTGCCTACCCAGGCTCAGCTAAGCAAAAGGCAAATTGGAAAAGAATTGCTTTTCCTGAAATGTCTACAACTTGAAACAGTCTGATGCACCAGCGAATGAATCATCTAAACCTTGCCCCCACCCACACACAGTCACGCACTAAATTGACCCTCCCTTCCCCATCTTTGAGGCCCTGCAGTGTGATAATGCCTGCGCTGTGGTGAAAACTAGGCAGGGAGTCTGCAATCAAGCTCAAAGCTTTAAAAGAGAAGTTCAAATAGTGATGCCAGTTGCTGCCCCTAATCAAGGTGTGAGTGAGTCGTCAAAAGATCACCGCAGCTCTATTCTTCCCAGAGATAAGAGCAGAGAAGCCTGTTGATCCTTGGTCTGGCGGCCTGTAGGCGGCGGCCTCCCAGGCAGTCACATGGGACACATCTCTATCCACCCATTGGCTGAATTCAACCTAGTTGAATCCGACGGCTAAATGTAACGGACCCTTGCAAAATGACCGCACATTTGGAAATGTCTGTTTTGCGACAGTGATTTGGGTTTGTCAAAGCAAAATGCTGGCTAACTACTACTGTAAGTATGAGACACATAGGTTGTTAATCAGATAAGGATAATTGGCTAGCTAGACTCACAATCAGCAGCAGTGAAGTTGGGCAGGGAGTCGTAACTTTTCTCGCTGTTCATGATGTCCTAGAAGAGGGAAGCAATCACAAAGAAAGCAAAGAGAAAACATTAAACTAATTTCCCTCCTTGTGCTACCATTTCCTTAGCTTTGATTAATTGTGAATAGATAAAGTCGCAGAGCTAATTTCCAACTTCCCATTTTCACTAAGCACATAAAAGGGATTATCAAAGTATGTCATATCCCTCCTTTAGCCATTTAGATGGTTTGGCAGAATGTGACTGCTAGCGAGAAAGCAAATCTTTCTCTTTTTTTAAAGTCCCCACACAGAAGGAATAATAAAAAAACTGTCGGTTTTGTGTTCAGGGCAGCATTACAATGAAAATAGATTCCCCAATCTTTAAATCAGTTTGTTATTCACTCACATAAAATCAACCTCAACGGCTGCAATGGAACTAACCAACCTTCCAATGAGTCTCACAATCTAGACCTTAGAACTCGTTACCAACGAGTTTAACAATTCAGATATGACAGCCGGTCTGAAAAACACCGTTTACGTATTCAGTTACAGTACATAATAGGCACGCGCGCACGCGCACGCGCGCAAAGAACTTGGATTGACAAAGTCCACCAAGCGATCACGTGACACGCTGAGAAGGTCGGGCGAGAGTAAGAATGACTTCAGACGCCTTGTAAGCCGAGGACGGTACACGTTCGGTTACAATACTAAACACAACAGCATTGTGAACGCACATGAATAATCTTTACAAGTAAAAACCTTCTCCCGAAAGACCTTTTTGTTACGCCGACCTTTTACCAATAGTCTTTTTCCTGTGGTGCAGAATATTGTGTTGACTAAACAGCCTAGCCCTGAAACTATTTTTTCCACACCTGCTTCGTGCCAGTAGCACTTGGCACAGCTCGTGAGTGGCAGTTCCAAAAAAACTTTAACAAACACAGCATACGTACAAGCGCGAGGGGAGGACAACACGCAAATATGGGGATTAAAAATGTGAAATGACAACCCATGCCAGATTGATTATCTTCACGATGTTGGGCTTTATCCTTCACGATGTTGGGCATTATCCACCACGATGTCAGTTACAATTCAAACCTGTGTCACAATCTCACTCTATTACATGTTTTGCACAAGTCAAGTGGCTAGTCTGGCATCCTACCTCCATGATTCCTATGTAATAAGAGAACGGAGTGATTCTCAGGCCTTTGACCATGATGTCAGACAGATGGTAGGGATACAACATCAGGTGATCCCTGCTGTACTTCAGAAGCTCCTCGTAATACTTCCTCTCGTCCTTCCTCACGTGTCTCACTGCGGAGGCGATGACACAGCCATGGGGGGGAAAAGTCAGTTAAAGAGGGGAAAATGTGCAAGAGGGTAACAATTATTGAACTGAAAAATTATCTGCTCACAGTTGCATCTCGGACCTGCAACGCAATTTGGGACTAAACGTGTTGCATTTTTTTAGACAACTATGATGCGATGAAATATACATAGACAAAGCAATTACGTGAGACATCGTCCATGTATAGCATTACAAGTCATGAGTATGGCTATTGTTCATTTCGCTGTTAATTAAGAAGGTATAGTGTCGCTTTGCGTTGAACATAAGCTACTGAAAGGCTATGAAAGAATAGCTTGTGCGGATTTCAATTATTGAGTAGAAGCACTGAGGAGAGATGATATCTAGGACTCTCACCTAGGTTATTGCGGAATCGAAGTTGATTCCGAATACTGTACAGCAAAACATGCTTCTCGTATTCACGCTGCGAATTCCCCAGGCTCTGTAAAATAAGACAGGGTATTGCAATGTAAAGACATGATGCAAAAGGACGCGAGAGCCGCATTTACTGGTACTTACGAGTTTGACATTGTCAGTGTGCAGTCGAGCACTGGCATGCACCCGCCTCCAGTTAAACACGACATCTTGACATAATAGCTCGGTGATGGTGAGATCAAGTGGGATTTTTACAAGGAAAGCTAAAGGCTATGGATAGCTTGCAGCAACATATTTCGCTTGGCACTGTCAAAGAAAATACTTCCAGTATTCCTTCGCTATTATAGCTAATTTAGGTCAATGCAATTGGTATGCATACGGTAGCATCGTATCACTCGTCGAGTCATGTGATTGAGATTAGCTTTTGCTAGCATAGCTAATGTAGTGCTTTGAAGATGGTCCGTGGTTGCTTTCGACTGAATGACAAACTCAGTGTCAATGCAGGTGCATACGGTTACGCAGACTGTGCTCGTGGTCACACTTACTTCTCACCGTATATATATAGATTTTATGCATGACAAAACGCTCAAGCGATGACTTACCTGTTTGACATTTGCTGGTAGCTTGTTCCACGGATAATTCTGCCTAATGTGAAATTCCACGTCAGTGTTCATTGCTTCTTGAATATGGACTCACAATAACAGCAACGGGCTTCTGGGCAAGTCCGAGATGACTGTACCCCCCCGATACTTGACAAATGAACAAAATAAGTTAAAGTTGGCGATGTTTGCAATCTGTACAGGTTTCCTTTTCAATAAATGTCCACTTCCTTGTTGTATTTTCGTGCCACCGTTCGTCACGCTTTTAGTTATGCTCGTCACTTCCGTCCGAGGCGTGACCAATGAGGTATTGCAAACAGAGGAGGGTGGTTAACGATCGTTTCTCATTGCGATGACGCGCTGATTGATTTGATTTGTGGATGCTAAAGGCACACACATTGTACATCGCAAGTGTACCCCAGTTTACAATTCGTTTGTTGTGAACTATTTACACTAAACGAACGTGTCGATTTATCCCGGAATGTGTCTTTAAATGTTTTTAATTGCACGTTGTTGCTACATCTGGTTCTGACCATTTCCTATATAATAGAACATTATAAACTCATTATTCAAATACAGTGGGAGAGGAAAACCGATTTCCCAAGTGCCGTAAAATCATACTTCTTAAGAGATTATCACAAATATCCCTTGCAATATTTGAGCGCAATTGATTACATTTTTTTGTAGTGTACATTTGAATGTGTGTAAGTATAACGTGTCATTTCAATTAGGAAACAATCCGCAGGTTCCGTCGTTAAAGTTCGGCTGTTATGCGTACACGCAACCTACCAGTAAATTAGTCTGTCACTTAGTAACCAGAATCAACAGTATAAAGTTACACTTTAACAGAGTTGACCAAACCAAGACTGTATGCCCGGACGAGTGACAAGGCCTATCCAGCAAACGTCTTACTCACTTTAGACATGTCTTGCTGTGTCATTCAATCTATCCTGTCTCATCTCTCATTACTCCATGTACGCAGTTAAACAAACATGACGATAACTCATGTCATCTCCTCTGGAAAAAAGAGCGCTAAAGGAAGACTGGATGTCCAGACCAGTAGTCTGCAGTCTGGAGTTAAGTTGGAAGATACAGCAGGACTTATTGTTAGATTGCTGTAATTGGAAATAGTGGCAAACACTTTACGTTCTAAAGACATCCTTTTAAAGCATGGGTGAAGTGAGAAAATGTATTGCTCTAAATACAGAATAATGACCTCTAATAGATTATGTTTGTACCAAAGGTTTCTATTTCTTTTTCTTAATCGCATGCCTTTGTAGGTGCTTCATTATCATCATCATCATCATCATCATCATCATCAAAGTAATAAATCAACATTGATAATGAAAATAATGATATTCGTTGACACCAGTACTAGCCCACTTGGCTGACTGGCAGTTGGTTTCACTGAAGACGCCCCACAGAACAAGGATAGCCTCCTATCCTTCACCAACCACTACTGCTCAAGCCCTCCACTGCTCTAGACCTCCACAGACCCACCATCCCTCCAACCCTCCACCACTGCTCCAGCCCTCCACAGACCCACCATCCCTCCACAGACCCACCATTGCTCCAGCCCTCCACAGACCCACCATCCCTCCAGCCCTCCACAGACCCACCATCCCTCCACAGACCCACCATCCCTCCAGCCCTCCACAGACCCACCATCCCTCCAGCCCTCCACAGACCCACCATCGCTCCACAGACCCACCATCCCTCCAGCCCTCCACAGACCCACCATCCCTCCACAGACCCACCATCGCTCCAACCCTCCACAGACCCACCATCGCTCCAGCCCTCCACAGACCCACCCCAAGGCAAACCGAGGTAAGTGGTTCTGGAGGTTTCAGCTGTTGCTCTGCCTCAGGATGGGCCATCAGCGCCAACCTATATTTACCCAGTTCCTGGATTGCATAAGCTGAGGCAGGGTAGCAACTGGGGGCAGGGCAGAGGTGGGTGGAGGAGGCGTGTTGGGTGGGTGGGTAGGGAGGGAGGGAGGGGGGGAGGGGGCGGTAACAGTCGGGTGCAGCGGCAGAATCAAACGCCACCCTGGGTGGGCTTCCAGGCGCTGAACAAGGACCCCCTAGTCTCCCTGTCATAGTAAACATAGAGATGTGATGGATCCATGCTGAAGCGTTTGCCCTGGAAGTGCGCAAACAAACACCAGGGGGGGAGGGGAGGGGAGGTGTCACATGAGAACCCGAACCCGGGACAGGAGGAGTGTGTCCCGGAAGCTATTCTTAGCAGCAGGAATGTACACAGTAGCCTCATGGCAAACTCTGAACAGCAGACCTCACAGTACCTTTCTGTCTCCACACACTGCGCACTCCCTTAGCATGACATCTCATTAGCTGCGTTAAAAGGTTAGTCTCGCGGACTTTTTTGGGAAACGTTTTGGCTTTTCAGGGGCCTCTGAGTGTTTCCTGATTCCAGACAGACTCTTGGAAGGTTGTGGATGTTATCGCTTCACAGTCGGGAGGTAAGAGGACCTATTCAAACCTGTGGTTAATGACTTATCAGTCGTAGGGTAATTAGTAACTTTAGTCACAGCTGGTCTTTTGATTAAGTTCTAATGGGTTTATTTTGGGCATTTTTAAGTTTGGTGAAGGTATACTACGTATACAGTGAAGGTATACTACGTATACTTCACTGGGTCATATTAACGAGTTAAGGAGCTCTTTGTTAGGGATGCATTGATCCTGACCTGCCTCGGTCATGCCTGTAACCACATATCTAAGGGTCATGGAAGTGTCAGCTATGTAGAGTACGCAGCAATCGGATTGGATCAGAGCCAAGTAAAAACGCATTTTTATGGCTGCCATTAATTAGCGGAATCATCGCAAACATTTCAAACGGAACGGAATTTTCAATCAGTCGGATTTTTAAGCGGACTCAATAAAACTATTTAAAGCTATCAGCATGTATCCAAGAATGAATAATGATTTTAAAAAACAGCCTTCTGATGCTGAATAATGTGCAAACGTTTGGATGTTTTATTTATGTATTCTAGAACAGTCCTTGATTAGCTTGGATGAATTCCAGACTCTGTTCCACAAAGTCTGGGGACTACCACCACTTGTGGGGTGTCACTCACGAGTAACAGCAGTTAATAATAAAAAATAATGATTTTGTGCCAAATATAGGTCTGGCTGGGTGGGCCCCATGTTTACCAGTAGCTGTCTCGGGGGTGATTAGAAGACTTAGTGTTGATAATAGCCCTATGAAATGCCCCTGGTCTAAGCGCCAGGGCTGTCAAGGGCAAACCCACTGACAGGGGGGAGGGGGGGAGGGGGGGGAGACAAAGAGAAAAGAGAGAAAGAGAGAAACAGCTGGGACACAGCAACTTGGATAAAGTCGGCCGCCACGATGAGTGAGATTGAGACGTGGCTGAATCTTACATGGAATGCATTAAGATGATTTAGGAGACAGAGCGGAAATAGAAAGCCGTGTCGGTAGCCATGACATTTCCCATGAAAAGAGTTGTAGTTTAATTGGGAAGGGTTTGCCATTGTGACTCATCTGGGACTTGGGCAGGAAGAAGAGACTGCGATTTCATTTATTTTAGGGCAAAGGTGAGGATCGAGTCCAGTCAAAAAAAAGTTGGCTGTGCTTCCCTTTGACTGTAATGCATTGTCCCTGGATTTCAGTTTTTCCTTACTTCCTTTCAAATGTGGGAGAATATAGAGGCCCGAGACAGTTTGCGATAAAATTTTGAGCTCAGTTGATGTAAAATAACAGCGGGATTTCATAATGTATTACAGAGTTGTTCTTGTCAATTTAAATCCGATCGCCATCTTAACAATCCTCACATGGATCCTTTCTGCCTTTGTTTCTCTCTCTGTCCCCTTTATCCGATGTCACATACAGAATGGCCTGCACAACACATGAGGTCTTCCCGTTCAAAGACCCGGAGCTGTCAAGCCACCTGCTCTCCCAGCTTAACGTCCTCCGGCTGGAGAGGATCCTCACAGATGTCCTCCTGTGCAGCGAGAACCAGGAGATCCCCTGCCACCGGAACGTTCTCGTCTCCAGCAGCCCCTACTTCCGGGCCATGTTCTGCAGCAACTTCCTGGAGAGCAGCCAAACGCGCGTCGACCTGAAGGGCGTTTCCCCCGACGTGCTGAGCGGGATCGTGGAGTACGTCTACACGGGCGCCATCACCATCACCATGGAGATCGTGCTGCCGCTGATGCAGGCGGCGTCCATGCTGCATTACGTCCGTCTCTTCGAGGCCTGCTCGACGTTCCTCCAGGAGCAGCTCAGCCCGGAGAACTGCCTGAGCATGGTGCGTCTGTCGGAGATCCTCCACTGCGCCAGCCTGAAGGAGAAGGCCAAGGAGATGGCCGTGCGGAGTTTCTCCGACGTGGCGGCTTCGGAGGACTTCTGCGAGCTTTCGCTGCCCGAGCTCATGTGCTACCTTGAGGATGACAGACTGTGCGCCGAGGAGGAGCAGGTTTTTGAGACTCTCTTGGCCTGGATCCACCACGATCCGTTCTCGCGGCGAGGCGCCATCCACGACCTCTTCAAGAAGGTACGCCTGCGCCACATCCACCCAACCTACCTGTTCCAGTTTATCGCCAATGACCCCCTGGTGCAGTCCTCCACCCTTTGCACCGAGATCATCGACTCGGTCCGGCGCCTCATGCTCTCCGTCAGCGCCAAGTGCGGCCGTGAGCTGAAGCCGCTGTGGACCACGCCGCGCCGTTACACCTGCCGGGAGACGCTCGTGGTCGTCGGCGGGCGCAAAAACAACGAGCAAACGTCTCGCGAGGCCCTGCTCTACGACGAACGAACCCAGCGGTGGCAGTGGTTGGCCAAGCTGCCGTTGCGACTCTACAAGGCGGCCTACGTCTGCATCCACAGCATCCTCTACGTGGTCGGAGGCCTCAGCCTCAGCATGGCGTCCGGAGACAGCTCCGTCAGTTCCACCGTCTACACCCTCTCCCTGAAGACCAACCAATGGCGGACGGCCGAGCCCATGTTGGAACCACGTTACGCCCACCAGAGTGTCTCCTACTTGCACTTCATCTTCGTTCTAGGGGGCATCGGGCCGGACAAACAGATCTCTAACTCGGTGGAGAGGTACAACAGCATGTTTAACCAATGGGAGGCCATGGCGCCCTTGCCCACGGCAGTACTCCACCCAGCTGTGGCCGCGAACGACCAGAGGATCTACGTGTTCGGAGGAGAGGACGCCATGCAGAATCCTGTCCGACTGATACAGGTTAGAGCAGTTCCGCAGGGTGCGTTTTGTGTGGGTGCGTTTTCAGCGTATACTGTACGTTCTAGACCAATGGGAGATCTGTAAGCTGTGATGGAAGATGATCTCATGTTGTGAGTTTCCTTTTTTTAGGTGTATCACATCTCTCGTAACTTGTGGTCCCGACTGGAGACCAGAACGGTAAAGAACGTGTGTGCACCTGCTGCTGTCATTGAAGACAAGATCTACATCATAGGAGGTAGAAATGGCCATCCTGTTTACTAATGCTATATGAGTTAACGATTATTTGCTTGAAAATACTTTTTTTTTCAACTTAATCCGTTGATTTTAACTTCAGTTTCGTTACTTTTGGTGGATTTTCTCGTCCGTTTTTCAGGGTACACCAGGCGCATGATAGCCTACGACACCAAAGCCAACAAGTTTGTGAAATGCGAGAACCTGAAGGAGAGAAGAATGCACCACAGTGCCACAGTTATAAACAACAAGATCTACGTGACTGGTGGACGTTTCCTCAACAGTCACGACGTCATCGAGGACTCGGACTGCTTCGAGTGTTACGACCCAAAGACAGACATTTGGACCTCAAGAGGAACACTTCCCTACAAGCTGTTTGACCACGGCTCCCTACCATTGGTTTGTGTCTCAAATAGGCCAAACCCACCCTGACCCCCCTGCCTCCTCCGGGGCCCCTGGCCCATTTATAACACGATCCCACCTACAAACCCATCAACCCTGACCCCCCATGCCAACGTTACTGGCCTACTCCAAGCCAGGACGGCCAACCATCTCAAATTGGTGGCGTTCCGTCATGGCTCAGTGATGTCTTTGGTGGTATGTTAGGTTAACTGTCATACAATGCTAACAGGCATGCTATGCTAAGCGGCATGCTAGGGCTACAAGGCATGGTTGGCTAGCAATCTGCAGTATTCTAAATCAACGAAGACCTCAGGTGGCTAACAGTGGTGTCATGCTGGCCTTTGAAGCGAACAGAGGACCCCACAGAGAACAGGCAAAGGACACCGAAGAATGACACAACGCACAGCTGTTCAGACTTGATCCAAAACGATACACAAGCAGATGGCTGTATTCCTTAGTCAACCTTACATTTATGGATTGATGCACTGTAATTATTAAGAAGCCTACTGTTATTGCATTGTATGATTCCCCCCCCCCCCCCCCCCCCCCCTTCGTTCCAATCACAGCAAACAGGCTGAGCCTCTCAATAGCCTGGTCAATAGCCACTTTGTATAGAACTTACATTCCTCCTAAACCCTGCTAAAACGCCTGACAATTTACTGAAAAATTGTTAACGCTTGGATGTGTTTACTCCAAGTCCCAGAGAAATGTAAGAAAATGTGTTGTGTGTAATATTGTTCCTTGCTTGTAGGTCTGCCTATTTATTGAAATTACCAATACAACACCAATACATTGCAATCAGCCTAGAAATGCATGGTGTGTCTGTTTTCATTAAGGGGTGTTTAGTAATGGGTAGGCTTAAACATTTGAAAGAAAAAACATTTTGAAACCTCTTATATTCTTTGAGGCTTAACTTGCAAAACAATGACATATCCAAAATAAGTAACCTATCTGGCAAACATGCTATCTGTTTTTGTTTTATTATATCACCGTCTTACTGTTTTTCATAACCGTAAACCACTCAATGTCCTGCAGTCGCCACATGCTGCTATAAGTGTACTACTTTACATAAAGTGTGGCTTCGATGTACGGTATTTTAGAATAAATACTTCAATGTTAAGGCAGCTCATTTGATCTATGTTAACAGACAACGTTTCGCAATTCTAAAATTCTTAAACACGTCCATTTAAAAACGTTCATCCCTCACCTTAAGTGAGATTAATATGAAATAGGAAGCATGCATCTGTGGAGAAAGTTTGTATGGCTGTAAAATACACATTTTACGCCATGTTGAGACTACGAATGAGTATATTACTGTTGTAGTTAATGCAACCCTCTTTAATTAATACTACACCTGTCGCGCAGTCACTTGTCACTTACAACCGGTGTCTAGGGAATCACAACTCGGGTGGTGAGTAGATTCCTTTTGTTTCACGTCTCTATTTGGCATGTCGGTTTACGTACTGCTTGCTGTAACGTTATATATGTGTATTTACTTACTAAATGTGTTAAATTGTTGCATATTTATTATTCTTTGTGTTTTGTAAAAAAAATTCAGTCTTATTTTTAGGTGGCTATTATTAAAGAGCTTTTTTTCTTTCAAAATGAAACATTTTCCTGATTGTGTCATTTGGGAAGTTCAGCGTTAAACTCTCTCATCTGTGCCATGAAGAGGAACAGTTTAAGACGTTGGTTTGTCTTTGCAGTCTAAGTCACATTCCATAGGGATGGTGACCGCTGTCAACATGCAGGTCACTGACAGATCCAGTTACTAAACCACAAAGGTTAATTTAGTCAGTGAATCTGTTTCCGATCATTTGCACTGCTACATTTAAGACCACGAAACAAAGTTAGATTATATTAGACTACGCATGAGGGATGCGGTTTTGTTTTTGCGCTTTCTGACCAATTAATGTGCTATAATGGATCGACTACTTCACAAAGACGTTGTGCATTTAGCCATTTGACATTATATTTTTTCTCTTATGTGTTTGGTCCCGGTGAGAAGTGTTCTGATGAACGTTAACCTTAGAAGCGCTATCCTTTACTTGTTTTTCAATCACCATCACAGCAACCTGGTAGGGTTTAAGATTGGGGACAGCAACTGTATGTATACATATTGTTTTTCATTTCGCTTTTATTCAAAGTTACATACGGGAGCAGGTCAATGAACTCATTGACGGGAAACATACTAAACGGATCTAACGCCAGTGAATATAGGACAACCCTCAACGTAATATTACACTGTCGTGGATCAGAATCCACACTTGCGTTGGCCGAATCACTGTAGAACCATTAACATATTTTCCAGTCATTTGTCTCCCACCCCAAACTGTTGCTGTTGTTCGGTATGTCAACGTCCTTTACTTGTCCTGTTAGCGAACCAACCCCTAACAAAAATCGACTGACATCAGTCACTTGTTTCTCGTTTGCTTTTGTTAGCCAGTGCAGTATCACCTCCGTTGACAAGAACATGCAATCAAATGTTTTATTGAGGTGTTGCTAAATGCACAGTCTTTTTACTGACGTGTTTGTCCACCGTGGAATCCGGAGGGTCACCCTGAGGGGAGGCAGAACTAGGCTATTTTGGACCTTGTCTGTACTAACCCCTCGGTGTTGCATTACAGTGATGATAGCTCACGCACATACACACACACTTACACACTCGGAGGCCTCAATAATAGAAACGCCATTCCCAAACGACCCTCCTAATGGGGGGGCTGGTTATGGATCCATAAATATAAGGGTTATCATTAGAAGAGCTTGCTTTTAGGGAATACGTTTGGATGTTGTCATGGCAATTAGCATGACCACATCATGTGATCATTATTGGATATATTTGGTCGTTTGTGTACTTTGATAGCATAGTTTACTCTGTTGATTTACTCAGATTTGAAGATACCTTAAAAATGTCATGTTATCTGTGCTGTTTTTTGGTGTGGTGTTGCGCTGAAATCTGAAAACAGTCCATCAGATTATACTTGACGCAAACAAGAACGTCACCACTGCGATCTTCGAGGAGTGCAACGCTGTTTCGGTCCAGGGGGGGCTAGTTTGTTGTGAGAGAAGCCAGTGTAATTCCAGCCCTGTGTAAATGTGTCAGACAGGGGGATTACAGAGGGTTTACACCTGTATAACTGGCCCTAACGCTGGGTCATTATGAACCGACAGGTGCTGAAAGTCTGTCGCTCCAGGAACCGGACCTGGTTAACTGGAGGGTGTGTTTTTTGTCGTGACATGTTCTGGTTAAATGACAAGAATAGGATCACTTTACTGAGCCTAAACATGTTTTTCTGTATCGAATGTAAGTAAATATCTTGAATGCTAACTAGCATCCGTCTGAATCCAACCTGTCCAGGTTTCCTCCCGGAGATCTTCTGTCCAGTAGATGTCCACTACATTTTTCATCTAACTAAAGTGCTTTGAATAATAAGCTTGTTGATAAGTGGAATCAAGTCGGTTACAAAACGAAGGTTGCTCTCTAGTTAAAGTCCGAAAACCTTGCACACTTCCCTGCTCTTGACACATGGCGCCATCATGTGGATGAACTTTATTCATTCTATTCAATTCCAGGAATCACCAGTAGGTGGCGCTGTTTACAAGTGAGAAAAAGAATTGAGAGTCGAGTCAAACGTGCTCATCAATGTCAAGTTAGTAAACTTCTCCACCGTCACTTATTTTAGGTAAATCAAGTACATGAGTCTAACATGAGATGCGCTGAATACTTCAAAGAGTAGACTGTTTCTACACAAACACTGAAGTTATATATGTGTGCGACAACTTAATTTTATAATTAGAAAAAGATGTACCTAAACAATAAAATGAGGGAAAATCATTTGAAATAATTTGATCATTTTATTGTCATTCGTTTCATTAAAAAAAATACATGGATAGAATTCACACCATTCCTGCCTTCCTGGTATCAAAACTAACAAGGTCAGACAAACTATAAAATATGACATGATCTTCAAACTGGTCAATGTTGTTTTGGTCAACGTAGATATTGTTCATAGTACCACAGGAATCACCGAGCAATCAAACTGATTAGAAAATTCAACTGTCTAAGGTTGTGTGTGTTTTCATTCTAAAGTAAGGAAGCGTGCATGCGCAGCAGTGTATGTGTATCAGTCCAAGTCTTTGCCTGAGGGACACAGTATAATATCAATAACACTCTGGAATAACACACAATACCCTGTTACCTACATTCAAATCAGTGTGGTGTCTTATCCTAAACCCGCCTCCTGACTGCGTGTACATAATCACCGCCTGTCCAGGAGGAACCCTTGAAAACGGCACTGTGAAACAAATACATGAATACATTTAATTAATTGAGACAGGAACTCGAACAAACAATTTGATCACTCCAGAAAGTGTTATTCCAGATATATTTAGCTGATTCAATAACTTAATAACCAAGACATAAAAAACATTTTGGAAGAATGTCAATAATAGAAACTATGACAATATTAGAATGCACAATAAATAATAACAGTAATTATAATAATGACAGTGATTGAGTATTAGAAATAATTCTCTATTTTTGAAGGATTCGGATGTACAGCATTTACAAGGTCAACAGCCTCTGTGTGCAAGCTAAGAACAGAGGAAACCTTTCCAGTTCAGTTTCCAACTCCATCACTATTTACAATGTACAACTAGTCGACATAATTACAGGTCATTCAGAATGAGGAATGTAACTGTAATGTAAGGAGGGGTGTTTTTTGGCACCAGGCACGTTATTTAAAAGACATCAAACACAAGTGGCTAAAACTCACACGACTCTACCTCTGAACTCATCCCAGACTTGCATTTCCCCAAGACGTCTTCTCGGTCGACCTTTGGACTGTATTCGAATCTCCTCTTTGCAAAGCAAACTCTCGTATTTATCGTGTCACTCGTTAAAGGGTAGGAAGAGAGATTTAGAAAACGGGACAGAGAATCCAGACCTAACTAACAGATCTACAGTGCATCTGTCAGATAGGCGATCGGCTAGTTTTTCCTGAGGGCAAGGGCGTAAACAGTATTTATTTACATCCAAGATCTGGCAGGGGGATCCTTCTCTCAACTATTTACACACAGCACAGTTCCTTCCATGCGACTAATACAAATATACATTCTCTGGTTGGATTCTCCATGACCACAGCAGCTATTCTTGAAACGTACTCATCCCTCACATAGCTTGAGCCTTTCAAATTCATCACATAAAAATATATATAATTGAAATGAAGTTGTACCGCTATACCGAACTAGGGGAGGAATGCATCTTATTGGGCACTTTGTTTGTAGAAAGGGTTGGTGTTTAGAACCTGACAAAGACGACCACCATTTTGAATATCGTCAAGGAAACCGAGTCGGTTGTCTACAAAGGAGATGCATTTGAGTAGATCACCGATCAGCTTTTCTACGCTAGATTGACGGGAATGACTTTGGAATGCTCTAGTTACTGGCACCGTCAGTCGGAACAACCGTTACGCAGTCTGCGATCGTCATTCAAACCGACGTTCTCCTGCAAACTTCACCTGATATCCCCTCGCGTTCTATTTACAAAAGCCACCGTGTCATAAACAGCACTTTAAAAGAGGTTTTGAAGAGTATAGTGTCGTGTCTCCCATCCACGCCAAGGTTTCACACTTCTTTGATGGTCCTTTCGGAAGGCCGGTAGTCCCTGGAGCTGGGGGACTTCACGTAGAAGGACTGAGTCTTGCGCTTGAGGCGAGCTCGCTTGGTGGCCACTGTCAGGCTGCGCTTGCTGGAGGAGATGATCTCAGAGATGAACTTCTTGCAGTCCACGCACACCTCCATGGTGCACCAGTCCTCAGTCAGCTCCTTGGGGAGTTCTGGCAGGTCCAGCGAGCCAGACTCATTGCTGTTGTGTCTGGACAGCCTGGGGGGGAGGTGGATGGAGGAGGGCAGAGGGGGTGGATGAAGGAGGGCAGAGGGGATGGATGGAGGAGGGCAGAGGGGGTGGATGAAGGAGGGCAGGGGGGGTGGATGGAGGAGGGCAGAGGGGGTGGATGGAGGAGGGCGGGGGTCAGGTACAAAAAGTGACGTCAATATCTACAACCGTTTATGAACACTGTCGACCTAAAGATGGTAAGACTAAAGGTCCTTTATCTGTTCTCTGATACACTATTGTGCGATAAGAATAAACTAAACAAGGAAGGAAAGTATAGCTTTTATGTTGCATCGTTTGCCCCTAGTCTGCCCAATAATAAACAAATACATATAGTGAAAAAAGTTGGATCAAATGTCAATAGTGTAACTCCCTTGGAGGGCAATCGTCTGTAAGGGCCAAGAACATACTTGCGCCGCAGGCTGTGCCGCTGGTGTCCGGACATGGAGGAATGTGTATCCGGTTGAGCCGAAGCCACTGCAGTGCCAGACCCCTCCTTGGCAGAGGCGCTGGGGCCGAGGGAGTAGATGGGCAAGTTGGCATAAGGCTTGGAGGGCAGCCGCATCTGAAACAACAGCGGACGATGTGATTGGATGCTTCGAATGCGACAAAGGACTGCTTCTGCGATGTGGGAATGGCCTTGCAGGCTTGGAAGTTGTCGTGTACGAGTTAGCGTTGAGTTAAAAGGTAAGTTAAGGGACAAAGTTATGACAGGAGGAATTCCTCTTACCTTTTTACAGCACTGAGAGCAAACCGGCCTGAAGGGAAAAAACAAAACAAATCTCTCATCATCTCAGCATCAAATATCCTTAATCCTAATACGGATTACAGCAACACCAAACTGAGCGTAATCTTCTCCTTGATCGGCTTTTACCTTTTGCAGAACTGGCAGGTGTAGGACCAGGTGAAGAGAGTGAACCTCTTAGTGCGACAGGAGAAGCAGAGCTGAGGAAGGGAACAAACAGTCGTGTGAGGAAACCACAGCATCCCGTCTCTGAGTGGAGACACTACCTCACACCAAGACAACTGCAGTGTGTGGAGATGGAGACACTACCTCACCACACCAAGACAACTGCAGTGTGTGGAGACACTACCTCACCACACCAAGACAACTGCAGTGTGTGGAGATGGAGACACTGCCTCACATCAAGATGACCACATTTTAGCTTGATTTTAAATCTCGAGAAAAATGTGCGAAACTAAACCGAATTTGGCGGGGGGGAGGGGGGGGGGGGGGGGGGGGGGGGTTGTTCAGTGATGGATTTGGGATTTTGCGAGTGAATGTGTGCAGGTTGCTTATAAAATATCTACTTGCAAGTGTTTACCTCAGAGTTGAGGGTGATCTTTAAGGATGCATTCTCACCTTCCCTTTCTTCAGGGCGTTGTAGATGTCCTTGTACTGCTGGAACTTCTCCAGCTCCGCCTTCACCAACACCTGTCTGATGTGCATCACCTCCTCGACTGTGAGAGTCAGACACTCCACAGGGTAGCAGAACTCCTCCTGCGAGACACACACACACACACACACACACACACAGACACACACACGTTTACTAAACTTGCGGCCACGTGCGTGCGAGCCCCAACTTCCCGCTCCCACCGTTGAGATGAGCGAACAAAGACGGTTGCCATGGAGATGGTCGACAGATGCAGCGTGCGAAGAGTGCATCCCACACACGCACACCACAGTGAGATGTTTGTGGGACAATCGAGACCGACTGTCAGAGTGAGACACCCATCACAATACACTTACAGCACACAGTCCCATTCCAGCACACAATACCATTCCAGAACACAGTCCCATTCCAGCACACAGTCCCACAACAGCACACAGTCCCAAACAGCACACAGTCCCACTACAGCAGGACGTAACAGATGATATGCTCATTGAGAACAATGACTGGAGTGTTGGCGCATGGGAGCGAATGACTCTGAACCAAACACAAGTCCAGAGTCATTTGATTCCCAGAAACATAAGATGATAAGGACACGTTACGTTGTAACTATTCAAGTGGTTCTTTTCAACATGGAGGGAATTTCCCCGCTGAACAGTTTGGTTCTCATCAAAGAGGTAAGGGCTTGATTATCCAATTGTTGTCTTTTTTCCATGGTAAAATCTTCTCTAATTTACAGAGAAGAGACTAGGCCTGATTGGTTGCAGATTGTTAGTACTGAAACCTGATGTGCCCCAAGCAGTGTTAGTTTAGGTTCAGAGTCGATGTTTGATGAAGGCGCTGGTGTCGCAGAATGATGATGTCATCGCTAGGACCTACCCCGTGAGCACTCCCATCGGCCTCCACCTGATGTTTGGAGGGAACAGAACGATCCAGTGTTCATTTTAGCACAACCAATAAAGAAAAAGAAAATAGAGGCTTTTTTTGTGCCTAATTTGATGTTCCCAGGGACAGAAACACTTATACTGAAGTACTCTGACGGTACAAAACACACACACGTGCTCATTTCAACAGCCTGGTGTGGTTTTTGATGTCATGCCACTTTATTAAACCTCAGTCCACCTCCTGTTTAGACAGCTATCGATGCGACAGCTCTAGTCCACACGACTCGCTGTTGTTTTACGATCAAAAACCACCAGACACGTTTGGCAACGCAGACACATGCACAGAAACACTGTCCGCCTAACGACCACCAGGTGAACAGTGTGACCACGTTACCTTGGCGCTCGCCTCCGCTGTCGTCTGCAGCAGCATGTAACAGCAAAGAAGGAGACTTGCTTTAGAGCTACATTCTCAGCAGGCAGGGCTGGGACCCAGATGGGGAGGAGGGGGAGGGAGCGGGGGGGACGGGGGACGCACAAAGGAGTCCTAGTTCCTCTGCTCATCGCCATGCTCAGACGGCCGTTAAGCATCATCAACAGATGCTGTGCTCGCCGGAATCCCCCCCCCCCTCCCCACCCCCCCCCACACACGAGGGGTAAAAACGTGCCACGTTGAGAAGCGTTACTGGATGAGAGGCATCAACGCCAGCTCCTCAGGAAGCTTATTAGCTTCCTTAAGGACGTTAAAGAAGATCGACTGGACTTGCAGAAGAACTTGCTTCATCAGGACCCTGCACTCATTCTTGGTGCCATATCACATGTAGCTGCTGACTAAATTAAAACCAGTAGCCAGACAGGGAGGGTTAATGATGTTATGAGTTAAGACTGGGCGCTATGACGACCTGCTCTACTGCAATCCCAGGAAGTCACTAGCAAGTCAAGAAGCAGATGAATGATAAGACTAGCATCCCCCTCCTCCTGTTTCTACTGCAGGTCAGGAGGTTTGAATTACGGCTGTCCTCTTCTCCCTCTCTCTCATTCCCCATGTGTGCACTCACATGACCAGGACCAGGTCCAGTCACCCGCTAGTCTCAAGGCTGACGTGTTTGGGAGAGAGGTGGTAGAGGCTGGAGGCTAGTCTCAAGGCTGACGTGTTTGGTAGAGAGGTGGTAGAGGCTGGAGGCTAGTCTCAAGGCTGACGTGTTTGGGAGAGAGGTGGTAGAGGCTGGAGGCTAGTCTCAAGGCTGACGTGTTTGGGAGAGAAGTGATAGAGGCTGGAGGCTACTGGCGTATGTTTATTGTCATCATCTGGGAATGCTGTGTGATGTCCTCGCTTGGGAGCAAACTCACTTTGTTACTCTTTATAAGTTGATTGAATGATGCTGGGGCATTCTTAATATACTGATGATGATGTATAACTCTGAAGTAAATGACCACATTTAAGAAATCGTTTGGAAAATCATTGTCGATTCCAGGTTTCTCTAGTCAACTTTAACTTTGTTGATACATAAAACCAGCCGCCAATTATACCTGACAAATGTTCAGATTCACCAGTTCTGCCCCCGTAGCCCCAAATACAAGTTATTACACAATCCTCAACTGACGTAAAAGTATGGCATTTCCGAAGCGCAGTTAAAGAAAGTAGCCTTTCTTTCATCAAACTAGGGGTTGAGAGGAGGTGGTACAGAGTGTAAGGAGGGGGGGTGTGTGGGGGGTGCTAGAGTGTCGTCATGGGAACGCACCAGTGATTTGGAGCTTTGCCTGGACGAGGCGACGATGGGCCGCAGACTGGTGGGGGCCTCCTCCTCGATGGAGTGGCGCCGCTGGGGGGACCGTCGCTTGTCTGGCTGGGGAGTGAAGGACCTGGACATGGGTAGGAACATGGGTGGGGCTGGGGGAGGAAGAGGAGGAGGAGGAGAGGGAGATGAGGGAGGAGGAGGGGGAGTGGAGGAGGAGAGGGAGTGGAGGAAGAGGAGAAGGAGATGGAGGAGGAGAGGGAGTGGAGGAGGAGGAGGAGGAGGAGAGGGAGATGAAGGAGGAGACGAAGATGGAGGAGGAGTGGAGAGGGAGATGGAGGAGGAGAGGGAGATGGGGAGGAAAAGAGAGGGGAGAGGGGGGAGAGCATGACATTAGACTAAGACTTTGTCTAGGTCCAGAAAGCTCCGGAAGAAGAGTGAAACAGAACAGGACTAATCTTACCCTTCTTTCCCATGAGGGAGTCTGGAGATGTTTCCAGCAGAGAGGGAGACATGCTGGAGCTACTGGCTGACTGGCGGCTGGACTCCTCCTGTGATTGGACAGCAGATCAGACACATGACATCCAGACACCGAGGGCCTTGGATACACCACCAGACCAGGATAGTGACTTCTACTTAACCCAGGGATGTGGATCAGACAGGATGGCTTGAAACACAGTGGGGGGCGGGGCGGAGGAGGGTGGGAGACACGAAGAGACAGGAAGAGAGAGGAGGAGGTGGGGGGAATTTAGGAGAGGAGGAGGGAGGGGAGACAGGAAGAGAGGAGGAAGAGGAGGTGGAACTTGAGAGAGATGAGAGGAGAGCGTTGGTCTTACGTCTGAGTCAGAGCTGTCCAGCTCGGCCAGGGTCGGAGCCTTCAGCAGCCTCTTCCTCTGAGACAGACCCAGGCCACTTCCTGGAGCGTGAGTTGGCGTCTCTCCATTGGCCAAGGCCAGCGTGCTGACCGCCAACTTCCTGGGGGCATCGTGAGCATTCACGTCTGCGAGTGGAGGAGAGAGAGTCAGAGAGTCAGAGAGGAGACGCTTTCATACCCTAGTTAAAATGTTATTTCAGGGCATTTGCTCTGGTCCGGACATTCCTCTAGTTCCTCACAGCTTCCCTGTAGTAGCGTAATCAGACAGCGTAAAGAATCTGCAACACCCACACATCCCTGGCGACTGGGGGGGGGGGCTATATTCACTATATCCAAATCATGTCCCTGCCAGGGGGGTCCGGCCCCCCTCCCATCCCCCCAGGAGGAAAAAAAAAAAAAGTGCAGCCGCTGCTGTTCCACATACTGGATAAAACCGTAACAGCAACAGCTACTAGATGCTGACTGAACGAGGGGGGAAGTTCTTTGTAATAAATTTATAAATCGATCCAAGCCACTTCAGAAGCACTATAAATTAAAATGCACATTCTGAACGATGCCAACTCAAGGAGGTGGTAACATTCATTATTGCTTCGCCGTCTTCAAAGTGGCCTAGCTGCTGATTAAATATTGATGTGCATTAAAGTATAGAGATGAAGGAGAGACAGGAAGATTTAAACAGGAGTCAAGGGAGCCCTTTATAGAGTCACACAGCCCACACACACAAACAGCCCACACACACACACACACTGTTAACCCAACACACACCACAGAAACAAGGTTGCTATACTTCACCTGAACTGCGGAATAAATCTTGAGGGGTACTGACGCTCTTCCCAGCTCCTACGGAGTAAAAAACACAACCCTCAGTTACCACACAGATGTCACATGACCACCACACGGACGTCACATGACCACCACACGGACGTCACATGACCAGACCGACTCCCACCCAGGTGCTTTCATGTGAGACACTCAGCAGGGGTGAGAGACAAGGGGAGGCGTGAAGAGTGGGGCGTGGAGTGTGGGGCGTGGAGAGTGAGGCGTGGAGAGTGGTGTGGGGCGTGGAGAGTGGGGCATGGAGTGTGGGGCGTGGAGTGTGGGGCGTGGAGTGTGGGGCGTTGGGCGTGTGGTGTGGGGCGTTGGGCATGTGGTGTGGGGCGTGGAGAGTGGGACGTTGGGTGTGTTGTGTGGGGCGTGGAGAGTGGGGCGTGGAGTGTGATGTGTTGGGTGTGGAGCGCTGGGAGTGAAGGACTGTGACGTAGCATAGCCACTGTATTTCTGCACTTGACACAGTGTGAAACTGCAGGCACAGATTAACCAACAACTAAACCAGCACAAAACAGACAGTAACTTGAAGTTTACCTGAGGAGTCAAAACTGACAGACATGGTTAGAGGCCGAATGACTGAGAGTCATGGTCAAGGTTAGAGTCAGGGTGAGGAGGGGGAATGAAGGAGAAAGAAAGAAAAACAACAAGTGAGAATCTAAAAAGAAGGAAAGAGCAGAGAGTAATAGTGATATCTTAATGTTCCCACTTTCATCAGTGTAACAATCTAAGCTGTACTGACATAACACTAATCTGAGTTTCAGTAACCACATGTATAGAATTTAAGTTAGCTCACAGAATTATGCAACGGTGAAGTACCAGACAATACAACCACTGAAAACATGGACTTAAATATAAACAACTCTATGATTAACACAAACAAAGGTATGTTGTGACGTATTGTACAGCACAGCACTAAATCATTAGCATTTATCCCCAAAGGACCTGAAGAAAATGAGGGTTTTACTCCAAATAAAAGAACAAGCTAAGCGGAGCTGTGGACTCGGCATCACTCAACTCCTGATCCTTTTTAACAAGGTTGTTTAGGACTGAGCCAAACGCTTAACCCCTTCATGCCCAAGACAGAGACAAAGAAAACCACCCTTCTCCCATTAAAACGTGGAGGAATTCAAAGGTGACCACAAACCACCTGAGCACAATGCCCTCTGCAACATCCCAACATCTCCTCCAACAACAGACAACTACAGTATGAAAGACTGCAGCCAACTCAGACAAGGCATGTTTCTGTATGATGGAGGGGTTGACGTTCTGTGATTGGGCCTAGTGTTGGCGAGGGGAGAGAGAGAGTTCCTGGTGGGTCCATCATGTCGGTTCAAACAGGGGGCAGGAGTAAGAGGAGATGGTTTCAGGTTAGTGGAGTTTGATAGGGCTGTCCTGGCGTGACACCAGCTTTCTAAAAGTAGCACGATCAAATACACGCCCTGGAAGGCTGGGAAACTGCCAGCGTTTCTTATGTAACAGAATACTGTGTTTGGCGAGGACAACAGAGGAATAAATCGAATAAATCGGTGTCCTGTCAAGAACTTGTAACGTGTGTGCGCTTGTATATGTGTGTGTATGTCCATATGGCTGTGTGTGTGTGAGAGTGTGTGTATGCGTGAGTGTGTGCATATGGGTGTGTGTGTGAGAGTGTGTTTGAGTGCGTGCATATGCGTGAGTGCATGCATATGGGTGTGTGTGTGAGGGAATGCATATGGTTGGGCGTGTGTGTGTGTGAGAGGTGCGTGTATGCGTGAGTGCATGCATATGGTTGGGCGTGTGTGTGCATGTGAGTGCGTGCATATGGGTGGGCGTGAGTGTGAGTGTGTGTGAGCGTGAGTGTGTGAGAGGTGTGTGTGTGTGTGAGAGGTGTGTGTGTGTGTGTGTGTGCTCACCCAGCCGGCTGCGGCGGATCATGTCAGGTGACACAGGCCTCAACTTCCTCTCTGCTTTGATGTCCTCCAGCAGGCGCTCGTGGAGGCTACGGGGCCGCGGGGGGTGGGGCTTCAGCTTGCGGGACGCCACCTATCACCATGGAGACGCCGAAGGTTCAGGAGGTTGTACTCTACAGGCAGCAGAGCTTCTGACTAGATCTAAACCAACGCTGGTTCATGATTGGTTTACAATCACTTGTGTATAAATCAAATGTTACATTTGACCGATATGCATGCAGTTAATAACTGATGCATTCACTTTTCGGAGGATCCATGATGTGGTTTCTGAAAGAAACCGAGGTCTGTTTGTTTTGCCCTGTGTGATGGGTGTGTTGGTTTCATCACACTGGGCAGCACCGACTTCAACGGGGGCATGTGTGCTGCACTTACGGGTTTGAGGGGCGGCCTGGAGCGGATGAAGTCCAGGATGACCTCGTGAGCGCTTTTCTTTAACCTGGGAGGAAGGTCTCCGTTCACCTGAGGGACCACAGGGTTAAAGGGTAATGTTCAGTAGGTGCTTTAGGAGTGAGTCACTCACACGTGTCAAGAAAATATGTACTTTTATTGTATCTTGAGCTGACCCAAGACCGTGGCTAAATTACTTTAGGGATGCCTATGACAGGCCTCGTTAATGCGACTATCGTTATCGACTGGATGGCTTATCTTCTAATGATGTGACACTGTGAAGTACACCGGCGCCCTGTTCAAACAGCCTCAGATACCACGCAGGGCAGAGAGCTAAGGTCACGCTGTCTCATACTCTGATTACACAAACTGGTTAGCCTCTGGAGACCAGGTCTGATAGGGCAGCGAGGAGAGAGATGGGTGATGGAGGAAGGAGGAGGAGGACGAGGAGGAGCAGGAGCGCAGGAGGGGTGGAGTAGAGGAGGAGAGGATGCAGGGAGGTGAGGGGCAGACGGAGGGAGGGAGAGAGGGAGGGAGAAAGGAACAAAGCGATGCCCTCGTAGCTTCAAAAGGGAGGCCCGTATACGCGCACAGATGGGAGCGAGAGGGAGAAGGGCACTGGAAGAAGCAGGATAGAGAAGAGAGCGAGAGATGGAAAGAACGAGAGATGGAAGAGAAGAGAGAAAGAAGAGAACGCGCCCTTGTGCATGACAGTTTGAAATATGCTTCTGAATTTTCATCATACCCCGGCTTCGGTAACACTAGCGCCTGACTGAGCAACAATCTAGTCATACCGTCACAAGTAGTTTCTTCACTGTATAAAGACTCTTACTACCACTATCGGCGGTCGTCCCCCGTCTCAAAGACAGAAGCACAACGTACCTCTCCACCCAATGTTCATAATCTTCCGCAAAACATGCAGGATACCAGCGAACAGCATACCAAAACTATCCCTCAGGCTCAAACGAGAGAAGTTAAAAACAAACAAACACCATTCAAGATTGTCGAAACAGTCGAGGGGAGAGGGAGGGAGGGAGGGAGGGAGGGGAGAGGGAGGGAGAGGGAGAGAGAGAGAGAGAGAGAGATGGAAAGAGAGAGATGGGAAGAGAGAGAGAGAGAGAAAGCCCTTTCATAGTTTGAAAATGGCTTCTCGAATTTCATCATACTGGTGGGAACACTGCTGACTGCAACAAGCAGTCAAGTCACAAGTTTTCTTCACGATAAAGACTGTTACTATAACTACGGCTGTGTGCGTTAAAAGAAGCCAGTATTCCACCCTGTTCATCATCTCCGCAAACATGAGGATTACCGTAAAGCAAAAAGAACAGGGCTCAAAGAAAGTTAAACACAAACCGTCTGATGTCGAAACAGTTCCGTTGACATACGGCAGCTTTAAGGTGTTGAAATAGGATAACAAGGCACAAAGAACATCTCCTGCGGTGTGTGGGAACGCGCAGGCAAGGTGACTCACCAGGACTTTGCGCAGCGTGTAGCGTTTGGAACGGATGTCGTCCATCAGCATCTCGTACGGTGTGAACTGGAACTCGATGGCGAGGGGGTTGTACTGTCGCTCCTGCACTTTCTTCAGCTTGACGCCGTGCCGCAAGTCACGCATCACCTGGACCCAGAACCGGGCCTGGGGGGGAGGAGGGAGGAGAGGGGGGAGGAGAGGTAGAGGAGGGAGAGGGGGCGAGAGAGAAAGGGGTGTAGATTATTTTGTTAAAAAGGTGGATGGGATACCTTTTCTATTCTTTTCCGGAATGTTTTCCTGTGTAATGGAACCCACACTCTTAAGGACAGTAACAAGGTGTTTGGCTGCATTTCGTTGATCGCTTTGCTGCCTGATCGATCGCTGATCGCTATGTTGGCTCACATTGGGGAAAATTTCCCAGAATGCCATTGTGTTCTCTTACCCAATCAGCGTTCTGCAGCTCGTTCAGGTCTCTGACCGGCTCACCAGGGGCCTCCCCTTCCATCTTACGCAGGTTCTAGACAGACAGACAGACAAAAAGTCAATTTAAGGAACTTGGTGGACAATTTAGAAAAATCTATAAATAAAAACTGTTAGTGTAGATTACTATCTCCTTGGAAGATCTGGACCAAAGCACAACACATCCCAGTTTGATTTAGACATTGTACATCCTGTCTGGCATAATAGTTAGTTGATGGCTACTTCTCATGTGGAACTTTGTCAAATATCGGACCTGCTTGATAGCCATCAGGCTAGCACCATTGACCCGCCTACCCTGCGAGACGGAATCAATGGACCACTAACGATGGCTTTTATATATCTGGTGCTCTGCCAGAAACCTCTCTGTGCAGACAGCCAAAGACTACAACTCCATGAAAGTGACAAGTCTATCAGTGCCATCTTCAGGTCACTGCCACCCACCTCTGTGGTACACAAAGTGAATCCCAATGACCCTAAGCCAGCACAAGGGTCAAACCCAGCAGAGATGTAGTTGAACAATCTAGAGCTTGATGGCCGGATGTTTTTGACAGCTCTTCAGTGACTGTTCTCGTGGGAGGCTGCTTTTCCAGCCTCAACATGGCTCCCTGGCCTTAGGGATTAAACCACCCTTACGTCTGAAATGGTGTCATCGCTTCAAGCATGCTCTATAGCCTCAGATCAAAGAAAAGTACAGCTGTCAAGTCTGTTCTGGCCCTAGGTATCCAAGCAGGATGTACTCTGGGCACGATTAGTCAGAAAAAAATAGTTTTACAGGGTATCACTGCCCAGCAGACACAGATCAAAGAACAACCTGAAACTTTTTCTTTGCTTTTACTCCCGCCTCCCTCCCTCGTCTCTCATCTCCCTCCCTATCGTCTCACCCTCGTCTCCCTTCCTCTCTCTCATCTCTCCCCCCCTCCCTCTCGTCTCTGCCCCCTCCCTCTCGTCTCTCCCCCCTCCCTCTCGTCTTCTCCCCCCCCTCCCCTCTCGGTCTCTCCCTCCCTTCCCTCTCGTCTCTCCCTCCCTCCCTCTCGTCCTCCCTCATTCATCCATCCCCTTTCTAACCCTCCATTTTATTCCCTTTTTAAACCTCTTCTATGTCTCTGCGTCTCCTCCATCCCTCCCCTGCATCTTGACGCTTCAAAAGCACTCCACTTTCTCCCACTCTCAACATCGCTAAATGAGAATCAGCTTGTTTACACACAAACATCTCAGTTTCATAGCTTGCAGCGTTCACACGGATCGACAAATAGCCTAGATGACTATCCTTTCTGCAGGCACGCACACAAGCACTATGTTGTTGGCAGGGCCTTGCTGTGAACCATGATGAATTACATGACATATGATTTCATCCCTGATTACAGTGGACCACACTGGGCTAAGCAGCCCCCCCCGCCCGTACCCCCTCTACCCCCCTATTCACCCCCGCCCCTCCCCCCCATCCAGTCCTGCTGTAATCCCCTTACGCAAACGTACTAATAAGACTACGTTTGGTTGGCTTTGGAGCCATACATTATGCAAGCACAAAACAGCTAAACCCAATCTCT
>BROE01000011.1:11593954-11630908 GCA_036571765.1 Plecoglossus altivelis | reverse complement strand
GTGCGTGTGCGTGAGGGGGAGATGGGTGGGTGCCACAAAATACGCTGTAAATAACAGCAAAAGAGATCAGTAGCATTAAATCACTTGAGCAGAAGATATTGCAGACATGAGACAAGCGCCAACACAGGTTGGGTCATGAGACCAGGCCTGCCATTAACATTTAGCTACGATCAGCTGAACACGAACTTTCAAGACCAAGATTGCCAAGTCTTGGGCAGAGAAGATCACATGATCTGAGAAAAAAAAGGTGTTTTGGATGTTAAACCCCCCACCCCAGCCCAGCCCCCCATCCCCACCCCCAAACACTCAAATAAATGGAGTCTTGACTGCACATTGCAACAAGTCACTTTGAACTGGCTCAACATTCTGGAATGTTCATGTGATCATGTGATCTGGATGACAAGCAGAGGGAGACATGATGATGATGAATGCAAACTGGGCTGTTGACAGTGTGTACACACACACACGTGCACAGACACACAAGTACACACACGCCCTGTGTAATTACTGTATGTACAGACAGCGAGGCTGGGAGAATTGTGTTCCTTTCTCATGATCGGACAATCTGAACCAAGACCCAGCCCCTTGTCTCTCTCCTGTTTGTTCTGATGCTGTAGTTAGCGTTGTTTGCCAAGAGTGTGACTTACAGGTGTGAGGGGTGTGTGTGTGCGTGTGTGTGCTTGTGTGAATGCATTTTCAGTAATCCTGTGTCAAAAGTAATTTAGACTTACTATAAAAAGATGCTTCACGTGTTTAAGTCTGAAAGTAGTGTGTGTGCGCGTGTGCGTGTTTATTTGAACGCATTTTCATTAGTCCTCTGTCGAAAGTAATTTAGACTCTCTATAAAAAAGGTGCTTCACGTGTTTAAGTCTGAAAGACGCGTGTGTGTGAGTGTGTGTGTGTGTGTGTGTCAGGTCTCAATAGCGTCTATGTAGGTCTTCTGTCTCTCCAGATCTGTGCAGGCAGAAGAGGTTGCCAAGCCGCCCCCTATTTCCATAGACCTCAGCTGCTGCGGTCAGTATGAAGCCGTTTACCACCATCTGGGAGTGACGCGTTTGTTATCAAGACTGGAAGGAACTAAGCACACAGCCTTTCATGAATTAGCTGTCAGGAACTCGTGTTTGAGTTCACGTTGGGTACATCTTTAGGGCGCTACGTTCAGTGCGTTGGAGGCTAGGTTGCGACTTGTCCTTGTGCGTGTCTGTTGAAGACTAGCTGTTAGCTTAGCGTTGCATCGTAGCTAGCAGCTAAATTCTCCCTTCGTGAACAGGTACACACCCAAACCAAGGCATCCGTGACCTTTTTGAAAACACTGAAATGTGATGAGTCACCCTGGAGGAGAAGCCTGAGCACAGGGGAGGACAGGATATTCAACTCACCTCCTCAGACGTACTGGCAGATCGGTATTTATCTGTGAAGAGAGAAGAAAAATCATCGTTATTCAAACCAACCTGAATCCCCCCCTCCTCAGAGACATCCCACCTTAAGTCAATACATAAATAACGATGGCACAGAACACAACAACAGTGTCCCCAGTGAGAGTCCTTGGGGTTCACCTCAGTTACACAGCATATTAAAACCACACAAGGTCACCAGACAAAGAAGAAAAGGCCTGGCTGCACAAGGAACAGGAGGTTATTTTTAAGTCACTTTTACTAACCGACCAAAATCCCAACTCAGAGTACAGAGTTAAAATGTTCAATTAGGTCTCCATGTTCTTGGCTAACTCAGGTGGTAGGAGACATTTCGGGTGAAAAAGTTATGAATATGAAAGAGTTTCTTTCACCAGTGTGCCAAGGCTCAAGTCTCAAGTTGAGAGAGAGAAAGAGAGAGACACAGACAGATTACTGTCTGTGTCTATGATATGCATTGACATGGGGGGGGGGGGATTGGAGGATCACACCCTCCCCCCTCCTCACAGACACGAGACTTGTTTCCATGGGAACGCTTTTCTCATCGTGTGAAACTGCCACAGAGGCTCATGCACCGGTCAAAACCCAAAATGAAGATGGCGAATTTACACCACATCCATATTAAATTATAGCCGACAAAAGCTTCAATCGTTTTGGACAATGCATCTAATCTAGAACAATTCATCCATTGAAAGGCATTCATCCCATTAAATAATTACAGAGGCAGATCTTGCCTTATCAATTATTCTATTCAACATAATCGACAATTGTGTACGTAAGGAGGTCAAGAAGACAGAAGTCGGAACTCTGAATTTATACAGCACGATGATCCCAATTATTCTCTTTGTTATGACAGAACAGTCTTTCTTCTTCGATATTGAACATCTTCGTTCAGTATCAGCCGATAGCCAGAGTCCACACGCCAGACATGACGTTTAATAAAGCGCGCAGAGAGAGAGAGAGTTCCCTCTCATTCATCATTCACTGTTAAAACTGAAATCTAAAAAACAGTATAAACTGTTTATTCTACATATGAGTTGTTGGCAGCACTGATATACACCGGCCTTCATCAGTCAGATTGCTTTGTAAGAGTAAACCATTAGACGCGTCTGAAACTCATTCTGTTTTCATAACAGAACAGTTTGTTCTATACTGACAAATGGTACTTTGAATGCGCGAGCCCAATCTGTATGTGGGTCAAGATGACGTTCGCAGGTTGAGATGTAGCGGTTGTCAGGATCATTCAGCTCCTCTCAACCCAGCAACGCAGCTTCACTTCAGGGGTTAAGGTGCGCAAGACACAGAGGAATCTGAAGTCAGTCCACAGGGAGGAAACAGGGCCCCATCTTCCTCGTCCTTCCTACCTTCCACATGATGCCAACAAATCCCTGCGCCAAAGCTATGATTCTCCTCCAACCCCCCCCCCCCCTCAAAAACAAAAACCATGATTGCTTCTCTTAATCAAACCTTTTTTGTTGCCCTGAGCAACACGGTCTGGCTGTAGTTTATGCCACACGGGGCCAACTCTATAGCAGTCTTGTTGTGAGGAGTTACAGTTGCAAGAGAAGGATAACAGCCACTGACGTTGAGTTTGAACCATAACCTCAGAAACGCAGGCCTGTTTTTACAACCATCAGGAGAGGTTAAAAACGGGATACCCAGATGTTACTCTTTCCACCACAGCCTGATTTGGCATATCTGAAGCTGCCCATGGTTGCCACTGACTTCAGGCTAACGCCTACTTCTGTTTCCTGGTTACACTGAACTTTGTCAAGAACATTATTCGGCAGGAGTCCAATTTGACTTGTCCTCAGAAAGTCTCATGTTTTTAACCAGGTATTATCAATGGTCTTGGGTAAACCATTTACTCGTTTAGTCTATCTTCTGCATTTCTTGAACAATGTCTATTCTAAAAGAACATTTGTTTAGCGAATGCTACTATACCTGATCTTATTTGAACAGAATAGGCAGAAAAGCTAAGCGTTTCCTGGCCATGGACTCATGAAAATAGCAGAGGAATAAATAGGCCCATTTCTCCTTCCATCTCCACTGTGAATTGCAGATGAGTCTACAGCATCACTGGAGCCTGAAATAGCCCCCGACTGCCATTCTGTGGATCACTTAAATTATCTCTGGTCATTTCAGAATACACTTAGCACTCGTGGGAGGGAGGGAGGGAGGGAGTGAAAACAGTGATCATCAAGGTGAATTTAATTTGTCGAACTAGTCTAAGAAGAGGACAGTCTTAATGTTGCCGGAAGCCAAATTGAACAGTCAGCACAACTTGCTTTGCAGTATCTACGTGGATTGATTTCTTGCACCAATAGCAACCTCCAAAGATACTATGGCCGTCTGGGTTTGCTGTAGCTAGGGCTGGGACATACTTAATAGACTTCACGTCTTTCTCATCCGTGGCTCTAATTAGAATCAGCACTGAGAAAAAAAATGTCCTAAAATATCTAAGCACCCTTTAAGGAGGAGCAGCAAGTTCGGCCTATACGACTCTCTCTCCGCTTGCGCTGAGTGAGCTACGTGAAATCAAGCGTTTTGTTTTGCAAATCCTGCTGCTTTCTGAACACCTTAAACGAAATCTGAGTTAACTTATGGCCGGTTTAAGTCACGTTTTTAATGTAAGGCCTATTTGTTTTTAAATATTACAGTCTCGTTTTACTTTGGATGAACATATTACGCCTGGAAGTACCATTGTGATCTGTACAGACTAGTTTAACCAAACCGAGAGATTGCCGTTCTTGGAAATATTCCACACAAAAGGTAAAGCAAGGACGGGTTTAGTCGTATGAGGACATAAAGGTCAGAGGTGGATAGAGAGAAAGAATGGTGGTGGAGGGGAGAGAGGGAGGGAAGGGTTTGCTAATACGTTCTCAATAGTGGGAACTGTAAATCAAAACCGACCCCTCAGGCATTGTAATTGCCTTACCTCTCCCACACGTATGAAACGGTATTATTCATGTGACTTTCCTGCAAAGCATTAAGAACGAAATCCATTTTATTTCCAGTGGTGGATAAACAACATTGTTCCAGAATGGCATCTGATTATGTTTTGAGTTTATTTACGTTATAATTTGAGAATGAATGAATGAATTAAACGTCGCCCACCACACACACACAAAAAACAACTCTTGGGGTACAACCAACTGAAATTTAAATATGTTTTGTCAAAATATGGCAAAGGTTAATCCAACTAGGAAAAGTATCCTCAAACCCCTCTCTATGGTGTTCTCCTGACGTGGTTTCCTGATGATCATGGATGATTGAATGCCACACTTCAGAAATGCCCACGGCCTCTTATCAACAGACTACATTTGAAGAATTGTACTTCAATGAGAAAATTAACCGAATACAATCTTGCCGACTATTAATAAAACACTGAGTTCTAAACTACGTGTTTGTCACTGAAAACGCGTAACTTTTTAGAAGCCAAACGGCTATTTAAAATAAGTACACTGTGGCCTGTAATTCATACATGATATCTGCTTTTCTAAATTTGTAAATAAAATCAACACATGGCTGAAAAGGCGACAACATGGCCACTGTTAAGATTCATACATTCGTGTGCTTCATATTAATGTTGACGTGAGGAATTCATCACCATTCTACCAAAGCTGGATTTACTATAAATGTTTAACGCATAAATATGTCAACATTAAAGGGCATCATGCAGTGAGTTAGTTGTTTACCTGTGCTGTCTAGGTAATGCAATTTCACGGTTCCATCTCGCCGAATACGAACATCTCCTGGACCTTCGATTCTTCTCACACAGTCCTCAACTGATGCCCCAGTAGATTTTGAATTCCGATGTTTTTGAGCTAAAGTTTGGCAACACTGGTAACAAACAGCCCATGCCTGTTCTTCATTGATCGGCTGGCTGTATAAGGTAAGAATTTCTTCCAAAGACAGTTCCTCCGCTCCATCCCCACAATCCATGTTAACGTCCCCGGCGTTGAAATCGACGCTGATATCTTGGACAAGCGTCGGTGAGATAAACATTCTGTCGTCTGCCCCTGACCTTTTGGTCATTCGCACATTATACCTACGAGAATAAACGTTTTTATCGTCAGAAAATATTAGCAAATGAACGACGAGGTGGTGTTCCTACACATAAAGACTCGCTGGCCACACTGATACATCCGTCTTCGTCAGCCGTTCTCTATCTACCGAGTTAATGCAACGATGGTTTATTGCGAATGCCAACTTTTCTGCATGGTCTCAAAGTCTGCCGGGTTCACACCAACCCTAAGCGAGTAACACTCAATTAAACACCAATTATTCAATCATAGGGATCGATTTAGTTACTCCCAAGATATTATTTTCTGATGTTAAGTTCAGGTACATAATATGAGCCCTTTTATTTAAGTAGAAAGACAATTTCAGTCTATTTTGTTAACTAATAGCTTTAAACCAGAACTGTTACCCATAAAGGGAAAATCTCCGTTGTGATTTGCAAGTATCCTCTAAACATGTATAGGCCTATAAATCTTGCAGAACATTTTCATGTTTAAATACTAACCTATATTTGGTTGTCGCCCTTTATTCACATGGTATTTTATCAATGAACAGAACCCACCACAGATGGATTTAAAACATGACAAGTCACGTAGATGGCTTTACAAATACTACAACTCGAGCAACTGCCAAAATATTTCTAATAAGATTTATTTTGATTCAGAAGAACTGTGTGAATACTGCCAAAAATCACTCGAGTACACCAGTGAAAGCTGAACTAACCCGCGAAGGTTCAGGTGCCATTGTATGACTTTTTGTATGATTTTTTAAATTTTTACTCACGTTTGTTACACAATAAAACCCAACAATACACGTAAGTAACTTGCTTCAACTCTTGATTTTAGAGCATTCAAACATGTCTGTTTATTGAAGCCACTGTACTATGGCTTTCCTGGTGTTTTAATGCAGTGACAGCGCTCCCTTCTGGCAGGCTGTGTGTATTGCTATGTGCAAGATGAGATTTATTGTGAAGACATTCACATTTACAGTTGTAATTCTTTATTATAACATTTTTTCACTGGAAAACATGCGCGCGCACACACACGAACGAACAAACTTGATTTGATTTGTTCGGAGTCCAAAACAAGCAGGTAAAAGTCCATCCCTGGTGTTTAATTTTCACATAATTGGGTAGCATGGATATAGTGCTATACCACACTGATTGTCTTCATTTCTCGCCATTTTGATATAGCCTTTGTCCCCGAAGTATACGCCCCAACTGAAGTGAAGGGAAAAAAACAAGTTTACTACATACATCTTTACTGTCTTGGATTAGGAAGAAGACTGATGAAGAACCTTAAAAAACAAAAACCTGTTCTTGACGAGCCAGTAATCCTGTCCACGTACAGATCCATAACCCACTACCAAGACGGCGTGATTTACTTTTCTTGTACATGTGTGGTCATTGTAAACTCCTGTCAGGGACAGTAAATGAATCATTTAATATCAGGATTAATCATTAATCATTCAGTAAACAGCATGCAAAGAAGAGTAACACTGTTCCAAGTAGGCTGCCTGCCAGTTGGGTTTGGCTTCATTATTACTCATAATGTACGAGAGACAACATGCAAAGCTACCGTTTCTTAGTGCTTCAAAAAACAAAAACATCGAAGGGAACATGACAGTGGCCAGCAGAGACATGCATCAGGGCAGAGAATTGGCACAAGTCAAGTTGTTAATCCATCATCATCATCATCATCATCATCATCATCCAGTTGCCAACATTCAGAATACTTACCTTGGTGATAAAAGACAAATTTAGGCCTGGAGCCGTCGATGGCAGCAGAGATGGGACCGATAATGGCCAGACCCTCCTTCATTGCCTCCTCGTCTCCCATGGGTAAGAACTCATAGCCAGTGCAGTTAGCAGCTCGGTGTTCTGTCTTATACTTGCAGCCTCCTTGCTGAAAAGGTAAAGAAATAGGTGAGATCACACCTGACCTGGTACACACACACACCTGATGACCAATCACAGCCATCTCTCACTTCTGCTTACAACAATGTGGATCCAAGACCTGTCAATGGATTGAGTGCGATCCTAAACCAGCAACCCCACATCCAACCCCCTCTAACCCAACCTTCTCTAATCCTATCTGATTATTTGATGAGCACTAGAGCTTTTATCAAACCAAAACTAAAAGTACTTTGAGACATTTTCTGTTATACAGCCTCTACCCCCCCCCCAAAAAAAAAAAAATCACTTCTAGTCCTAAAACAGATCTGACTCACCTTGCCAACGTAGGGATACGCTGCCTCGGAAGCAATCCCTTGATTTTGGATGACGTATTTGAACGCGTTGGTCATGAAGCCGCCGTCGCAGCCATAGTTGCCGTACTTGCCAGAGCAATCCACCAAGTTCTGAGGGCTGAGGTTGATCAGGGTTCCTGTGGCCTTCTTGAGTTGACCTTCCAAAGCCCCTACAGCACTGAAGGCCCAACAAGAACCGCAGGAACCCTGCAAAAACAGGTCAAACATTCGGATCTACACCAGCTAGACCACACAGAACACTATTAAGATCATCCCATCAACGATATATGATCTGGTTTGCAGACACGGTCAGCCTCAGCTCATGGGAAGCCTTCGTTTGAACAACAATGCAGAGACTAAAGACCAAGGCATCTTGCTCTACAGTAGTTCTGGACGGGGTATAACATCTCCATCTTTCAGCAAATCGTGTGTCTTGTTAGATGGGAATTTACAATAGGGATATTGCCCTTCATACTAGAACAGGTTTACACAAGTAGCCATATCAATGAAAACCGGTCGTCAAAAGACAAAATGCTGGTTTCTCCTCATGCGGAGAAAGTGTCTTATACCTGCAATTTCACGTCAGAGACAAGGCCCTTCTCTCTCCAGTCCAGAGACGACGGCACAGATATCACTGGCATCCTGGTTAAGGTTGAACGTTTCCTCTCCTCGTCAGAGGGAATACGGATGTGTGATAGTGTGCTGGAGATCTCTTCAAAGGTCTGCCAGAAGGATATGATAACAAAAACCATCCGAAAAAGACGAGAAGTTTCTTTTTTTTTCTTTTTTACTATTCAAGGAGTTTTAGTTCAAGTCTGTCTACACTTGGGAATACGCAGTGTTGTCGTGACAGTAAATTTCTTTCGCTCACCAAGTCTCCCAAGTGGTTCATGGCTAGGTCATACGTGTGCACGCCCATCGAAGCCTCCAGGTTATGTAGATTAATCATCTTCAGATTCTCTTCCCATATCCGCCGGCGGCCGAACTCTTCAATCTGACCAAATAACAGTCAATTTGCAAAGCTTCAAAATGCATCAACGTTACCCGTTTGCTGTAAATGGTGCACTGGAAAACACCCGGTACTTACTAAACAACATAATGACCATTTTCCTTTTGGTGCAATGACACAGGTCATTCAATAAAGTAAAGCCAATTATTTCATTTCCTTTCGTCAATGCATGTGATTCAGGAAACTAACAAACACTAATTTAATTGGAGAAATGTTACTACCCCATACCTTATGCAGGTACAATTTACCATGCGTCTTCTTCCAAAAGTTCCATTGCTCATCTAAACTGTATTCGGTAAAGGCGACTCCGGAGCCCCACAAAAGGACAAATAACAGCCTTCTGAACATCTTTCCGATTGGGATCAGTCAACAATGATCACTTCTTGTCACAATGCAATGTAGTTTGGGAAAATCGATAACTGCGGTGGTGTTTGGAAGAGATACTTTAAAATGGTAAAACTCCAGGGTGTTGCAGGTTACATATAACTTCAGGCCTGTCTATATTCGTGCCATCAAGTAATACGGTTGTGTCCGTCAAACACTAATAATATTGCGATATCTACCTCAGTCCAAAGGCAACAACGCCATGAAATTAGTCAAATATCGTAACTAAAATATTCATCGATTATTTATTGTCTCTGATCACAGGACCATAACAAAACTCCGCGCAGTGTTTCTCATGTGTAAGTAATTAACTTTTACCGATTAACGATTGGTTAAATAGGCCATCAAGGAGAGCGCATTATCCTCAGGATTAAGGTTAGTGAGTTTAGAAGGGTGTGGCTCATCAATTAAATGAGTTAATGGAAAGAGGGTAGGTCTAACAGCGTTTTTACGGCGCTCTATTATTATAAGCATGGTGTTGGTGACTGAATGTTTTAAAGGGGGGAGGTGCACAGTCAGGCTTCTTTGAGAAACGGTTGGAGGTGTATTGCTTGTTTTATGATTAGTTGAGTTTGTCTAACGTTGTCGCCTGCCCGCGCACTGCAGAACAGTAGATGGCGGCAACAGCTCTCCATCAATCTGCCATTGAATTTGTCAAGAGGACGTTTTTATCATACCTTGTTTGGACAAGACACGACACGGAGATAAGGCCGTTAATCACAGACACAATTGCCAGAAATATACTAAATGTATTCATGTCGGTGACGTAACGTTCTAAGCTTTCAGTTTTCGTCACTGAAAGCACTAATAATACTCGCTGCAGTTTATCATAGACAGGTCTGCTTATTGCTGCCGGACAAGGGGGAAAGCGTTGAGTCTTTGCGTCGATATATTTCATTGTTATTGCGATATTATTTCTCGTTGTTTTCTCACAATTCTACAAAACACTAAGAAACGTCATATTGTGCATAGGAAAACACTCAATAGAATACGCTACACAGGAGACCTCTAACTTTGCATTTTTAAAAGTCATTTCCTTCCTTAAGGGAACGGCCTTCGGTTCAGACAACTCTGCACAAACCCCCACAGCTTACCAAAGGAATCATACACCTGTCACTTATTCATTCACCGATCCTTCATTCTGAAGTCTTGAATATGATTTCTTGAGAATGCTGTGACAACTGAAAGATTGCTTTAATAAGTATGATTAGAAATAAACGAAGCATTTTGTACATTAAATGTAGGCCTATTCTGTTTAAGTTTTTAACCTTTTTATGAGAGCTATATATTACATGACATGTAACTACTGTCAGACACCGATATGAACAAGAGGGGGGCCCGCCCGCCCCGCTAAGATCCTTAATGACCTAAATGACTTTTGGCAAAAAATGAACAGTGCCTGCGTCACCAATCTCTTCCTGTCCACGGGGTTTGGAGAGAATAACCCGCGAGCGAGGTTTCCAAGACAACAGATGGCGATTTCCTGATTCATCATTTTCTCCAGGACAAACCAACTGGGGCGTCTGAGAATATTTTTTTTTTTAAATGCGGAAGGAAACAGAGTCGAAACATTTGGTACAAGGTAGGACTTTACAAATTGCAACTTGATTAATATATTCAGTGTCAAAGCATGTGATTGATGCAGTCCTAAAACAGACCAACACATTTTTGGTCATCAAAAGATGGGAATATAGTTTATCTGTACTATATCCAATTGTGACTTAATAAGAAAATGAGTTGTACATTTTCAAACCTACTGTCAATCAGTTTTGTAGATGGCAAAATAGAACTTTCACTTTCCAAACGTTTAAGGTCAAATCAAGTAGCAGGGTTCTGTCTTGCAGGCTGACCATTTATAAAAGTAATTGGTTCTAATCAGACTGCATTAATAAAAACCCTAATAAGTGCAATCCACTTTTTCTCTGTTAATCTCCTTATTTGACAATCAGACTTGATCTTGACTCTGACCTTTGACCCTGAAGTCATTGATGAAAACTTGATCTTGACCCTACCCCTGACCCTAAAGTCATGGATGAAGGTCTTGAATACAAGTAAGCACCGGAAACTCAAACCAATACCTCAATGATTGACAGCAAACACTGGTTACTAACAAGAGTAAACAATGTTGTCTATATAAAGACTTGATCTGTTTGTTTGTTTTCCTCATACTTTCATTACATCACGGATGTTTCGGCGACAAATCGGCAAAATAGGGAAGTAATCCCCTACGACAATCAGCGGTGTTACGAAAGGATTTGTTAGCCTAAGAACAGGACCCCGACCATTCGCAGCTTAAGCAGAAAATCCTAAGAGGCTGACCAAATAAAAGATTATCTGAATGTGTTTACATTCCCTTTACATTTATTTTGATCTATTTTAATTCGGTCAACAGACTAGTAGACCATTAGAAGTTGCATACAAGTTGGTCTGTCGTTTAAGAAATACTGCATGACTGATGTGTACTGTCAACAAATAAGATCATTTTCAAACATGTACATACAATGGCTCATTTCAGCTTCTGTTGTTATTTACATTCAAAAGTACTTAGACGACCTCTAGGGCTCAATACAGGTTCCACTTTCATAACCAACTGCCGTTTTGCTGAGTTGAAGGGGAATTGAATCCCTGACTATGAACATTTCCTGTCCCTTCAGTAGCTTATTTAGTCTTCTGCTGAGAATGATCATGGTATTTCACCAGGGGGGTAAAAAAAAGGACCATAACATGGACCAACACACGTTTCTTTTTGCACACTTGCAGTGGTACTTGTGACGACACCTCCGTGGTATTTTGACAAAGTCTGACGTAAGCCACAAGATGTGAAGAGGAATACTTCTGAACCCCCCCCCCCCCCCCCCCCCCCCCCCCCAGTCCTTAATTCCATTCCCATCTGGTGTATTACCCAAATCTCTCCATTTGGCTGACCCCTTCCTTGCTTCCCATCATCCCTTTGGAAAATGCTCCCTGAGAAGTAAAGCATTGCGCTGGCTGAATTTCATCATCGTGTTTTATAATCCCCCAGCATGTCTCCCCTCGCACAGAAAGAGCTGCGTCTCTATTGCCACAAGGATGACAAATACAGGAACTAGGGAATAACAACATTTTCCTGTCAGCTAATGATGTCGTATAGAGATGCCAGACTTGTTTGCCCACGTCTGTCGTTCGACTCAGCGTGTATGTTAGTCATTTAAACAAATGTTTTTGCGCGTGAATGGAGAGATAAAGAATGATTGCGGTGCAAAGGGAGATGTAACTGCACAAGTTTGCTTGCTGATGCAAGGTAAACAGCAATGGCTTTTTCTTTCGCTTCTTCGTTGTCAAGAATGATTCCATTATGGAAACATGTCTACCTCGTGTCTTCAAAATCCAACAAATGGTGAGTTTTTCCCACGCAGAAAACTTTCTATTTCTTTCTATTTCTGTTTCTCTCTAATTCTATTTCGTTCTATTTCTTTCTCTTTCTTTCTATTTCTATTTTGTTCTATTTCTGTTTCTGTGTTTTTTGTTTCCCTTATCTCATCCTCATCATCCGAATCATGTTAGGATTACAGGCTTTGATCTTGTTCTGTCGTGATCAATTAACTTTTGTGCACAAACTTAATTGACAAAAACATATCAGTATAGACACACAACATACATGACATAACAACATAATGACCCAGTTACATTTATAATAAACACGAAAAACTTTCAATTAATTATTTTGACAAATGTATTGTAGTCACAGTAGCAGTAATTGAGACAACAGAAATTGAGACGAAGATTTTCAACTGAAATATGAAATAATCTTGCCAAATTAGTTGTGCATTTAATACATGTTAAAGTTAAGTGTGTATCTCAGAAGCGTGTATCTCATAAGCGTTTATCTCATAAGCGTTTATCTCATAAGCGTGTATCTCAGAAGTGAGTATCTCAGAATCGGGTATCTCATAATCGTGTATCTCAGATGCGTTTATCTCAGAAGCGTTTATCTCATAATCGTGTATCTCAGACGATTTTATCTCATAAGTGTGTATCTCAAAAGCGTTTATCTCATAATCGTGTATCTCAGAATCGTGTATCTCAGAAGCGTGTATCTCATAATCGTGTATCTCAGAATCGTGTATCTCAGAAGCGTGTATCTCAGAAGCGTGTATCTCAAAAGCGTGTATCTCAGAAGCGTGTATCTCAAAAGCGTGTATCTCAAAAGCGTGTATCTCAGAAGCATTTATCGCAAAAGAAAAAAAGAAAAACGTTTATCTCAGAAGCGTGTATTTCTAAAACGTGCAACTCAGTCATAATTCCTGACAGCCTCTGTCTCCAATCCATCAAATTGGCACTTGAATTTGGCAGCACTTCAACTGGAAACTGGGCAAAACACTAAGTGGAACTAAAACTTTGATGGGCTTCACTCAAATAGAGGCATTCATAACAACACGCACAGAATTTAATAAGCCGGTGTTCCAAATGACCCCAGTATCTGATCTGTGTAACTAGCGTAATGAGCGACTACATACCATACACACTACACTCATTAAGAAGAGATTCCGTTTTAATTTGCTCTGGCAAAATGAGTGGCAACACAGATTTCCACACAGCATGGATTGTGCTGGGGCATCATGGGAAACAATAACTACAGAGGAGTCTTGAGGTATTTTCTTGATTTCGTTTCACTGTGATTCACTGCTGCTGTACACACAGTGAATCATAATGACCCAAAGGCAGCACAAGGGGTTAAACAAAACAAGATAACTCGTGTCACTAGTCGTATCTCCTCAAATGGATTTTAAAAATGAACTGAAATGAAGACAAGTATCTCTGTCCTCCCAATGAAGGTGGACATTTAGCAGAAATTAAACAATCTGTACTTTAACTGTCAAGACAACAAAATGATCTGTACTTATGTAATGTGAACGAAAATCAAATCAGAAGTTATGTAAATAGAATTGAGTAGCATTTTGAAATGTTGTTTAGAACTGCTTTAAATCAACAAACAACTGTTATTAACTCACAAAATGTCAAGAACTGTCAGTGAACCAAAAGGTATTATTATAAAGTCAATGTCAGGTGCAGCAATGTTAAATCCATTAGATTAACCACTGAAAGTAGGCTTGTGGTCAGTATTACGCAAGATGAAGTACTTTGAACCAAAGTTCTAAGTTCTTAAGAGTAATTAGAATAAGGATTAAATCTTTCCCTTAATATCCTGTCCTATTTTTAGCCAAACGCATAAATCAATACACATTGATGCATTGATAAACAAAACATCAATGCACATCGATAATATGTGAAAATAATTTCACAATGAGCCTGTTTCAACATGTACCATTCTTCTTTTATTCCAGGAAATATGCTCATTGCCAGAGAGGACTGAACCTGCCGTCAGAAGTTATCCGGTGATGATAAGATTCAGCCTTCCAGTCCAGTGGTGAATAGTTGTAATGTTCAAGACACAATCATCTACAGTTCAGCTTAATCCATTCAAGAGGCAACATTACTGCTTAACCTAGCACAGGAGTCATTCTTTGGCGCGCATCGAAAGATGCTTGGGATGTCATTTCACATTGTCATTAAAACTGAAACCAGCATAGAAAGCTTCCTGCTGCCTATGACAGGCATCTCAGATGCGCCCGCTGCACACATGGGACAGCGACCATCTGCAAATCAAAAAATTTAAAACCTGTACGTTTAAACATGCCAGATCTAAACAGCTTTGGGCAGAATGCGTTTCCGTAGAAACGCAAAAGAAGGATGGTTTTCGGAAGCAGGACACACGATCAACCAAATGTAGTTAGATCATGAGCTGCTGGCAATTTCATTGAAAACGGAACAAACAAACAAACAAATATAAGTAAATAAAATTTTCTCCTGGTGATGGTTTGTTTCTTCTTCTGTGCAGGCAGCTCATCAGATGTTTGCGGAGGCCTTGGTCCAGTGGTGGCTACTCAGGGTCATCGTCTCCATTCTGGCAGCGACTGCGGTGCTTGCCGACGATACCTCATGGCCTTGTCCACTGTGCTGCCGGTGTAACTCTGAGGTTCTGGAGGTGAACTGCTCTAGGTGCCAGTTCCCCACGGTACCAGATGGCCTCTCGACGGACTGCCAGCTTTTGAATCTCACCTACAACAAAATAAAAACGTTGGAACGTCAGCAGTTTTCTAGCCTGACCCAACTTTGGGACTTAGATCTAAGTGACAACATCCTGAACATGATTGAGGCGGAAGCCTTTGTGGGTTTGCAAAACCTGCTAACGTTGCGCATCGCTCGTAATCGTCTCAAGATAATCCCTGTCGGCGTGTTCTCTGGTCTGACCAGACTGAGACTCTTGGACATCAGTCAAAATGAGCTTCTGGTTTTGCTTGATTTCACGTTCCGTGACTTGGCAGCACTGCAGAGGATTGAGGCGGGAGAAAACGACTTGGTATACATCTCGCAGAGAGCATTTACAGGCCTGTCAAGTCTGCAAGAACTTCACCTTGACCACTGCAATCTGACCTCTGTGCCAACAGAGGCTCTGGCACAACTCAGCGGGCTGACACGCTTGCGGTTCCGTCAGCTTGGTCTCACGACTCTGCCAAATAATTCTTTTAGACGCCTTGGGCGTCTCAGGGAACTCGTTGTGTCACACTGCCCCTGGTTGGAAACCCTGGCGGAAAACAGTCTCTTTGGCTTAAACCTGACGTCTCTAACGATCTGCCACTGCAACCTCAGCTCTATGCCCTACACTCCTCTGCATCACCTGGTCTACCTTCGCTACCTTGACCTGTCGTTTAATCCAATCACATACATTCAGGGCAACCGCCTCCGAGAGCTGCTGCGACTGGAAGAGCTCCATCTGGTGGGGGGAGGACTGCTGCGCATCGAACCTGGAGCCTTCCGCGGCCTGGCGCGCTTTCGTTTGCTCAATGTTTCCGGAAACTTTCTAGCTACGCTCGAAGAGAAGGTTTTCCATTCCGTTGGTAACTTGGAAACCCTGCGTATCGATGGGAACCCGCTGGCGTGCGACTGTCGGTTGTTGTGGGTGGCGCACAGGCGTCTGTATCTGGACTTCGGAGGGCGTCCGCCGGTCTGCACCGCCCCGGTCCAGGTGCAGGGCCGGGTTTTCCGCGACTTCACTGAAGCTGAGCTCCCGGGTTCGTTCACTTGTCGTCAAGCGAGAATTTTTAACCGGAAACCCCAGCAGGTACGGGTTGATGAGGGACACACGGTCTTGTTTTACTGCAGTGCTGATGGCGACCCCAAGCCTTCGATCATCTGGTTGAGTCCACAGCGCGTTCCTCTGTCGCCCACAGGGAGGATTCACGTTCTAGCCAACAACTCGCTGGAGGTTCGCTACGCTCAGGTGCAAGACAGCGGTACGTACTGGTGCGTGGCGTCCAATGCCGCAGGGAACGACAGCTTCGCCGTAAGCCTTCAAGTTTGGGGTTTCTCCCAGAACCATTCCAGACGGCTTCATCCGGCTTGGTCGCCCCCTGCTGGCAACGGCTCTTCTCACGCGCCTCAACCCTTTCCGTTCGATGCCAAAACACTGGTGATTGCAGTGACCATGGGATTTCTGTCCTTCATAGGCTCTGTAGTCATATGTTTCGTTTTCATGTTCTTTTGGAGCCAAGGGAAAGGACAGATAAAACACACAGCCACAATTGACTTTGTACCACGAAGTACCATTGCAAGTAACGGTACTGGCGGGGGTAGCCGTGTGGAATCTAGTAGATTCACGATGAAACTGATTTAAGTCGTTTTTGGTGTTCATCGTATGACATAACCATTAGGTTAAAGGCTTTTTGGGATCCAGGAATGATTTGACAAATTACTTCGATTAATTATTAATCTTCAATTAAAGACCTTTTCAGTCATTAAACACTCATGAAACAGTTAAATGTACATTACTCATCTTGCTTTAGGCTTTGTATCACTGCTTGTATTATGACCCAGGTGAATAGGCTCCTAAAAACCGTAAATTACCTTCATTTCGGTCTCATGTTTAAATCATCGGGTGTCCAGGTTATATTATTTGCTATACATCATTCAGATGTTAATTGAATGTATCAAATATACTTTAATATCCATGCTCTTCTAGAAACTTTGCGTAATAAAAGATAAATTGTATTGGTTTCCACCTATGACAGGTTGCCTCTCAAATGGGTCAATAATAATAAAGAATGTCAATTAAAACTTTGTCAATTTTACCTTGGTTTTAGAATTTGAATCATTTCTATCATTCAATATTGACCAGATAAGGTACCTCATTGGACTTTTCTCATCAGACCTGTGCCAAATATTGCTTTGAAAATGAACCTGAAAACAGACACGAAAGGAAAACTTTTTTATATATACCTACATTTATAAATATATATATAATTATGTTTTGTGATGGTTTTGTGATTTATTATTGTGTTGGGTTAATTTATGTATGAACTTCAAAACACCAGATAATTGTCATTGTATATTAGCGTGAACTGAACTGTGAATGATCATTGCACTTGATGAACAATATAATAAAAATGTGTAACTATTAAACAAGTGGTCCTGACAGTAATTCTGAAAATGTGTCTTGTGACAGTATAAGCGGCAGATTTTTGACGCTTAGAATATTTTGTTATAATTACCAATTATTTGATAACAACCAATTATTTGGTTCTTATCAAACCGGGCTGGCCAACACTCCTGCACCGTAGATGGCGCTGTTTCCACTATTAAGTTGGCTGCGATGCGCCAACCGTGGTCAAATTCAAAGAAAAAGAAGAACCGGATCAAGCTAACGTTGGTAGCCGCACAAGCAATAGCAAATAAGCACGCTTCATCACTAATAATTTCAAAAAGCAGTCATGACTTTAGCATTTACCAGAGAACCACGAAAGACAGCGGGTAACCGCATGTCAAAGTTACTGGATGCTGAAGAAGAAGATGACTTCTACAAGACAACATACGGTGGATTCAATGACGTGAGTTGCCCGAAAGCTAACAGTAATATAGCCAGATAGCTAACCTAGACTGGCTTGCATGATAGCTGTATGCATGGTTCACTAAAGATTATATTATCAATTTAATTCAGTAGCAGAGTGAGCCCTTTGCATAAACAAAAATTCATTGTATACTCTAGACAGTTAGTGTGCATCTAGCTTGGATTGTGTGATTTGTGTACATTATCCATTCTACACGTTCTCTGTCAGCGATACAACTGCGTTTAGTTTAATTGGCTTCTAACCCCAGTACATTGTTGCACAACGTCTGTCGGTTTGCAACGTGAACAACGATGATTATTCAAATTACCTTTTTCTATTTTGAAATCATTCATTTCCCCTTAGGAATCGGGAGACGACGAATATCGAGGTGAACATTCAGACACAGAAGATGAGGTGGACAGCGACTTTGACATCGACGAGGGCGATGAGCCTGATAGTGACCAGGAAGATGATGCACCTCGTAGAAAGAGTCGGGTTGTCACTAAAGCCTATAAGGTAACTAAAGCGAATCCGATTCCTACTCCTTATCTAATCCATTGTTTATACATCACATTTATTCTCCAATGGCTCTTGGATTCATATTTCTAGCATATTGGAATTGACCTAATGGCCATCAAATTAAAGTACCGGATGTTCAAGCTTTCCTAGGACTTTTGGTGCTCTACAATGGCAGACTGTGTTGGTAAAACAGTGTGGAGGATTAGGAATGAATGAAAATCCCCTCCAGATGATAGTCTGTGACAGAATACCGAGCCCACCAATCAATGGTGTACTGAACCAAAACTACCGATTAAAAGAACCGTCTGTCCATGTCACTCCAGAGGTTCATGTCGGTTGTTTGTCCGTAGGAGCCACTGAAGTTGTCCAAGCCCAAACAGAAGAGGCCCTTGGAGGAAGTGAAGAAGACCGAGAGAGCCAAAGTAGAGCGACGACTCCCACAGGAGTTTCAGGACTTTGGAGAGAGTAAGAGCCTTTCTGTATTATCTTTTTCTTTTTTTTTAAAGTTAAATTTGAGAAATTATCTTTCGAGAATAAGGACACCAACATTTTCTTGTTGTCGCGGAAGAATACAACTTGACATGTTTATTTTTTGGAAGAATCTGGTGTTGAGCGACTGACGTCGTGAAGAAATGTGTGACGTTTCGAAACAAAACCAATCGAAACGTCGCTCAAAAATCTTGTCAGACTGCTCAACAATACTGAGGTTATAGAAGTACACTTTGTTATAAACCTTGCAGAGTTTCGAAGGGATGCTTCATGGTAGATCTGCTACTAGTTTCAGATCAATATTTTCCAGCTCGGAAGTCTGTCCGCCAGTCTACCAGCGAGCACACGAGGAAGACCAACCTGAGGCTACAGGAACGACAAGACGCTCCCCGACGGCGGAGGGGGGCTCATCATGACCTGCCTCTGACTCAGAACGAGCTGCTCGCGGAGGCTAAGATCACCGCCCAGCTCAACCTCCGATCTCTCGGTGAGCCGCTCAAACTCTGACCAATCCTACCAAAGTGTTAGCTTCCTGGTATTTATGGGGTTTGTAGTTCACTAAAGACTTTGGTGGCCCTGCTGTACAGAGATGGTATGATCTTCAGTTCAGAGAAATTCACCCCGACGGTTAAGTGTTAGTTTCCTGGCATTTATGGGGTTTGTAGTTCACTAAAGACTTTGGCGGCCCTGCTGTACAGAGATGGTATGATCCTCAGTTCAGAGAAATCCATACGGTTAAAATGGTAAATGTTGTCAAACATCCTTGCGTTAAATATTAACTCGGAGGGTAAACACAGTTAAGTAACACTTGACCTTAAGTGTACCTTTTAATGTCTTCATTGATTGTATTATGAAATCTACATTGGCTTCGAACAGTAAAGATAATCATTGATCTTATTGGGAAGTTATTAGTCTTAAGAGTCTCTTAGGTTCTTGCTCTTCACACAAAATCAATCTGTGTTGGGCTCTTTAGAGAACTACGAGCGCCTGGAGGCAGACAAGAAAAAACAGGTCCATAAAAAGAGGCGCTTCGAGGGGCCAACGATTCGCTACCATTCTGTCCTCATGCCTCTGGTGTCCCACTCCATGTTGAAAGAAGAAAACGTCGACGTAGAAGGGTGAGAAAAGCCTCGTCCTGTTGTTCTGTCTTTAAATGTAAACATAGATCATCCATAAAAACGTGTTCTGTCTTTAAATGTAAACATAGATCATCCATAAAAACGTGTTGGTTTCCGTGACGGTTTCCGTCAAGCCTTTACCCTGTCTATGAAGTGTGAGCTATTAATCACTACCACTCATTATATGCAAGGTCGTGAATTGCTTTCTCTCTCCCCTTCCTTGAAAGGTTGGATCAGGACACCCCACAAGCAGCGACTCCCGTCCCGCCGCCCCCCGCCACGCCTTCCCAGCTGCCCACGGGAGGCCTGTGTTCTCGCACCTACATCACGCTGAGCGACGAGGAAGCGTTCGAAGCGGCTTTCCCTCAGGCCGCTCGCGTCTCGGCTCAGGCGCCAGTCCAGGAGGTGTGTCCTGTGACTCACAAGGCAGCTCTGTATCGAGACCCCGTCACCGATATCGCTTACGCAAACACGCGAGCTTTCCGCATCATTCGCGAAGCGTACCGCAAGTACGTGGCAGCTCACGGGTTCCCCAACTCCTCCGGAGGGATGTCGGGACTCGACGCCTCTGGCTCCAGGGGCGCCCGGCAGAAAATGGTCATCAAGCAGACCGCTGGATCGACGTGAAGGCTGCTGTCCTGCTGAGTGATTTGTGGGTTATATCGGACGTATTTCGTATTCATGCTCAAATACTTCTAAATACATCAGCTCCATGAACTCTGAGTCTTCTAGCAGTTGAGCTGGTCTAGGAAATCTATCCTGCTGTGTTGGAGTAGGCCTGTTTAAAGATGGTTTCCATGACAATTACAATTGGTTTTTCATTTATTTTCAATGCTCAATCATTTTTGAAAGACATTGATTCTGTGGATGACAATTGCATTTGGGTTGTTTGTGATAAACATTTTTGTACATATTTGCCTTTATTACGTTTGTCAGAATAGTATGTGTGTTTTGTAAAATTAGGGTATTTTTTAAATAAAAACAGCCAATAATTGAATTTACAAGACGGCAAGAATATTCTAATAACGACAAAAGGATCAGTACAACAAATGGGGACTCACTGTGTCTCTGTATAAGGAGGGAGATCATTAAGTTCAAAATTCTAAAATGTGTATTTTAAATAACGTGAAAATGGACGTTAAATGCAAGATATAAACATTTCGAAACAGCATCCGACACGAATACTTCACTATGTGTCCTTAAAGACCAGACGAAGTGAAACAATAAAATATCAAAAGTATGCCTCACACTGAACCCATGTTACTGCCCTCACCATCGGGAATATGATTTCGTCAACTAATCTGTGTCGCCGCTGCGGTTTCAATTCGAGCGCCCTGCTCACATGACGAGTAGACTACCCAGGGTTCCGTGTGGGTGAAACTGTCATCATAGAAGATCACAGGAGAATGCCTGCTGGTAAGTTAAGCTACACTGAAATACATAAACAATCTATTGAGTTACAAATGATTTGCGCAAAATCCGAATGAATACCGCCTTTAAGTGATTTAATTCAGCGAGACAGTCCGTTCCAGACAGTTGTCACAATTGTCATGCCGTGTTCTAACTTTGTCATCTAGACACAAGTAATAAGTACGGAAGCCACTTCGGCAATATCGTAAACTGCATGTAAGAGGAAACATTGTAAATATCTGGTCGAGTAAAACGGTAGTATAGACACTACAGCGATATCAGTGTAACACCGTATTGTAGTTGGAAAGATGATATTGCCACTGGGAACTCGTGAAAGGTGATATTGTGGCGCAGACAGTAGTTAGTTTGTTACCATTCTATGCAGCTCACGTCATTTAACGAGGTTCAAAGGTCTGATTTTGGAGAGGGGTGGGCGGGGCGTCGTCAGTGTTGCGTTTTTAACGATGGATGTACGAAGTCAAAAACAAAACATTATGGACTTAAAATCCCCTTCGTGGACGCTGACCTGAATTTGGGAAATGCCCCACTGTTGATGCATCCGAAGGTAAGGGGAGCTGTTGACAGGCCGCTTCGTTGATGGTATTGTGGGTAGAATACTTCTAAAAAGTGAAAACAGTGGACAAAAGATGTATTGGTTGAAAAAAGTACCGATATAATTTTTTTCCTCGCAAAAAAGAAATTGCGTCATCAAGTGGTCTATTTTGCAATATGAAGATTATAAAAAATATGAATTGTTTCGCCACTTAGTGACTTTTCCCTCAGTACGTTTTAGCATTTTTCATCATAGATCTTGTTAGATTATCAGTATCCTGATAAACTATTGTGTTGTAATGGCAAGAGACTCTGGACCCTCAAACCCTATCTCTCCCTCTGTCTCTGTCTCTCTCTGTCTCACACACTCACTCCCCTTTTCTCTCTCGTTCTCTTCTCCATTTAGTCTCCCTACCATGGATATCAAGGTTGTGTTCACAGCCTTGGAGGCAGTGTGTAAAGAAAACATTGCTGTTTTGTCTGGGCCTCCTGACTTGCCAAATAGTGAGGCTGCCAGGCGTTTGGTGGCTTCGTTCAGACAGATTCAGGAACATGGCCACACCCTGGAACCTGTAGTTCTTGGTTTCACCACGGTTTACCATCACTACGATTTTGACGCACAAACCCCTGGGAATGGATACCGCACACTGGTCAAGGTACAGTGTTCTTTAAGTGTTCCAAGGAGTACATAGCCTTCTCTCTCTCTCTCTCTCTCTCTCTCTCTCGATTTCTTACTCTTTCTCTCCGTCTCTCTCTCTCATGATTTCTTTTCTCTCTCAAGCTCCGTGTCTCTCTCTCTCTCTCTCTCTCGGACTCTCTCTTGATCTCTTCCTCTCTTTATTTCTCTCTGTCTCTCTTCCCCCCCATTCAACCATCACCTGCATGAACCCGCCGTTCACCCAAGCCGTTTCACGAAAAGGCACTCCCGCCGACTGTCTCCCTTAGGTTGTTGCATCCTGCTGTTTACACATCCATTTCCACAAAAGGCCCGTTACATCTCCTCGGGCTGCCGCGGCGCCTTCTTCCGGGCGGAGCACAACGCCTCGGAGATGGAGGCCTACTGCAGCGCCCTGTGCCAGCTCCGTGCACTCCTCTACCTCGCCCAGCGGCTTCTCCACGACAACAGCCACGGGGATCTGTACTCCTTGCAGGACAGCGTGCCCTGGCAGCAAGGTATTGAATTGCAAAGTAACCGAGCGAGTACAAACCCCATGCAACCGACCATGGCTTCTGTCGGGCACGGACGCTGCCTGCGGGATTTCAGTCATCGATCACCGGAAGGTAGGGCCGCCGGTTCTCCCATACTCAGAATCAGAATCCAGACATCGGTGTTTTTTTTTCGCCAATTAAGATTAAATATCGACAAGCACAGAATTTTACTGTGCAGGGAAGCGTGCAAACATAGAAAACATAATAATATCTATTTAAAAATATACATAATAGTATACATATATTTATTTATTTATACTAATATAATATAACTATAATAATATACACACACACGATATATACATCTTATTTATTTATATATTTATATATATATAGTACTTATATAATATTATATAAATATTATATATATATATTATATATATATATATACATATATATTTTATTTATTTATATATACAAACAGCAAAGCAAGGTAAACAATAAACAATGTCCAAGTGACTTCAGCAAATGGACAAACATCCGAGAACATCCTCTGTCCTTAGACCCTGTCCTTTCCCTCGTCTGTCTGACATGTCGCACTTTACGGTTGAAGCAGTTGGTTATCCGGTTCAAAGACGGGACTGTTGTGAGGTGAATGATGAAGAGAGCTTGAAAATGTATCCATTGCTGTGGCGTGAATCTTTTTTTTTCTTTTCAGTTTTCAACCACCCTTCGTCCGTTCCTGCAGACTGTAGTTATAAGCATGGTCTCATATGGGGAGAGTTATGGAAAACAGCAGTCTGGAATAGGTCTGTATCTCCTAATATGCAAATAGAGTTATATGCAAATGAGTTATAGAAAGAATATACCCAGTTTTTTTTCTTTGTTTGGACTATATTAGATGTTCGGTGCATTCGTTTTTACACTTCTACTCTTTCTACTCGGATGCGAATGCTTCAGGTATGGCAGCATTCTCTCTCCTAACGTCTGGGAAGTATGTGATTGATCCGGAGCTGAGGGGGGAGGAGTTTGAGCGGATAACCCAGAATCTCGATATGCAGTTTTGGAAGTCCTTCTGGAACCTCACGGAATCTGGGCTGATAGCGGTGAGAAAAGAAACACACTGATCTCACCGTCGAAGATTCAGAAACTGGCTGCTTATCTTGTGAATGCTCACATCTTATCTTTCTATTTATTCCCTTGTTTTCTTCCCCACAGGGTTTTCAGAGAATGGGCTCTAACCAGGTGCAAGTCAACCTCACTCTGACCATCCCTCCACTGGCTCTAAGCCTACCTCTGGCCTCGGACCCCAGCCTCTCTGTCTCTGTGTCCCCTCCTGTGGCTCACAGTGGCCCTGGCCCCGTCCACATGCGCCTCATCTCCTGCGACCTCAGAGAGGGACAGGTCAGTGACCTGACCGTCACGCTGGCGCTCGTCAGCCGTCGTGGATGAAGCGCGGCGCTCGTCTTACTCCGTGATGGCTGCTTGCAGTTCTCCTCCTTACTCTTGTGACTGCTCACTCCTTCCGCAGGACAGTGATGAGCTGCTGGTCTTCTCCCGATCAGAAGCTCCGCCCCTCTCCTTGTCCATCATCAACAGGCCCCAGAGGAGCCCGCGCTCTCCCTGGCTCCTCGTCCACTTCCATGGGGGAGGGTTTGTGGCCCAGACCTCCAGATCCCACGAGGTACCCAGAGTGGCGTTAGTGTTAACCACTAAGCTTAATGTAACATGCGTTAGGTTCATGAAGTGATGCATGATTCTTTGCGTTCAACACAGACTCTGACTCTGTCTGCATGAACAGTCGTACCGCAATCTATCTTGACATTTTTTCTCCTCTTCCTTCCCCCCTCTTTTTCTCTCTTTCCCCGTTACACTCTTTCTCTCCCTTTCTCTCTCCATTCCTCCTCTGTCAAAGAACTACCTGAGAGGCTGGTCGAAGGATCTAGGCGTGCCCATCCTGTCAGTGGACTATTCTCTGGCCCCAGAGGCTCCCTTTCCCCGGGCCCTGGAAGAGTGCTTCTACGCCTACTGCTGGGCTCTCAAGAACTGTCACCTCCTGGGTTGGTCTCACGTCTGCTGCTTAAGGGCCTAATGGAAATTAGATGCTAAGGGGGAAGGGGGGGGGTAGCAACTGCTACCAAACACCCAGTTACAGATACCAAACATGCAGTAGCAACATCGCTCTGATTGGTTCGTGGATTCCGCAACCACCAATGGGGCAGCCAAAAATCCTGTATGCACTGGAGCACTAGAAAAAATAATGATAAATAAAATAATGATATTTTCTTTTTTTAATCGAAAGAATTTGAATCAATAGAACTGTGTATCTGAGAAGAATATGAATCTCCTCTGGTCTAAACAGTGAGTCTCTCTGTCCCCTCAGGCTCTACAGCGGAGCGTGTGTGTCTGGCTGGGGACAGTGCTGGGGGGAATCTCTGCATCACCGTGTCTATGAGAGCCCTAGCCTGCGGCGTGCGCGTGCCCGATGGCATCATGGCCGCCTACCCCGCTACCTTGCTCACCATCGACGCCTCGCCATCCCGCCTGCTCACGCTCATCGATCCACTGCTGCCTTTAGGGGTGCTTTCCAAGTGCCTCAATGCCTACGCAGGTACAGAGGCTGGAACCGGAAGACTCTTACATCTAACATCTCTGTTTGAATTAGAACCTTTTTTACTACGTTTGTATTCTTGCCTTTTTGATCTTTTACATCCCATTTTCATTCTTTTTTTGGTCTTTTTTTCCATTTCCCCCCTGGTCTCCAGGAAACGAACGTCAGACGGTCCGCACTGCATCAGGGGTCAACTCGCTGAGTGCTCTGGGCAGAGACACAGCGCTGCTGCTCAACGACCTGAAACAAGGAGCCTCCAGCTGGCTCCAGTCTTTCCTGGAGCCCAGCTGGACTTCGGGCTACCCAGGGACCCCATCATCCCCCAGAAGGACCCCTCAAAGCGCCCCACACTCCCCCTGCAACTCCCCCTCACACCCTCCCGCCCCGGCAGGTCCCAGAGACTACCCAGAAGGCTTTGAGCCCCTGCGGTCCGAACAGCTGGCAATGATCAGCATGTCCAACTGCCCCGTCGTCAAGAACCCATTTGTGTCTCCATTGCTGGCCCCTGACGACTTACTAAGAGGCCTCCCACCTGTACACATTGTGGTGAGAGGGATATACTGTATTAGTAGAACGTTAGAAGGGCATTGGTGGAGAAGAAAGTACCTTAGAATTGTTGTTAACTTTTTGGGGATATACAGCCGTTGAAAAAATGCAGATGCATTGGAGCGGAGACCTCTTTTTATCTCATTTTGAGACGGGTCCAATTTAAAGGGTCAACGCTTATTTGACCCTTCTGTTCCTCGCTCAAAATGGTCCTTTTTCAAAAACAACAACAAAAATGAAAGAAAACTTCCATTTCCCTTTTTATGCACATGCATCAAAACGTACTCGATTAGAAGTTTCTAATTGTACTTGTGAAAATGTATGAAGTGAAACCTGATGTTTCTTTATCCGTCCTAACAGGCATCAGCCCTGGATGCCTTGCTGGATGACTCGGTGATGTTCGCCAAGAAGCTGAAGGCCATTGGCCAACCAGTGAGTCTGACAGTGGTGGAAGACCTCCCACATGGCTTCCTCAGCCTATCACAGCTCTCCAAAGAGACACAGGAAGCCTCTGACATCTGTGTAGAAAAAATCCGACAGGTCTTCCAGGCACACTTCTCGTCTTTTCGCAAACAACCTAATTCAGGATGGACCAATCATGGGCCTGGATCATCGAAGAGAGGGACCAATCAGGATGAAGACATTTGTCACGATGAGCATCCTGATAAAATATAGGGGATCAAATAAGTAACCCCGTTAGGCACATTCATCCTGTCGTGGAATCCATTACTCAAGTTTAGTTTATCAGAGTTATAAACGGTTACGTTGTTTTATCGGTACTTTTGATACAACAGGGATTTGAACATGCACATTTGAGCCTCTGAAAACACTATTTCAGTGAAGCTATTTAGTAACTTGAAGAGAGAAGAGCATCGTTTTCAGAATATATTTAACACACGGAAAGGAAACGAAGACTTGAGGAAAAAAATCGAACTGTAAAGAGACTGAAAATACATGCGGTTATGTCAGCGTTGTACTCCTGGCACGCAGACATCTTTTTACATCACTAACGATCCACAACATCTCACAAAGTTTAACTGCAAAGGCTTGTTTATAAGTGCGAAGAAACACGCACAAAAGCAATACGTGACCATGTCAAGCCCTTGTTTTAACATGAGCTGATGAGCCATCTACCTGCTTCTGCAACACATGAACCGTATTGCACAAACCCTTCCATACGGATGCATAAAACACTATTCACGGTTGTTTCTTTACGAAAATAGGAGTTATCGAGCTCATATCAAGCTAACAATGTACACATACTGTAGGTTGGACATGAGCTGCTGTTATTTTCTGTGTTTATGGCCTTACACTGTTGACAAAGTTATGTTTACCAGCTGCTGTAAATGTTCTGAAAAAATGTTGAATGTAAAAAACTATATTGGTTACACATCTGTCATGTTCTGTGTTGAATTATTGAAATGTTTAGCAGTTCTTGAAGTTCTGATCTAATTTTAAAGGATACAAGACTGTAGTTTAAATACAACCATCAGTGTTGCAAAATATGTGAACTCTGTCTCTTCTTTTCGAGGGGTTCATCGATATGTTTGCGAAAAACTTCAGACGTAACACATCAAAAGTTAACTTTGCCGCACATTTCCTCAACTTATTTCTGCAATCAAGCAATCTTAAAATAGCAATCTGAAAAAACAGTATCTACTTCTACGGAATTACAACACGCGACAATTCATAGCTGTAGGCGAAAATATGGTGACAACCTCCGGCAATAGTCGCACCACTAGATGGCAGGATTGGCTTAGAACCTCACGGGGGTTTTAAATGGCAAGAACAAAGAAGAAGACGATGAAGCGAAGGAGACCATGTTGAATTAGCAAGAACAAACACAATAGAGACGAATTAATTCGGGTGAATATAACTATCTAAGTCTTATAGCGAAACGAGTAACTAATCTGCCACACACAGAATATTATTTGTAACACCAGCATCGGAGAAAGGTGGGTTTACAGTGTGTTTTGAGCCATTTTATTGAGGAAAAATAAGCTATCTAACCTGCTTGGTAGCTAGCTAGGTAGCTAGGCTAGTTTACTTAGCTAGCTAAGCTGGCTAAACGACAACAAACTGGTTTGAGTCTCGGAGCTACCTAGAGTAAAATGTAACGCAGGTAATTCCGATAGCTCTCAGATTTAATATTTTAAATGCAGGCAACATGTCACATGTACGAAGATGTAGCATGTTTACACGCTACGTTGTTTAAGTAGTCGATAAATGTCGATCTTGTTTTGTTAGCTCACTTGATTAGCTCACTCTCTTTCGAGGAAGTTGGTAACATAGCTATATGTTAGCGATTTGAATAGGTTGGAAATCTTTTCAAAACCCTTCCGTTTTCCTCATTGGTAGAGCAAAGCGTCGCGTGATGTAGTGAATTGTAATGTGCTTTCTATTCATACTTGCTGGACCGGCTCAATGTAATTAATAGTGTAAAATTGGGCCCACTATTATAGTAGCGTCCTAAGGAATTATACCAGTAGTTATCTAGTTCAAGGTTGTCAAATCAAATCGAATGGCCTTTGATTTTGCACGAAGATCATTTCCATGTTAGGCTAAAATTGACATGCTCGTGATTAATGAGAGTTTTGAGAGTGCGCGTTCGGTATTCGCAATGATTATGGTTTTGACTTCTTTTTTTTTCTTTTTAACCATGCCTACATGAAACTGAAACTGTCAAAACAGGTTTTGAGAAGAAACAGCCACTTGGGTTTCAAACCAGAGTTCCCACGCCCATCTCCATATTTGGCGTTGTAGCAGTAGAAAAGTTCGTTTAGTCTTAGTTGCATCTTCATCGTTTTTGCGTTCATGCTAAAAAGGGTAGATACTTTGCCCGTGAAAACAGAAAATGATCACGTGCCAACGTTTGTGTAACAGTATTCTCACGTTTCACGCTCTGTTTACTGTACTAACCACCTGTTCTGCGCGTCTTCCTGCCAGGTGGCAACAGGTTTGGTTTGCTGACTGACTGCGGAGGAAACGACTTGCACAAACCCTCTTTACACACTCAACTCTTAACCATACGCACACACCGAGAGAGAACCTGTGACGTCTGCCAAGTCAGCCGGACACCTGGAGTAACGGACAGGAGGAGCCAAAGGCGATTTTAAAAGCATTTTGCTTTTGAACTATAGTACCCTTTGTATATTTTGAACATCAGGAAACTCCCCCCCCCCCTTTTTTTTCCTCAAGTGAAGCTATATTAAACACAGTGGAAAGCAAATATTGAACAAGGATCGTAAGTTTTTGGGGAAATATTTGTTTAAAGATTCAAGAACATATTTTCAAGGACAAAGATATTGAGCATTTCTAAAGGACTCAAAAACCACAAGGAAATATTGTTGTTGAAATCGAAAGAGAAACCGAAGTTAACTAAGATTATAAAATCTGATTCTGTTCCCTCAGTGAAAACTGCCTTAGCTGTTCTATTTCAGGACCTAAACCCCTTGATACTTGTTCACATATAATTTTCTATATTGTGTGCAGGTATTTATGCATATGAATGCAAATCTCTCTTCATTTTGAAGAGCTCTTGTATAAAGACTTATTTTTCCGTACGTCAGTCACTCTATTGTTGAAGGGGACCGAACGGAACATATCTGTGTATATGTAAATACTATAAATTGACTTCTGTTGTCAGAGCTTTGAACTAAACAGAATAGAAAATATTATTTGTTAATGCTTTAATAGACTTTTCTACTTTTTGGAGAAGCTTTTTGAGGACAGAACTTTAAAGAGGGGCGGGAGAGAAAGGAAAAAAACAAAAAAAAGATTCAAAGAAGAAAATAAACAGAAGAAATGGCAACGGCCCGAACAGAGAGTCTTGGCCCTATGGTCATGGGACTGAACAAGCAGAACGGGCAGCTTAGAGGACAGCCCAAACCTGCCTCACCTCAGTCAGGACCCCTAGCCCTGGGGAAGGCGGTAGGACTCGTCCAGAAAGCAGCAGGTGCAACCCAGGAAGGAACTGGCATCAGGTTTGGAGACGACTGGAAAAAGAGCCTGCAACTTCCTCCTAAGGACACCAGGGTCCGAACTTCAGTAAGTCTGGGCTCAGTTTATTTGATTTTTTTTTATTTCTAAATTCCAAATCTGCCTTTTTTCACCTTCAGTTTCACACACAGTCCTCTGTAGTCTCTGTAGTTCTCTCTAGTCTCTGTAGTCCTCTGTAGTCTATCTGTAGTCATGTTTTAAAAGAACCCGATGGACTGTTTTGCTTCTCAGGACGTGACTTCCACCAAGGGGAATGAGTTTGAGGACTACTGTCTGAAACGAGAGTTACTGATGGGCATCTTCGAAATGGGTTGGGAGAAGCCCTCCCCCATCCAGGTATGGTAGTCGCTCTCTCGGGGATCCTGGAAATCCACTAGATCTTGTCTGAGCGTGAGTTGACCCCATGAGGTGTGCTTGTGGCCCAATCAGGAGGAGAGCATCCCCATCGCCCTGTCTGGTCGTGATATCCTAGCCAGAGCCAAGAATGGGACAGGAAAGAGTGGTGCTTATCTCATCCCCATGTTGGAGAGAATAGACCTGAAGAAGGACCACATACAAGGTAGGACTCAAGTCCAAATCCCGTTTGGTGTTTTTTATTGCCCTTTTCACAAGCAAAAGCACAAAGACCTAAATAGGTGTAACTACATATGCGTCACCAGAGAAAGTTTCGATTATTGTTGACACAATCAGTATTTTTTAATATCAATACTTTCCCTGAAGAAAGTATTGGACATCTTCTTCCTTGTCAGCTGCACCACATTCTTCTGTCTCCATGGATGTGGCCTCATTCCTTACCAAGTCTTGTTCTCTGTGGGGTGGGTAGCCATGGTGATGGTTCCGACCCGTGAGCTGGCTCTGCAGGTGAGCCAGATCAGCATCCAGATCAGCAAGCACCTGGGCGGGGTGAAGGTCATGGCCACCACTGGAGGAACTAACCTACGCGATGACATCATGCGCCTGGACGAGACGGGTACGTTCCAAATGGATTCCGTTCCGTGTGCCAAACCGGAGACAACACTGATTTGATTGGAGGAATCTTATCAGAGGTGTAGTCTAAGCGAATTACAGGATTGCAGGGCTTAGCGACGGAATACGGATTTCGTTTTGAGGATGTCGGGCTTGTTGCAGATGTGATCGGTTAAGTTTTCTTCCACTGAGTTTGCCAGCCCTCTCACTGCAGCCTCTAATCCACTCCCACAGTGCACGTTGTCATAGCTACCCCTGGCAGAATCCTGGACTTGATAAAGAAGGGTGTGGCCAAAGTGGACAAAGTCCAGATGATGGTGATGGATGAGGTAAGTGAAGAAAAGGAGTCATTCAGTAACCAGACAATATTCACATCATTATTTCCATGTAATTAGACCTACCAGCTACCTTGTGGTTGATCACAATGGGCCTTGAAAATAAAATGGCTGTCTGCTCTACCCCAAGGCCCAAGCATGTCTGTATAAAGTCCGCCCTCCTCTTCCTCCTCTTCCTCCCCCTCCTCTTCCTCCTCCTCCTCCTCTGCCTTTCAGGCTGACAAGCTGCTGTCTCAGGACTTTGTGGTGCTTATCGAAGATATCATCAGCTTCCTGGCTAAGAACAGACAGATCCTGCTGTACTCTGCCACCTTCCCCATGAGCGTGCAGAAGTTCATGGTGAGCACAGCACAGGCTGGAAGCGTTCTGGGCTGCCAACAGGCCAGGCTGTGTAGCTTCTGTGGGTGGGCGGATGGGTGGGTGGGAGCGGGGCAGGTTGTGTGGTAACCGTAACCCTACACAATTTAACATTGGGATTGTTTCTCAAATTCGCGATCCAATAGGAAAACTTTTTTGCGTTTTTGTTAATGATGTTAATCTTCCTTTTACCAACCTTGTTCGTGCCCCCCCCCCAACCTGCTGCAGGCCAAACACCTTCAGAAACCCTACGAGATCAACCTGATGGAGGAACTCACTCTGAAAGGCATCACCCAGTACTACGCCTACGTCACAGAGCGACAGAAAGTCCACTGTCTCAACACGCTCTTCTCCAGGGTAAGGCAGGCCACCCCGTCACAGTGGGGTTGGTTTGGGTAGTTAAGGCCAGTTCACACAGGCCCCATAGCACCCTACGAACACGAAATATTCTGCGGTGGGTTTAGATTAGAATATTTCGATTTAGAATGTCTGGAGAGATGAGTGTCATAAGTGTCACCCTGCCCCAGCAAACAGTCACATTAAACTGCCAGAGCCCAACGCCTGTTGGTGTTTTGTACAGTGCAGGTTTAAATAGTCTTGCGATGATTGTGTGTCTGACAGCTTATGTTGGATCCATCCACATCAGACTCTGAGTATGGAGTTTGAACACTTTCCCTCCTGTTTGTCGTTTTCTCCCAGCTGCAAATCAATCAGTCCATCATTTTTTGCAACTCCACCCAGCGAGTTGAGCTACTGGCCAAGAAGATCACTCAGCTAGGTTACTCCTGCTTCTACATCCATGCCAAGATGATGCAGGAGTACAGGAACCGAGTGTTCCACGACTTCAGAAACGGGCTCTGCAGAAATCTAGTCTGCACAGGTATGCATGCCACCGCGTTAAGGCTTAGCCGATACGCATCAGCGTAGAAACGACTTCGAAGTAGACGCATGTACATCTTGGTTGTGAGATGTTGATGCTGTATTTGTTTGATTGATTCAACTTCATCATTATAAGGAGTGTATAAGTAAGATGGTTGTAGCTGAACTGCTGTACGAGTCGCATCTCACTTCCTGGGTTTCATCCAACAGATTTGTTCACCAGAGGTATTGACATTCAGGCCGTCAATGTTGTGATCAACTTTGACTTCCCCAAGAACGCCGAGACATACCTTCATCGCATCGGCAGATCTGGTACGTTGCCTGAAGGCATCTCATTTTCAGCTGCCAGCCTTCATAGCTCCAAGTGCTTGACATCATCTTATCAAACATCTAGACCAGGGGTCATCACCTCTGGCCCTGGAAGGCTACCATCCTGTAGGATTTCACTTCATCTGCACATCATGTAGCCTCATTCAGCTCATCATCCAGGTGATTAGTAGAATGAAGTGTGCTCAATCGAGGTTGAAGGGGAAACAGTCAGATGGTAGCCCTCCATGACCAGAGTTGGTGACCCCTGATGTAGTCCATACCAAGATTCAGACTAAGTTTGAATCTACATTTCAAAGATGGCCGTCATAGCGTGAGAGGGAGGAGTTTTACTCCACACTCACACCTAGTTCCCACTCCCCAAACAACCACCGACAGTTGTTGGGTTTGATAATGAACACTGTTTCTCACAAAGACTGTCCCCTCCGCTCTGTCCCCTCCCCTCTCCTCTCTGTCCATCTCAGGGAGGTTCGGTCACCTGGGTCTGGCCATCAACCTGATCACCTCGGAGGATCGTTTCAACCTGAAGTCCATCGAGGACCAGCTGGTGACCGACATCAAGCCCATCCCCGGCAGCATCGACAAGAGCCTGTACGTGGCCGAGTTCCACACTGCCAACCCCGACTGTGAGGTGGAGGAGGTGGAGGTGAAGGCTGGTGGACAGCAAGGCGAGCCCTAAGCCCCTCATCCAGTGAGTCCCTCGCAGAAGAAGAGCCTACATTACCCACAATTCCGCAGCAGTAGTTCTTCTTCCTATGTCCCAAAGCAGCGGCTTAGCATTTGCAGAGATGCGATTGGAATAGGATCGGTGTGTATTAAACAAGGTTAGTTCCAAAACCAGCTAATGGAAGGGATCGTTTCGGTCTTCTTCTATTGATTATTCAGTTCAACTATTTCTCATGATCCACAAACACTGCAGGGGTTAAAGGGTTCGTTAGCCCCCCCCGCCCCCTCTCCTTGCTCCCTGTTTGCCCATCTCTCTCTAATCCCTGACGTCTTATCTTTTATCAAGGACAGTAAGACACAGCCAGGCTTTTGCACCAAATCCTGTTCTTGCACACTGGCTTAAGGCACCTCCTCAAATTTCACAGATGTCAAGGATTTTGTTTTGATTTCTTTTTTATTATTTGTTTTATTTCAATAAGAGCCACCCGCAGTTTGCTCATTGAAACCTTCCGACAGTTTTGTTTTGCACCGAAGCTAACTCCTCCAATGCACCCTATTTAAATATATATATAAATATAGACTTGATAGCCCCTTTAGAAGAAGCCATTTCATTTGTTTTTTTAATTTATTTTTTTAGTACAGCAAAGTGTTTAAATCCTGTCAACAGAATTTCAACACAAAAAATTCTGCTTAAATTCAGTCGACAGAATTTAAACACGGATGGTCGGGGGGGTACGCGTGCTTAAGTTGTTTTTAACCTGTTCCAACTATGTAGCCATCCCACGTTTATGGCTAGCAAGGATAAACTAGGTGAATGGCTGTTCGAGGTGACTTCCTCCAGTTGTACTCCTCACACCTGATGGTCCTCCCTCCCTCTCCAGTTGTCACACAAGTGCCTTGATTACTCCCCCATGCACTCTCATCCATTCGTACGTCTGTTTCTCATGACAACCAGAATATGAGCACAATTAAGCTAAATCGGGAACCTGGAATTTTCTTTGGTGTCCGTTATGCAATTGAATGGTTGCGAGCCGCGAGCCCGGTTCCTCTGTTCCCCCTTTCAGATGCGCTGGGGTGCAGCTCAAGGCGAGCACAGATTGATGCGAACCTTGCAATAAAAAGCATCTTTATTTTGACGCGACTGTTTTCATGTCTCCATGGAAACATTCTTTTAAAGTTGGAGCGAATAGGATCGAATCACCTAAAGACAGAACGCCCCTAATAAAGCTATTGATGTTAGTCTTCAATGAAACAGACACAACACACATGTATATGACCAGCTGCTCAACACAAGTATCGTCTTGCAGCTAGTTAGAGCTCAGCTTGTACTGAGTGGCCTGATTTGAACCCTGAACTGGAATTCTGTTATTTCACCGTGGTGAAGATTTTTTTATATGACTATTCTCTGGGCTGCGAATTTGGTAATATATGCACATGGTTTTTGTTAAAGTTACTATAGGTGCTCTGGAAGTTGACATGGTGCAGAACAAAATGGTTGACTTTCTCCCCCTCCTCCTCCCCCCCCCCAAACCTTGTGCACACCTGTTAGGTTAAAGACCAACTTCTTTCCTCCAATTCTTCAGACCAATGTTAACTGAAGGTCTTTGAATGTATTTAATGCCAATTTATTATTTCCAACACGGTGGTTAATGCCATTCCCTTGAAGCTCTCATGTTTCTCTATCCACACTCTAGGAGAAAATGGAGGCATTTTGATAGAATGGAGAAAGGATTGCAAGGCAGTCCTCTTGTGATTTCATCATACTTCTACTTTATTGATGTGAGGCCCCTGTTTTTTTTGTTTAGTTTTGTTTTTATATATATTTTGAGATAGTATAATATCATCCTCTGAGAGTTGGGTTTTATTTCAAAAGCAAAGTTGTAGCATCTTCAAACTGGCAGCTGTGATCCTTTTTTTCGTTTTCTTTTTTTTTTGGACTCTTCTTTGTATGAAAGAAAAACCTTTGCTAGAGATGAAAGCAGTAATCAAATTGATACGTTTGCTTAATTTCCAAGTAGTTTCATTGCTGATGCTTTGCTTGAGCGGGTAGGGGGCATAGCTGGTATTGAGGACTTCAGGAATGCTTTTGGTGGGTTTCAAAGGCATCAAGATGGCCTGCTACTTTGACATCTTGATTTATTTTTTCCCCCTCTCTGGTGCTTTTACCACAACAACAATCGCTGTCGTTTTTGCTTTGAACCCCTCATATTTTGTTCCAAGGTACAAGCTGGACAATTACCATTAGGAAAAAAAGTGTTTTTAAGTGCTTGAGAGAATGCTAACCTAACACAGTCATAATGGGGGGCTTTTTCTGATTTTGTTACCAGAGATTATTTTCCATCGTTGTGAGTGAAAAGTATCACATTTATAGAAGAAATGAGGGAACATGCCCCAGACTAGCTTGGTCTTTTTACGAGGTGTTCTGAATCATTCGGAGGAAATGAGATGCAAATGATTCTTAGTTTATACAAGGCGTTTACAAGTACAAAAAAAAATTGCTTCGTGGTGGTCAAGTTAGATTTCTTTTTTTTTTTCTGTTTGGTAACTGACTTTCAGGATTGACATTGAGGCAAAACCAAAAAAGTGTAGTGCGCATGTTTGAATGAAAGACAACGAGAATGAATGAGTGACTGTGTGTGAATCAGTTAGAATGCTGTACGTTTCGTCAATGTTTCATGTCTGCGATTGTAAGAGTGACATTCAATGTCTTTACACCCCGTTTGGCCGTTGGCAAACGACTTCCAATTTACTGGTCTCCTGCTGTAACCTGTCCCTCGCTAGCGCAGAACAAGTCAGCACTGTCAAGTACAACATTCAGAAATGGTTATGGGCCAATTGCAGCATATTTCCATCTCTCCGCTCCTTCATCAGTACCAAGGAGACCAGTAAATAGGCAGCGTTCAGCGATGCAGCTCTTTGTCAGTCGGTAAAGCCTAGATGCTTGTCACAGTGGAATACCATGTCTAACTGCATCTGTTTGACTGTGTCGGAATGAATGTGTTGGGTGGGGTGGGGTGGGGTGGGGATGGGAT
>BROE01000011.1:11560706-11593712 GCA_036571765.1 Plecoglossus altivelis | reverse complement strand
ATATATTAGGCCTAACGGGTTACAAGACCGATGGCAGATCAGTTTTTGTGTTCCAGTAGTCGGGTGGTAGAGGATTAGGCTAGGATCCTTCACGTCCACAACGGGGTAGAGGGCTTAGTTTACATTTTATTGTTTACACACTGGCAATCTGTTTTGAACTGGTCGGAATGAATGTGTTGGGTGCGAAGAATGGGGGTTGGCGGGTGGCGAGACAACTGGGACTGAGGATAACGGGGTGGGTGGGAGGTAGAGTGACGCTTGGGGGGGTGTGGAGGACTTTCCTGGCAACCTTCAGGTATGTAGAGCGTAACCATGTTCACCGACACCTGTTTAGAACATGAGTAAGACATAACAGGGGCTGGGTTTGGGCGTGAGTTTAATGACACGTAGCAATCAGTTGCTGCGTGGTGTTTGAACAGAATAAAATGACGACTCCCAAGAAAATCTGAAACAATCGGAGTCTATTATTCTCATAATGGAGTAGTAGTAATTGATAAACAGCGTCTAAAACTGTTTCCAGTGCATTCAATTGGATGACAGACATGCGGGACGTAATGAGGTCGCCTATATCATAATGAACCGAAGACAGTCCTAAGAGGTAACACTGACACGATAGGAGCAGTCTTCTCTCAATTCGAATTTCTTAAAAAAAAAAAAAAAGCATAAGTAATCTGAAGTCCTGTTCGCCCGGGATACTCACCATGTATGTAACAGTTGACATTTCTGTTCTCGCTAAAGGGCGGTTGAGTATATTATAGACTTCAGATCCTGTTTGTTTTTTGTTTTTTTGGGGTGGGGTGGGGGGGCAGGGGTGTCATGTACACACCTTTGGTGGCAATTATTTGTTGTTTTCAATCTTGTTACATACCCCAAAAACAGATGAAAAATAAAGAACTTGCGTTTACTTACGAAAAGGAACGCAACCAGATAGCCCATTAATTGTTCCTTAAACTGACGTGAGCGCCATGTTCAATTGTCGTAAAAGTATTATGAAGCTTTAATTAAAGCATATTCTTCATGGAGAGGTTTATAAATGAATTGAATTTGGTGTTTGATTGGCATATACTGTAGTATTGTTTTGATTGGCTACTATTACAATACATGTTTTATGCATTCCTTGTGATCCGTTTGGCTGTATCCCCTTTCTACTAAAAACTAAAGCAATACAAAAGATTACACTGTATAAGTAAATGCGGGCGATCATTGGACTTAATAAATTGAACTTAAATAAAATGTTTGGTGTCTTTGTTTTTCACTTGAGGGCTCTACGAAGGGGCAATGCTACATCTAGCAGCTAAAAATAAACACGTAACTGTGAATCTGATGGTGAGTTGTGGTTATAAAAAGAGATTGAAGGATGGTCCGCATTATTGGTATGGATATGGCTAAATGAGCTGTTCTGCTTCTGCTTGATTTAGATCAGCCCCTTCAGTTCAACCCCTTCAGTCCAGCCCCCTGTTTTACACTGACCTTCATAGCTGCACGTTTTTTGCATTCGAACCGTCATGAATTGCAACCAAACTTAACATGGGTCATCCTCCTACATTTACCTCTGAAAACACAGTTCCACCAATAATCCATTACAATCAACCTTCTTATCCAATGGAATAAAGGCTGTCCCGGTTGAAGAAAATGCTACAAATACGCGTTTAGCTGCTCTTGAAGGCGGGTGTCTATTCGTCCAATCCAATTTAATTCCTCTTCCGAATGACGGCTCTCTGAACCAGTATATTGAAAGTAAAGGAGGGGCCAAGAAGGGAAATCAAGTCTTTTCATAGCGTAAATACATGCTGGTTGCGTAGTCTAAGATTGACAGGTAAATCTGCCAGCCCTCTTGAGGCATGGTATAATTTGTCCAATCCAACGCTGTATTTTCTACAAGAAGGCGGGACTTCTTGATGACTCATGACAGTTTCTTCTTCTTTGGTACTGCCGGGTGTTGAATCGTCCTCTGGAAATCACAACGTGAGTAGCCTGTCTACAATTTTATAACACGAGGTTTAATAGAAAACTTGCTGCTTATATATACAATTGTTACTGTACTTATTGATTTGCCTTTAGGTCTGTAACAACACAGTGTGCAACACAAACATTCTCATTTGCTTGTTAGGGTATTGGACCACTAGAACAGTTCAGTTAGCATGTTAGCGACCTAGCTGAGTTAGCTAGTTGGTGAGCTAGCCATCTTATTTGCTGCACAGGTACTAGAGCAGCGAAGACAGTTTAGCAATGCTATAGCTTAATCTACTTACTAGCTAACTGGCTAGTACTCTACCTAGGTACATTATCACGGCCATCGAACCTCTAGATACCTAGCACTGATGGCAAGTTGATGGCTATCCGATTTCGCAAAGAGCTATTAAGAATCAATGGCAACGTTAATTCACTTGGACGTATAGAAGAAACGTTCGGAAATGACATCTGCCGAATTATTGACCATGACGTCTGGAAATGCCTTTTTTAGTCATGTGCATAGGTTTGAACGTACAGTTTCAAAGCGGCATCACTTCTCCAAACTCCACGTCTCCCCGCATCTTCTACAACATCTACCTCTTGTTAGTCTGCCATGTCACATTGTGTCTCTAACAGAACCCTGTCCTCACCACACCTCTTCCCCGTTAATCCCCTCTCTTTAGAATGGGCAGTGTTTTGGCTGCCAGCTCCCCCAACCCACCTCCAGCTTCGGCTGGGGCGGTTCCTGGAGGTCCTGGGCTGACGGTTCCTCCTGGGTTCAGTATGCCCCCAGTGTCTCCTGTTCTGCCTGCTGGCAGCTCAGCCTCCGGACAGCAGGGGGAGTCGGAGCCACCTCTTCCCAACCCAGGGGCGTTTGAAGAGTGCCACCGCAAGTGCAAAGGTAACTATAGATGTTCCTGCCATGGTACTGAAATCAGATGGTATTGCGCTGTTTGGGAAGGGATTATTGGACTGTATTATGGTGTGTAGGGAGGGAACATTTTGGACTGTATGTAGGGGGGGTACATTTTGGACTGTATGTAGGGGGGGACATTTTGGACTGTGTATGTAGGGGGGGTGGGGTACATTTTGGACTGTGTATGTAGAGGGGGACATTTTGGACTGTTGCTATGTCTCAGTAGTTTTCCGTTTTTATTTTCAGAGGTTTTTCCCATGCAGATGGAAGGGGTACGACTCATTGTTAACAAGGGCCTTAGCAATCACTTCCAGGTCAGTAAGGGTCAACACTTCACTCAAGGGTTCAACACTTTAACGTCAACAGCCCTTGTTTCATCTTCTCTTGTTTCCCTGCTGTGGTTTAAAGCAGCGCTGACTGACATGAATGAGATGATTTGACCGGTGCATTTGTGTTTGTCGTCTTCCTCATATTAGGTGAATCACACATTAATGCTCAGCACCCTGGGAGAGTCCAGCTATCGCTTCGGGGCCACCTACGTGGGCTCCAAACAGATGGGCCCCGCTGAGGTATTCATGGAGCTCTCGCTGACCTCTGACCTCACGTCTTGTTTTTTTGTTTTTTTTTGTCTGTCTGTACACGTTTGGTTAGTTAATTGTTGTGGTCTAAAGGTGACATTTGTGTGCAGTCTTTCCCAGTCATGGTAGGAGACATGGACAACAGCGGTAGCCTCAACGCCCAGGTTATTCATCAGGTGTCCGAGAGACTCCGCTCCAAACTCGCCTTTCAGGTAATTTTTGTTCAGTCTGCCATCACAGCAAGGCTTTCCATGGTTCAAACCATTGGCGTAGGAACGGGGGGAGGAGGAGGAGGTCCCCCCTTCAATATTAGAAAATGCTGTGTGTGTCCCTAGCCAAATATTTGCTTACACTGCAGGGTCAAAAAAAGTGCACATTTGAAACTTTTATTTTAAAAACACGCCAGAGAATATATCCCATTTTGCCAGCAAATCTTTCCTCCACCCATGTCAAAGTTAATTCTATACTCTTGGTTAAAAATCAATAAATTACTATACAATAATGATTTTAAAATAATCAAATCCTCCAAAGTTGGAACAGCGTGAAATCTTCTGGGGTAAACTATCACCTTTTTAACCTGAATCATCTTGGCTTACAGACTCAGCAGCAGAAGTTCATGAACTGGCAGGGGGACGCCGAGTTCCGAGGCGAAGACTTCACCGCCGCCGTTACCATGGGCAACCCAGACGTTCTTGTAGGCTCTGGTCGGTAATCTCCATTCCATAACTCGATTCAAGGCTGTTCGTTTTTTTGTATCCATCGATTAACTTTGTCGTTTTTACCTCAATTCAAAGCAATCTTGCCTCAATTCAAATCAATCATACCTCGGTTCAAATTATTGTTGAATGTTGTCTCCCAATAGGTATTATAGTAGCACACTACCTCCAGTCCATAACCCCGTCCCTGGCCTTGGGAGGAGAGCTAGTTTACCACAGAAGACCGGGAGAGGAGGGTGCTGTGATGTCACTTGCTGGCAGATACACAGGTACCTCTGTCCTTTCACTACACCAGGAATGATTCACATCACCTCAACACAGTGAGTCGTTGTCTCCCCCCCCCTCTGCTCTCCTCCAAAGGCCAGAGTTGAGATCCTGGCTGAGGGTGTAAAGGTATTTTTTTGTTTCTCTAGGCAGTAACTTCATTGCCACGCTGACATTAGGAGGAGCAGGTGCACATGCCTCTTATTACCACAAAGCTAACGACCAGGTATTAACCCAACGTCTATTCATTCTCTTCTCCTCCCCCCCCCCTCCCTGGAAGCAACTGCTTTGTCTTAGTCTGGCATTTACGTGACTATTCATTCTTTTGTGTCCAACAGTTGCAGGTAGGCGTGGAGTTTGAGGCTAGCACTCGCATGCAGGAAACCAGCGTTTCGTTCGGTTACCAGCTTGACGTGCCTAAAGCTAATCTACTCTTCAAAGGTAAAGCTGGATAAGCGCGTCTCCAAACGCTCTTCCCCTCCTTTAGTAGTTTTTCCTGTCTCTTCTTTTCGTTGTGTTAACGGTGTGTGACTGGTCTCTCCCTCCAGGGTCTGTAGATAGTAACTGGGTGGTCGGAGCCACTCTAGAGAAGAAGTTGATTCCACTGCCCCTATCTTTGGTCCTGGGAGCCTTCCTCAACCATCGCAAGAACAAGTTCCAGTGCGGTTTCGGTGTTACTATCGGCTAGACGCTCTGCGACAGGGGGGGGGGCGTGACCCGCCCAATGGACTTCGCAGAAAAGACAGACAAACGTACCAATGGCAGGCATGTTGAAAGCCAGGACTCGCTACTCAGTCTGGTGTTTCCTCGACTTGTCTCCCATATCTGACTTTGACTTTGCAAGTTAATTGTCTTTTTGGTTTTTTTGTTTGGGTCACATTGCAATAATGTGTCTAGATTAAATGTGTAATTTTGAAATGGTTTGCCTGGAGTTGCATCATAATCAATGGAATCTAAAATTAGAAGGCATGTTCATCCGTCTGTCAGTTATAAGACAACAAGGTGACGAGACTGTGACCACGAAACATCAGCGACCAACTTGGGCGGACAGCTGAACAGGAGGATGTTAAAAAAAACTAAACTAATGGTTTCTGGAAAGTCAAATTACTGTAATTGTGTGTTTTTTAATTTGGTCAGTGCCTGTCTGGTTTAGTCTGTTTCTGCTTTGCCTCCATTTTATTCCACTCTGTTTTGTACTGTACCGTTTGTCTTGGCATGAAGTGAATGACAACATTAGTGCAGATTCTTCTGTTGGTTCAGAAATGTGATGTGAACCAGAGAGAATGTCACAGATTTCAAGCTGTTTGTCTTTTTTTTTGTCATCTTCTAATGGTCAATATATATATTACCTGTATATATCTATTGGGGAAAAAATAATAAATGCCATTTCTTATAAAGATCATTGTCATCGTCTATGCTCAGGGTTTAATAAATGAAATTGACATAACACTTGACATTAGCATTTAAAAATTGTATTTTTATACACATTATAGGACTGGTTCAGATGAGTTTATCAAAGAAGTTAAGGTTTGGATAAAAGACAGCGTTTCATTTGATCTATCTTGTGTGGATAAGAAGTTTTGATTCTTGTCCATGTTTGTTAAATACTGTAATACAGACATTAGATGTGTAATATTGCACTTTTTAACTCTACAATGACACTAACTGTTCAACAGCAGCATTTTAGAGTTTGATGGAAAAACTTGAAATGATAACTCAAAGTTTCCAGTTCCAGAAACTGTTTACTGGCTGCTCTTGGTGAAGGACTCCCAGAGAGAAGCCAGCTGGACCTTCAGGTCCTGGGCGTTCACCTCCAGCTTCTCTAACTGCTCTCCGTAAGGGGCCAGACTCTGCTGGATCTCCTGGGTCTTCTGGGCCAGCTGGGTCTGGAAGCTCTGGGTCAGAGGAGCGATGCTCTGCTGGAAAGCCTCCAGGTTCTGCTCCATCTTCTGCCTGAGTTCGTCCGTCTGGGGAACCAGCAGAGACTGCAGCTCCGTCACGCTCTTCTCCAGGCTTCCCTTCAGCTCCTCGCTCTTCTGCAGCAGGCTGGCCTTCAGGGTGTCAGAGTTCACCCCCTCTGCGTAGGCGGCCACCTCCCTCCTCAGCTCCTCCACCTGCCTCTGGATGTCTGTGCTCAGCTCCACGGCGTACGGCTGCAGCTGGACCTTCATGGTGGTCACGTCCTGCTCCAGACGGCCCTTCAGAAGCTCAGCCTCCTGGGTGAGCTTAGTCAGCAGATCCTGAGTCAGGGGGGTCACCTGACCCTGCACGGCCACACTGTACTGGTTGACAGCAGCAGCACTCTCAGAGATCCTGGTACTGTGGAGAGAGGGACAAAAAGAGAGAGAGAGAGACAAAGACAGAGAGAGACAGAAAGAGACAGAGTGCGTTCAGTCCCATGTTGAAGACGTGCATCTGTAGCTGTGGTTATGATGCTGTGGAGGTTGGTCCACAGTGAGACTTACTTTAACTCCTGACCCAGCTCAGACTCCTTGATCTTCTGCAGGGTGTCTTCAGCAGTGAGGGTTGCCTTGGCAACATAGTCCCAGAATGCATCTTTCACCAAGTCCAGTCTGGCTGGGTCCTGCCACAGAACATTGGCATTGCAGCCTGCAGGAGAGACAGTTGTATTAAAGTGTAAAGTGTGTTTACATTTAAATTAACATCATGTCTGGTAACACATTCCTAAATGACTGAAGAACTCACCAGTGAAAACAGCCAAGGCTAATACCAGCAGAACCTTCATGATTGATCTTGACTGGTGAGGGGGGGGAAAGGAATTAAACAAATTCATAAATGATTACGATTTAAAAGACACATAGTTCTGGAATAATTCTTAAAAAATGTAAGCTTATGTCTTACCGTTGAGAGATGCTGTGTGATGTCTCTAGGTCTGTCAGTGAGCGTGTGCAGTCCAGGTGTAAAGTTGAGCTTTTTATGAACGCTTTAGTGCCACAGTGAAGGACAAAGTCTATCTCCCAGTGCCATGCTGGTTTATGTTGCTGTCACTTCCACCTTGACTAACACGTTTACAACCTCTGACCTGAGCCTTTCTGGGACAGAAAGACATACAGAATCAGATTATCAACATTCGGCCATTAAATACCACTTCACGACACTTAAGGTTCTTGAAAGTGATTTATCTGTGCAAGTGATGTGGCTCTGGATGTGAGAGGGCAGGCAAACAATCATGTCACTAATTACATATTCCTGACAGATTAACTGAAATTTGTGTCTGAAAAGACACAGTTGCCTTTAGGTGGCTTAACAGCTCACTTGCTTTCAAGACTTTCAGACATAAAAACACCAAAAATATTTCCTTTCACAGTACACAGACATATGGTACCATCTGCTACACATGACTACATTTCCAACCTACAGATATACGTGCAGGTAAAAAGAGAAGGTTATCTACCACATTTCTCAAGCTGTATCAGTCAGTTAAGGTAACATCTGTTTTAAGTCACTGTTGTACAGCACTGTACTGAGTGTTGAACTTTGGCTCCACGTTTGAGCTTAACCCAGAGCAGAGAATCTTGGAGTAGTCGTTTTCTTACATTTAGTTACGCAAGTGACCAAATATGACCTCCAGCTGCCGTGAGAAGTCATCGATTAACTCATTGATGATTATTTATTCAGTCTTACGGCCAATGTACACCGAGTCCGATATTAGCCTAAAAAATGTTCGCAGGTTAAAAAAAATTTAATACAATCTCACGGTGTATCATTTACACTTACTTTCTGCCTACGAAACTTTAGTCCGTGATTACAAATTCGGATCGGCTTCGAATTTCTGCGTTTTCGCATCCATAGCTAGCATTTTGCCCATTTTTTTTGACAATTCTGAGCCACGGAATTATGAGGTTGACGAATACGAAAAAACACATGCGAAATTTTCCAAGTCAAGCGTGCAATAGCCTTAAATCAATCTAAACGATGGCATTATTGAGATACGGCAAGTAACGTCTGTGTAGCAACATCCAGATATTAGCCCAGCCCCGATGAGGGCCGGCGTCACTAATTTATCGACTTGTTGAGTTTATATTATTGAGGAGTACTGGAAGTTGTCATTGTAGGCGGTTTAAATGAGATAGAGTCGTGATGAAAGCTGATAGTGTTGGGAAATACCTGCAAGCTCACTACATAAAGCGCGTACCATTAAAGCTAAGGCCATGCGGAAAAGAAGCCCGTGCTCAATTTCAGTTGGGGTCTTTTCCGGTATGTCAGCCCCTCTCTCAAGCGGCCTTTTCTGTCTCTCTCGCTGTCACTACCCTAAAAAGTAAAACAGACAATGTCCCAAAAATAACTTGAAAGAAAAACAAAACATGACAATAGAGACAGGCTGATCGTGATAGTGGCAGACATTTGAATAAGATAGAATGCTTTTGACGATGCATTTGCATTCCAAAACAGATCACGTCAGAGGTGATGCAATTATGCCTCTCTCCGTAGGGCTTTGGTCAGTGACCTTTGACCTCCTGTGACAGTTTGCACAATACTGGTCACATTTACCTTTGTCTTTGCTGCGATTTGTTGATCTGAGATCTAGTACAATGACACACATCCGATTTGACTGGGAGACACAAAAACGCTCGGTCGATGCAAGGGTTAGGAAACACATCTGGCCAACTGCAGGCGATGGAACCATCATCCAGAAGCCTGCCTGATCTTTTAGGATGACGATGATTGGAATCGGTTGTGTCACAGAGTCCCGGTGTTTTGACGAACAGGATGTGATGTGGAGGCAGGGGTGACGGGGGGGACGTACAACAGGGCACTCGCTGCTGCTCTTTGGACCCATCTGTTTGTGTCTCTAGCTGAATATAAATATCCAGCAACAACCTTTACTCCACACACTCTCCAACTCCTGGCGCAGACGAGACGCAGGAACACTCGACAAGGTAAGAGATGTGCTACATTCTACACAAGTATGGACTGTTTATGTTGTAGGTATTAGAGACATGAGTGGTTGTAAATTGATTGGATTGATTTTCTCTCCCAACAGTCCCAACAGACACAAGTTAACATTCTATAGAATAATTCCAGAACTTTGTGTCATTTGAATCGTAATCATTTGTAAATTTGTTTAAATTATTTTTTTTTCCCCATCACCAGACAAGATCAATCATGAAGGTTCTGCTGGTATTAGCCCTGGCTGTTTTCACTGGTGAGTTCTTCAGTCATTTAGGAATGTGTTACCAGACATGATGTTAATTTAAATGTAAACACACTTTACACTTTAATACAACTGTCTCTCCTGCAGGCTGCAATGCCAATGTTCTGTGGCAGGACCCAGCCAGACTGGACTTGGTGAAAGATGCATTCTGGGACTATGTTGCCAAGGCAACCCTCACTGCTGAAGACACCCTGCAGAAGATCAAGGAGTCTGAGCTGGGTCAGGAGTTAAAGTAAGTCTCACTGTGGACCAACCTCCACAGCATCATAACCACAGCTACAGATGCACGTCTTCAACATGGGACTGAACGCACTCTGTCCTTTCTTTCTGTCTCTCTCTGTCTTTGTCTCTCTCTCTCTCTTTTTGTCCCTCTCTCCACAGTGTCAGGATCTCTGAGAGTGCTGCTGCTGTCAACCAGTACAGTGTGGCCCTGCAGGGTCAGGTGACCCCCCTGGCACAGGATCTGCTGACTAAGCTCACCCAGGAGGCTGAGCTTCTGAAGGGCCGTCTGGAGCAGGACGTGACCACCATGAAGGTCCAGCTGCAGCCGTACGCCGTGGAGCTGAGGCAGCAGACATGTGAGGAGGTGGAGGAGCTGAGGAGGGAGGTAGCCGCCTACGCAGAGGGGGTGAACTCTGACACCCTGAAGGCCAGCCTGCTGCAGAAGAGCGAGGAGCTGAAGGGAAGCCTGGAGAAGAGCGTGACGGAGCTGCAGTCTCTGCTGGTTCCCCAGACGGACGAACTCAGGCAGAAGATGGAGCAGAACCTGGAGGCTTTCCAGCAGAGCATCGCTCCTCTGACCCAGAGCTTCCAGACCCAGCTGGCCCAGAAGACCCAGGAGATCCAGCAGAGTCTGGCCCCTTACGGAGAGCAGTTGAAGAAGCTGGAGGTGAACGCCCAGGACCTGAAGGTCCAGCTGGCTTCTCTCTGGGAGTCCTTCACCAAGGGCAGCCAGTAAACAGTTTCTGGAACTGGAAACTTTGAGTTTTCATATCAAGTTTTCCATCCAACTCCGAAATGCTGCTGTTGGACTGAGGGTGTCATTGCAGGGATGATAAGTGCAATATTACATAAAAAGTGTACCTGAATGAGTTGTTAAGGTTCCCGGTTAACAACAAAAACATATCTCAAAGAAAATATTTAAACAGTTTTAGACAGTATTATTTATTTCTTTGTGTGACTGTGCTCATGTCTCAATGTATTCATGCATTAATAAAAAATTACATACATTTAAATCAGTGTTTTTAATTGTCATCATTCATGCACTATATATAAATACAAGTTACATAGAAGTTTCAACAAAAGTTATACAGAAGCTATTAAGTATGTCATACACCAACACACACTTAGGTGATAACTGACTTCTGACTGACTGATAGAATTCTAACTGGTGGAATTCTGACTGACAGAATTCTAACTGGTGGAATTCTGACTGATAGAATTCTGACTGGTGGAATTCTGAGTGATGGACTTCTAATCTAACCTTCCTTGTCTGAAGTATTTCATGTGACTGATTTAATCAATTGTCTTGGCACAGGTTATCATGAAAACCAGTCTCATTGGAGACTAATGATTAGATTTCTGATTAGCTTCAGGCGTTTTGAGCCACAGTGCCATGGGAGACAGCTCTGTCAGTCAGTCAGTCTGTCTGTGGGTCGTTCCTTTTCTCTGTCTGCTGTCACGACTGTGGGTTAGAAGACGATTTTCATCCTTGGTGACTCATATCCAAGTTATGTTTCCTTTGCATTGCATCCAGGCAGTGCACACCATTGATGGGGAAAGCATACGGAACCTTCACTTAAATAGAAGTACAGATACTACTAGAAGTAGAAAAAAATTGTCTGGTAAAAGAGAACTATTTTCCACTCAAGATTACGTGAGGGGAAATTGTTTTGATATTTTTTTAGCATAAATATTTTTGACCCCTGATTTTTAAGGGATTTTTAAAACCCAAATGTTTTCACCCACGGTTTTTTTTGCCACAATTATTTTTGGGCAAAAATTCGGATCAAATTCCTTTGCCTACATTATAGCAACCTAAACTTTTTTGGGTCTCAAAATCTTATGGCTAGTAGTTATCTTTTTATTTATTTTTATTTTTTAAGAGTTGACTATATGTGCATTTTTACTTCAATACATCAAGTATTCCCCTGAGACCTGCTGGCCCTAGTCCAGGGTGTACCCCACCTATGGCCTGAAGTTACTGGATTAGGCTCCAGTAACCCGTGACCCCAAAAAATGGGAACAAGCGGCACTGCAATCCCTCCCAAGGATCGGCAGTAGAAAATGTGTGTATGTACTGTATGCACATCAAGTATTCATCAAGTATTACTTTTCAAATTCAAAACATCACATCACTATTTCCCTTTCATAATACTGAAGTTTCCATAACTTTCCATCTGAGGTTGTTGGCTGTTCTAAGCAAACTGCCCTTTGTTCCAAAGGTGATCGACTGCAACACAACAGTTAAGATGGCCATCACACCAGAATGGCATCTTACATAATGCTACGTTTCTTCACTGTTTGGACTCTAGCCCCCCACAGTTGCATCTTCTGTCCAGATCCCTCTGCCCACCTCCTCAAATTATTATTATCTCTATTCAGACAAGGGGGGGACAGATATTTTCAATCGGATGGTCATGTTGTTGATTTCTTTTATCTTTGGATTCTGTTTGACTTTCTATTCGACATGACAGAAGAAGATTGTGTATGATAGTGGTTAGAGCGTTTGATTAAAAGACGGAAGGTTCATATTCCTCGTCTTGTGCGTCATTTGAGATGAAAGCATCTGAATGGATGCATTATTTACACAGCAATGCCCAAATCCTTTGGAAATACCCATGAAGCTTACCTATTAATACTGTTCTATACCGTGACACACTTTTAGTTTCAGGAAGCAAAAACAATCCCATTATTTCTCAGCACACTTTGACCAGATATAGGCCACAATAATCGACACCATAAATGGAGAAGGTCAGATGGACTGTGTTCTGTCTAGAGTCTGCGTATCTATGTTTATGGAGGAGGGAGTGGTTAGGGGGAGTGATAAAATGACATGTCAGCAACCAGATCTGACACAGATCTGACACCATTATGACCGTTGACCTTTCGGTCTATAAGACTTACAACAAATGTAAAATAATAATCAATAAACACTGGTCTATTGCTTGCCTGTTGTTCGTGCGGTTTTCGGTTTGAGTGAATATACCTTCAGTATAATCAAATCTGATGAATCATGTACTGTAAGATGGCTACGTGTGACACTTTGTATTTATACGAAGATATCTTTGCAATTATTGCTATAAAGATGATGTACACATTTGCATTAAATCCAATCATTTAAAATACATTTGATGGTATTAGGTCACGTCTTGTTTTGTGTCCTTTGATACATTGATAGTGCTGTGAGGAATAAATGTTGATACAGCAATACAAATGTAACTAATTAAGTAACTTTGGACTTAGATCAGCCAGTCAGCTTAATATTGATACACAGCTCTATAAAAACTCTGGTCAATCCCTCTCACCTTGTCTACTCAACACCCCAGAGGAAGATCTCTAGTAGGTAAACGCTTTACTATTAACATAAGTATATTTGATTTTTGTTAAACACCAGTTGTAAGTGTTGGATTCACATATTTTGGATGGTGGATACTGGATGGCATGTTAGGAGTTGATGTGAGATAAATGTTCTTATTTTATTGAAACTTTTCTCTGTATAGCAACAGCTGCCTTTACCAAACTCACCATGAAGTTTGTGGCCGTCCTTTTTGCATTGGCTGCCCTTTCAGGTGACTTGGTTCATGACAGTCTTCCAACAACAAAAAATATTAATTAAATTAACTTTTTTCCTCCATTGCTTGCAAGTATTAAAAAACCTTCGGTATTATTATTTTTTAAAGATAAACAGAATCACCCAATCAAACATGTATTTTAATTCTTTCTTTTTTTTCTTCAAAAATACAAACTCGAGCTTTGACTGACAAACTGTTTGTCGGTTGGTTGCCATGCGCTACCTGCAGGTTGCAACGGATTCGCGTTGTTTCAAGATGAGGCTAAAAGTTCCTGGGAAACATACGTGGACCAGGTCAAGGATTACATCACCAACCTGAACTCCAAGGTTGATCACACAATCAAGAATATCAGGAGCTCGGTGCTGAGCAGAGAACTGGAGTGAGTATTTAATGATGTGTATTGATGTGTATTGGATGAGTATTTAAGGAGACAGAACACAGTCTGTATCAGTCTGAAATTCACGATTAGACGCAGGGGAGAACAGTTAAAAACAGAGAGTGCATAAGAGGCCAGAGATGGAGGTTGCGTGATCCACATTCTACACTATAATGCAACATGCTTGTGTGGCCCACTGTTATACAGACGCACATGACTCATGTCAATCATCCCAGAAAGTGAAGAAGCATCGTTCCGCATTCAAGGGTAAATGAATAAACAACCACGTATATCTCCAGCACTCTTGTCACAGACGTTGCAGCGGAGCTGAACATCTACAAGACTGATGTGGAGACCAAACTGGGGCCATTCGCCCAGGACACCGCGGAACGCGTGGGCAGGGACCTGCAGCTGCTGGGAGACAAGCTGCAAGCTCACATGACCGAAGCGAGGGACAAGTCTGTCAAGTACACTCAGGAATTTCATACCGTGGTGCAGCACAACGCCAATGACATCATGAGCAGGGTCAAGGCCTACACCGCCAAGCTGAATAAACGCCTGGACAAGGACACGGAGGAGATGAAAAAGTGAGTTTCTGATGCGAGAGCGCTGGACTTCTTTTAGAATTCATTTGACAGTGAGTTTCCTTTTTTCTACTGTATTATGATTTATTGGACTTCGTGGAATAGACTTATAAGGAGGTTTGAGTAAATGTGCCAAAGCTTATATCTACTTTTGCTCAGTATGTAGCTATAATCTATTATAATAATTGAGAAGTGATAATTAATCCGTATCTTTATTGTCCTTGTACAACGAAATTTGATAGTTGGTTAATATATTAAATGGATGGTTAATATATAAACAACAATACATTTTCAATTCATCATTAGATTTCAAATGCATAGTTTAGAAGAAAAACGACAACAAAATCCGACAAACTACTTTTGCCTTCAGGAAAGTGAACACCTACTTGGACGAGGTATATTCTCGAGCTGCCCACAGAATGGAGTCAGTGAAGGACCGCGTGGAGCCTTACCTGAACCAGGCACGGGAGCGTACAGAGGAGAAGATTGTCGCTCTCAACCAACTGCTTAAAACCAAAGTCGACGACGTGAGGGCCAAGCTGCAGACTCGCGCCGACAACATCCGCGAGAAGCTCGACACCACCGCTGAGAACCTGCGCTCCACCTTCGACGGCAAGATGGAAGAACTTCGTAACTGGTACCAACCTTACGTCACCATGATCCGCGAGAAGTTGTAGAATCCCATCATCGCCTTTTAAAACGAAGCACATGTTCCCTCGAGGCTTTTGCTTTCCACACCTGACACGAAGGCTATAATTGCGCTCTTGAGTAAGGTAATGTTTAAGTGGCTGTAAGGGCTTAAAAGCTACATCAAAGGTCTGCAATAAACAAATCCATCTGTATTCATGCAGCATCTCTCCATGAATGTAATCTTCACAAGACAATATTAAAGACCTTGCTTACCAACGGTGTGTAGCCTATGAATCGTCATTGCTTAAAATTATAATAATTTTGAGATGCAAGATTATTATCATCTGGTATAATCCAATCACATTTATGAATGAGAAGGTTAACTTAATAAATGGACTGATAGCACGAGTGAAACTGAGTCAGAGAAAAGGTTTATTTACAAACAAACTTTTAGAGTCTAGATTACCTCGTAAAAAGGAAATGAATTCGTTTCCATGGCCAAGACAGATGCATTTTTAAAACAAAGAAGTGTACTAATATATAGCTAATACAGTATATTCTTAAAAAGGTTAGCATTTACCGTTTTCTTTCTCATTTATTTCTAATCGTGTTTTATAAAGACGAAGAGGATGTGTCCAAAGACAGAGAACTAGTCAATAGTCATGACGTGATCATTTACACACATTTAAATTGACATTGTTACAGATGCTCTAGTGACAATGTTGGTTCTGAGAACATAAATCTAAATCATAATCAGCCATTGATGAAATGTTTTAAGATAAAAATGAAATGTTTATAGAAAAACTATCCCAAATGAAGGGGAAGAAAAACCTAATCACCTATTCATATGAAGAGAAAAATAAATTTAAAAATGCTTTTCAAATGACTCCCCTGGCATGATGCACATAATGATCGTGAAGGTCTGAAACCACTTTAAAATTAGCCTGACACACCACACACCTGAATTCATCACACTCCGGCTCCTCTGGAATCGCCGTTGCGACCGTAACGTCAACGAGATCATCCTCTTCGTACTCATCGTCCGCGTCTTCATCCCTGAAGGCCGTCTGAACACGAGACGGGACGTTCGTTACCAGGTCTCTTCTCAGATGACCAGAAGAAGCGGGACTCGGAGGTGTCGTTGCTTGGCGACGCAGCTTGGCGTCGACGCCATTGAGGAAAACGGTTGTTGATTTCGACGTCGGCTGAGCGGGCTGTGAGGTTGGCACTTCCGTGAATCCATTAGCATGACCTTTGTGCATAGCGCGAGACTGAATGTTGATTGAGGAGCTGAGAGTTAAAAGGGTAGTTACGGTAACTTGAGGATCGTCTGAGTCGGAAATAACGACAGGTGGTTCTGAGGACAGAACAGGGACGACATACAGACGATCTGGGTGAGGATATCGAAACAAGTTACTCTTCTTGGGGACATGACGAGTCTTTTTTGGGGGGGGCACAGACACAGGTAAGGCTTTTGCGCAGGTAAGGCCTTTACTGGGAGTTTTGGATTGGTGAAAGGTAGCCACTGTCTGAGGTGGACTTCTAATAGCTTCGCTGCTTGCATTGAGATGACAGACTTGATGAGCTTGTAGCAAATCTGTGCTTGTGAATCTGGCCTTGCATTTTCTACAGTGATACGGATATAGGAATGGTTCTACTGGCCCTATAGGGAGGGGGGTCCGAAGAAGGCTTTTGTGGGTGTTCAGGTGGTCTTGCAAGGCTGAGGTACTGCAAAACAACACGTTACACAGGAGACAGTGATTAGAGTTAGCGCCTTTGTGCAGCCGGTTGTGTCTCTCCAAGCTCTGAAAACTCTTGAAACGTTTTCCGCACGTTTCGCATTTAAGACATTCGGATGGGTCGAGATGTTCACGGAGATGGGCGGTGAGGTCCTTGCCGGTGACGAAAGCTTCGGGACACAAAGGGCAAACAAAGGGGCAGAGAGACGCATGTTCCCGCATGTGGTCCCTGTACGACTCGAAATAATAAAACTCCAACTTGCACTGAGTACATGGGAAACGCTTGCCTTTCTGCCTGTGGATTTTATGATGCACCCAAAGCTTGTTCCACTGGCTGAAGGACTTGCCACACTGCGCACATGTGTACCTTCTACGAGGAGCGTTCACCAGCGAACTAGAGAGCGTTCTGGCCGTCTGTCTCCTCTGATGACCTGAACCACAGCTCATCTCAGAGGACGAAGGCAGAGACGATTGTTCCTGATGGTCACCAGGCAATGTCTCAGGAGGATGTCTGAGGGTCAGATTCTGAGATGATGTTGGTTCCTTCAAGACTTCGGAAAGAGATGCACTACATGCCCTTTCCTCCCCACTCTTCTTACAACAAACCTTACAATGTATACTCGTCTTAGAGACCTGGTTATACTGTTGTCCACAGACATCACATAGGCACACGTGGACCTTAGTGTGTGTTTGCAGATGAAGTACATATTGACACCAGTGACGATGCAGCTGTTTGCAAATCTGACATTTGAAGAACATGGGGGTGTTGATCTGTCCGTCTACCCCTTGCTTTACCAGGAAACCGTCAACTGTACTCGCAAATGCTTCATCCGTTGTTTCAGAACGTGCTTTGGAGGTAGGATGTGCATGCAGGTCTGACAAGCCACAGGAAGGGTCCTCACAGTGGGGAACAGATGATGCCATCTCTCCTGAGTGCGTTTTAGAGTGGACTTTCAGTTTCCTCAGCTGATTGAACCCTTCGCCGCAGATGGAGCAAGCATATGGGTGCGAATGCCGGTGTGTTCTCCCATGAATGCAGTAACTTGAGTACTTGTCGAACTTCAAACCACAGATGCTGCAGATGTAAGGCTTCACAAGGACGTTTGTAGGAGACGTGCGAATCTCTAAAGCATCGTTGAAAGATGAGTGAGGTCTAAGGGAGGTGCTGGTTTTCAGCGGGACAGGGGAAACGGTGTCATTAGCAGGAATCTGAGCTTGAATTTCTCTTGCTTGTCCCCTGTTTTCCATTAAATTGACATTTTCGGTCCCTTTCATGTGAATCTTGAAATGGACAATCAACTCAGCTTTATCAGGAAACGTTTGGGAACAGCACGGACACCGGACAGGGTCAGGTCGTCTGTGGACGTTGGCGTGCAAACGGAGTTTGGAAAACTGAGCGAATCTCTTGCCACATTTCAAGCACCCATAGGGCTTCTTGCCTGTGTGAGTGCACTTGTGAAGTGAGTAAGCCGAGGTTTGTTGAAACGTGCAGCCACAGAAACGACATGTTGTAGGTTTTCTGAGTTTCACATTTGAATGCAGCGAAGTGGTGTGTGCTGCTGACTGGCTGTTCACAACCTCCTTGTTTTCATCAACCGCCTCTGAAGTTTCTGATTCGCCTTGGGATCCCGAAGTCTGCTGTCTGACCTTTTGAATCTTAATGTCACGTGACACATCCGTGATATTAGAAGTAACAGTTTCAGATTGGATAGAACTTTTACTTTCGTTGGGTGCATACGTGGACTTGCACAAACTATTGTCTGGTTTAGCCGCACTCTCAATGCTACTGTCTATGTCTTTGGCATTTCTTCCCGAAGGTGAAGTACAGTGATTGAGGCTCACTAACTTGTTTCCTTCTTCAACTGATGAGGCCACAGCATGGGCAACCGTCACCGCTTTCGGAGTAAACACCTTGTCAATTGGCGCTTTCGCTGATTCAAGAGGTTCGATTGCCTTTGAGAGATTGTTCCTGTTGTGGACTTTACTTTTCTTTCGAGAAGGGCTGCACTTTCTCTTAGACAGTTTCCCTTTTTGTTGTGGTGGTCTCTTCACACCAGGAGGGCTCACCGACTCTGTCAGGTCTCCTTCGTCTGTCGAAGCTGCTGAAGACAGCAGAGGTAGCATCTTATCGGAAGGTGACAGTGTCGACTTTTCTTGTTTCACATTGACAGGAACAGGAGCTAGTTTGTTTTCTGTCACGATACCGTGCACCAGAGCTTTGGGGAATGTACTCGGCATATTGTCATCCGTTTTCCCAATGGAAGATTTCGACATCCTTTTCTTTTTCAGGCTATTTTCCATCTCATTGAGCGTGCTGTCCATTTCTGAACAATTGACTGGGTCTTTATCATTTGAGACATTCAAACCGTTAAGTAATTTCGGTTCAGAAGTCTGGTCCTCTCTCTTCTTAGGTGACATTACTTTCAGCAGTTGTTTACTCTTCAAACGTTGAGCAGTCACAGGTTCGGCTAGCTGGCCTTTTTGTGAAGGTGCGGGTAGTGATGCCGGAACAGGATGTGAGACGGCGGAAGTTGGTAGACTTGGCATGTTGTGTTTAGGCTTCTCAGCCATGGTTGGATTTAACACAGGTAACAACGGTATGTTTTCATCTGCAGTGGGGTGGGAAAGAGCATCGGATACATTCAAGTTGTTGGTTTTCGTCATTAGATTTTTTTTCACCGTGTTTTTTTTCTGACTTTTTGTTTCAGGTTTTCTTCCCGCTTTTAGATTTGGGGTTGAATCTGCATCTTTCAATTTCTTTCTTGAGGGCTTTTGTGTTTGTGGTTCAGCTTTGATAGGTGGACTATTCCTATTCAGTTTCTCGTTCGGATGTTTTATGGAATGACAACTATTTTTATTCGTGAGTTTTGAGCCATGAACTAACTGAGAAGAACAAACTGGCATTTCTCCAAGACAAATATCAGCAGTTGACGAGATGACCCTGTTAGTTTCTTCCACAAGTCTCTTCGAAGGAACTTTCCCTTTCTTTGCTTCCTTTGCCTTTGTTGTGACGCATTTCGCGTTCGTTTTCTTCTCTGGAGGATGGAAATCTGATTGCTGTGGACTCTTCCTGTCACGCTGATTCTTAGCTTTAGTGGGGTTTTCTGAGCCGCACTCAACAGGTGATTGCAGCAGAGGAGACTCAGGTAAAGAACCACACACTCCAAGTTGCTCCGTTGTGTTCAATGCAGAGATACCCCTTGCTTTCCTGCCTTTCTGGTATTTCGTACGTTTAAGTGACTTCTGTTGCTGTGAATTGAGAGGGGTTATTGCCGTTGGTGTAGAAATGCCCTTATCGTGATCTGCCTTCATGTCCTTCCCAGGAACGGTTGAAAACGTAGGTTCAAAAGCGCTAATTCCTTGTTTGTTTTTCTTGTTAGCTTCCCTGTCTATCATTCTTCTTTTCGCCTTTGCGGTCGTTTGCGCGCAGTCATCTGCAGGCTGTATCTCAGGAACAGTCTGTGCAGGAATATCAGGAGGATTTGAGTCATCACAGGTGATTTTTTTCTTCGGAATTTTCCTGCTTTTCTTGGCAGATGTTTGCCTTTGTGTTTTTCCCTTGTGAAGACCAGGGACGTCACATCGAGGGACAGCCTCTGCCCTACACATGCTTGTTGGAGAGGCAGTCGAAAGGGAACCGGTAGAATCATCTTTCCTCAGGGAAGGCTCAGTATGTTCTGACGATGGTGAAATGTGCTGAGCAGGATCTGGAGTGAAGTCCATTACTTCAACAGGTTTCGCTGTTCTGGAAGATCGTCGTAAGTGTGGAAAACCTGTTTGCGTTTCTTTGATGACTTTCTTGTGTTCGCGTGAGGTAACTTCCTGTTGGACTGAAGTCCCTTTTTCTTCCGCCCAATCATATTGTTTGCTTTTATCATTCGCATCTTCCTTTTGCACTGTAGACATCAGTTTAGCCATTTTGAGCAAGGTTTTTTTCTTGAGTGGTCGCCCAACTTTACGCTTTAATTTCATTATACCTTCAATTCTCTTTGGCCCTGTCTCTTGTGTACTCATAGACGTTTGATTTGGGATACTTGCAGCTGTTGTGCATGGAGATACATTATGTTTTCCTTTCATTTTGTTTTGTCCCGTGCTCAAGTCAACAGGACGGACGTAGTCTCAAACGTCACTCAGCTCTGAAGGAAATAAAACGAATGTTAAAACGATGTAAAGTTTGAACAGTTTTTGAGGGGGGGGGGGGGGGGAGATTAATTATTAAACGTTGCATCAAACCCACCTTAAATTCCGTGGTCTTCTGTCTTGGGTTTGTTGATTAATTAGAAGCTTCAACTGTGATATCCAATAAGTGACTCCATTACCAAAATGTTGTCCAAACTTTCCATGTTGTTGTAGGCCAATAGGAACTCTAAAGTTACTATCAAATATAAATAGAAAGTTGTGTGCTATTGTTAATCTCGCCAAGAATACAGTACCTTTCTATCTAATCAAAAAAAAAAAAACTTTGGCGAGCATTACCTGTTATGTTATTTATGTAAAAAACTAGACACAGATGTAGTTCGGCCTAAGCAATGTGATGAGATCGTATTAACTGCCAATAGAAGCTAATTGACTAACTTGCCATAACTTTAAAACGCTATCGTTACATGTTACCGGTGTTAATGGATGTGATACACGTGCATTGTTATCCCACTATACCTTCCCCATTCCACAAACACTTACGTTTACGTTCGGTCGTCCAGGAAAAACATACATTTTGTCAAACTAAAGCAGAATATCTATTTACATCGCTGGTATGTGCTGGGTTTCTGAGATGTCTAACCCCGGAACGTTATCACTTCCTTCCAGTGTTGTTTTCGTGCGGTAAAGGAACCGGAAAAAAGTGTTGGAATGACTACGCGCTTGAAATCAAAGTACCGAGTGTTTCCGAATGCGTCCATGTGGGTTCCATGTCGTGGTGTTCTCTGGGAAGTCCGCAGCCGATCCTTACGGACTAAATAACATTACTGTCCTCCAATGAGCAAACTAGCATTGAATTAACTATCATGTATAATATAAGAAAAGAAATCAATCAAAATGCCGACTTTTATTTTGACACCGTAATCTCAACAATATCGTCTCTTGCTCAGAAAACAGCAAAAAACGTATTTACTATCGTCAAAATTGTGTAGCCTATGCGTTTGCGTCACGGGGCGCTACACAGCATTAATTACATTGTATGACATCACATACAGTAATACTAACGAGTTCAAAAGCATGACTAATTATATAATTGAAACATATATGAGAAACCTATGTAACAAGCCATCTTCACACACGACAGAAACAGCCAAGGTTTGTGAAACTAACCCACTCATTAAAAAGGCATGTGACAACGGTACAATGAAGAACAGCTTTGGGGGGAAAAAATATAAAGATTAAAAAAAATACACCAAAAACCCGAGGTAAAAGGATAAAATGACGTTAAAAATGTGACTTTTGACTGAAGAAAACTCAAGATACATTTAACATTTTAGGGAGCGTTCTACACAAAAGACACTATGGCCTTTTACCAGACATGGATTACACCTAATCCTAAAGTAAGATTAATCTTTAGATAAGATCTCCACTGAAAACGTTACGAGTCTGGGAGTAAGCATAATCCATGTCTGGGTAACTGGGCCGAGGCATATAGGGAAGAGAAACACTAATTTACTATACATTCAAAGCTTTGAAAATTAAGGCAAACAAGACAAGATACATCCTCTGTAATTAAGGAAATAACTGCAATTCAGGGAAACATTTATGAAAATTTGTTTTTTTTGTTTGTTTTTTTACAAAAATAGCACTTTAAAGTGATTCAATACAGTCTGACACATGGTCATCTTATTCATAGATGATTTCATACATTCCTGCGCCTTCCAAACATGGTAAGAAAAAAAGATATGCTAACGGAAGATCAATGGTGCAGGCAATCAAAAGAAGTTTCAGTCAAACTACATTTTATTAACAAAGTTAAACGTGAAGTTTGCAAGTTTAAAACGTGTCTGTGTGAACACACCTTTGTATTAGTAAAAAATAAAATAAAAACAACCATGAAAAGTGTTATGGATCGACACAGACAAATAATATTAACCAGTTAGACAAGGAGACAAGGATTTGAGAACGTCATCTTGTTAACCAGACAACTCAAAAGTAATGACTGCTATGGGTATGTGGTTATAGGCAATTATCAAAAGGAAATACATTACAAGACGATCAGCAAAACATAAGGAGTTGGAGAGATATCCCGTTAAGAAAAGTGTGAACAAACATCTTTTTCAGGTTTATGTTTCTCAAGTTCCTTTTTTTGAGGCAACCTTTTTGGCTGTAATAATCTCCACACCACCCCAGATGGCCTAACCCTAAATCCATAGCTGCATCGCCTCATACCATCTCGCTTTCTTCTATCGGAGGGAAGCCCTTTCCATCATCCTTCTCTACTGATTCGTCAGTACTGGCAACCACTGGGGAAACATCTATCTTTCTTCCTAACGCCTCTTCTATCGCCTCTGGTTCTACCTCCACTCCTTCCATCGCCTCTCCTTCCATTGCCACTCCTTCCATCGCCACTCCTTCCAACGCCTCTCCTTCCAACGCCTCTCCTTCTAACGCCTCGCCTTCTAACGCCTCGCCTTCTAACGCCTCTCCTAGCGCTACACTTTCTAGCACTACACTTTCTAGCGCCACTCCTTCTAGCGCCACTCCTAGCGCTACACCTTGTAGCGCTACACCTTGTAGCGCTACACCTTGTAGCGCTACACCTTGTAGCGCTACACCTTGTAGAGCCACTCCTTGTAGCGCCACTCCTTGTAGCGCCACTCCTTGTAGCGCCATTCCTTGTAGCGCCATTCCTTGTAGCGCTACACCTTGCAGCGCTTCCGCGTCTAGCGCTTCTAGCGCTACTCCCTCTTGCGCTTCCGCTTCTAGCGGTTCTCCTTCAACCCGCTCTCCTTTTACCACCTCTGCATTCACTGGCTGCTCCTCCGGCTGCTCCTCCGGCTGCTCCTGCGCCTGCTCCTCCATCGCCTCCTCCTCTACCTGTGTATCATTTGAAACTTCAGCTTTCTTAGCCTCCGCCTTTCTCCTACTGCTCGTTCCTTTAGTCTGCGGAGCTGCCTTGGTTGGAGAGTCAGTTTTCCCATTGGAGCGACTGTGTTTGTTTAAAGACCCGTCTTCATCCACCGTCTCCGTTTTTTTCAGCTTGCCTGAACTTGGCGGACGGCCTCGCTTGCGTGGCTCTGGCTTAGCTGCGTTCGAGGTAACAGCAGTTTTTTTTTTTGCTTTGAAAGACCCCAAGGGCCGACCACGTTTTCGCGGAGACCCATTACTAGAGTCTAAGGTGCCGGCGAGGAAACTGCGCAAGTGAGCAAATTTTTTGGACTCTGCCTTTTTGGGGCGTCCCCGGGGCCTGGGCTGCGTCGTGGGCGGGGGGTCGACTCGGGGGTACTTACGAGGGCGTCCGAGGGGCTTCCAGACCCTAGGTCCCTTCTCCTCCTGCCTGGGGAGCGTGGGGTTCTTCCTGGGCCTCCCTCTTCTCAGAGGGCTGGGATCCTTCTTTGCTTGGCTCTGCTTCTTCTGGGTTTGGCTTCTTCCCTTAGGCGTCAGCAGCCGTGTAGGAGGATGTTCTGCCACCTTGCGCGGCCTGCCTCGTTTGCCCGGCACTGTGCCGTGGACGTTCAGCCCCGGGGGTTTCTTGGATCCCGACCCCTTCGGCCTCCCCCTTCCTTTTTTAGGGGGTGGAGATTCATCAACGCTTATTTCCTCCTCGCTGCTATCGGTTACATGTTTAGTTTCTTTTTGCCTCTTTGACCCAGACCCTTTCGGCCTCCCTCTTCCTTTTTTAGGGGGTGGAGTTTCATTGGTTCTCATTTCCTCCTCGCTACTGTCGGTGACATCTTGTTTCGCCTTTCGCTTCCTAGAAAAGGACCCCTTAGGCCTCCCTCGTCCTTTTTTAAGAGGTGGAGATTCATCTGCGCTCATTTCCTCCTTGCTACTGTCAGTGACATCTTGTTTGGCCTTTCGCTTCTTGGACCCCGACCCTTTAGGCCTCCCTCGTCCTTTTTTAAGAGGTGGAGTTTCATCTGCGCTCATATCCTTTTCACTGCTGTCGGTGACATCTTGTTTCCCCTTTCGTTTCTTGGACCCGGACCCCTTCGGTCTACCCCGTCCCCTTGCTGGTGGTTTCGAGCTGTTGTTTGCCACGTCTGTACTGGATTCTTCTCCACTGACAGCAACCTCTTCCTTAACTTGAGATTTTTTGACACCTGACCCTTTGGGTCTCCCCCTTCCTCTTTTAGGCACGTTCGCAGTATCATTCGACACGTCTCCCCCCGACTCTGCACTGCTGCCAGCCGCCTCTTCCTGTACTTGAGATTTCTTGGAGCCTTTTGCGGCACCCCTACCCCTTTTGGGTGGGTCAGCGCTTTTTATGGACTTGTCCGCACCCGATTCCTCTTCGCTAGCTGCAACTGCCTTCTCTGCCTCCGCCTCTCTGGCCTCCGCTTCCTCCACCTGCTTCTGCTGCTGCTTCTTGGGCGTGGAGCCTTTCGGCCTGCCTCTCCTCTTCTTGGACTGCGTGGGGGCATTGTCTGCCTTAGTCAACTCCCCGGTCTCAGCAGTCAACTCCTTGCTGCTAGCTGTCGCCTCCTTGCTGCCCGCAGTCACCTCCTTGCTGTCAGCAGTCACCTCCTTTCCGCTAGCAGTCACCTCCTTGCTGTCAGCAGTCACCTCCTTACTGCTAGCAGTCACCTTCTTGCCGCTAGCCGTCACCTTCTTGCCGCTAGCCGTCACCTCCTTACCGCTAGCAGTCACCTCCTTGCCGCTAGCAGTCACCTCCTTGCCGCTAGCAGTCACCTCCTTGCCGCTAGCAGCCACCTCCTTACCGCTAGCAGCCACCTCCTTACCGCTAGCAGTCACCTCCTTGCCGCCCGCAGTCACCTCCTTACCGCTAGCAGTCACCTCCTTACCGCTAGCAGTCACCTCCTTACCGCTAGCAGTCACCTCCTTGCTACCCGCAGTCACCTCCTTACCGCTAGCAGTCACCTCCTTGCCGCTAGCAGTCACCTCCTTGTTGCTAGCAGTCACCTTCTTGCCGCTAGCCGTCACCTCCTTACCGCTAGCAGTCACCTCCTTGCCGCTAGCAGTCACCTCCTTGCCGCTAGCAGTCACCTCCTTGCCGCTAGCAGCCACCTCCTTACCGCTAGCAGCCACCTCCTTACCGCTAGCAGTCACCTCCTTACCGCTAGCAGTCACCTCCTTACCGCTAGCAGTCACCTCCTTGCTACCCGCAGTCACCTCCTTGCCGCTAGCAGTCACCTCCTTGTTGCTAGCAGTCACCTCCTTGTCGCTAGCAGTCACTTCTTGGATTGGTTGCTTCAGGGACCCCGAGCCTTTCGGTCGGCCCCTACCTCGCTTGGGAGTCTTGTCTCTGTCGTTCAAAGCAGCCTTATCCGACTCTGCCTCTACAGGCGCGCTGGTTTTCTGAGGTGGAGGTTTTTTGGTTCCTGATCCCTTTGGTCGACCCCTTTTCCTCAAAGGGGGATCATGCCTCTCTTTTAAGGGGTCTGGTCCAGAATCCTCTTCATTGGCTGGTACCGGCGCGCTGGTTTTCTGAGGTGGAGGTTTTTTGGTTCCTGATCCCTTTGGTCGACCCCTTTTCCTCAAAGGGGGATCATGCCTCTCTTTTAAGGGGTCTGGTCCAGAATCCTCTTCATTGGCTGGTACCGACACAGCTTCGTCTAGTTGCGTCACCGGGGCGATTTCATCCTCTTCCTTCTTGGGTTGGTCCTTATCTTCACTCTGTTCTTCCGCAAGAATTTTCTTCTCGCTGTTGAAGGCATCGCCCTGGCATTCCTCGAGTTTAAGAACCTTCTCCATGTCCCTGCTTTCAGTTCGCAAGGTGCTGAAATTAAACAGATTTAAAGGAAATTATTGCTTAAAGGTGTAGCCTACATGACATTACTTCAGTAATAAGTGATACACATTTCGCTATCAGGTAAAGACATAGCTTTGTTACAATACCTTATGGTTTAGCTAAATGAGCTTATATACACCAATGTTCCAGGATTTGTAAGATGTCATATGTGAAGTTCTTATCTACAATGAAGAACGTATCAAGTTGGACACTTAGTCAGAATTTGATTAACGTTTATAAATATATATACACACTTATAATAAGCAGAAACGAGTTCCATTTTTGGTGTGTTTATTTTGCTAGCTTAAAGCAACTAAAGAAACCGACGCGAAAACGTCGGATATGGAAAACTCCATATCTCGGTAAATCAACAGTGTAAAATGTTTATTTTATGAATAAAGTGAATAAGGTCAAACTACATTACACGGCTAATCTGGTCAATGTTGTCTAACTGCTATCCGGCGTTAGCCACAGACAGAGGGTTGAATTGTGAAATGTGGGCTTCACCAAAAAACTTCGGTGGTCCACACAGCCCATTTAATCAGTTAAATACAATGAAAATGTCGGCACAGAGCCTTGATAGCGGTATACTTTGAGTGAATCATTCGTAATTTTTCTTCCGTTTTAACATGAAACATTCGAGGAAGAAAATGACATTCGAGGTTCGGTTTAGGAGCAGACCAATTTGGGCTTGCAAGCTAAGTTACCCGACAACAGACGTTACAGTAGCTAGGCTACCACAGAGATACTGTCGCTAGGCTAATTTGTTCCTGTTAAGTCGTTAAATCGCTAACGGTGACACAATTGTTTAAAGTTCCAGTGCTTCTCAACGAATGTCTTCGGGTACCACCTTGTCCTGCATGTTTGAAACGTCTCACTGATCCAACACGCCTGGTTTAAACGAGTGGTTGTGACCATGTTGCCACGGAGCTAGATAACGACCCATTCATTGGAAATAGGTGTGTTGGAGCATGGAGACATCTAAAACATGCAGGATATAAGGTGGTCCTTGAGAACCAGAGGTTGAGAACCTCTATCCGCGCAAATTTACATTTCACTACTAGCTAACCCAATTTGACTAAATGCACACTGGTTCATGTTTAATGTGAAACAATAGTAAAGCCGACGCAATATTATGGCCTTGAACTAGTAGTACCAGTAGCTACTCTTGTAAGCTGTTGCTTGTTGGTCTGGCTACTGTAGTAGCCTATTACTAAAGCTAGGCTAGAGCTACTTGCTTGTTGTGCGACACGCTCTTCCAGCTATTAGACTGAGCCCTGCGCTCTCCCATTCTTAACGTGAAATACAGTACGTGAGGTAAATTATTGCATAAAAACACATTTCCTCACCTTACACATTTTTTTTAATCAACAAGACGTTTGTCTAATTTGAACGTGTCGTCTTTGTAGGTTGGCGGCAAGATATGTTCTTCTTTCGCTTTCCGGGACAAAGAGCGCAGAAAGCGCACTCTGCGACAGGAGGAGTTTGATTGGCTAATATTTCCGGAAACTCGTCCCTGCGTCTGGAAGAAAAATAAACCATCCTTTAAGTTCCGTATATCATTTGATGCCAGTTCAAATTCCCACTTGGTTATTTCAGTAACTGTCTTTTATCTGACTATATTCAACGGTTTGTTGTTGTGTAAACACACACATGTTGATACAAAAAAGTGGGGGAAAAACTGGTGACACACTATACTCAAATGCACAAACAATCTCACAACACAGACACACATACCTTGAGTATTGGAGCTGTAAAACCTATTGACGCATATCAATTATATTACCTTACATAAGAAATATGACACACCGATGAAGGACTCCGGTGGGCAGCCTGGGAAATAACAGCGCCCCCTGGTGGTCGTAATACTCTTCGATGGTTGCTACCACAAGGAAGTTTTATTTAGTTTGGCTATTTAAAATGAATTTTTCATTTAAAATGAGATCCCCACAAATTTACTATATAGTTAATCAGAAATATTGATTTTTGTCATATCATGTATTTAACACTTGCACATCTTTTTTGGATTCTTCTACCAAACAGTATAACCTGGTCTTCAGTCAAAATAAAATCAATATTTAAAAGTGTCTTTAAATGAATATTTACTCTTTATTAGCATTTATTTACTTCATTTCCACACTGCTTAGATCTTATATTTACCATAGCGTCAAAGTCAGGAAAGAAAAGAATGGTACTGTGAAAGGAAAAGAATAATAAAGGTTGGAACTCAGGCAATATAAGAGTGTTAAAAGGAAATATGCAAATGTGGCATATGTGGTTGAGAGGTTCAGGAGGAGAGTGAAAGAGAAAGAGACACACACAGATAAAAGCTCAAGAAGCAATCCCAGACATAGTGAACGAACCGGCTGCCCCCTGCTACCCCTCACACCCTCCCTCTCTCCCTCCCTCCCTCTCTCCCTCCCTCCCTCTCTCCCCCATCCCCTGTGTGCTTCGCCATGGTTACTGGGCTTCCAATGCAGGCGGTTTATGTTTTCTGCGGCAAGGGTGAGCAGGGTACTAATGTCTTGGTCTGTCTCCAGCACCACTGATGTCAGCTGCCCCAGGATTCCGAGGCAGAGATCCAAAGAAACCAATTAATGGATCATTTGAATCTAAGTGATTCAAAGGGAAAATATTTATATATTTTTCCCGACCATTTGTTAAGGATGTTGTCACACAAACAGTGCGATATGTGCTCTGCGAAGCAGGCTGTCATGCATTATGTACTCATCCTGTCTCCTGTATGTGCTAAGCAGAAGCTGTCGCACTAATAAGGCTTCTATTAACAGTATAGGATTGATGTGCGTACTTTCATTATTTTTGAAATAAGTATTTTGGTTTGAATAAATCTGAACGAAAGAAAGAATTACAATTGCTTTTCCAGATGTTTCTTTATTTGAGGCACGTACATTGTCTTCTCAGCTTGTTGACACATTTGACAACAACAGGTGATAAAAAGCCATTTCGAATCAAATTCGATTGTTATGTCTTTACAACTTTCAATATCCATGAGGGAAACACTGCATGCTTGACCATATTACTAACTGGCTGTATTAATACTCTTCACAAAATGGGCCAATAGTGACTTCATTTCCTTTCTGTCACAGCTTATAAAACAGTGTATCCCAAAAAAGGAGGGTTTGCAGATGTTAAAAACCCGATTTCTAGGATCTCGGTGTCGATCCGGTTCATCTCTAAACATAACATCTCTGGTGCAACCAAACGCTTTTCCTCCGTCGTCCTGGGTGCACACGAGTGCTGTCCTGTTCCCAAGGACCTCACCTGTGACCTTCTATGTCAACACAGGTTAAGGGTCTCAGGGACAATGTGGCACACAGACCGCTGGAGGAATGGGGTTTTGCGTTCTGGAAGCGAGACAGGATGAAAGAGCTCAGGCTTCTCCATCTCCAAAATGGCTGATCGCCAGCCGTCCAAACTCTGCTGCTTCCTGGAGGGGAAACGGAGGAGAGGGGATTACAGAGAATCCACGAAGAAGCACACACACACAGAAACTGCACACGCACGTACGCGTATGGCTTACGGTGATTTAGCGCTGAACGCCCATTTGCTGAAGTTTTAATGCAGACGACTCCCCGACAGCCTCTCTGACTGTGGCATTGTGTGAACACGCTGCCCTCTGGTGGCAGACGTCCAGGCATGCAGCCACACGCTGCCACACACACCCAGACGGTCTTTTGAAAGACAAGTCTGTTTGACGTGTTGCCTGAGCTTCAAATAAACGAAGCCAGGAGATATGAAGGGTCATCCTTGCTCAGGGGATTCGAACCCATGGCGTGAGTTCCAACCCTGAGCAGTGCAGCAGCAAAGCCTGGCACATGTCAGACACATGCATAGTGCATGAAAACCAACTGTAACACACCATGTCGTTAACGTGGAGATTTCGCCTACCGTTTCGCCTGATTACGCATTCATGTCGCAAATCAATGTGGCCATAAATGATTAAACATCGATGGTCGATTGGCCGACACATAACCACGGTCGTTTGTTAGTTAGCGCGCCGGTCGCAGGAGAAGTCAAGCAAAGCTTCAAAATAACAAGCAGAAAGGCAAAGGATCTATAAGCGGCGTGCATGTTAAAGATGGCGGACGGCCTACACGCTGATCAAACCTTAACGAGACGCCCAAAAACATGCAGATCCTCCTGTCCGCATCCACATCAGCAGGTACGCTGGGGCTACTAAGTACGACACCGGCAACGCAACTCCCACAAAGGCGCAGTCAGCGTGCAGGCGCTGTGAAACTGGACTCCCTCTCCTGCCTCTCTTTGTCCCTCTGGTCCAAGCTATTTTCCCTGCCCCACTTTCAACAGCTCCTTTCTCTCCATAGCCAAAGTGCACAAGAGGACAGTGGGCAGACAGAGATTCTGAGAGATGAAAACCGCACAGGAGGTAATGCGTATGAAAAAAATCAAACGTTTTTGCAGAGAATTGAAGAAAAAAAAGAGGCAAAGATGAACGTGGAGAAGAAAAAGAATGGAAACAATGGCGGTTGGAACAGGTGATTCGACTACCGACTAACGCCTGTTTGTTTGCTGCTCCGCGTAAATAGTTGTGAACTCACCATTCCGCTTATAGCCGGTGCTGAAGATATGTTCTTGCCAGAAACACACAGTCGCACACAAACACGCGCACCCACAGCGCATGCAAGTGCACACGTGCACACGTACATGAGCATTTTGTGCGCACAAACACTTACACACAGCTCACAGCCTCCACAAGCTATTGATCCATTTAGCCCCTTTGACAAAAAGGACAATGAATCCGCAGGAAAAAACTAATCAAGCCCAATAAAGTCCAGATCTTCCCAGCCATCCCTTTCTCAGGGCTCTGGGCGCTAAATGAAAACGCGTTTTCCCGTTGTATTCCCTTTTCGGTTCCGCTCTCTCTCTCTCTCTCTCCCCCCCCCCACCTCTCTCTCTTTTTGTCTTCCCTTTTCCTCTCTTTCTCTCCCAGGCTCTGTCCCTGGCTCTGTCCCTGGCTCTGTCTGTGACTATCTCCCTCTGCCAAGTCACATCGCTAATTCTCCAGGCAGTTCAAGTCCAAGCAGGCAGCCCGAGAAGACAGGTACACACACACACACTCACACACACACAGCTCACACACACACACACACACAATCGCATTTGTTGGATTTTCTACAGCTGTACCAACAGCTCAGTCCCCCCACCCCCTGCTACAACCACTGGCCGCTCCATCCATAACCCCCCTCCCTCCCCTTATAAATCTGTGTCACCTACATACTGTACACCGCACATATGGACGGGCGCACACACACACACACACACACACACACACACACACACATACACACAACCGCCTGCCTTGTTCTTTCTCCTCATCCGCTGCTGTTCCACCCCCCCACGCACACCACACCCCTCACCACACACACAGACAAACACACACACACGGACCCACACACAAACACAGACACACACACACACAAACCACCGACGCTAACCTGAGTGTTATCATTTCCCAGGGCGTGACGTCTTGTCTGGTCCATCTTGCAGTCTGCTCTCTCGCGCATGTGTGCGCGCGCGTGCGTGTGTGTGCGTGCGTGTACGCTCGTACGCGCTGCTCATGCATCTGGGAGAGAAGGAGTGACAGAGTAAATGTGTGAGACAGCGGAGACAGCAGGAGTGGGTGAGAGAAGCGGCAGAGGGAGCAGACAGGGAGGCTGGGAGCGTGGCACAGTCGCAGTAACAAAAGCCAACACGTCCAGCCTAGCTTGCATCCCTAACACCTCCACTGTGCACCAATCTAACCACAGATTGAACAAATTCCTTTTTTCACAACTTTGGATGTGAACAGAACAGTTGGAATCCAGGCAAATACTAAACTGTAAAAAGGAATGAAAGGGCTTTCCCCTGACACAGGCTTTGGAAGAACAATATGTGTCAGCAAATGTTTTGATTCGATTTTACAGCGTGAATGCAAAAGTGGCAACAACCAAAGCATACACTACTATTAGATCCAAACACAGAAAACGTTAATAAAATATCGTGTGAGCGTGACCCATTTGCAAAGGTTGGAAAGAAACTCAAACGCTCAAATGCCACATGAAAGTTGGCAGGATGTTGGTGTTTGACGACGAAACGCCAGAAAGACACAATGGTAACGAAAATGCAAACGGCAGGCGTCAGCTCCATTGCACCCCGGCGTTCCCTTCCTCACCACCGGCGGGGGGGAAGGAGACCGACTGCTTCTTTGTGTGTTGCCGCGCAGAGAAATGAGCAGCGGCACGCTCAGATTGCTGATATATGCTCTTTTCTCCCCTCCTCGCTGGTGCTCTGCAACGCAATGCGGATCCTGACTGTCTGAGCCACAAGCCAGACACACTGGGGGACTGGGGGGCGGGGGGGCGGGGAG
>BROE01000011.1:11528613-11534347 GCA_036571765.1 Plecoglossus altivelis | reverse complement strand
TGCAGAACAGCCCGCGTCCGTGAATGGCCGACCTGGAGAGGAGAGGGTGTGGGAGGGTGGGGGAGAGTGGGGGGGGGGGAGAGAGTGTGAGGGACAAGAGATAGAGAGAGTGGGGGAGGGAGAGAGTGGAAGGAGAGAGAGAGTGTGAGGGAGAAGAGATAGAGAGAGTGGAGGGAGGAGAGAGAGTGGGGGAGGACAGACAGAGAGAGTGGAGGGAAGAGAGAGTGGAGGAAGGAGTGGAGGGAGGAGAACAGAGAGAGAGAGTGGGGGACGAGACAGAGAGAGTGGAGGGAAGAGAGAGTGGAGGAAGGAGAGTGGGGGAGGAGAGACAGAGAGAGTGGAGGGAAGAGAGAGTGGAGGAAGGAGAGTGGGGGAGGAGACAGAGAGAGTGGGGGAGGAGACAGAGAGAGTGGGGGAGGAGAGAGATTAATTTCCAATAAAAACAGTTCAAGGTGAACATAGCAGGCCAGGCATCACAACCTAGAACGGATGCAAACATGTTTCTACCTGTAGACTCCCACTGCCTCCTTGGACGCCTTCTCCAGGTGGCGGAAGCGCATGGCCATGGGCAGCTCTGTGCTGGTGGCTCGTCTGGACACACACACACACACACACACACACACACACACACACACACACACACAACACACACACACGGGTTAAGGACACCGTTCTTTTTACATGAAGACTCTGAAAGTGTTGTAGTTCCTCAGGTGTGTGCTACCTGGTGGATTTCAGCGGGATGTCATCGTCTTCTTCCTCGTAGAGAGGCAGGTTAGGCAGCTGCCGGTGTTGGGAAGCCAGGAAGTTAAACATGTCGAAGGTGGACTTCCTGACCGGAGGGGAGACAGGAAGAGGAATTCATGCCAGAGATCCAGATGTGTGTGTCTGACCGTGTGTGTGTGTGTGTGTCTCACCGTGTGTGAGTGTGTGTGTGTGTGTCTGACCGTGTGTGAGTGTGTGTCTCACCGTGTGTGAGTGTGTGTGTGTGTCTCACCGTGTGTACACCTCTGCCCGGGCACAGCCACTAGGGTTGAGCGGCAGCTCCTCCTCCGGCCCGTCGTAGCGGTGGAAGCGGAAGCGATGCCCTTTGACCCCGGCCGCCCCAGCCAGCTGCTCCAGCAGGAACACCACAGCGTCATGCAGGACGCCCAGCGCCCGCGGCCCGCTCACCCCGCCCAGAGGAAGCTGCTTCAGGTGGAAGCCTGCACGCGCCTCCAGGACGCTGTCCGTCACGGCACGCCACGCCACTGAGGGGGGAGGAGGAGGGAGAGGGGAGGGAGGGTGAGGGGAAGGAGAGGGGAAGGGGAAAGGAGGGAGGGAGAAGGAAAGGGAGAAAGCAGAGGGAGAGAGGACGAGAGGGGAGGAGGGAGAGGGGAGGGGGCAGGAGGGAGGAAGAGTTGAGGAGAAGGGGAAGAAAGAGAGGGGAGAGAGGTGGAGGAAAGTGGAGGGAGAAAGGAGGGAGGGAGAGAGGAGAAGGGGATAGGGGAGGAAGGGAAGAGGAGGTGGAGAGAGGAGGGGAGAGAGGCAGGGAATAAATGGAAGGAAACGACTGTGGTACGAGCGTGTGTTTTCTGATGTGATGTCGCCCCTGTTTTAGGGAAGCAGCCAGCCGGCTGTTCTTACCCTCGATGCTGTCAGCCTTCACGCTGAAGCCGTCCTCACTGGTGATCTCAAAGCGCAGGTGTGGCTGGCTACCGTAGGCCTGGCTGCTCTTCTCCACCCTGGGGGGCAGCATGTCCTCGTCTGAGCTCATACCTGGGGAGCACACACACCTGTCAGACTCCTCCAGAACAGCTCCGAGCCAGCTAGGGCTCAGATGGGAGGCTGCGCTCTTTTTAGGCCGGTCCTGCATCTGAAGCAGGTGTGTATCAGGTGAGACAGGCGTGTGTCAGGTGAGACAGGTGTGTGTCAGGTGAGACAGGCGTGTGTCAGGTGAGACAGGCCTGTGTCAGGTGAGACAGGCGCGTGTCAGGTGAGACAGGCGCGTGTCAGGTGAGACAGGCGTGTGTCAGGTGAGACAGGGGCGTGTCAGGTGAGACAGGCGCGTGTCAGGTGAGACAGGCGTGTGTCAGGTGAGACAGGCGTGTGTCAGGTGAGACAGGTGCGTGTCAGGTGAGACAGGCGTGTGTCAGGTGTGAGACAGGTGCGTGTCAGGTGAGAGACAGGTGCGTGTCAGAAGAGACAGCTGTGTGTCAGGTAAGAAGCAGGTGACTCACCTGAATAGGGGCCCCAGTCTGACAGGTCAGCGTGCCGAGCGCTCACCCACACATCTGTTTTACTACGCTGGACTGCAGCACCTGCAGGGAGGCGCTGCATAGGGGTCGGCCTGGAGGACACATGGACACACACACACAGTTACTCACACAAACCACTGCTCTCTCCTGGATATTCCTTCCCCTCTTCCTCTGGTGACTGACAGGGCCCCGGTGGTCCTGTGAAGGACACCTTACCTGCTGCTGTCCAGCTCCGGAGCCACGATCCTGAGGTGCTCAGCCTTCACAGGGGCCACGGTGGGAGCAGGGGCCACATCCAGGTCCAGGATATCCTTCATGGTCGGGGCTTTCATACGAACTCCACTAGATCTGAGAGGAGGAGCAAGGAGAGAATAGAGGAGGAGAGAGGAGAGAGAGGAGGAGGAATAAGGACAAGTGGAGAGAGGAAAGAGAGAGGAAAAAAGAGAGGAGAGAGGAGCGAGGAGAGGAGGGAGAGGAGAGAGAGGTCAAGAAGAGAGGAAAGAGTAGAGGAGAGGAGAAGCAAGGAGAGGAAAGAGGAGAGAGGAGGAAGACAAGAGGAGAGAGAGGAGAGAGGAGAGATAGGAGGAAAGAGAGTGGCAGATGGTAAACCAACTTCCTGTACTCTTTACATAACAGCCACAGAGTAATCTGTGTATACTTGTTCTGTGTGTGTGGCCTGTGTCACTGTACAGGACCCTCCATCTCCTCCACACCAGGACAGACACAGCTGCTGTGTTACCTGCTGTTACTGAGCTCATCCATCCCGCTGGATGATGACGTGTCCTCGTCCAGAACATCAGTCCTGCTCCTCTTCCTGGCCGGTCTCTCCAAGGTAGACGACACCCTCTTCACGCGCACCTGGGAGCGTGGCGGCGGGACAGTGGCGGCCTGGAGCCCGCTGGGAGGGAAGGCCACGGGCGACTGCAGTTTCCCTAGGTAGGGATGGACGCTGAACTGGGAGGGGCTGAGGGTGCGGTGGGAGGGCCGCGGAAGGTGGGGCGAGGTCAGGATATTGGGGCGTGTCCGGTCGCGATGAGACGCCATGGCCTGGTCGATGATGGACTGGGCCATGCCGTCAGGACTGCCCGGGTTAGACACGTTCTTCACCCGAGCGCCCGGCTGCCGTCCGGCGCTGTGTAGCGGCATCGCCCGGACAAACACCTTCTTAGCGGAGCCGGTGGCCGAGTAGCTGCTGGCGGTGGGGTTGGCGGGGAGGGCGTTCAGGAGGCGAGGGGGGGCGGCGGGAGTGACGATGACACGGGGGGCGGGCCGGGGGGCGGTGCTGTGGCTGTGGATGATCTTGGCGATCTGGCTGATGCGAGCGTAGGACGGGGAGCTGCTGTTAAGAGTCTGGTAGGTGTTCGTCCTGGGATCTTTGATCAGAATCTGGCCCTGACGGTTGACCAGTAAGACCTGAGGGGCGGGGCCGGAGGGCGGGGCCAGGGGCGGGGCACCGGGCTGAGCGAGGACGGGGGCCGAGGGCTGGGGCAGGGCCGCCTTGGTGGGGTTGAGGCGGATGGCTATAGTGCGCCCCCTAGGGGCCGCTGCCTGCAGCGGGAGCGAGGTCAGGCCGTTGATGAGGATGGGCGAGGTGACGGGGCGGGGGACGGTGCGTATGGTGATGGCGGGAGGGGAAGACACCGCCCTGTGGGGCTGTCCGGGGGGCAAGGACACCTTGATGACCTGGGGAGGCGTGGGGGCCCCTCCAAGGGGGGCGCTTTTCAAGTTGACGGTGGGCACGGGGCGGGGTTTCATGATGATGGTTTTGGTTTGCATCGGAGAGGGTGCCGGCTTTTTGGCGGGAGGTTCCGGCGAGTAATCCGGGTCTCGATTGTCCTCTTCGCCGGCGAGCGAGTCGGTGGACGAGTTGCCGTCGTCCTTGTCCAGGCCTGCGTTGTTGGCCAGGTACACGACCGAGCCGTCGTCGGCTGAGATGAACTGGCCAGTGGACGGGTCAAGCAGGACCTCCTTTTGGACCTCAGCATCCATCAGAACCTCCTCTTGGACAGAGAACTCGTTGTTGATGTCGCTCGCTTCCATGAAAAGCGAGGAGGAGGATGTGGGGTCTGTCTCCGGAACGACCGCCGCTGGCTTCTCCTGCTTGTGCGACGAGTGGCTCTGAATCGCATCGATTCTCTCCATGGAGATGACCAGCTTTTTGGACAGCCCGGTGTGATTGGTTGCCTGGCTGACGGCGGGAGGCGGTAGCTTGCCCTTGGCCTTCCCGCTCCTCGCCGCTCTCTCCTCGCCCGTCCCCTCGCTGGCGTCGCTATCGGAGCCGTTGTCGGCGCCGTCGAGCTGCGAGATGGACTGCGCGGCCGGGGGCGAAGGCGCGGCGCCCGGCGTGGCGTCCTTGGCCGGCTCACGCACCACCACAGTGCGAGAGAACTTCAAGTAGTGGTCCATGTCCTCGTCAGAAGACCCGTGGTCCAAGCCCTCTTCAGAGCTCGCCGCTTTAGGGAACACGCCAGCGGCCTTGCCTGCCTCCGCTCCCCCCGGCCTCCCCTCGGCCGCCGCCTCCTCCCCGCCTGGCATCTCCCCCTCGCCCTCCACCCTGGCGCCCGCCTGCGAGCCGCAGTGGAGGACCACGTTCTCGTTCAGCAGCGCCTCATCAAACTCCAGCTTGGCGTTGAGCACCGACGCCACTGCCACCTCCGTGTCGGCGTCCAGCGGGGTGAAGGTGAGCTCCGGGTCTGACATCAGCCGGGCCACCTCCTCCTCCAGGTTCCCCGGAGGCAGCGACACGCCATTGGGAGCGGCGGCGGCACCGGCGTCCTCAGTCTCGGCCTCCGAGGACACCAGGAAGTCCTGGGGAAGCTCGGCCGAGACAGGCGTGGCGATCTTGAAAGGCTGCCTGCCTCTGGGAGAGTGACGGAGGCCGAGGGGAGGGCTGGCCAGGCCGCGGGTGGAGGCTGGGGAGGTGGGGGCGGAGCCCCAGCTGGAGGTGGAGGCCCGCCGGCCTCTCCGGGGAGGCGGGGAGGCAGGAGGGTGGGAGGCCCTGGGAGGGGAGCTGAAGGGTAGGCTGCAGGGGCTGAGCAGCCCTCCTGAGCGGAGGGTCATGGGGCCGCAGGGAGACTCGGTGGGGGAGGAGGAAGGGTGGCGTGTCCTGGACAGCCTGCGGGGGCGCCGTGTCTCCTCCAGGTCTCGGAGGGTCAGGATGTGGTGGGACTTGGACACGGCGTTCCCTGTTTAGCAGAGGAACAAGGTCAGGATGGGAGGTAAGCAACGCCACGTGAAGAAGACCGTGAACATGCTATCCAAATCAATAGGCTGTCTACATGAGACCAGACGCCTGGACAAGGTTTGTGTGTGGGGGGGTGTACCTGGGGAAGGCAGGGGTCTGGACGTTCCTCCTGCTGGTCTTCTAGTGTGCAGGTGTCCTGGAGTTTTGGGTCCGACCGCAGCGTCTAGTTTGGAGGGCGGGGAAACGGCGCTGGAAGGAGCCTCGACCGGTAGACGGGTCAGCGCCAAGTCTGGACTCTCCATTTCTAATTGGA
>BROE01000011.1:11496113-11526113 GCA_036571765.1 Plecoglossus altivelis | reverse complement strand
GAGGGAAGAGAGAGAGAGGGGAGAGAGAGGGGGAGGGGAGAGGGGAGAGAGACAGAGAGAGAGAGGGAGGAGAGAGAGAGAGGGAGAGAGAGAGGGAGAGAGAGACAAGAGGGAAGAGAGAGAAGAGAGAGGGAAGAGAGGGGAGGAGGGAGAGTAGAGAGGGAGAGGAAGAGAGAGGAGAGAGAGACGAGAGGAGAGAGAAGGCAGAGAGGGAGAGAGAGACAGAGAAGAGGGAAGAGAGAAAGAACAGACGAGGGAGAGAGAGAGAGAGGGAGAGAGAGACAGAGAGGGGAAGCGGAGGAGAGAGAGGAAGAGCGGGGAAGAAGAGAGAGGGAGAAGAGAGAGAAAGAGAGAGGAGAAGAGAGAGAGGAGGAGGAGAGAGAGAGAGAGGAGAGGAGAGAGAGGGGAGAGAGAGAGACCTAAGACGTGTGAGCGGTGACTCACGTTGGGCGCAGCGTCTCCATACTGCTGACACAGCATGCACTGTCTCTCGTCTTTGGTCCAGTCCAGCTGTTCTCCCTGAGTTGAACCTAAACCAGACGTGAGAGACAGAACTGTCAAGCCAACACCTCCATCATCGCCGCTTGAGACACCAGGCATGTCCCAGCCCCTTGTGTGCACACGTCTGAGTGGTGAGGCGGGGCAAGGGGAGGCCTCCTACCCTGAGAAGGGAGGCTGCCTCCAGGCCGGGGCTGCTGGGAGGAGGCCGAGGAGGGGAGGGAGGAGTCGGGCCATCTGCTGGCCTGGTAGCTCCTCTCCAGCCACTGAGCATAGCTGTGCTCCTTGGAGGGGGGGAGGACAGCCTCTGGTAGCATGCCTCTGGAGGAGGGGGGAGGAAGAAGGGAGGGAGAGGGAGGTAGGAGGAGAGGGAGGGAGAGGAAGAGAAGAGGAAGGGAGGGAGAGGAGGGGAGAAAGGGAGGGAGAAGGAGAGGGAGAGGAAGGGAGGAGGAGGAGAGGGAAGGAGGAGAGGAAGGGAGGGAGGAGGAGAGGGAGAGGAAGGGAGGAGGAGAGGGAGAAGAGAGAGTATGAGGTGTGATGATTAGTTCAAGACTGTCTTGGGTTGGCCTCATCATTCACCTCCTTTAAAAGGTGTTCAGAAGGTGAAACAAGAGGATTTACCGTGGGAATTCTTGTGAGAGGGAGTCCCACCTGACCAGATCCTGTTTGTGGAACCAACTGAAGGTCTCCTCCATCAGCTGGGACAAACAAGATGTTAGAGAGAGCTGCTACTACTGATCAGTACATCCAGACAACCAAAAATACTGTCATTGTTTCCAGAAAAGGTTTTGAAAAAGACTTTGAAAAGGTTAGAAAAAGATTTTTTAATGAGACATTTCTAAAGATTTGGAGAAAAACAATGTTGATAAAGGTTTGAAAATGATTTTATATAAATTTTTTTGGAAAAGTTGAAAATATATTTGCAATTCATTTTCAAAAATAGGTTTCGAGTACTTGAATTCGATCCACAACGTGTGCTTGAGCTCCAGTGAGTTGCTCACCTTCAGATAGTGGGACTTGGCCAGACTAGTGACACTCTGCTTCTCTGGCAGAGACTCCTCCTCTTTTAACCACTTCCTCATCACCACGACAACATCCTCGTGGAATGCTTTCTGATTGGAGGAGAAAACCATCAACAAATGATGAAACACCAGTCTTATGTTTGGTGGTGTTGGTCATTGACAGCCTGGGGCTTCCATGTGAGAGACAGATGGTTAAAGGATGTAAATGAGCATGCAGGAGTAAGAGGGCCTCACCACAGAAGTGTAGCGTCCTTCTAGAAACCTCTTCTCCAGGCTCCGCAGGTCACATGGCATCAGTCTGTCCTTGGGAACGCTGATCGCCCCCAAGTCCTCACACTGAAAACAAAACGGCTCAGTCATCCAGCACAGTTACACTACTGGAACTGGAACAACAGGCCTCTGCCCTCCCCCTGGCCATAGCCCTGCCTGCCCCTGCCCCTGGCCATAGCCCTGCCCCTGGCCATAGCCCTCCCCCTGGCCATAGCCCTGCCCCTGGCCATAGCCCTGCCCCTGGCCATAGCCCTGGCCATAGCCCTCCCCCTGGCCATAGCCCTGGCCATAGCCCTCCCCCTGGCCATAGCCCTGGCTATAGCCCTGTCCCTGGCCATAGCCCTGCCTGCCCCTGGCCATAGCCCTGCCCCTGGCCATAGCCCTCCCCCTGGCCATAGCCCTCCCCCTGGCCATAGCCCTGACCATAGCCCTGCCCCTGGCCATAGCCTTGCCTGTCCCTAGCCATAGCCCTGACCCTGGCCATAGCCCTGCCTGCCCCTGGCCATAGCCCTGCCTGCCCCTGCCCCTGGCCATAGCCCTGCCTGACTGGTTAGTAGGATGTTGAGGGGCCGTACCTCCTTGCAGGTGGTGAGATGTTTGGTGACGGAGGATGACTGGAGGCTGGATAGAACCTTCTGCAGCTGGGCCCAGAGAAGCTGCTGTAGCTGGGCCTTCCAGCTCCGGGCCTGAGGGGCCTGGGGCGTGGGGGGCTGGGCTAGGGGCACCGGGGGGACTGGAGTCTGGGGGCCAGCCTGGGTCTGGCTGCAGGGGGAGCAGCAGTACTGCACCCCCTCCGGAAGGCTGGACATGATCTCGTACAGGTCATCTGGAACGAGACATGGGGCTTTATTATGTGTGTGTGTGTGTGTGTGAGTGTGTATGTGTGAGAGTGTGTAGGTGTGTGTGTGTGTGTGTAAGTGAGTGAGAGTGAGAGTATGTGTGTGAGAGAGAGAGAGTGAGTGAGTGCGTGTGTGTGAGTGTGTGTGTGAGAGAGTGAGTGAGTGTGTGTGTGTGAGTGTGTGTGTATGCTTGCTGTTCCCTCACCAGACAGCCCTTCACATTTTGAGTGGACCCAGTGATGACACAGTGAGCACTGCATCATCAAGCTGTGGGCGTCGCTGTCCTCATAGCACCTGGAGCACACGCTGCAGAAGTTACCTAGGTGACGCACATAAATACAACAGTCAGTCGTTGCCAAGGAGACGCGCAGAAACAACATATTTATCCTCGGTTACTGTCGAGAAATATGCCATTTTAAAACGGCTACGTAATTGGAGTTGAGAACTAAGAAACCAATTCTAACATTTGCTATTACCTGTATTTTCTTATATAAAAACAAAAACATTTAGTTCATATAAATGAATAAATAAAAAGGATTTGAGGGTATTTTGACAAACAGCCGGTTGTCTGTAAAGCTGTGTATCAGTGTAATAGTCTGCTACCTTTGCTGTGCAGAGAGCTGCAGTCTGGACAGAGGTCCTTGTCATGGTTCCAGGCCATGTCCAAGGTCTTCCCCGGTGTCACCCCACAGCTCCGACACCTGATGCACGTCATGCACACCTGGACATGCCCAGAGACACAACACTGTCTGAGTCACATCGCTTCTACTGCCCATGTTCTCCATCAGCAACGACCAGTGACCGAGACCCCAACGTTTCAGACGAGGGAACACTAGCTGGACAGGTTGGAGTGTTGACTTGTGGAGTGAGAGGGACAGGAAGTGGTGCTTACCCAGGGTGCACTGCAGTTCAGGGGTTTGGGGTAGGTGGGGCCCAGACAGGAAGGGTGGTAGCAGGTCTGACATCGCCTGCACTGTAACACAGGCTGCAAGGACACACAACACGAAGGTCAGTGTGCAGGAACAACTCGAACGCTGGTGAAATCTTGGAGTGGAGTTTGGTTTAGGACAACATGAACATTTGAACAGCTTGTTTTGGGTTGTGGCGTTTGAGACCTTGGAGTTCTTGCTTTTGCGGCCGCAGACGTGGCAGAACTTGCAGCGGCGGCAGCACCAGTTCTCCTTGTTGGCCTCCGGGGGGCGCTCCTCTGGCCACAGACAGAAGCTGTGGAAGGGCTCGCAGCAGATCTGACAGAAGATCATCTGGGGAGGGAGGAGAGAAGGGGGGAGGGGTGTGTGAAAGGTAGAGGGGGGAGAGAAGGGGGGAAGGATGTGTGACAGGGAGAGGGAGAGGTGGGAGAGAAGGGGAAGAGAAGGGGGGAGAAGTGTGTGCCAAGGAGAGATTTGAGAAGGAGAAGCAGGCAAAACCTTCAACAGCCCTTTCAAGAGACGTTTTTTAGGTTGCTGTATGAATAAATTAAATCCATCCCACTTTTGGAAAACGGCTAATCCTTTCCACCCTCTCTTGAAGCCAGACCTCCGCCCCAGGCCGGGCGAGGAGGGGGTCTGGCAAGCAGCGGTCCCCTTACCTCATGCTGTCCCTTGCTGGCACAGAGCAGGCAGACGGGCTGGGGGGTGACAGGGACCGATGTTAGGATGCTCAGTCCGCCCATCAGCCACACGTTCTGGACAGCACAGTCCTCCTGGGAGGAACACCACAGAGCCAGAGGTGAGGGACACAGAGAGGGAGGGAGTGAGAGGGAGGCAGAGAGAGAGAGAGAGGGAGAGAGAGAGAGAGGGAGACAGAGAGAGAGGGATGGAGAGGGGGGCAGAAAGAGAGAGAGAGAGGGAGAGAAAGAGAGGGAGACAGAGAGAGAGGGAGGGAGTGAGAGGGAGGCAGAGAGAGAGAGAGAGAGGAGAGAGAGAGAGGGAGGGAGACAGAGAGAGAGGGAGGGAGACAGAGAGAGAGGGAGGGAGACAGAGTGTCAGTGGAGATAAAAGAAGGACTGGACTCTTAGGGGGATGAGATCCAAGGCAGATGGAGGCTCACCTTGAAGTCCACGCGGATCTTGTGTGCCGTCTGAGAGACGCCCTTGCGAGGGAACCCGTTGGTCAGAGAGGTGAGGGTGTTCAGAGGGGTTTGCTCGAACGAATTCTGGGAACGAAGGAGACAGCTGCTGTCAGTTTGGTCAGGAAGGTAGCCAGCCCCCTCTCTCCTCCTGTCCTCCTCCTCCTCCTCTTCAGGCGATGCCCCCCCCTCTCCCGCCTCCTCCTGGGGGGAGAGGCCTAAGGCCGAGCGGACCACCGACCGAGGCAGTCGCTGCAGACGCAGCTGGAGGCTGAACCGCAACCGCAAGGGCGGCCTCCGGCCTATAGGAGGGCTCGCCTGCTTCCGGCCTTTCTGATTGGTCTGTTTGACCAGGTGGGGCGTGGCCGGGTCCTTCTCCTGGGCGCGTATGTCCTGTACCTGCAGATGGGGCAGCTGCTGAAGCCAGTGTCAAGAGGAGAGACAGATTTCAGACGCGACGGGAGAGGAGAGAAGACTAGCACCACTTAGCCCAAAGTACCTTGAAGAAACAGACACCGTAAAGATTTAGAGTGGTGGAGGGAAAGAGAGAGGAAGGATTAGAAGGGGCGTGACAGCGACACCACAGCACTGAGGTTGAAGCACTACAAAAGGCAACACCAACGGTCAAAGAGGACTACAAATCCCAGCACGCCCAGAACTTGATGTAGAGTGAGTCAAAGTCAGAAAGATAAAGGTTATTTCAAACAGGAAATGAAATCTAAATAGAGATACAGTGAAGAAGAGCACAAACTCAGATCATCTGGGACAGTATAAAAGTGCATGCAGTTTTGGTCTATCGGCCAACCATGCAAAAGAACTGCAAGTCGCAGCTGAAAAAAGATCTAGCACAGCTTAACGTGTCTCGCATGAAAAATGATAGCAGATAACATTCTTTTGTTAACAGTTAGATGACTGACTGTGTGGCTGAAGATAAAACGTCTATAGTGTATAGATAATGGTAACCTAGGTCTATATATTCATGTGTAACTTGATCTGCCAAACGAATTCTACAGACAACGAGGTTGGACAGTAACAAGGCCAGGATAGGAACCAGTCGACTGCACGTCGATGGGCAAGGACAGGAACGCGGTGGTTGTGAGGGTGTCTGCGGTGGTTGTTAGGGCGTCTGCGGTGGGTGTTAGGGTGTCTGCGGTGGGTGTTAGGGTGTCTGCGGTGGTTGTTAGGGTGTCTGCAGTGGGTGTTAGGGTTTCTGCAGTGGTTGTTAGGGTGTCTGCAGTGGTTGTTAGGGTGTCTGCAGTGGGTGTTAGGGTGTCTGCGGTGGGTGTTAGGGTGTCTGCAGTGGGTGTTAGGGTGTCTGCAGTGGGTGTTAGGGTGTCTGCGGTGGTTGTTAGGGTGTCTGCAGTGGGTGTTAGGGTGTCTGCAGTGGGTGTTAGGGTTTCTGCGGTGGGTGTTAGGGTTTCTGCAGTGGGTGTTGGGGTGTCTGCGGTGGGTGTTAGGGTGTCTGCAGTGGTTGTTAGGGTGTCTGCAGTGGTTGTTAGGGTGTCTATGGTGGTTGTTGGGGTGTCTGCGGTGGTTGTTAGGGTGTCTGCGGTGGTTGTTAGGGTGTCTGCGGCGATTGTTACCTTGTCGATTTTCCTGCGCCCCCCATAGCCCCTGGAGCCAGGCCGCCGGTGCCTCCCCCCCTCACAGGGCAGCGCCTCCAGAGGCACAAGCTCGTCCAGCGGCACGTCTAAAACAAACATGGCTGCTTTGACTTTTTGTTCAAGACATATTTTGGGGAACAATTTCATGCTTTATTGGACATTGACAACACATATCGAACAGAAATGTTTAACTAACTCTCTCAGAGTGCAGTACCCAAGAGGAAAGCCTGTGTCTAAACAGCAGTATTAGACACACGTCTGCTGGTACACTCGTTTCATAACTGACATTACTACTTCTAAATGTTTAGAAATACTCCCCCCCCAAAAAATCGAAACAGAAAGCTGACTTAAGACATTATGAAACCCCCAGTGCTTACCTCTGCTGCAGGGGGAGCTGCGGGTCTTGAGCATAGACTCCCCGGTCGTCTCTGTCTCGGAGTCTGACCTCAGCAGGCTGCTGTACGACCGAGGAGTCACGTTCCGCTTCGGCTGCTTCCGGGTGGAGGGACTCAGACAGTCAGCCTGATTGGTGGTCGTTAGCCCGTCTCCAGGCTCCGCCTCCCCTCCTAACCAATCCTCCTCGCCGTCCTCATCGGTTGAGAGGGCCCCGCTGAGGGAAGGCCGCCGGCGACGCCGCCTCTTCCCCTGTACTGCGAAAGAGAGGCGGGGTCATATGAGTACTGCCCGGGACTAGGCGACGCCCCCATGCTGTCATCACGCAAGAGTGACAGGTTCACATACCTCTGTACGGCCGGACTGTACGTTTGAAGGCTCGGATCTTAATCCGCTCACACTTCCTGTACCTGAGGGAGGAAATCATAATGGGAGGGAGAGGAAGAGGGGAGAATCTGAGTTAGGGACGTCCTGGTGTGTAGAGGTATACAAGCCCTGCATGCGATCATCGGGGGAAGCCTCTTTGGAGGGCGACAGTCGACACAACTTACACGCAACACTGCCGCTTGGTGTTGGGCCCTCCGAACTTGGGCTTGTCCATGCAGTTGATGCAGGTGCCGCAGTCCTCCTGGAAATGGCAGCCCTTGCACCTGCCGCAGCGCGTGGAGCGACCCCCAGGGCCAAACTCCCGCTCCACGCTCATCTGCTTCTTGAACTTGCGAACCCACAGCGACTTGTGTTCCTGAGAGGCGACGCTGTCCTGATCGGAGAGGTAGGCAACGTCTGGAGGGAGGGGGGGAGGAAGTAGGGAGAGAGGGAGTGATGGAGGGAGGAAGTCGGGAGGGACGGAGGGAAAAAGGGGGGAAAAAGTCAGAACACAGAAAGACACTGACAAGCCAATGCTGGCTTCTTCTATGGTTTCCTGGCTCATGAGTATCTGAGCTCTTGGTTATGGGCTCAGCTGATAGGCTCGGCTCGGACAGGCCTGGCTCTGATAGGCTCAGCTCACCTTGGGCTGCAGGCGAGGGGCTGATGCCCTCTCTCTCGTGGAGTGGCAAGGCGCTGAGGCGTGGGATGTCATCAGGAACCATGGCCCGGGGCTGGCCCAGCGCCACCGCCGCCGCCCTGCACACGTGCTTGATCCGTGGGCCGCCAACAGGCTGCTCCTACAGAGAAACGCACGTGAATCGACCTGCACTAACCTGTCCAACTCCCACTTCCAAAAGCAGCTAAAGCTATTGAGAGAACCTGTGGGCTGTTCTTACCATTCCGTATCAAGGCCCAGCAACTTAGTGAAGGACTAGATCTCTAGTCAACAGGAATCGTCGAAACACAAGCAAACAAAGGTGAAAGAAAACAAAAAACGCTCACTTGAATTGTGCTGATGTTGTCTGCTCCCTTCACCCTCCTCCTCCTCCTCCGTCTGCCCCCGGCCAAATCTTTGCACACCACCTACAGCGTCAGAAAGGAGCAGGGAGGGGAGCAGAGAGAGGAGGAGGGAGTGGAGCAGAGAGAGGAGGAGCGAGGGGAGCAGAGAGAGGAGGAGGGAGTGTAGCAGGGAGAGGAGGAGCGAGGGGAGCAGAGAGAGGAGGAGGGAGTGGAGCAGGGAGAGGAGGAGCGAGGGGAGCAGGGAGAGGAGGAGGGAGTAGAGCAGGGAGAGGTGAGAGATGTGACAGTGACACATAGCAACTGACGTCACATCGCTCAACAAGAACTGAACCCCACTTTTCCACCCAGCACAAAGCTCTTAGAGTTCACTGAGACTATCGGGCCTCTTCTACTGATCTCCAGCACTTCTCACCTGCAAGGACCTGAGCACCTTCTACTGATCTCCAGCACCTCTCATCTGCAAGGACCTGAGCACCTTCTACTGATCTCCAGCACCTCTCACCTGCGAGTACCTGAACACCTTCTACTGATCTACTGATCTCCAGCATCTCTCACCTTCAAGGACCTGAGCACCTTATACTGATCTACTGATCTCCAGCACCTCTCACCTGCAAGTACCTGAGCACCTTCTACTGATCTCCAGCACCTCTCACCTTCAAGGACCTGAGCACCTTCTACTGATCTCCAGCACCTCTCACCTGCAAGGACCTCAGCACCTTCTACTGATCTCCAGCACCTCTCACCTGCAAGGACCTGAGCACCTTCTACTGATCTACTGATCTCCAGCACCTCTCACCTGCAAGGACCTGAACACCTTCTACTGATCTCCAGCACCTCTCACCTTCAAGGACCAGAGAACCTTCTACTGATCTACTGATCTTCAGCACCTCTCACCTTCAAGGACCTGAGCACCATCTACTGATCTCCAGCACCTCTCACCTGCAAGGACCTGAGCAGCTTTTACTGATCTCCAGCACCTCTCACCTTCAAGGACCTGAGCACCTTCTACTGATCTCCAGCACCTCTCACCTGCGAGGACCTGAGCAGCTTCTGCTGGTCGATCTTGATGAGCTGCACCTTGGCTCTCTTCACCAGGTGCAGCATCCTCTTGTTGGAGAGATGAACCCGATGGCTGAGATCTCCTGGCTCCACCGTCACTCCCTCCGCCACAGCACCTTCCTCACCTGAAGACGGGACTCTCAGTAAACACATCTGACCACAGTAGCAACACACACACTGGAGCTAAAGGAGAACTACTTTTCTTTTCTTTAACAGCAACAGTCTTACTCAGATTGCTCTTCTGGAAAGCAGAGAAAAAAAACTGCATGCAAACGAGTTGGAAGGTAAAAAAAAAAAAAGGTCTGTTCTTACGTTTGAGGTGTTCAGCGTTGTACTCGGCCTCCTCCCAAGCTTTCGCTGAGATGGTCCCTGCTGTGCTCGCTCCGCTGATCAACACGGCCAGCTTCCTTACCACCCCAGGGGAGTCCAGCTCCTCCATCGTCAACTTGGATCTCCTCCTCCTCTTCCTCACCCCCCCTGCAGTCTGACCAGGGCCTTGGCCCTCCTCGAGGCTCCCATCTGGTGCCCCGCCCTGATCGCGGTTCTTCTGGGAGAGCTTCGACGTCAGCTTTTTCAGTTTCTCGTACACCAAGAGGTGAGAAGACCCGGGGCTGGTTTTGGAGGACGCGCTCGTCTTCTTGCCCTCCGTCTTAGGAGTTCGCGGTTCACCTTCCGTCTTCGCTTCCGGGCTCCAACACAACTCATCCTCATCGGACTCCTGCTTGCCTTGGCTCCGCCCCTTCCCCTGAGAACCCCTCCCCCTGGGACGCTCCACCTCCTCGTCGAGGAACCTCCGGGGTAACTTGATGACTCGGGAGGAGCGGGCGCTCACCACGGGGGAGGCCAGGTGAGCGCTGCTCGGCTGGCTCCCTGCTGCTCCCTCGGCCTTGACGCCGCTCTCTCCCTCCGTGGTCTGAGCCTGGTCCTCTTCCTTCAGGGGGAACTTGGGTTCGAGGGTGTAGAAGACGGATTTCCGCCGGGCCCGTCTTTTGATGGGCTCCGTGGACGACTTGGCCACGTATCCCGGCTTCCTCCTGTTTCCGAAAGGAGACTTGCGTCTTTTGCCAAAGTACGGCATGTTTTTCCTGCGGCGCCGCGGTTGGGCGGGTCCGGCGGGGGGCGCCGAAGGTTCGTCGGCGGTCTCGGCTCCCTCCTCGGCGCCCGGCGAAGCATCCTTACTCTGCTGTCTCTGCTTCCCTTTGAGCGGTTTGGGGGAGGAGTTGAGGCTACCGCGACCTCTTCTTCTCTTGGTGGAAGCTTGGGGCGTTGTTTCCTGTTTGGAGGCGGTTGCCTCAGTGGCCACCTTCCCCCCGCACGTTTTTCTTCCTCCCTTCACCACTGTCAGGGTACACACCAGCTTGCTCTGTTTGCTGCTGCCGGCCGGACCTTTGGCTGCCTTACTTCCTGGTTTGTCTTGGCTCCTCCTCCTGCCGGAGGCTGAGACAGGTTCTACCTTGGCACATCCTCTGAACCTCCTGGTCGGAGCAGAAGCCTGCCTTCCTGGAGGTTTCGCGCCCGAGGCGGACGCCACCTTTGCAGCTCCAGCTCTACCCGACGCCCAGGCTCCCTCCGTGGGCCTGCCCTCCTTCAGCCTCGCTCCAGGCTTAGGCTCCAGGGCTAGATCTGGGGCTGGGGGGGGCTTCTCCGGGCTCAGTAAAGACGAGGGAAGAGGAGAGGCTGGAGGTAGAGAACAAAACCAATATTACTCAATCTAACCTGAACACACGTTCCCTGGGCAACCCGTTCAACCACGTCGATCAACAGCAAGAGTAAACAACTTGTACTTACTTCCAGAGGTGTAGTGTTCTGACAGAAACGGGAGGAACTCGGTACCAAACCCGGTGAAGTCTTCTTCCTACAAAACATGTTTGGAAACAGTCAATTCTCAAGCAAACAAAAAAGCCATTTTACACTTAAGTACATCATCATAACAGCTCTTTGAAACGGTCCGTGTCGTCTTATAACAGTACACAGGCCACATGACAGCATGTCCTGTTTGATGACATCATGCCGTGTTTGATGACATCATATGGTACTAGACGATTCAGAGAGCAGGTAGATGAAGATGGAGGCTAACAGTCTACAGTGCCGATATCTGACTAGCAAGGTACACCATGAATGAGTGTCACTCATTCTCAAGTAGAAGAGAACACGAGAATAGATGTTAGTTTACAACTTAACAGTGTACAGGCTACGTTGCCAAGTGCAGTTAAACCATTTGTTCTCGTCTGATAAAAAGCAATACTGTCTTTCGGGTCTTTCCGTTTTGCAGGAACATGAGGACGTTTTTTTTTTTAAATCACACACCGAAAAGCACAAATTATCTGCGAACAAAACCATCCACAAAGAAGTTCAATGCACAAAGCTTATTTTGCAGAAAGGCTGTTTGTAAAATTGACTTCACATCAAGGCAAAAGTGTTTGCTGCACGTTCTGACCAGATGATCCAAACTGGGTTACAACAACATTGCATCAGTAGCAAGGCTCCTTATTCTACTGGGCATCAACATTCAGAATCAATCTGCTATTGAAGATAACTTCTCGTATAAAGCCTCAGACATTGTCTGTGCGCACATCTTCTAACGATGTCATTCTTTCAATGAGTAAGTCATTGGATCTCAAGCGTAGTGCGACGCGCTGTCATTCAGCCGCCAAACAACGTGACAATTTGGAGGCAGATTTCAACGGATGTACACATCAAATGACTTACATTTCTCTTCAGTGACCCAGAATAAAATATCTAAAGAGGACATTCTTGGCAAAAACAGCCCTTTATAATGCAGGAGAACCTTGTGGAACTGTCCGATCACGCACAGACTCCAGCATGGCGGCTGCTACAGTACTGCCCGATATGAAGGATTGCATCAGTACAGTAACAGAGATGTCACATGTTCTAGACATAATCTAACATTTTGACATCACCCTGCACAGGCAGACAACTAGCAGATGGCCCGGGAGGGGCCGATTAGCCGATCACACATAAAAATCAGGCGATTGTCATGATGTAGCATTACAATGCTGATGGTGGAGATGTTCAAGTGCACTGATAACGACAACATCCAGTACTGAACAAGCGTAAATCGTCCTCCGGTCCATTAAAAACACAAGTTTCTCCCCTCTCAAACGATCACAAACATTTGAGACATACCTGCAAGCCTCTTTTCATACCCTCGTATTATACTTAAGTGCTTTACTCTCACCGGTAAACGTTGTAGCTACTCGTTCTGCTGTCAAGTGACGGATAGTAATTGTGGACTCTCTCTCCAAGCAGTAGGGCAGCGCAGCTATGATAGCCATCAACAAGCGCGTATTGCAAATGAGATAAGTAATGTTGCTACGTCTAAAACCGCTGCCGTTCGTAAGTTATCTCCACGGTAACGTCGATAGGGTATACCGCCAATTTCCCCGCCACAAACACAACAAAATACCAATGACACACAGCCTTTTTTTCCTATTTTGACAGGTTCGCTGGCTTTGCCTCGCATGATGAATCATTTACTTGAGATTGGTACAGTGTCACCATAGATTACTTTACAGTTAGTCCCAAGATAGGGGTGAATGATTATTATCCTCGACAGCTGGATACTTTGAGTATCTCGAAAGCTAAGTAAGCTAGCTAGTGATCTATGTAGCACAGGCTAACTACCTAGCTTGCCCACCGACACTGCAATTTGCAGCCAGAAGCATATTTGAGCACTGGAAAGACTACATTGTGTTTTAAGATCTTTCGTTGTAAAACACCCATGGAACTAGACTATAGGTTAGGTTAGAAAAACTATGCATTGTTTTCAACCTCACCTCTTCACTCGCGCTTGAATAGAAACCCGCATCTCTTTGGCGCCTATGTTTCTCAGTAACACCGAGTAATCGCAGCAACGACGGGTCCTCGTTCAACGCTTGTCCGATGTCTATGGGCCTAGGGCCTCCAGTGACTGTATCTCCATCTTCCAAGCCCAACCTTCCGCGCTGAAGACGTTTCTCTGTCCGTAACCGGCTGCGAGACGTCCATGGCCGGCCTGGGAATCGAGCCTTAGCCGGGGCAGAGCTGTTCGAGCTTGCAGCATTAGCCTGTGATGATAATCCCCCTCCTGCAGTCGCCATTATTCACTAGCTAGCTACTACAACAACAACTATGTGGTACACTGTGGCGCTCTGGTGAAACAAGATGGAAAGGCGCGAGATAGGAAGGAAGCGCCGTTGCATTGTGGGAAAAATAGTTTTTCCCGTTTTTGGAAGTGGCAAAAGACTATATTAAATCACCGGTCAACTACTCTTATTCAGGTAAAGACGTTACCGTGTGCCACTATTGTATTCCGGTAATTTTGCCATTTCGGACTGAAAGAAAATATTCTTCGTTTGCAACCAAATCCAAAACTATTATAAGCAATTTCAAAATCAATAAATATCTTACTGTATCGTATATTTTTATAATACATTTTTAATGCACGTTTTCATTGTTGAAATTTCACTGGGATAGATAACTTTTAATAAGAACCCCAAACATTGTTTATTCACATTTAGTTTAATGCCATTATTGTTTTAAATTGTTCGATGCCAAAAATAAAATAACATCTTACAACAACGTAATCCCGCAAAGATCGTCACATGATTTGAAACTTGATCTTAGAATGAGGGTTAAGAAAAGATGATTTTAAGTGAAACCATATTTAGAATATTTTTCCAATTAGGCATGATTAAAACAAATAATTATCATAAATTACACTGAGAATAAACTAGTAAACTACACCTCTACATCCCTAAAAAGAATATAAAACATTTTCCAACGCTTCAATTTAGGCAATATGGAAAAAGGAACCCCACTACATTAAGCTTTGAGGGGATATTGAAATACATTATTATATACACACACATAGGTATGGACGGTTTTAATTACAGTCATTTGTTGTTGTTTTTCTAAAAGCACTTTTAAAACAACTCTTCAGGAATAACCTGATTACTACAGTCGAGTGCTTTACTGTCTAGCATTTCAAACTCCAACTTCCTTTTGCTGAATATAAAAAAAAACAATCCCATAAACCGTCTATTTTCCACTTCCTCCGACGTCTTCAAGACTTCCATGATCTTGGGAACACCGTCTCAATACCCTTACTATCGTTTCCCTTTGTCTGTCTCCTCTTCCTCTGTGTGCGTTTTCTGGTGGGCTTTTAGGTTACTCTCCCGGCCAAAGCTTTTACCACAGGTTGGGCAGTTGTGGCGGCCGGATCCATGAGCCCTGGCCATGTGTGCTTTAAGCTGCTCCGACCTGGCGTAGCTCTCCTCACACTCCGTGCACGGGTACGCTTTGCGCGGCGGCGGCGGCTTGGCGTGCTTCTCCTTCTTGTGAGCCCGAAACAGGGACAGCGAGGGGAATGTGAGCGTGCAGCCGAGCTCCGGACACGGGATCTTCAGCTCCTCCGCCTGGGGCTGCTTAGGGGGCCTCCCCTTGCGTTTCCCTCCCTTTGCCGGCGATTCCTTCCCCCCCTCCTCCAGCGCCGCCCCCTCCTCCGCCTCCACGCTTTTCTCCTCTCCACTTACCTCCCCCTCCGCAGGAACGGCCTCCACGACCTTCTTGGGTGGGCGCCCCCGTCGCTTGGCCTGGGGTTTGGCGTTGCAGTGCTGGTCGCCCGCAAAGTCTTCCTGATGCTGCACCAGCTCCTCCTCCGTCTTGAACCCCCGGCCGCACTTGCCGCAGCGGTGGGTCATGGCGTCGTCGTCCGGCTCCTCCAGTGGCTGGGGATGCTGGGACAGGCGGTGGGTCCGAAGGTGGGCGGGGCCACGGAACACCATGTGACATTCCCTGCAGACGCTGTTGCGTTCGGTGCACAGGTTTCTCCGGTGAACCGTCAGCTGAAACAGAGCAAACAGAAAGGACACCTGACGTCACGTTTGACGCTAGTCAATCCGGAGGAGGCAGACAGGAGTGGGAGAGAGGGGGTGGAAAATGCTTTGTGACAGATGAATTTGAACTCACAGACCCTTCCCCCTCCCCACCCCACCTCCTTTTACCTCAGAGAAGGTCCGGAAGCTTCCCTGGCAGTACGGGCAGCGGAAGGGCTTGTCCTCCTGGCTGTGAGACGCCTGATGTTGGGTGAGTTCCTCAGAGGATGGAAACGTCCGGTCGCACACGTAACACGTGAACAAAGTATCGGTCTGCTCGCCGACACCAAACACGCCAAAGAAGGAAAACGAACGTGAGAGATCATAAACAATCATCGTTTTCTTTCTATCTTTGCATTTGCAAGCACATATATGTGTATATAAGTATGCATGATATTTGTCTGCTATACCTGCTGCAGCTGCTGTTTGTATTCCTCCCTATGGCTCTTCCTCATGTGCCGTTCTTTGGCCTTGGAGTTGCAGAAGGTGATGAAGCATTGAAAACACTGAAGGCTGTCATGTTGATCTGTAAAACAGAAGAAAATAAAAGACGTTCGCGACCTTTTTAAATGCTGGTTAAACAGCTGTTTAACGTTTATTCGTGGGGACAAGCTGTTTTCCACGTGCGTTTGGAATGCACACATATGCGTTTGCGGTTCCAAGGCAGTGTGACAAGATTTAAAATGCTCACAGGGTTGCAGAGAAGGGGTGATGACAGGGTCTGGCTTGATGGTCTCTGTGGAACTGACGTCTTCTCCAACAACAACCTGCTCTATCTTTAACATATCCAACTCCATGTTGACTGAGATCGAAACAGTCTCAATTTGAACTGAAAGAAGCGTTTAAATAAGAAAAGAAAAGATGTTTACTAAACCGTCCACTCAGGGTGGCTCGCGCGGGCTTTGCTGCATACGATATCGCGCGACTGGAATGTTAGCCAAGAAACACAGGGTTACTTGCACATGATCGCCACAATTTCATTTTCTAATCAGTACCCCCTCAAAAAACAAGAACGCAATGGAAGGAAAACCTTGCATACTAACTATGAAATTATAGCCAGATGAAACTTTGCAGCAGTGACAAAACAAGGTTGACAAAAAGAACGAAGGGGGAGGGGGGGGCGATGGGCAACCTTAAATTGCAGAGCAAAAACAATTTCAAATACAAAAACGGCATTTATAATATCACAGCGTATGCAGAATTTTGTCTCAAGTCATTGAGGCCAAGTTGTTTGGTGCGTGCACCATCCCTTAAACAAAGGTAGCTGAAACAGTGATAAACAATTCAAAACGCAGCCGTTTCTTACCTCTGAGAGCGTCCAATAAAATGAAGTCGGAAGGAAAGACGAATTCACCCTAGTCACGTGACAGGGGTTGCAGGCAATATGAGACATCCATCCTCGCATTATGTTACAGTCAAATTAACGTTCCGAGAAAGGCGCAAAGATATTTGTGCACAGTAACGACAATATTCTCGGATTTACAACAATGTGGAAGTCAAAATGATAAAAAGTCCGTTTATATGTTTATAATGTATAATATTAAGTAGTATGCTATTTCTCTGTTTGCGAGGGCATTCTCAATAAAAACATGTTGCAACTGGGACGTTGTTGAACTTTTACAGCTTTTAATGAAGCGTGATACATATATACAACCGTAGAATCTAAATCTACATTAGTTATAATAGCGCTCAGTTGGTGTATTTATTGGAAATTCAGGCAAATACAGGAAGGCAATGATTCACAATTGTATCATGACTGTTTAGCTTTTAAATAACAATATGTGAATGAAAGGAAAGGGGGTGAAATGGGAAAACAAGGCGTTGAGTTTGAGGTAGCAGGGCATCAGTTAAGCCCTGGCTTGCTTCTTCTCTTGAAACTCTGCAATCCTGCTCTCCATAACAGGCCTGAAGTGACGAATCAAACCCTGTGGGAGGAAAGAGGAAAAGGTGTCCAGTTTATTTGGCCTAAACAAGCACAGGTACGTCAGGTTTCTGTTCTTGCATCTCTGGACTAGTGTTTCCCATCAGTCTGGTCACAGTCCCACGCAGGGGTTAGAAATACCTCTGAATCCCTTGTAAGCATTTCTTGTAAATAATGTTTATAAATAAACCATCTAAGTAAGGATCCTTAAGGAGCATATAGAGGACTGAAGGTTATCCCATCATGAAACTAAAACCAAGACAGTTCAGTTTATTCTGAACACCACCAACCACCACAGGATCCAGTGTGTCAGTCTGTGCAGGCCCGGTATATAAGAGTGTTTGCACCCATGTTGCACAGGTGTGTGTTGCCGCGGTGACTCCTGCCGTCTGTTACCTGAACAGGCCAGGCAGCCCCGTCGCCCAGGGCACAGATGGTGTGCCCCTCAATCTGCTTGCTGATCTCCCAGATCATGTCGATCTCTGCTTCCTTGGCATCGCCGCGCACAAAACGCCACATCATCGTGTTCATCCAGTCCACTCCTGCAAAGAGGGAGGGAAGAAGGGGAGAAGGCAGGGAGGGAGGGAGACAGGCAGGGAGGCAGGCAGGCAGGGAGGGAGGGAGGCAGGCAGGGAGGCAGGCAGGGAGGGAAGGAAGAGTTTGTCAAACTTCACCTTGTTGTTTTCATACCTTAGCAATATTTACAAATGTCCCATTTGTATTTTCTATTCTGTCATGAGTAACGCCGCGCTGCAGTTCCTCACCCTCCCTGCAGGGAGTGCACTGGCCACAGCTCTCGTGTTTGTAGAACTCAATCAGGCGGGCGATGGCTCTGATGACGTCCGTCTGCAACGACAGAGCATTTCACGCCTCAGCATTAGTCACCACACTGCAAGGCCCAGGAAGCAGCTGCATCGCTGCTCTGGGCTACAATCAACACGTAACCTGGGAAGGACGCAAGAACGAACAGCCAATCGCAGCACGGGTCCCCATCGACTCACCGACTTGTCCATGACGATGATGGCAGCCGTGCCCAGGCCAGTCTGGGCCTGGATGAGGCCGTCAAAGTCCATAGGGACGGTTTCACAGACGGAGCGAGGGATCATGGGAGTGGACGAGCCCCCAGGGATGATGGCCAGAAGGTTGTCCCAGCCTCCACGCACCCCCCCTGAGAGAAGCATCCACATGGGGGACATGAACTCTAATCCCAAGCTGGGTCACAACAGAGGAGGACTAATTGACTCCTGAATTGACTCCTGAATTGACTCCTGAATTGACTCCTGAATTGACTCCTGAATTGACTCCTGAATTGACTCCTGACGCAGGTCGAGGAGGTTAATAAAAAGACGCCTGCTAATGCGTCTATATGGATGAATAATAAACATGCCACAACTGAATATGAACACCACAATCATGTTTTCTGTTCATTGCATAATGACAATGGTTAATGGTGTCATATACAGTATGTCTATGAAGGAAGTGAGGGGTAAACATGTTGCTAAGGACCTGCGTGTCTCTCGATGAGTTCCTTGAGTGGGATGGACATCTCCTCCTCCACTGTGACAGGATTGTTGACGTGACCTGAGATGTTAAACAGCTTGGTGCCGGAGTTCCTCTCCCGGCCGAAGCCAGCGAACCACGTCCCGCCACGACGGCAGATGGTGGGCGCCACGGCTACGGTCTCCACGTTGGCGACAGTTGTTGGGCAACCAAACACACCTTAGAGACAGCATTGAATTCATTATTTAGAACCTTGGTGTTCCTGTAACCAGTGGCCAGATCCTATGAATCAGGGGTATAGCTTAGTTTTCATTCGCGGTTTCCCCAAACCTGGATCTCCATAACATAACCTACACCCTTGCCATGAAGTCAACAGGGGAACACCCTTAACAACGCATTTACAAACAAATCTGTGTCAAACGTCTATAAGAGACGAGGGTTGATGGATCCTGTCTCTTCAGGACTCACCGACGTCCGCTGGGAAGGGTGGCTTCAGGCGTGGTTTGCCCTGCTTGCCCTCCAGAGACTCGATGAGGGCCGTCTCCTCCCCGCAGATGTAGGCCCCGGCCCCGCGCATCACAAACACGTCAAAGTCGTAGCCGGACCCGCAGGCGTTCCTCCCGATCAAGCCGTTTGCGTACGCCTCGTTGATGGCCACCTGGAGACGAGAGAGGAACGAGCTCGGCGCATGCGTCCATGGTAACCGTACGAGACGTATGGATTCAGGGGTCGGACACAAGGGGCAGGATGGAGCTTTCTGGATTCCCTCCTGGTCTCCAGTCTCACCTGCAGGTTGGAGGACTCGTTGTAGAACTCCCCTCTGATGTAGATGTAGGCAGCGCGGGCTCCCATGCACCTGCCGGCCACCAGGCAGCCCTCCACCAGCTTGTGGGGGTCGTGACGCATGATCTCCCTGTCCTTACAGGTGCCTGGCTCCCCCTCGTCAGCGTTCACCACCAGGTACTTGGGCCTGAGGGAACACAAGGCTGTTGGCGCTTACCCTTATCACAAGCAAGATCACATCTGCCCATTGAACTGCATCAGGGGGCGGGGGGGGAGTAAAGTTGTGGACTGTTCTCCTCCGGGGGAAACAGAGATCAGGGGGTGGATGATGTCACTGACCTGCCATCGCTGGGTTTGTTCATGAAGCTCCACTTCATTCCAGTGGGGAAGCCGGCGCCTCCACGACCACGCAGGCCAGAGGCCTTGATCTCGTTGATGATCCAATCCACGCCCTTCAACAAGATCTCCTTGGTCTTGTACCAGTCACCACGGCTCAGGGCTCCCTTAAGCCTGCGACAGGACAGGGGTTAGAGGGCTCCATGTGGGATTTAGTTATCGATTGCTCTTTGATAAGTGTAGGAAAAATCGCTAAATTTGTGATGTGAAAAGCGGTTGGTGACTCTACCTCCAGTCGTGTCGCCCGTAGAGGTTGGTAAAGATTCTATCCTGATCACTCAGAGGACCAAATGAGGTCTTTTTGGGCTTTTCCTATTCAAACCACAGCGATCGTGTTGAGTGAGACTGTCAAGGTTACAAAACCAGCAAATATCCCATTTAAAAGCAGTTATTGAGTATGTACTTATTTTTTACCTGAGCAGCAGTGCTGTTGAATCGAGTGACGGCAGCTACCCCGGCGGGACTGACAGTGGCTGGGGTGCGCGCCGCACACACCAACGCCCGAGTCAGGGACAACATCTTGATTAACTGTTTGCAGAAAATCAATAACATAAAAAAACGGTTATTTTCTGTACAATATCAACTACTATCATTGTGTTTTAAGGCGCAAAGCCGCTTGTCAAATCTGATGATGTCATGCCTATTCCAAGACAACCCCCAGACAATTTAATATTGAAATATCGCTTGAAAATGTTAAAGTAATTCAATTCTGATCAAGAAACAAGGGTATTCATGAGAACATTCAAAGGCGTCCAATTCAAACTCAAATTTGTGATATAATCTCTGCAATGTCAACGCCAAACACAATTCCAAGATCAAAACACAACTCCCGGCTATACATCTGGCATTGCTTGAGTCGTTCATCTGAGACTACATTTGTTCAAAATGTTAATTAGCTGAAACGATGAACATTATGTACCTGTTTTACTACCTAGAACACAAAAAGTATACATAGGAAATAAGTTTCACTAAACACTTGAGGACTATGTAAGTGTACAGATTTGACCTCCATACCTACGTTCATAAAGCTAGCTAGCCTAGTAAGTTGCTAAAAGAGCGATTGTCTTCGGTCAATTTATTTTTTAATTTGAAGTTTAGCCATTAAACTACTCTTGTTTTGAGAAACTGTACATTAAACAAACGGAATATGAAAGGAATAGACTATATACGATATAAAATGCATGATATTCTTGGACGGAAAACGGCATTCCTACCTCCACTGGCTGTCCCGAGCTTATGAAATGTTGAACGGAAGTAGTTCCAAGTTACCCGGAACTACTTGGGAGGCGCTGCTGTTATGTATTTGGTAACGCTTGTTGAGAGCTGTGTGGAAGCAGATCAGTGACATAATGCTTACTTAATGCTTACTTAATGCTTACAGTGTCGTGACTTTTTGAGGTGAAACTTACTGTCGTTGCAGACAGATATAATCACAAGCCTTTACCCGCCCGAGGGCTGTATTATTTTGGGTCAAATGGTGAACGTGAAAAATTCGAATAAATATTACAATACATTTTGTGACAATGTATGTTGTATTGCTTGTGCAACGTAAACCCTATTGGTCGAAATGTATTTTAAAATGTATTTAATTGTTTGAGCCAGAGAAGGCAGTTTGAATATCAGAATACAGGATTAAAATTGAATCCTACAACCAAGATAATTGGTTGCTTATCACATCTGAATTCAACAGCTGAACTGAGGACAAACATGGTCAGCACTGAGGTAAATAATCTAATGAAATCATCAGCTGCTGTTAATGACTGAAAGTCAAACCAGGCAGGTACAAACTAAACATCAACCTAGTGATTAATACAGGTACAAAATATCAGACCAACGTAAAGGGTTGCAACATAACTTTATTTTTATTTTTTCGTAAAGTATTTTCACTGAACAACTTTAGATTTTCTTTACTTATATTTCGTATACATATCTAATATTGTTAATGCATTGTGTATGTTTGTTTCTGTGTTTGTGTGTCGTGTTCAGTTGAACTGTTTCAGTTACTCGTCACTCATTCATACCGTCGGCAGTCAAGTCAAGTCACAGTTTAAGATGGGTATTTGTAAGCAAACAAACAGAACGAGATATTGAAATAAATACATTTCAAAGAGAGAAATGATAGGACCAGAGCAGAGTATACATCAGGGCTGGTCGGTAAGGGAGTATGAAAATATTTTTATGAACATGTAGCATTGTAAACAATTGAGTATGGACTTTTATACTTGACATGCCAAGCATAGAGCCATAACTTGAGATTTCCTATAGACAGAACAGTCTCCAAGAGACATTCAGAGGATTGAGGACGGAAGACAAGTCAAATTTGAACTGTGTTGCGATCAATACCTTGCTGACAACCTTTTGAATGATAAATTGTACGTGTTCTCTCTGATCACATGTCCTGTAGAGGGAGTGTGTATTGCAAATGTTGGCCTGTGTCACCTCAGGTAGTAACATCAGGAAAACAGGCCCTGTTATTTCCAAGTGACATCGTGGTCAGAGGGAGGCCTTTCAGCACTTCTCAGAAGTGACTCAGGATTTAGCGAGGAGGGGGTGGGGAGGGGGGAGGAGAGAGAGAGAGACACGGTACGCGTTAAGGTAAAACAACATACAGTGTTCCTCTTCAGTTCTTAAATCTCGTTTGATGTAAATGACTTCGCATAACGGTGAATCCCAGATTTCATCCGGTTAAAACGTCAAGTAGTTCCGTCTGGTATCTCCACTCCCGGAGAGAGCGAGAGAGAGAGAGAGAACGAGGAGGAGAGCCTGAAGATAAGCCTGAAGAGCGAGCACATCCCTGGGGATGTTGGGAGCACATCTACGGAAGGAAGGTGCTGTTGGCTGCTCTGAGCAGATTTAGATTGCCAGTCCGATGCTGAATCGGACAATAAAATAAAAAAGAAACAGATCAGCAGCTTACCCTGCAAGAAAACGATTTGTGATTGGTTGCACTGCAAAGATGGCTTTTAAGAAGTGTTTTGGCGCACCAAAAAATTTAAAAAAATACAATAGAGATGGTTGCCTGAGTTTGAGTTTGTCAATCCCAGTACCACCATCTGCAGTAAGGGTCTGAGTTTCATGTTCAGGCGGAGAAACGAGAGAGGTATCGAGAACTAGAGCGAGGAACACCAGCCCTGGAGGATATTTACAAACAGAGACTGTTTTACTCTTATGTGCAAACATGAATGTAGCCGTCTGGTGTGATCTGACAGCTGTCCAGACAACCCAGTCATGTGCTGTTTCTGTCTCATTATTTGGACACAAATCGCTCAAATCCTTGTGTTCATCTAAAGACGACCAACCTTACCGAACCACCAATCTAATAGAAGGTTTAATGCAATAAAGGAGGTCCCATTTTTTTAGGATTTTCAATCCCCCGGCCCCACCCCCCCCACCCACCCCCCACCCACCCCCTCCTCCTTTAAGATTCAAACCCACGTTTGGGTGTACCAACAGAAAAATGCCACCTCTTCTGAGAAACAATGGCAAGTCATGTAACTTTAAAGATAAAGAAAACAGAGCAGCAATGTTTTGCACAAAATGTGTGCACATTCAAGTACAAAAAGGAAAAAGGAAAAAATAGAATTCAATAAGTCATAGACAGACATTTCAACCTTCAGTCTTTGTTGGTCGGATTGGCACTTTAGTGAATATGAGTGCATTTGTACTATTTTTCATAAATATAAATATAGTTTTTTATTTTTTTTTGTAGTTCGATCCACTTGTTTCTTGCCTCAGGGAGATAAGAAACCCAAAACTACTGATATAAATGATCCTCTTTACACAGAGTCAGTTTTGTAGCTCAATTACCATGATTTCTAGAATGTCTGTAACCTTTTATATCTAGAAGTGCACTTGTTCTGTGGAGAATCATTTGCATTAGTAAAGCTTGCTGCCATACTCTATTTGAATATTTCCACTTGCAAAATGTGCACGTCAGTGAAACGACGTCTTACTCCAACATCGTAAAATAGTAAACATTCAAGCGAAAATACTAAAACGTTCAGATTCGTCTTAATATTTGAAGATTGAAGATTAAGTGCCAATAACCAGGACAACATAAACTGTTGCAATTAGTGATATCCGCTCTGTAAAACAAAAAAAACAACAAAGCTTCATAATGCGACGCGCGCATTTCAAGTTAAGCCCGCTGCAGCTTCGCGAGACCAAGTCGTTCGTCCACAGAACAAGCACGTGCCCCTAGAGTCTCGTGGGGACTAAATAACATCAATCTTTAGCCTCACAAAGCGCCTGTCAGTCAAACGTCACACTACCAGACAGTTCTGAGCACTAGGCTCCACCCTCTATAGACACAGGCTGGAGATCAGCTAGAACCCTAGGCATCTGTAGGGCCAAGATGGGCAGAGGACAGGACTGACTGACCCCAGACCTGTGCTACAGGTATATTTAGCCATCACCAGTCACGTGGCCAGAGAGAGAAAACGGCTTCCATAACCCCTGATTCACAAAACGAATATATTCAACGAAGCCGAGAATCATATTTAACAGCAACTTCCTACATATCAAGAATAGGCTTCTGTTTGCGTAACATTTACCACTAAACCCACCCCATATTATTTATTTTCAAAGTGCGAAAAAAAGAAAAAAAGCTTGAGCCACGTACTTTATACCATGTAACAGTGTTTTATGAAAGAAAAGAAAGAAAATGCATCTTGTATTGAGGGTTTGGAAGCCTTTTTCTCGACACCTGGCAACTCATTAGTATGCGGTGTGTATACAGTGTCTGAAGGTGTTGTATGCGAGTGTGCATGAAGTATGTGTGCAAATACGAACATCTCTTTTAACTAGAATTTCAGTCGCGGTTAGGACTCGTTGCTAAACCGCTAGACGCATCCCTGGCCAAACTCCGGCCGTCTTTAAATCCACTCGTTGAATCGGGGGGTTTGGAGGTGAACTTTTCGGAACGGGTCGAGGATACAAAACGTATAGAAGCAAATTTCGAGATCATCCCAACTTCACAAGGCATAAAATGCCAGCGGTCTGCTAGATATCAAAGCTACGGCTACATGCCGCCACAACGAACACAAGATCGTAGACGATGTGCTCTTCCGTTTTTCCTTTTCTACCTTCACCCACCACGCAATCGTGCCCGCACCCGCCCTCCAACACCACCTCTTTACACCGTAGCTGTACGAGTGTGGCCAGGGATAGTCTCTTGAAAGTTGGTAGGGTAAGTAAACACCATGCAAACCCCTACCGACCACACACAGTAAGGAGGGGCAGCTACCACACAAGGCGAAGGAGAGCTGACTGGCAGCTACCTATTTACACTGGGCCTCCCTTAGAATCAACAACTCCCAAGGAAGAGAATCAACTTCCGTGTTGAATCGTTCACTTCTAGACGCATCAAAATCACAACGGCGTCGTTGTGAGATTAAGGGGTCGGATCTCAGGTTAAGATTCAGCGCTGTTGGAAAGCGAGAATCGAAACGAACACACATCGCATTGCGCGAGTGTGTATAAAACATCTCATCTGCTGCACGGTCGGCCCTGCTTCGCCATCAACCCCTGCCCTCCCTATCTGTGTCATGTTAGATCACTTCATAGTTCAAATGTTTCGTTATTAAGAACACAGCACACAACAGACGTTATACAGTATCTCTAGCTATACCACCCCCTTAACCTAGGTATTATCAAGGTTAAATCGTGCGTCCTATAGTTTTCATAATCCCCCCCCCTGGCACACGCACGCCCCACCCACCCACCCCACCCCCCATTCCTATTTCGGAAGGTACATCAAACCTCTCCCTGAATATAGTACCTCTCTGAACCAGCAATTCATCCACCCCCCTCCCCCCTCCCCGTCACCCTGCCTTAACAATAACTAAAATTGGATCTGCCGTGAGCAACGAACCGAAAGAGGAAGTCGTTTAAATGGAAATCAGCTCCAGTATTCAGCAGTAGAGAGACCTGAACTGTGTTCCAGTCCCAGTGTTCATGTGTTCACCAGACAGCAGAGACCACGCTGCACGTCCAACACACCCACTACTCCTGCTAGCCGTGTTCAGAGGGGAGCCATGGCCCTCTGTTCGGAGGAGGCGAGACAAGCCAGGGAGTCCTACTGCACCTCAACGTAAGGGTGGCTGGATGGGAAATGAAAAGGACCACATGGAATGACTTGACTCCATTGGAGAAGTCTAACCGGTAAAGTAACCATGCCTCCTCAGTGTAGCGTAATGAGGTTGGGAATTTCACCTCACGGTCATATAAACTTCATCATGTCTGCGTGGGATTCCTGAAAGAGGGACTTTTGAGACCAGTAGAGAGACACTCTCTGGTTGTGGGAAGGGAGGGGAAGACCCAGGAAAACCTGCCACATCTAAGCAAAAAAGCAATTATGAAGAGGCCTCAAATAACGGACTGAATGTGCTTAGACATGACAAGTCTGAGGGGAGCGGTGGGGGGGGGAGACGACTTCAATTAGGTTCACTGGGCTTGATGTCATCGTCCTCTTATCTAGGTCAGGTTTACCTACAACAGAGGCTGACTGATTGGTCTGTTCAGCCAGGAGGAAGGCAGACTATTGGTAGAGCTGGAAGGCTTTAACAGGAACAGGAACCCTCCTTTTCTTCCAGAGCCAATGGGCTTTAAGGAGGGGGGCAGGGGCTAGTGGTAAAACAGGAAGGCCAAAGTGATATACCCTCATTTGAGACGTGTAGGAGGGCAGATATGAGCTGGGTGGTGGAGAGGTGGGGAGGAGAGGGGGATGAGTTATAGCTGGAAGCCCTCCATGGGGGCTTCCTGCTGGGGGAAGAGGAACTGCTGGTTAGCCTGGTCCACCTGAGGAGCCAGGTTGGTGTCTTCCTCCTCCACTCCAAAGTAGTGCTCGATCAGATCAAAGGCCTTCTGGTAGATGTCCTGGTTGTCGTGGCTCTGGAGGAACTCGATCTTGTCCAGGCCTAGGTAGGAGCAGGGTCGGTGGAGGTCAATCACAGAAACACACTGTGTGTGTGTGTGTGTGTGTGCATACACCTGTGTGTGTATATGCACCTGTGTGTGTATATGCCTGTGTGTGTATATGCACCTGTGTGTGTATATGTATGCACCTGTGTGTGTGTATGTATGCACCTGTGTGTGTGTGTGTCTCACCATAAGCCTCCTCTATGAGGCTGCAGTAAGGGTTGACCCCCTGACCCCCCTGCCGGGCCTCCTGTTCTCCCAGTCTCAGGATGTTCTCCAGCCCGCTCAGAGCCACCTGCACGATCCTGGAGTCCATGACTGTCAGCAGGTCACACAGGGGCTTAATGCAGCCCAGGTTCACCAGGTACCTGACACACAAACACACGTGCTTAGCTTCAGCCAGATGTTAGAAAAGGAGGAGGACGAGGAGCAGAGAGGAGGACAGAGGATGGGGAGAGAGAAGGAGGAGATAGGAGAGAGTAGGAGAACAAGGGAGGAGGAGGAGAGAATAGGAGAAGGGAGGAGGAGGAGTCCTGTACCTGATCTGCTCCGGAGTCCCTCCAGAGGTGGCGTTGGTGATGGCCCACGCTGCCTCCTTCCTGGTCCTAAACTCCGCCTTCTGCAGGATGTCGATCAGCACCGGGAAGATGTTGCCGTCAATCACCGTCTGCAGAGGGGGTGGGGGCTTGTTTAGGGGGGTTAGGTGTGTGTGTGTGTGGTGTTAGGGTGTGCGCATGTATGTGAGGGGATGGTTTTAGGTGTCTGGTGTGTGCGGTATAGTGTTCAATATGGATCTGGGCTCTGTTCCCTACCTGGGTCTGGGCTCTGTTCCCTACCTGGGTCTGGGCTCTGTTCCCTACCTGGGTCTGGGCTCCGTTGCCTACCTGGATCTGGGCTCTGTTCCCAGCCGTGATGTTGGAGATGGTCCAGCAGGCTTCTTTGCGGATGGACTCTTTAGCAGAGCTGAGGAGATGCAGCACACAGGGGAGCGCTGAGCAGTTCAACACCACCTGTACACAGGACACTGTTACACACTGTGTGTGTGTGTGTGTGTGCACGCGTGCCTTTCAGATGCACATCGAGCCTTTCAGATGACACTCACTGCCCATGAGCACAAGATTTTAGCGAGCAAACAATTCAGTGGTTTCTATAATAAGATTCAACAGCATTCTGTAGATAAAGGCATGACAGTTTAGGAGGATACAATGAAATTTCCGCCTCCACGTTCATGAGGAAGGAAAACATCTGCTACATGAATCGGAACCTCTGTTAATCGGGAACAACGATTCTATAATGACGTGATGAAGAACATGGCTTATGTCCAGCATGTGCGATGATAGATCGCATCTCACCAGCAACGTGCTGATTTTAAGACAGGATAAGGTTGGTCAGTGCACATACCATGGATGCTGGAAGTCCATCCCCAGTGACGAGGTTCCCAACACAACTACAAAGGCGGACGGGAAAAGTGCAGTACTTTTTGAGATTCGGTGTGAATCTGCGAGCGAGAGAGGGAAGGGGACATATAGACTGTGATTCGCACGTGTTGAGTTAGACACAGTACAGAATGCGAGCAAATGGCTCAGACAGAATATCTAACACTAACTTCAGCGACACACTTTACGGACTCTGTCACATTCCACACCATGGCAGCACGACGCTCATAACGTACAAGCCCAATGTGAGAGCAGGAATGCCTTCGCAGCGATGGTTCTTGAGCCTGCTCCAGCGCCGCTGTCATACGTCCACAAACTCCACCACTGAAAGACGCCAGCTCTTCTAATTACTGCAGCATCACCATCCCTCAATACGACCCCCACATAACACTCTATAATTTATGAGCCCATGGAGAGCCACAGTCTATAGAGACTCACCTCCTCGACGAACGATCCCAACACTCTCATATCGACCCGTCCCACCCCCCATTCACCCCCCTCCTCACATGAAGCAGCCTACTCCGAGGTGCGAGGAGACACAACGGGTCAGATGAACAGCCTGGATTGTCCGTATGGTGGGGGTGGACTGTGACGAGCCGACGCAGTGCATGACGAATAGAAGGCGACTGCAGCAGGCGCAATCAAGCTCAGATGAGGTCAGGGTCAACTGAGGCTGAACATGCAGCCTGACAGGTACTGGCGGCAGGAGAAGCACCACAGAGGTATGGAAAGTGGTCACTGGTGAGCGCCACCTGTCTGAAATGTGTGGTACGACGATGGAGTTCTGGGGTAGATGAGTTGTGTAGTAGGTGTTTGCTGTGGTGAATGCAGTCGGTGCAGGGTGCTTCTGTGGTCGTTTATGGCTAGGTGTGTGTGTGTGTGCTGCGTATATGTGTGTGAGAAAGAGTGTATTGGGTGTGTGTGTGTGTTGGGTGCGTGTGTGTTCTATGTGCGTGTGCGTTGGGCACGTGTGTGTGGGTGTGTGTGTGTGATGGGCGTGCGTGTGTGCGATGGGTGTGTGTGCGTTGGGCGTGCATGTGTGTGTTGGGCTTGCATGTGTTGTATGTGCATGTGTGTGTGTTGGGTGTGTGTGCGTTGGGCGTGCATGTGTGTGTTGGGCGTGCATGTGTGCGTTGGGCGTGCGCGTGTACCTTCTCAAAGACAGGCGGGGGGCTCTTGCCCCTGCAGAGGTTGGACAGAGCCCACACAGCGTTCCTGGTCATAGTGAGCCTGGTGGACTTGGTCAGGAGGCTGCAGGGACGAACAGCAGGGTTAGCTGAGAAGCTGAGCTCCAGTCTGGGCATGTCTGAAGCTGCACACCCAGGGTACCTACGTCAGCAGCGGTGGGAGGATGTTGCAGTTGAGGACGTAATCTCTGCACACAGCACTGTCCCCCGCAATGTTACCTAGCGCCCATACAGCCTGGGAGAGGGAGAGGAGAGAGGGAGGGAGAGAGAGGAGGGAGAGGGAGGGAGAGGGAGAGAGAGGAGGGAGAGACAGGGAGAGAGAGGGGAGGGAGAGACAGCAGAGAGAAGAAGAGAGGGAGGGAGAGAGAGAGAGGGGAGGAAGAGACAGGGGGAGGAGAGGGAGAGATGGAGAGAGAGGGAAGGGAGAGAGAGGGAAAGAGACAGAGACAGCAGGGAGAGGGAGAAGAAGAGGGCGAAGAAGAGAGAAGAGAGGGAGAAGAATGAAAGAACCATATTGACAGGATTAGGAAGTGAAACCAAAAGGCCTCTACAGAAGCTGTTCCTCCCAGGGAGCAGAGCAGCAGCGTGGGCGTCTCAGCATAGAGGCCCACCTGCTCCTGGACGTCCTCCAAGTCAGAGTTGAGGAGGTCTATGAAGATGGGCACGGCCCCGGCCTCGATCACAACCTTCGTCTGCATGGACGTACCCGACGCTATGTTGGTGAGGGCCCAAGCTGCCTCGAACTGGAACGGAGGAGGGAGAAGAGCGAGTGGGCAGAGGGAGAGATGGAGAGGAGAGGGATGGAGAGAGATGGAGAGGAGGGGGACGGAACGAGAGACGGA
>BROE01000011.1:11469739-11486695 GCA_036571765.1 Plecoglossus altivelis | reverse complement strand
TTGGTATTTTTCCACAAACACTAATTAGTTAATCACTTTGGCTCTGGAGAAACATACTGACCTTTTTCCTTTGGTGATTTTGCGAAACTCGGCAGCCTAATTTGAGTCATCTCAGCTCCTGTAGTCTGAAGGGAAGTTAGTTTCTTTTATTGTCTTTGCTTATGAGGATGAATTGAGATCTGTGCTTTGTGTTTCCTTTTCCAGTCCGCCAAAACAGAGGCAGTGCGGGCCACAGATCAGAGCAGCAACTCACACAGACCAAAACATAGAAGCAAAGTTTCTGCTTTCATCCGTTGATCAACTCCTCCGAAACTCACTTTCGCTTGTCTTGTTCCTTTCCGTAAGAGCTGCACTTGGCGTATAAGAGCTGCTGCATTTTAAATGCGTCGTGAGTTTGTCATCGTGAGTCGGCAGGACTTCATAGTTAGAGGAGCTGTTTAAGAGTGACTTCCTTTTCTTAACTCTCCCTGTCTCTCTCTGTCCCTGTCTCTCTCTCTCCCTGTCTCTCTCTCACTACCTGTCTTACTCTCTCCCCTCTCTCCTCTCTCTCTCCCCTCTTGCTCTCCTCTCTCTCCCCTCTCTCCCTTCTCTCTCCCTTCTCTCTCCCCTCTCTCTCCTCTTACATATCCTCTTCACCATCGTTTTCCTTTTGTGCCTATGGCAAATGCCGTTTATTAAGGGATGCAATATTCACCAGGCTACAGGCACAGTGATTCTCACAGGGCACGCACACTCAAAGACATGCACACACAGACTGGCACACATGCTCACAAATGCTCACACACACACACACACACACTTGAGGCAGGAGCTAAATCGCTGGAATATGAGGAGGGCCAGGGAGCAATTAGATTCATTTGGAGTCGTAACTACGGGGTTTTCATGAGATTGATCTCAAAGTCAAACACGCCACAGGAAGTGAGGTCGTTAAGCGACAACGCTCCACGCCGAGCCCCAGACAAGGTCAGGCACTTCCGTGTTTACGTTTCAGATCGGCCGCAACCTTTTCCTCTTCCCTGCCTACCACTCCCCCGGGGTGGTTGGTCACGAAGGCCGCACCGACTGCCTGGCACGCAGGTCGCCGGCGAGAGACCACGATGAACTGCGGTCGCTGCCATTTAAGCGCAGTACATGACACTCATGCACACAGCACAGCTCGCCCTTCCTCCCAAGCTTAGGGTGGGAGATATGATACACTCCTTTGCAGTTTCACTAGCTGGTGTGGGTGTGATGGGGTCCCTTAAGGACTACAAAGTCTGTGTTTATCCCAGAATGCTGAACTGCCCCAGTTCCAGGAGTGCTGCAGGGCCTGCATCTCTGCATGCTGAAATCCGCTGACTGTTCATCTATGAACTAGGGAAAGGAAGAGGGAAAACAGTGAGACTTTCCTTCTCCTCTCTGCCTGAGTGCTGGACTCGCTGTGCTCAGTCTCTGGGTGTGATACATCTGGAGCGTCCAGTGTGTGTGTGTGTGTGTGTGTGTGTGCGTGCGTGCGTGTGTGTGTGTTGGGTTGAGAGCTGTAGCGTCAGGCCCAGACACAGCCTTGGTTTCACCCTTCAGATAGAGGTCACACTTCAGGTAAGCCAGTGGTTTGCTGTTGAAACTCCAACAAACAACCCTTTTCTCTCCGTCCGTTCTCTATCTCTCCGTCTGTTTGTCCGTCTGCAACTTTGTCTCTGCCATCGCTCTGTTTTTCCTTCTCTTTCTTTTCACACAAATACACCCACATGCGAGCACATAAAGCCACTCTCTGTCACACACATGCATGCACACACACACACGCACGCACACACACACGCATGCACACACACACGCATGCACACACACAAACACACACAGTGGACTCAGGCTTTACAATGGAGAGAAGACGCTGGTAAAATAACCCCAAGACACCCAATACACACAGTCTAAGCTGGAGCAATTTTATCTGCAGCCTCGTGGCGTTTTCACGGAAATAAATGACCATCTCTTGAGGCGATGTGAGGAGAAGGCAGAGAGCAGAGCCCCTGTGAAGTCTGAAAAGGTCTGTTATGCTGCGTTAGTGATGGGCATGGAATCACATTCTGCTTTCTGAGAAGGTGCACACGCACACAGGCCAGGGGAAAGGGAAGGGGGGGGGGGTTGATGGAGACATGAAGGAGAGTGGGAGGAGGAGAATACTCACAATATCTGACCTGAAAAAAACAAGTCACATTTACTTTAGCAGCAACAAGCTGATTGGCTGTGTACCATCCGGCAGAATTGGAGCTTGAATTTAGTAGACGAGTCAACCATCTTCTCTCCTCCTCAATCCTCTCTCCTTCTCTTTCCTCCTCTTTCTCCTCCCTCGGTCTCTCACCTCCCTCCCTCCGTCCCTCTCCCCACCTCCCTCTCCTCCCTCTATCCCTCTCACCTCCCTCCCTCCCTCCCATCTCTACTCCTCCCTCTCTCCCTTCATGTGACCCGTTCTGTCCCCCTTCCTGCTCGTCCCCACCTGTCCCTCTGTGATCCGGGTGACATTTCCACAGTCACGCCTGCTCTCACTACGCTGCGAGATGTTGGGAGTCCCACAAACAGACCAGGACCAAAGGTCTCATTTTAACGCGTGTGCGTTTGTGTGTGTGCATGAAGGAGTCTCATTAAGGCTCAACCTTTAATGGAGAGTTACTCAACAGCTATGCAAACAGGACCTATGCATTTATGTACGTATGTGAAAGAGAGCAAACAGACGAGATAAAGAGAGAAAGAGAGAGATAAAGAGAGAGAGCAGTAAAGAGATGAAGATGGAGAGAGAGCACTGAAGACAAAGATAGAGAAAGCACGGAGAGAGAGGAAAACAGAGAGAGAAAGAGGCTGGTGAGAAAGAATAGGAAATGAGAAGCATACAAGAGAGAGAATGAGAGCGAAAGAGAGAGATATAGCAAGAGAGATGGAGGAGAGAATAAAAGAGAGGAGTGAAAGAGAGGGATGAGAGAGAGAGTAGCAGTGATAAAAGAGAGAGGGAGATAAAGAGAGAGATAGAGTGTGACAAAGAGAGAGAGAATGATGGTAACGAGAGAGAGAGAGAGTAATTACAGACAGACTCAGCCCCCTGGATCAATTTTGATTGAATATGCCCCTCTGGAGGGCTGTGCTCTCCCTTCCATGGCTGTGTGACCCTCAGGTACCACCCCCCCTCCCCCCCCCCCTTCCCACCCCCAAGAGTCCTTTACCAGCCACGTGTGCGCGGTGTGCAGAGCCCCCCCCCCCCCCTCTCTGTGCCTGAAGGTGACGTGTAGACGATTCTTGTACAGGCTTCTCAGTCTGGGCGCTCGGCCTCGTTCTGTCTGGGCTGGATTAACCGCATGAGTGTGTGTGTGTCTGTGTGTGAGTGTGTTTGTAAGGGAGTGAGTGCGTGTGTGAGTGTGTGAGTGTGTGTGTGAGTGTGTGTGAGTGTGTGTGTGTGTGTGTGCGTGTGCGTGTGAGTGTGTGTGTGAGTGTGTGTGTGTGAGTGCCTGTGTACTACATGGTCACATCCTCCATGTCTGGGAGTTCTGAGAGACCAGGGGTTTGTGCTGTTTGTTAGCAGACCTACTGTGGTCTCTTCTGCCATCAGCTGTCTCACAAGGCTGTCTGAGGGCAGCGTGGTTGCGGGCGCTTGGGGTCTGCCTTGCAAGGCAGAGCAGAGGGGCTGTGGCGGGGCTGTGGGGGGTGGGGGGGTGTGGGGGGCTGTGGGGGGGCTGTGGGGGGTGTGGGGCAGAGACATGGTGAGCAAGCCCAGCCCAGGATGTTCACGTGGCCTTTAGACTGTACTGAGCTTTGGGGTGTGCTTGTTTGGATTTGCATTTGTGTGTTGTGTGTTGTGTGTTTGGTGCGCGTGCGCGTCTACTGTGCGTACTCTGTGTGTGCACATGCTGTGTGTATGTGTGTGCAAATGCTGTGTGTGTGTGCTGTGTGTGTGTGCTTTGTGTGTGTGCTGTGTGTGTGTGCTGTGTGTGTGAGTGTTGAGCATCTGCAAACATGCTGGCTGCTCCATTCTGTTTTCAAGGTTTCAACATTATCAAGGGGTGTGTGTATGTGTGTCTGTGAGTGTGAGCATGTGTGTGTGAGCACGTGTGTGTGTGTGTGCGCGCATGTGTGTGTGTGTGCGTGTGTGTGTGAGCACGTGTGTGTGTGAGCTCTCCTATCTGATCTCCTCTCCTTTGTCTCTCCAGCTGTGTCAATGACCTGTGAGGATGAAGCACTGCCACTAGACAGAGGACACTGTGTCCTGCCTCGTCTGCCTCCTCTGTCTTGCCAGTCTCCTCGGCCTCCTTCCCCCTCCTCTGCCTTCCCTCCCCCTCCTCCCCCGTCCCCCTCCCTCTCCTCAGCACAGGTGAGTCTAGGAGACAGGGCCTGTATTCAACACAGCTTCTTCTTGTCTTTTTCCACACGCCCAGTCAAACTTTGTGGTCATTTCCTGTTTTCCTGCCATCCAGTCCAGCATTGGTGTTGCATGACAAGACCGCCACATCACGTACAGCCTGTCAGAAACCTCAAGTTGCAAACATAACCAAACAAAAGCAGGATTACATTAGAAATGTTGACCAAACATACTTCAGTGTGTCCTACTGTCTGTTGCACATCAGGAAGATATTCATGTGGGGCGTCAACCATGCAATGAAAGCCACGATTAGGATTCATTTACATCATCGTTAAACAAGCTTCAATGACTTGCTCGTGTTGTGAAACATTGGACCGAGGAATTGATGCTCCAGGGAAGAGTGCCACACTGGTCTGATATTCACAGTATGAGTGCAGAGTGGAAGTGTGTGTGTGTGTGTGTGTGTGGGCATGTGTGTGTGTGTTGTGGGCATGTGTGTGTGTGTGTATGGGGGCATGTGTGTGACTCTCAACCACAGGTCTCCCTAATGTTCTCTGATTACCCTATCATTATCCCCACTGGGAGAGAAAACCACAACCACAGCAGAAAGGAGAAGATGATAAACACATAAATACAATCTCACAAACACAGGACATTTACGCACAGTCACACGCACACCCACACACACACACACACACACAGAAAAGACCAACACACATACAGATCAGCATACACATAGACACACACACACAAACACGCATTCACACTCACACTCACATGCACTCACACACACACAAACACACACATACACTCTCTCTCTCTCTCTCTCTCTCTCTCTCTCTCTCTCTCTCTCTCACACACACAAACATGCACTCACACACACACACCCACACACCTCTACTAATGAGGAGACAAAGTGAGCTCTGACTCTGCAGCCAATTATCTCATCCCTTCAGAAAAGAGTCTTAGCTGTGTATATGTGTATGTATGTATGTATGTGTGTGTATGTATGCGTGTGTGTATGTACGTGTGTGTGTATGTGTGCCTTTAACTCTGTCTAGCACACATTCCAAAGAGCATGCATTCTATCCAGCATTTCCCTATATCGTTTGCTGTTGTTTTGGCCATTTTCCCTTCCACCAAGAGAACTATGAGTGTTTTCATGAAGTGAAGCCTCTAACAGGATAATCAGTCTACAATGCGATGGTTTGTCTTCCTCTCCTAGGCTAGTCTCAACCACTCACACTCAGTTACCTGAAGAGGATGCGCAGGGAATGAAACGACATAATATGTTATGGAAAGTGTGTACCTGTGTGTGCGTGTGTGTGTGAGGTGAAAGGGTTGAGAGGGTAAGTGTGTCAGTATTATCATGCCTAGTTTCCAAAAGGACTCGTTGCACTTATCGAGAAAAAAAAAATCGAATTTAACAGAATTCCTGAATTACCTTTAACAGAGTTCTGAAGTAGGCATGGTGCATGAAACTGAATGAACATTATTATCTCTTTGCTTTTCTCTCTGCCTGTGTGGGTGTATATGTCCTGTGCGTGTGTATGATGTGTGTGTGTGCGTGTGGCTCTGCCTGTGTGGGTGTATATGTCCTGTGCGTGTGTATGATGTGCGTGTGTGCGTGTGGCTCTGCCTGTGTGGGTGTATATGTCCTGTGCGTGTGTATGATGCGTGTGTGTGGCTGTGCGTGTGTGTGTGTGTCTCTAGGGCTCGTCGTGTTGTCGATAGGACTGGAAGGACTCAAACAGAACCCACTGCCCTCCAGTCAGCGCTGATACTTGAGCTGATATGCAAAACCAAGGAGAACCTTCAAAACCCATGTATATCTCACAGTGTGTGTGTGTCTGTGTGTGTGTCTGTGTGTGTGTCTGTGTGTGTGGGGGGGGCGGTGTTGGCATCTGTGTATGTATGCGTGTTTAAATGTGTGTGTATGCATGGGGTATGTATGTGTGCATGCATGTCTGTTTGAGTGTGCGTGTGCGCGGTGTGTGTGTCAGTGCGCCTGTGTGTCTACATCTGTGTGTGTGTGTCAGTACGCCTGTGTCTACATCTGTGTGTGTGTGTCAGTACGCCTGTGTCTACATTTGTGTATGTGTGTGTCAGTACGCTTGTGTGTCTACATCTGTGTGTGTGTGTGTGTCAGTATGCCTGTGTCTACATTTGTGTATGTGTGTGTGTGTCAGTACGCCTGTGTCTACATCTGTGTGTGTGCGTAAGCGCTAAGTCATTGTTATTCACAGGCCTGAAGCACACTGAGGCCAAACAGATCCAATCATGTTTGCGTCGGGGCCACAGCTAGGCTGCCCCCCCCCGGCCCTCCTGCACGCTGATGCTTCCTGATGCAAAGCCTAGGAGTGTTTCTTCTGCCCCCTGCAGACTCCAGCTGTCAGGATCGGGTCTGTTTGTTTTCCATGTCGGGGCTGCTCCTCAGCTGCCACCTTCAGCAAGGCGGATTGTCAGTAGGAGCTGATGAAATACGCCGAGTGGTCAGTGCGCGTGCGGGTGATGCGGCGAGGGCACGTTGTCTGGAGCTGGAGTTCGGCTCGCTCGTGGAAAAGTGTAACTTTTCTCCGTGTGAAACGCTGGAAACTTTCTTCAAATATGCCTTTCTGGGGCTTTTAACTGGCTCAGGGGAGTTTCCATATTCAAGCCATCAGCGTCTCCCAGGAAAACGTGCTGCGCCGAAACTCACAGAAGCGCAAGAAAATTTGGTGTTTGATGAAGAAAAATACTGTTATTTCACCACCGGAGAAAGGAGAGAAAGAAAGAGACAAAGAGAGAGCGAGAGAACAGTAGAGAGAAAGAGAGAGAGAGCATGCGGAGGGTAAACGTAATGACCTTCCCTTCGGCAACCTGCTTCTCCAGCTGTCGGCAGGTGTCGGTGTGGGAGATAAGTCACCGGGACAGAGACTGCTCAATTTTAACCAGTGACAACCGGGGCAAACTGACACAACCATGGCAACCTGGAGCTAAGACGACGCGCTCCAGTCCGCCTGTGGACTGCTGGTGCAAACGGGGGGTGAACTGGGTGGGTGTCTTTTTCGACGGCGTAGATGCGTGTAAGATGAGGTTCAGAGATGCGTGTAAGATGAGGTTCAGAGATGCGTGTAAGATGAGGTTCAGCCTTGCATCACCCCTGGTCAGTGTGCTGTCGGTCTTGGTCGGCATGATTATGTGTGTGTGTGTTTGCAGGGTGAAATGAAAGGAATCTTTAGGTGTCAAATATCTTGTTTCCCTTTTGAAGCTCTCCACCGTTCTCTCCCTCTTCCCTTCGCTCCCCCCCCCTTCTACTCCCCCTGTCTCTCCCCTCCCCCTCTCTCCTCCTCTCCTCTCCTCACTCCCCTCCAAACCCCTCTCTCCTCCTTCTGTTTCTCCCCTCCTCCTTTCCCCTCTCTCCGCCTATCTCTCTCCCCTCCAAACCCGTTTCCTCCTCCTCTCTCCCTTCCAAACCCTTCTCCACTCCTCCTCCTCTCCCCCCCTCTCTCTTATACCTGCACCAGCCTGTCTGTTTCTCTCAGCTCTGCAGTCCCTTCCTCTAACTTCAGAGCCCTTGGAAGGGTGAAGAAACTGTGTGTGTGTGTATGTGTGTATACGTGTGTGTATGTGGGTATAGGTGTATGTACGTGTGAGTACGTGTGAGTATGTGCGAGTATGTGTGTGTACGTGTGTATATATGTGTATGTGTGTGTATATGTGTGTGTATGTGTGTGTGTTAATATTCTCCTCCATCCCTCATCATCAGGTTCCTCTCCTCTTTCTTCAGGTGCTCTCCTCCCCTCCGGACGTAAAACCATCATAATTCCTTTGTTCTCAGAGACTTTGAGCACACAGTGGTGTTCACGATTGAAATGATTTGACTTAGGGTCCATGAAGGGGAATAAGGAATGGGACGAGCCACATTAAAGAATGCAGGGACCGCCGTTCCTCTCTTTTCGCCCTTCAAACACACTTTTTGTTTTGTTTCTTCGTGTCCTTACGCACACACACACACACAACCACCGGCCTGCAGAAACGCAGACACGAAAACACACACTCACACACACACGTATTGTGCTTTGGGTGATGGCGGGACAGCCTTCCATAAATAATGCAGGACCAATGTCCGATTACTGTGACTAGTGGGGAAGTATGTGTGTGTGTCGAGAGAGACAGAGAGTGAGACAGAGAGTGTGAGACAGAGAAACAGACATAAATAAGAAACAAAGAAAGAAAGAGAGTTGGAGAGAGAGACAGAGAGTTGCCACGTCAGCACTACTGCACCTCCAGCCTCATGCCTAACACCCACAGGAATATAAAGGGTTAATTCCTTCTTTCCCTCGGTCTTCGTCTTTTTTGCCCCTCCCTCCCTCCCTCCCTCCCCCTCCCTCTCTCTCTCTCCCTCCCTCTCTTCTACATGAGCTCTCCTACATGCGGGCCTCCCTTCCTGCAGCATCATGGTCCCCCACCACACGACCCCTCCCAGAGACCCACAGAGAACACATCCCCCCTCCCTGGACGTGTCGGCCTGCGTCTACGTGAAGACAAACGGAGGTGAAACGGCTGACGAGCCAGACAGGACCGAGAGGAGAGTGATTTGGGAGAGTGGAGCTCACAGCTCAACGCGCTCATACGTGACCTTAGCGCGAAAGGCCCCGAGAACTCATACGTGTAAGAACATGAGCTGAACACGGCTCAAGGATGCATCGAGTGGATCGATCATCCGTGGAGGTGTGCAGGGAAGGAGAGAAGCGAGGGATGAAGGCAGGAGTGAGAGAGACAGGGGGTGGGGTGGGAGAGTGACAGATAGTGAGAGGCAGAGAGAGGGAGAGAGAGAGGAGAGCGAGAAAGAGAGCAAGACAGAAGTGCGCGGACAGATCGATTTACTCTAAGGTAGCTTGTACAGCCTCTGTTCCCCATACTTATATAATAAGAATAATAACACTGAGGTTTCTAAGTGCAGTCAGAAGGATATTTTCTGTGATGAGTTCCAGACTGCAAACATTCATCCTATCTGTTCAGTGGGATGTGGATGATGGGACCAGCCTGAGTCAGATGAGCAACTCTACCAAAGAGCCACGGTCCTTTTCCTCTTGCCTCCCCAGCCCTCATCTCCTCTCCCTTCAGACGCCTCCTCCCCAGATCTTCCCCCGGCTGCTGCCACGGAGGGAGGAAAGATTGAAAAAGGGAGGAGAAGAAACGGCGGGGTGGATGAGAGGAAAGATGAAAGAGGACGATTCACTTAGGATGGATTCCCGTAACCGGGGCGTTGCCGCTTTGACAGCAGGAACTTCTTGTGACATGTGTTCAATTGATTCTTCAAAATGGCTGCTTGTTCGGCTGAAGGGATGGGGGGTAATTCCCCTGCCTCGCGGGTGAGTGGGAGGAGAGAGGGGGGAGGAGGAGAGAGAGGAGGGGGTAGAGGGGTTACAGGGATCGAGGAGAGAGTGAGGGCGTGAGACCGAGAGAGAGAGGGGAAGAGGTAGCCCGACCCGAGAGACGGGGGGGAAGCGAGGAGAGACGACCGAGGGAGAGGAGGGGGTTAGAGCACGAGAAGAGATGAGGAGGGAGGTAGAGAGACGGAAGAGATGGGAGGGAAGAAGAGAGGAGAAGAGAGGGAGGGGGGATAGAGGAGACGAGAGGAGAGAGAGAGGAGGGGTAACGAGGATGAGAGAGAGAGTATGAGGAGGGCGAGTAGACGCAGAGAGAAGAGCGAGAGGAGGCGGCGTAGGAGGGGACAGCAGAGACGGAGAGTGTGAGAGGAGAGAGACTGAGGGGGTAGAGAGAGAGAGGTGAGAGAGAGTCGAGAGAGAGAGACGGGGGGTAACAGTGAGAACGAGAGCTCCGAGTGAGAGAGTCGACCGACGAGAGGAGGGTGAACAAGGAGGGCTCTGGAGAGAGAGAGAGGAGTTGTGAGAGAGTGGAGAGGAGAGAGAAGAGAGGAGGGTGTAGAGAGAGAGAGAGACTGAGAGAAGAGAGTGAGGGGTATCGTCAGGCAGAGCTAACGTGACAGTAAGGTCAAGCCGACCCCACGCAGACCCGGGGATAGTAGGCCGAAACGAGGGAGATGTTTACAAGGAGATGAAAAAAGGAGTAGTAGAGAGGTTGCAAGAGACTGGAGAGAGATAGAGGAGGGGGTAGAGAGGAGAGGGTGAGAGTGAGCAGAGAGAGAGAGGAGGGCGATAGGGAGACCGAGAGAGAGCAGTGAGTCGTAGAGAGAAGTGGAGAGAAAGGTCGGCTCGAGAAGGATGACGGTGAGAGTGAGATAGAGAGAGCCGAGAAGTAGTACTCGTCCTGGTGCATCTCTGCAGTGCAGGGGTAAACTTTCTAGCACAAAAATTGCTAAACAGACAAAAAACAAGAAATGTTTCCACTTTCTCATCATCATCCTTCTCTCCATCACCACCACCACTCTACTTCTCCTTCACTCTCTCCTCATAAGAGTTATCATCACCATCAAAACACATTACGCAAAAAGACCACCTGTAGCCACCTACACGGAAATATGATAACTTCAGTTTTGTTGACAAGAACTGCGTTGGACTAAGGCACGGCAACAGGAAGTGAGCGCTGTGCTTTCCTGGGAGCGCTGTGCTTTCCTGGGTGTGTTTGCTGTTCAGCATGCACCACTGAAACAGTGACGACAGTCGGCCGCGTCCACGGAGAACCATAGGGCATGTGAGCGATGATTGGCCATGTGTAGCAGCGTGCGCCTTCTCTCTTAGATAAAAAATGGAGTCACACATTCGTGCCCCGTAGTGCATTCTTGAATCTCCAGGGAAAAAGAAATGTGCTGACTCTTGTGATTTCCCGCCTCTCGCTCTGACGCGCGCGTATCAACACGCACGCAGACGCTGGCGGAAACGAAACAGAGACTAGCACGAGGAACGGTTTTGGTTGTCGTACAAAACACACGGGTTGAGATGCGGGAACCACACGGCTCTTAAGACGCCACCGTGCTTGTCATGGCGTACGCAGAACAGAAACAGCGGTGTCGACGCAACAGGCCTGTTGCTCGGGAAACGGCACACCGTGAAGCGTCAACAAGACCGCGCGCTGAAAGCGACAAACGTTTCGCTGTTTTTGGTCACACCGCTACTTTGAAGGCTCGTCAAAAACTGTTCAACGACGTTGCACCGGAGAAATCGTCCCAAACTACCCGACAAGGATTCAGTGTTTGTCAATGGTTGCTGCAGCAATCTAAGGTCTTTACAGAGTTTAGAAAACAAAATAGCAAAACTAACATTTCCTCCCTCTGTTTTCACCTTTCCGTTGAGGCAGGGTGCCTTCCGTAGACCTATTACATTTCGCTATGCACAATTAAAGGTGCTGATGGACTGTGTGTGCGCGTCTACAGTATGCGTGTGAGCGTGTGAGTGCGAGTGTAATTAAGCGCTTCTGCAAAGTCGAGCATCTCTCATTAACGTGAAGAGGCTCGCAGCGAGGTCAGGGCTCAATTTATCATCGTTAACCAGCCAAGGCGCGTGACTTCAGCGGCCATCGCTGTGTAATATTCAGCTATGAGCACATCTCCCAGGTTTCGCTTTTTTTTTTTTACAAGCCAAGCCATATCAGACATAAAGCCTTTTGGTTCGAATGACTGGCTTTAAGTGTACCAAGTTAGCACTGCTAACCGTCAAAGTTGCAAATGACCAACTGCTCATACAGGTTGACGAGCTTAATTGGGTACGAAATGACGTACTTAATAGAGGCTATGTGGCGGGACTACAGACTTCCGTGTTCTTACTCATTAAAACCTCGTGCTGGTCAACCTTTAAATTATGTATACGTCATTGCAGCATACTTGCGCATAGCCTACAGGTACGTCTGAGAAAGACAATGTGTAGGGCGAAAAACCCTTTCAAAATGCAAATCTAACTCCTTTACAGTCCTGACACGAGACAAACAGCGGAGAAGCCGTCATTCCCACTACTAAAGAGTGCTTCCGTCAAACCATACTCAGTGAATCAAGACTTAACACGCGACAAACGTACATGATCGGGACTAATTAGTGCCAATTAGAATCTGAGACGATCTCGAGATGTGCATTTGGCTTCACGCGCCGAGGCACGTCAACAACCCCGCTGTGTTTGCTTCTGTTTCTGAAAATATGCGCATGAGCTCGTGTCTTCCCTATCTACAGTGGAGCGCTTCGAGAAAAAAAAGTACGAAATATAGGAAGATGTGAACCTAGCGAACACATTCAAGAGAGCGGTTGAGGAAGTTGTCCTCTGGGTTAGGGTTTGCTGCTGAAAGCTTAATGAGCCACGAGGGAAATACACCCCTGTGTTTAGAGTCTTAGATCTAGTCTTAATAAGAGATGAAAGATGACATGGTGTAATTATTAGCTTTCTTAAACATCACTTACTTGTCACGCAGGCCTGTTATAACGCACAGGGCTGTTTTGATGGCGCACATCAGAGGGTATGAGAGCCTAGCAGGCCACTGTTAAACTGACTGCAATTAAATAAATCATAAACGAAACGCGACAGAGGGGCATCTAAGTTTGGGCGGAGCAAACAAAACAGAATGATTATTGGATGAGTCTGGAAACGACTGGTTTGTTACGCAACTCTCCGGGCACAAACACTTGAGATCGAGTCAAAAAATTGTTTGAAGTAGTTAAAAATTGAAGTTTGTGGATATTTCCATCCCCTGGTGTAAGTCTTGTCGTTTGTGAATGCACACAAATAACCGATGATCCCCAGGTAAATGATTTCAATTAGATCGGAGTCTCCGTTTCGTGTCAGGCTGCCGTCTAGATCGGTGATGCGGCGATCGTGTAGCCAACCTGCCAGCGTGCAGTGACAGTGCTCTGATTGCTTTCTCAGCTCATCCGTTGCTAATGCCTGTTCGTTTCACCGTCATTCTGATAGCAACTATCTCTAAATGTGGTAGAGATCAATCCGAACTGCCTGTGTGTGTGTGTGTGTGTGTGTCTGTGTGTGTCACCATCAATCTAAGCTACCTGCTTTTTAAATCCCCCCCTTTGACCTGCCAGTCTAGAACAGGGACCATACTGGTAATAAAAGTGAATCCTGTGTGTGTGTGTGTGTGTGTGTGTGTGTGTGTGTGTGTATGTATGTATGTATGTAAGTGTGTGTCGAGGTTGGATATCGGGACATGGGTTGAAGGGTTGATAGGGCAGCAAATTACAACCAAGGGTTTAAATTCCAATGTTCCCAAAAGGCTCCCTTCAGAATTGAACCTGCAATAGGCTGCGAATGAGTCTAACAAAGCCCAGGTCCTTCTGGACAGGTCATGACCCCGACACTAAGAGTATTCCCTAGATTCGTGGCTTGAGTATTATCCCAACATCAAGCTGTCGCTTTTGTTATTGAAATACTTTGTTTTCTGGGCTATTTTCTTGCTTTTTTTGTTGTCGCTATCGTGACCAACTGCTGCTTACAGAAGTGGTTTGCGGGGATGCTAATATGAGAACATGTGCTTATGAAGTGCATTGTTATAGCAGCAATCCTGTCAATTTAGCTTTCAATATAAGCCCTGCTCTTTTAGGTATAACACACACACACACACACACGCTGGCCTGCAGGTCTAGGAGAAAAAGCAATCAGAGGTGATACATCGGCAAATGTCAAACAAGGATTAATGGATTAATAAAGTCTTTAAATATGCTTCTAATACTGTCTCCTCCCAACTCTCCCCATTTCCTTCCCTTTCTTCCGGTTCTCTCTCCTTTCTCACGTCTAATGGGAACCATGGAAAGAGGCTTGGGCGATAAGAACCAATCTTACTGACAAAAAAACTCCCGGCAGAATTTAATCTCCGTCCTCTTTCTGTCTGTCTGACAGCGGGCCTCTCCAGTGTGTGTGTGTGTGTGTGTGTGTGTGTGTGTGTGTGTGTGCGTGTGTGCTCTCCACTCTGTGTTATTGGGGCCTTCATTAAAGGCGACTCACAGAGTAATCAGGGCAGAATCACGGCCCACACTGGCAGCATCAGACATCCTATAAGGCCGAAGAAAACCACCACCCAGCTCTCCAACAAGCCTGCTCCAGCGGGTCTCAACATGTGCCATGTAATTGGAACGGAACAAGGATAGTTCTTTCCAATTAGAAAAGGCAGAGCCAGCTTTACTTCAGATGGAAAGGGTGCATGATTCTACCATAGTCATGCAGCATTTGCATGGGCCAATTATAAACTACATCTACTAGGGGAGTTGCAGCACTCTGGAGGACAATCTACACAGGGTTCTATATTCGGTTCTTTCATAGATTTTCCTAGAACTGCCAGAACTTGGTATATTTCAGTCTAGGTAACCATTCTACACACCGCTACAAGACCTCTGGCAAAGGCACATATTTTATGTTCTTACTGGAATGTAAATTAAATATTATTTCATTTGACTTTAGCTTGAGCTTTTTAAAATTTTATTCTTCTAAATTTGATGTGTAAAAATCCCTGGAATAAATCTTCTCCACGCACACACCAATCTAAAAAATACGAAGGGTACAATTTCTTGTGTCACCTTATGTTGCTGACGTGACATTTTGAGAGGAAATTCTGAGTGTTTTTTCTTCCCCCTGAATTCTATTAGCCTGTTCCTACTTACAAAGGTCGCGGTTAATTTCCATAGGGGAAGATAATTAGCAAGAATCCAAAACACTCCCAGGGACTTGTTACCTCCGACATTATTACCCCAAAGCAGACCTAGACTGGATCACTTCGTGTTCATATAGTTACACGATAAAATCAGTTGTGCACATTTTTTGCAACGTCCACTCTGAAACTCATTTGTGCGCACGTGCACGTATGAGGGAGAGGTAGAGAGAGAGGTAGAAAGAGAGGAAGAGGTGTAGAGAGAGGTAGAGAAAGACAGGGAGAGAGGTGGAGAGGTAGAGAGGTAGAGAGTCAAGTAGAGAGGGAGAGGTAGAGAGAGAGAGAGGGAGAGGTAGAGAGAGAGAGAGTTAGAGGTAGAGAAAGAGCGTTAGAGAGAGAGGTAGAGGTAGACAGAGAGGTAGAGAAAGAGATGTAAAGAGAGAGGGAGAGGTAGACAGAGAGGTAGAGGTAAATAGTGAAAGACAGAAAGAGAGAGTGCGAGAAATACAGATACATTTACAAGTCACTCTGTTACTTTTCACTATACTCTATTTTGTCACATTATAATTGTATGTATATGTCTTGATATATATAGATGTTCAAATGTCCCTTGAATGTGGACTGCTTTGGCAAGACTACTCCACCTGAACTGTCGTGCCAACAAATCGTGCCAAAAAAAGGGGAACAGAGAGTGTAAAATAGAGAGAAAGTACATGATGTTTATGGCTACAGTATGAAATGATCTAGGATCATGAAATAATTATGTTCATTCTGAGACTGGTTTGCGTTTGGTGTGTGGCTGTGAGAGGGAAACACAGAGTGCGAGAGTGAGAGTGAACTTGTAAGGGGAGTGAAACCCCAAATATTCCAACCAATATGGATTCATCCCAAACATTTCACACGTTGCTGCCCGCAATTCAAAAGGTATGCCGCAAAGTTTACAGTGAGAGAGACTCAGCCATGCATACTTAACACTTTAGCGTTGAACGTAACAGCATTGAACATGATGTGACTCCGGCATTTACCCTTTCAAAATCAAATAAAAACCATACTTCCAGGGAAAAGGAAAGTCTGAAAAGATTAACTGTGGAGAGAGGAATTCTTTCAAGGGTGCCTCCATTACTTCAAGTTCCAGTTTCAAGTTGGAAAGTAACATCTTACCGCAAGCGCTTGGATGCTTAGATAAAACATGGCAGAGAAGCCTATGGTTAAAAGCAGAAAAGTGCAATGTGGTCTTTTGAAAAACAAACATGTTTGGAAGCGAGACTTCTAAGTGAATGACTTAAGGGAGATCTCAGCTCTCTTCTCTATCCTCCCGCAAGGGGGAAACGAGCGGCGATGAGACGGCATCTCGCCAACATCCAGCCTCGCCACCCACCGACACTGCTGCGATCCGACCTGGATCAATCCGACGGCCGCGCCCTCGTCGTGAACGTTCCGCACAGGAACGTTCCGCAAGGGGACGTCCTTCTCCTCAGGACCTGGCGGGCGCAAACAGAAGAAGAACAAAAACACGTAGAACATTGGGGAAGAATTCCACAAACTCTCTCAGAGAAATCTAGAACCACCTTCCATGTCAGTGAAATCAATGGAAATGACTGTCTGGAGAAAAGCCGATGGTTAAAATATAACTTCTAACATTGCGTTTGGAGTAATCCAGACGTCTATCTTTCCACTGTGATTACACTGCTAAGCTGATTTAGACTCAGACATCACAAGAAAGGGATTGTGGAAAACCTTTAAGACTCTCGCTCTCTGGGGGAGTTGTTCAAAAGGGGAATTATACCCAACATCCATGTGTCTGTAGAAGTCTTTCTAGAAGTCTAACCAGTGTTCTCCTATTTGTAGTGGCTTGTCCTGCACCTCTCTCACTCTCTGTCTCTATCTTTCAGTTTGTCTGTCTCTCTGTCGCTCTCTGTCTGTCTCTCTTTCAGTCTCTGTCTCTCTCTCTCACTGTCTCTCCCTCTCTCACTGTCTCTCTCTCTCTCACTGTCTCTCTCTCTCTCACTGTCTCTCCCTCTCTCTGGCTTTCACTCTGATTCTGTCTCCCTTTTTGTATCTTTTGCTATCTTCTCCTCTCTCTCTCTCTCTCTCTC
>BROE01000011.1:11451761-11468464 GCA_036571765.1 Plecoglossus altivelis | reverse complement strand
TCCCCCCGTCCCCCTCCTCACCCTCCCGTCCCCCCGTCCCCCTCCTCACCCTCCCGCCCCTCTACACACACACACATCCTCTCTCTCCTCACAGTTGGACGAGGAGGGAACAAGGCGAGGCGTTACATCCGCGGGCTTCGCTCGTCCCGTCGTCATGGCGACGGAGGAAAAGTGGAAAGCTAAAAATGCCACAATTAGAGGAGTTCTGGATCGAGAGCGTTGAACTTTGACCCCAGAAACGTTGCGAAGGGGAACAGCGTTAGAAGGGCCAATTTCCAAATCTGCTTCCTTTCACTTTCTCAGTCGTCTTACCCTTCCTTCCAAAAATCTATCTACCTTGAACTTGTCTATCTCTCCTCCCTCACCCCCTCTCTCCTCCCCCACCCCCCCTCTCTCTCTACCTCTCTCCCTCTCTTTCTCTCTTCCTCTCTCGCGCCTGTTTAAGCCTAATGACCAGTGAATCTTGGGAAAACCGATAGCTATGAAAAGTCAACCCAACACAAACCTCATGAATTAACTTTAACACTTTGAGCTCTAGATTGCAGATGAAATAGTGATCATGTTCTCACAAATACGAAGCATTCCTTTGATTGCTGGAGAAATAGGCAGTCGATACGGAATATCTCAAGCTTTTTGATTTTTTATTTATGATAAAGAATGTGAAATTGCCAGTTCCCCAGTCAATATCCAGAAGGTTCCCAGGAGGTGGTGAATTGACAGATAAACAAGATAACATGCCCAATTACTGAATGCTCTAACTAAGACACACTCACTCACGCTCACACACACGCGTGCGCGCGCACACACAAGCACACACACACGTGCGCAGGCACACACGCAGACACACACACACACGCAGACACACACGTGTACACACACGCAGACACACACATGTGCGCACATACACGCATACGCACACACACGCAGACACACACATGTGCGTGCACATACACACACGCACACACACGCAGACACACACATGTGCGCACATACACGCATACGCACGCACAAGCAGACACACACATGTGCGTGCACATACACACACGCAGACACACACACGTGCGCACACACGCAGATATACAAAGGGCCAGCAGATCTGCATTCTGTCCCCTGATAATCGGAGTTTGTTGACATTGCACGGCAACATCGCCTCAAGCTTCAAAACAAGCGTGTAGCACAAGACCAACAGAAATTAATTTAGAAACCTTTCATTCATACGCACATACACACACTAACTCGCATAAAATACACACGAGGACATTCGCAGACACACAAAAACACGCACACACACACTCCCTGCTTCCCTGCCTTCAATCCCATTAGTTAATTTATCCCTATGGTCTTCTCTCATAACTTATAATGATTTATAGTTCATCTGCTACATTCCGAACTGCTTTGATATGAACCAGATTCATATTAGTCAATTTTCATGTTTAAGCCGATCTAACGTGATGAAGACTATCTCATTGGAGCCATTTTCTTCTGCAATACTGCTGTAATAGCTCTCAGCAAACAAGCGCAAGCACGCGTGCACTCAAATACACAAACACACAAACACGCACTCCTACTCATGAACCAAATGTTTTTTGGGATGCCTTTAGGACCCTGGGGAGCAAATACGAAGGGTTATGTTGGAACGGGCCTTCCTCTTTTCCAGCCTGGTCTGGGGTCTGAGAAGCCCTTATACTTGTCTGAAGGATCGTCTTAGATTTCTCACCGTGTGCAGATGGGATACGATCAGCATCTTCTTCCTTTTTACATGATTTTGTTGATGTCTTGCAGTGCGCTCAATGAATACTACAAGATCTGTCTCTGACCAATTTGACCCTGCACCCCCCGCCCCTGCACTCCCCCCCCCATGTCCCTCTAGAGGCCTTGGTTCGTTTCAAACCCTTAACAGATGCTGGACAATTGACTTGAGCTCTTGCGGTGATTTGACGTGAGTCAGGAGTGTCGAATTAAAACCATGCAGCTTTGCCGCATCCGACTCTGGTCCAGAGCCTTTTTCTCTCGCATCTCAGGGACTCTAACCTAACTGATTGAGAACGTTGTGGAACCTCTCACACCTATGTGTGCAGGTGGTGTACTCATGTATGTCTTCCATAAGGACTGTACCATGTGTGCAGGTGGTGTACTCATGTATGTCTTCCATAAGGACTGTACCATGTGTGCAGGTGGTGTAGCCATGTATGTATTCCATAAGGACTGTACCATGTGTGCAGGTGGTGTATTCATGTATGTATTCCATAAGGACTGTACCATGTGTGCAGGTGGTGTATTCATGTATGTATTCCATAATACCATTACAGAATTTCTACCATTACCCTCCATGACACACTAACAACATATCTTTAATTCTAGTCAAAAACAAATCCACAAGGACATAGCCTCCCATGAGTAGAATGCTGTTCATTCTCCCAACAGTAAAAACACCCTGTAAAACCTCATAAAAGCATGAGAAAAGCATCTCCAAGCCAACCACAGAAAAGATATTCTGTTAATATAACAAGAGAGGTTTGTACCTCAACCACTGCTCTCTGCAGTCCTTTCATGGAAATCAGGATCATAAATCCTATCCTTAAAGTGTAGATGAGGATGTCAAAGCTACTGGCTCCCACACACACACACACACACACACACACACACACACACACACACACACACTGTCCCTCTTCAGCGGTAATGTAGATAGAACATTTTAATGAGAATTTAGAGTGTTCTGTAGTGTCTGTGACGTGTGTTTGTGTGGATAAGAATTTGCAAGATTGATTGATTTGATTCCCTTCACTAGTTTGTGTTGGAGTGATCAGGAATACACTTTAAGGAAAGTTCAACATATAGAGCCTTAGATGTACAATCAATAGTCTCCCAGTGATGAACTCATTAGCACTCGGTTATGAAATTATGTTTCAATAGATCAATACAACACTACCACAAGCATCTTGAGTAATATACTTGGTGGCAATAAAGCTTCGAAAGATTTTTCATAAATTTGCTGCAGAAAAAGAATGTGGACCTGTTATGTCTAGATGCCCCTTATGAGAAATTTTGGAAGACATTTTGGTTGAAAGATGGAGCACTGACTGGGATGGGGCGGCCATTTTGGATCCGGGCCAACACCATCAGTTCCCTTGCTCGCTGAAATAAAATATTTCAAATGGCGGCTGTCTGTTTTTTATGCTGGCCATAAACGTATCATTTCCACATCATCTCTGCTACAGTTGAGCCTAATTGTACACTGTACATCACCAATAATGCTTCCACAATGACTGAGCAGACATTTGCGAGTGTTGCTTGGTTTTTGGCTGCGTGATTTCAAACGGTTGCTTTTGCAAAGGCTCACAGAGAAGCTATGAAGCAAGTCAGACTTGCTATTTTTTATTGAGATGGTGTTCCCCCCCCACTCACAAATCTCATTCTTAAAGGGGAGAGGGGAGGGGGAGGGGGAGAGGGAGGGGGAGGAGATGGGGGGAGGGGTAGGAGAAAACCTCTCGGGTTTATTTGTGACATAAAAAAGCTTCGTAGCGAAGCCTTAAGGGCAGAGCGTGTTTTCGTCGCAGTTTCGAAAAGGTGTTTCTCTCCGAGACACTCCCTCTCACACCAGATTTCGTCACGCTGCCAAGAGTCTGTCTAAGAGAGTGTTTCTGCATAATTAAAGCGTTCATTATTTATTGCAGAATATCCTCGTTGAGCGGAGGAAGCGTGTCACTTCCTGTAAACAGGAAACAGACAGGAGGAACAGGGGGTGGATCTCGTGGGGGGAGCGCCCTTTCTCCACCTCTGATCGAAACGTCTCCTCTCGGACAGTCCCTATCATCGAATCTCTCCACTTCACTCTCCTCTACCTACTCACTCCCTCTCTCTTTTCCCGTTCCCCTCGTCCCCCTCTTACCTAACCCACCAATCACCCGCCCAGAAACCTCTTCCACCTCCACTCCCTCCCTCCCTCCTCCCTCTCTAGGCCTCCATCCTCACCACCCATCTCTGGATGAGAAATCTCTCCCGGTCCCGCCCTCAAAATTGCCCCCCCCCCCCCCCCAGCCTCCTCTTGTCCTCCCCTCTTGCAGTTGAATGAGTTTCCTCCTCTGCTCTCCGATGCTGTTTTTCTTCCCTCTGTTCCAACCCTGCCACCCTTCAGTCCCCCATCCCCCCATCCCCCCCCCCCTCCCCCCTGCCTGGTCTACTGTCTTTTTACAGCCTTCCTTCTCTCCATTTACTGAGAAACGTTCTCTCAGACCCGCTCTCTTTTTCCTCCTTCCCTCTCCTCTGCCCCGTTCCCTTGCCCTCCTCCTCTCTCTCCACTCATCTCTTTCACGCCCTCTCCTCCACTCCTCTCCATCTCTTTCACGCCCTCTCCTCCACTCCTCTCCATCCCTTTCTCCGCCTCTCCTCCACTCCTCTCCATCCCTTTCTCCGCCTCTCCTCCACTCCTCTCCATCCCTTTCTCCGCCTCTCCTCTCTTCTTCTGTTTTTTGTTCGTATCTGCCGTCCCATTTCCGTTCTCCATCCCACCTCACCAGCTACTTCTCTCGCTCCCAATTATGAGAGGCCCCCTGCTGCACCCAGGCCTGTGCATCTTCTCCTCTGTCCTCCCCTGACCTGAAAACGCACCACGCGAAACCTTAACCCGTTACAGAATTCCTTCATCCCTCCCCCCCTTCCCCCTCCCCCCTGGAGTGAGATTTCTATTTTTTGAAGTTCTTGTTTACGCACCTCCACAGATGAGTGTTATTGGCTATGGCAGTGCAGAAGGAATTATTTTGTGTTTATTTTTCCCAGCACCCCACAACCAGTCACCCCTCCTCTCTTGCTCTCTATCTTCTTGTCTCTCTCTCTCTCTGTCTCCCTCCTCTCACTCTCTGTCTCTCTCCCCCCCCCCCTCTCCTCTCTGGTCTCTCTGCTTAGCTATCTCTCTCTATCCAACTCTCTTTCAGATGTCAGACTGCATCTCTTCATATTAACCGGGGAAGGAACAGGACATGGCTTTTCAAGCGTTCTGTCCCAGACAGTAGCGGCCATCGGCCTTTATCCAGGTCCAGACTAGGACCGAGACCCAAAGAGCGTCAACAGAAACGGCAGAGCGAACAGGCCGAGAGACGACCAGGGAACTGCCTGCTCGCAAAGACTTTTAAAGTTTTAACTAGACGGAGAAGGATAGAGGCACTTGTTAATTTATTGTCCACCTCCTCCTCCCCCTCCTTCAGACTTCCTACTTTCCGCGTGTTTTCGATAGCCTTGCGTGACCTGTTTGGAAAGTTAGACAAGATTCTCCAACTTTTAATGAAGGCTTCATGATTTGGGTAAATGTCAACCGTGAAATACCCGCCAACGCTCGGTAAATGCCTGTTATTTTTTAATAGTATGCCACATGAGCATGTTGAATGAGACTGGGTGACAAATATAGCGGAGCTGCAGTCTGTGTCATCGGCTATGTCATTCAGAAAAATGTCGTATTTTCTCAAATAACGCTTTCCATTGGCAAGTGAGTCCGCGGTGACGTAAACTGTGAATTTGAGACGCCTTGAAGATGAAGACGTTTGCGCGAGACTCTAATTGTGGTACCGAACCTCAACCTGTTCGGCTTGCGGTTTGCCCTCCGTACGAAAGTTCTGTCGAGGGACTTGTTTTCACGATGCCGTATTCTCCAACTTCGATCGAGGAGTTTGATCCACATTTGTGTGTTCAGCAGCGCATTCCCCCTTCCTCAGTGGGGAGCATGGCTTTTGAAGCCTCGTGGGTAAACCGCGCAGCACGCTAATTAGCACCAACCACACAGTGCACAAACAAAAAAACAAAAAAAAACTCCACAGAAATGAAGTCTTCTATTTTCTCGCTGATGAAAAAGACAAGAGGAGTTCTTCACTATTTCCACGCCACAGAACTCTTTGGTTAAATTGCCCTTCATAAATGGAAGTTGGGAAAAGGAGACTTCTTGAAAAGCTTGGATCTTAGTGTCCCTTGAACTGCCGAAAGCTCTCCGAGTCGGTCCCCTTCTCCCAGGGTTGCCAGCGTTACTTTTCAGATATAAACTGTCATATTCTCTGTCATCACAGTAGGATCTGGGGAGCTTCGCGAGAGGAGGAGGCTGAAAACTTTTAATGAGTGTTTTACCCATTGGGGCTGTTTTATTTTTTCTTCCTCCCTTCTTAGTTCTGGTTCAGATTGTGTGCTATGAATAAATTGCGAGTATTATTAAAACATCGTAACTGGGATTCGAGCCGTCAGTGCTTGGGTATGTGCAGCAGTGAAGATTACTCGTTTACATGGTCCAATATAAAGAGGACACTTAATTATCTCTCCCGCTCTTCCAACTGTTAAAAAAGAGACTCTCAGGAAATGTCGCCCTACCTCAGTATGAGCTCATTAGATAGAGCTGAGAGGTTAGTTAATGGGGCTAAACCTACAACAAGGTGCTCATTCAATTCATCTCGGATCCTTTGAAGCGAAGGTAGCGGCTAAATCGCAGCCTTGACTGGGATCGAGAATGTTTCTGGTACCGGGCGGCGGATTCAAGTCCATCTTTCAAGTCCGGGCGACAAACATGCATTAACTGTAAGGCAGGGCTAACGTTTGAGGACCAGGGCTGCTATCCTCTCGCGGCTCGGCTCTCGTTCTTGTTCCAGCCTCATTAGCGACATCCATAAGTAAGGCTCGCGTCTCCGACGCGGCCTGTCGGAGATGCACCATCCAGACACGTCTTCAAATCCTCATCCTCTCTGTCCGACTAATTGCTTCGCTTCCTAAATAATTCCCCTCGGCTCCGGGTAATGCGGAGAGCATTGTTGCTGGCAGACATGTTAGATGAGCCGGGCGTCGAGTAGCGAAACAGGAAGGGTAAACGAGGCTAGTCTGGTTGATGATTGGAGGGATAACGGCCAAAGCTGATGAAGGACTGTGTTCTGGTGTAATAACGTGTGATTTCCCTGTTGGGCACGGAGAGTTGAGGGAATGATGATATCAGGGTCTCTCCACCGGAAGAGTGACCTTACATTTCACTGCAATACCTCAGAGACAGGAACGGCCTTTCCTTCAACAAATCCTCATTAAAACCGCGGTTGAGGTCGACGTTTGCTGCAAAAAACCATTCGCACCTGTTGACCGTTTTCAATGTGCCAGACGGTATTTCATTGCCATGCCGATACATCGCTTATTACCACGACAACCAGCTTGAACTCTGGTCCTTTCAGTGTGGTTTTCAGCGAGTCTAGCCAGACAGCAGACCTCGATGTATCTGTAGAACACGCAGGACCTGTTACTCTACCACAGACGGGGGACATATTCAAGGTTAACATTATTGCCTCAGGATCCTGTCGCGTGTAACCAGAGTTGACACAGTTTCGCGCCTAGCTGGAGCCCAATATAATTTCTCCCACGTTTATTTGATCACCGAACGCCTGGCTGCAAACAGAAATTCCTCCAATGTTTCCCAAGAAAATGTGTACCTGATCATCTGGTTCCAGCGAGAGGTGTTCAGTGAATTCCATTGGAGCAGAGCAGATTAAGGACAGAACACAGCCTGTATCTGGGTTGACTCAGTCGGATGAAGCAGAGAACCAAGTCATGAAAGCCCCGCCTCCTAATATCTCTCAATCTCATCCCCTTTCTCTCCCCTCAGTCTTCTCCCCCTTTCTCTCTCCTTTTTTTTTTTTTTTTTTTTTTTTTTCTCCCCCTCTCTCTCCTCTACTTGTCTTTTTTCTGCCTCTCTCTCCCCCTTTCTCTCCTCTCCATAGTCCTATCCCCTTTCTCTCTCCTCTCATCTCCATACCTTTCTCTCTCCTCCTCCAGCTCTCTCTCCCCTTCTCTTCTCCTCCTCCAGCTCTCTCTCCCCCTTTCTCTCTTCTCAGCACTCCTTCTCCCCTGCTCTCTTCCAACCTCTCTCCCCCTTTCTCTCTCCTCCCACTCTCTCTCCTTTCTCTCCTCTCCGCCAGTCCTCTCCTTTCTCTCTCCTCTCAGCTCTCTCTCCTCCCCTTTTCTGCTCCTCCTCTCAGCCTCCTCTCCCCTCTCTTCTCCTCTCCACATCCCTCCCCTTTCTCCCGTCCTCCCTCCTCCATCTCCATCCCCCTTTCTCTCTCTCCAGCACTCCCCTTTCTCTCCTCCTCCTTCTAACTCTCCCTCCCTTCTCTTTTTCCTCACTCTCCTCACTCTTCTCTTCCTCTCAACTCTCCCTCCCCTTCTTCTTCTCTTCAACCTCGTTCCCCTTTCCCTTCCTCCTCCACATCTCCTCCCCTTTCCTCTCTCCTCCAAATCTCCTCCCCCTTTCACCCCCAACTCTAAGCTTCCTTCTACTTAACCTCCCTCTCCCTTCCCCAAAATCCTCTCTCCATCTTCCTCCCCCTCGCTCGCAACCTCCCCCGCAAATCCTGCCCCCTTGACAAAACCGAATAACGACCCAGCGTTCCCACAATAGGTCTCAGATAAGAAAAAGCAGAAAAAGGGGAATAAAAAGCTCAACTGCAGGGACAGGAATGTGTTTTTATCACCTCCACACTCCTGAGATGGCCACTAAAACCACCCCTTTAGGCGTGTGTAAGCGTGTGTATATGCGGTGTTTGTGTGTGTGTATAATGTGTTGTGTGTATATATATATGTGTGTGTGTGTATACGTGCGTGTGTGTGTATTATGTGGTGTGTATGTATGTTTGTATCTTGTGTGTGTGTGTGTGTATATCTGTAGTGGGTATGTTATATACGTGTGTTGTGTGTCTGTGTATGCGTATATACGCGTGTGTGTGGTGTATATATGTGTGTGGTATGTTGTATATAGGTGTGTGTGTGTGTCTCAGTGCGAGCCGAATGTCGCTTTTTTCAGCTGTACGGCAGTGCCACTACGGATAGCGCCGGTGAAGAAACACCTAAAATACTCTGCGATAAGAAATAGCAACAAGGAGAACACACATTTTAATCACTTAAAAACATGTGTTGTACCGATCCTGTCATGTTCCCCTGGCGGAGGTAGTTAGTGCACCAGCACAACAGAGAAGAGATCTCCATGGGGACGCCTTGATAAATTTGACAGCATTGTTTATGCATGAGCCCCTGCTGGCAGAGATGTACATATCTGAATACTCCAACACCACAACCGGGGGGGGGGGGAGGGAGACGTGGGGGGAACGGGGAGGGGAGAGGGGGTAAGGGGGGGGGGCGGGGGTTTTTGCAGGACACGTTGGACACCGTTCCGTCTTAGACACGCAGTCAATTACCTGCGCGTTTCGACTGTCTTTTCGTTTCCGGCTCCGCGATACGTCCACGCTTTTGAAGGATCTTGAAGTAAAGTGTGCTGCTTGTTTTGTCGGAATGCATTCAAGTGAAATCTGACAAACTGTCAGAACAGAACAACTGAACAGTTTTTCTGTGTAATAGTTCACTTTGTGGGCTCCATTACCTGCCAATGCAAAACTTTTGAAGGAGTTGCTAGTCTCTCCTTTTCTCATCTGCGTCTGTTAAGCAGCCTAATTGGCGTTCTCAAGCGAGAAGTCAAAGTGTAATTTTTGCGTGTCCCTGAGAGAGGGTTTCTTAGAAACCTGGCAACTTGTAGGAGAACTAAAGGCCTGGTTATACTGACACGACCATCAGCACCACTCCAGATCACATCAATCTTAACTTGGGACAGGAAGTAGATAGAGACAGGAAGTGATGGACAAGCTTGTTGGGAAACCTGATGCTGCCCGATCGGAAATCTCTCTTTCTCACTCTATCCATCTATCTCTCTTCCTCCCTCTCTCTCCCTCCCTCTCTCTCTCTCTCTTTCTCTCTCTCTCTTTTTCTGCCTCCCTTTCTCCTTCCTTCCGTCCCTCTCTACCTCTCTCTCACTCTCTCTCCCTCTCTCTTTCTCTCCCTCTCTCTCTCTCTCTCTCTCTCTCTCTTCAGCCACAAGTCTAGGAGGCATCATACAAGGCCAGTTTGTATGTTTCTCTGTATATGATAACTTGTTGGTTGTATAAAGATGCTATAATTCTGATCATACCAGTCTATTTGTCTCTCCCGTTACACGAAAGTCTCCAAAGCTGCTGCGAGAAAACAAGGACTGGATAATGAGTGTGGAGACCATTATAAAACCTAGAGGGCTCCAGCACTATAAATTATACAGCACATGCAAGACAGACCTTAATTCCTGCTAGCTCTCTAGTTACCCAGCCCATACACTTACGCTTGTAATGCATTCTTAATGTGAGAATGGGGACTTTGCACAAAGGCACCCGCAGACCGAAATACAGGCACCATGCAAAGGCATCAAGGTTTGAAACCCCCCCCCCTACCAACAACACACAAATGCTTTTAGCCAAAAGCAATCACTCAGCTCCATGAATCTGAAACTGGATATCGTGGATGGGCATTACACAGCATTATACCGGACGTCGTTCGTCGGAACAGAAATCTGACTGGAATTATCCGTACTTTAACTTACCGTTCTTTTAGTGCCAGTCTGCAAACCAATGAAAAAAACCCAGAGGTTATGACATCACACGTGAAACGGAACGCAGGCACTGGCACACGAGCCTACAGCAAAATACCTCCGAATATCTACCACCACCAATCCAATATTTCATTACTTTCCCCGTGAAGGAGTTGAACGGAGACGATCAGCCGTGTGTCTTGACGATCAGCCAGAGTACATACTGCGAAAAGGCCATCACGTCTTTCTGATATTAAATATTGATTTGGGGAGAGATTGATCTAAACAGGGGCTGTATTAAAAGAGCACTGAGATAGAGGCACCCAAGCGGAGTGAGGAAGAAAACAGACAGACGGATTTCAAACGGAACAAGAGTCTGAAACAGCTACCTGTGTCTCTGTGTGTACCTGTGTCTCTGTGTGTACCTGTGTCTCTGTGTGTGGGTGTGTGAGACTGTGTGTGTAGGTGTGTCTCTTTGTGTAGGTGTGTCTGTTTGTAGGTGTGTGTCTGTGTTTAGGTGTGTGTCTGTGTGTAGGTGTGTGTCTGTGTGTACCTGTGTCTCTGTGTGTACCTGTGTCTTCCTCATGTCTCTGTGTTCTCTGTGTGTAGGTGTGTGTCTGTGTGTGTAGGTGTATCTTTGTGTAGGCGTGCGAGTGTGTGTACTTGTGTCTCTGTGTGTAGGCATGCGAGTGTGTGTACTCGTGTCTCTGTGGATGGGTATGTGTGTGTACTTGTGTCTCTGTGGATGGGTGTGTGTGTGTGTGTGTACTTGTGTCTCTGTGGATGGGTGTGTGTGTGTGTACTTGTGTCTCTGTGGATGGGTGTGTGTGTGTGTACTTGTGTCTCTGTGGATGGGTGTGTGTGTGTGTGGTGTACTTGTGTCTCTGTGGAATGGGTGTGTGTGTGTGTCAGCACACACAGGGGGCACATAAAGAGGAACGAAAGGAAAGAAAAATGAGAAGAAGATTGTGAAAGAGACATGTGAAGAAGCAGAGTGAGATAAGACAATGTGATGAGGTAGGGGGGTAGGTGGGGGGAGGGTATGCGCGGGGTGTAGATAGGGGTAGGTAGGTGGGGGGAGGGTAAGGTGGGGGGAGGGGTAGGGGGTTGGTAGGTGGGGGAGGGGGTAGGGTAAGGGGGTGTGTATTTTATAATTGGGGTTGAATTTGGAAACCTGGGAGTGACGGCTTCCCTCAGGTTCTACGTGGTACAGGTATTTGAAGAGATGTTTGTTGGTGGAGCCAGATGTCAGCTATGTTTGGTGTAGGTGTCAGATCCCCAAGCTCCCCTGGCTGACGGGGGGGGAGAAGGAGCGGAGGGAGGGGATTGAGGGAGAGGGGGGGAGAGGATTGAAGGGAGAGGGGGAAGGAGGGGGAGGGGAAGGGGAGAGGGAGAGGGGGTCATATATCTGTCCAGCCAAAACGACAGGGAACTAGAGTAGGGGAGGGAAGAGACATGTGTAGCAGACACGGGGAGGGGGGGGAGAGAAAATAGAGAGTGAACGAGATTCAATCAATTTATCCCGAGGTTGAAATTAATGGTTGAAAGAGAGAGGAGGGAGGTGAGGAGAGAGCGAGGTGGGATGCTATGGAGAGAGAAGAGAGAGGCAGATAGATGGAGACAGAGACAGATAGAAACAGATAGAGAGAGGGAGACAGACTGATAGAGACAAGATAGAGAGAGACGGAGGGATAGAGGGGGTACAGAGGGGCGGACGATGGAGAGGGGGGTGAGACAGAAAGACAAGACTGGAGACAGAGACAGATAGAGACAGACTAAGAGACAGAGACAGATAGAGAGACAGAGACAGATAGAGACAGAGACAGATAGAGACAGAGACATAGAGAGACAGAGACAGACTAAGAGACAGAGACAGATAGAGAGACAGAGACAGATAGAGACAGAGACATAGAGAGACAGAGACAGACTAAGAGACAGAGACAGATAGAGAGACAGAGACAGATAGAGACAGAGACAGAGACAGATAGAGAGACAGAGACAGATAGAGACAGAGACAGAGACATAGAGAGACAGAGACAGATAGAGACAGAGACAGAGACAGATAGAGAGACAGAGACAGATAGAGACAGAGACATAGAGAAACATAGACAGAGAGAGACAGAGACACAGAGAGGGAGATACAGTAGATAGAAAGAGAGCAATAAAAGTGGATGAGTGATGAGTTGCATGTTGCCTGTGTTTTGTGTGTGCAAATTTTGCCCAGCACATGTGTGCGCTGAGACATGTAATGCCAGGACACTGAGGGATGTTTTAGGAACTATTACCCGTCTGTACTGTGTGTGTGTGTGTGTGTGTGTGTGTGTTCAAGAGAACGAGAACAAGAGACAGTCTGCATGTGTGTATGAATTTGTGTGTGTGTGTGCGTGTGCATGCGTGTTAATGTGTGTGAGTATGTGCACGTGTGTGTGTGCATGCATGTGTGTGTGTGCATGTATGCGCGTGCATGCATGCATTTGTGTATGTGTGTGTGTGTGTGCATGCATGCATGTGTGTATGTGTGCATGCATGTGTGTATATGTGCATGCATGTGTGTGCGTGCATGCATGTGTGCGTGCATGCATGCGTGCGTGCGTGTGTCCTAGGAGAGCAGACCCAGCAGGGAGGGTCAGGGTGACTGTGATCTGAATGGAAAATATTAATATTTAAGCTGAGGCTCCAGAGGGAGAGACTGTGAATGATTTATGATTTCTACTGTAGGCCCTCTGCCGTATGCTTAGCCAGCGATCTGACACCATGCTCCAACCTGTTCTCTCCACCTCCAATAGCTTCTCCACCCACTCTGTCTCGCTTGATTGGAAAATAACTTAGCACCGATTACTTGATATTTGGCAAATACTAGTCTAATGGACCAAAAAAGAGCCCAGCCTGGCAACACAGAACAGGTGCGTTGTCTTGCTGTGCCACAACTGGGCCAAACGGGGGATTTCGATTTAGCTTTCATTCCTGTGACTTGTGAGCGCACACAGACACACACGCGGCCGATCACCCCTGCACGAGAGTGCATCCGCATGCACACCAGCTGGCAAACACACACACACACACGGCTGCACATGCTCACACACGTGTGCATCCACACACAGACGATTGATCACGCGCACACACAGAGACACAGACACAGACACAGACACATGTACATACAGAAAAAGTGTGATTTTTTTAGAGGGGAAAGTAGCAGTTAGAAACTGAGCAAGCCTTTTCCGAGGAGTAAATAAATCAAAGTGTTTTTAATCTCTGAGACGGTCGACAGTGCTGTCTGGACTGGCTTTTACAAATGGCTGCAGAGTAAAGTGTTTTAATGGTGTAATCTCCCCCCTCCCCGTCCCCCCGTCCCCCCTCCCTTCTCCGCGTGTGTCAGTGTAATGCCTCTTTACCTACAGAGACAAGAGAGAGGGGACGACAGAGAGAAATGAGCGAGCGACACGGGGAGAGATGCAGAGATACCATGTCGAGACAGGGCGAGGGAGAGGAACAGGGAGAGGGAGAGGAAAAGAGAGGAAGAGGGGGAAAGAGGAAGAAGGAGAGAGAGGGAGAAGGAGAGACTGGGAGAGAATAAGAGCGTGGGAGAGAGAAAGAGAGAGAGAGACAGAGAGAGTGAGAGAGAGAGAGAGAGAGAGGGAGAGAGATGGATAGTTGGGCCTGAAGTAGTGGCAGTTACTGTGCTGATGGAGATGAATGAGGGATGAAGGAAACGTAGGAGACAGAGAGGGAGAGGTAGGAGAGAGAGAGGGAGGGAGAGGTGGGAGAGAGAGAGAGGGAGAGGTAGGAGAGAGGGAGAGGGAGGGAGAGGTGGGAGAGAGATAGAGGGAGGGAGAGTTGGGAGAGAGAGAGGGAGGGAGAGGTGGGTGAGAGAGAGGGAGGGAGAGGTGGGAGAGAGAGAGGGATAGGTAGGAGAGAGAGAGGGAGAGGTAGGAGACAGGAAGCGGTGGGCTGAGAGGGGGAGAAGGGGGGGGCGGGGGTCACCCTGCTACCCATCCAGTGAAGGGGAGAAGTTTCCACAAGTGTAAGAGCTCCATGTGATGAGCTCTCCGGAGTTCCAGTAAGACTGTGGGTGAAAATGAGGCACGATGGAAAGAGAGAGAGAATGTGTGTGTGTGCGTGGTGGGAGGGGGGGTACAGAGAGCACCAGACAGAGAAACTGGAGATGCGATACCACTCTCAGCGTCACCACAAGCACTCAAGCGATCGGCAGAGGCCACACATCCTCGACCATAAAGAAAAGATGGCCGACGTCGCGAGGAGGCAGTGGAGAGGAGGAGAGAAATCTCTCCGAAGGCGGTTTCCCTTCATGCTTCATGGTGTGAGTAACGCGGAGAGACGCAGCTGGAATTTAACGAGGAGACAATCGATGCGGGAGGCGATCAGCGAAAGACACACCTTTAAATAGTCCGACTTTTGCTGTCTGTAATGTGTGTGTGTGTGTGTGGCTACAGATCCCCTGTGTAGCTATAAGTGCTTGTATTACCGTGGCGATGGTATTGACGTTCGTGGTGGACAGTGGTCTGATTGGCTATATAAAGTGATGCAAAGCTTGTTGCATACCCACATACAAGCAGACGAAAGCTTGTTGCATACCCACATACAAGCAGACGTTTCCACGGGGGACAAAAAATTGATAAGGATGCGCTCAAGCTGAATTTGCTCCAGCGTCCGATTTCATAGCAAAAACCTAATTTGCTGTTCCAAGAAAACCTTCTAGTACCAAGAAACAGAGGATCGCTAGATGGTTCCGCAGTGTCAAAGTGCCCTCACTCATCGTTAAAGACGCATCACTCCTCCTCGTTCGATATCCCGTTTCCGGACAGCTGCAACCGCTGAGAAAAGTGAGCGTTTCTCACGACACGTTGATACTGCCGAGGCATCGAACCCAACCCCAGCGGGGGAAAATGGCGGCCTTGACTGACAGCCGCGACGCCTTATCAGCACCCAGCCTGTGATTGGCTTGAGCTGTTTATCTGAAAGGCTCTCTAATCTGTCACGTCGTTCTCCGCCAGCTCTCTCTCCCAGCTCGGCGACTCAGAAACGTCCTGTTTCTGGTCAAACGTGCTTGTGTCCTCGGTCGACGAGTGCGAGTGGTGATGGCGTTCGTCCGTGTGTGGGGGGGAGAGGGGCGGGAGGTGGGGGCGTCCGACATAAGTGGATCGGGTTTCGACTATTATTGATGGGCAGGGCCTGAGGAGGAGACCCTGTCGCCACGCGGAGACAGACTGTGACAAGGCCGTATGGAGTGACGGCACACACACACACACACCAGTCCTACACACACACACACACAGTATTGTGCGAACACACACCCAATATCATCTGCATTGTTGTCACCTTGCGTGGCACCATGCAGAAGAGTGACACAGATAAAGGGAGGAGGAAGAGAAGAGATAGATGGGAAGAGAGAGGAAAGGAGAGAGAGAGGGAGGGAGAGAGAGAGAAAGAGAGGGAGACAGAGAGAAAGGTAGGGAGAGAGGGAGGGAGAGAGAGAGAGAGAGAGAGAGGGAGGATGGGAGGGGGAGGAGGGAGAGAGGAGGGAGAGAGAGAGGGAGAGAGGGAGGGAGGGAGGGAGAGAAAGACAGGAAAATATCAGGAGAAGTAGGGAGAGAGAGAGAGGAAGAACGACAGCCAGATAAGATGCAATCGGATAAGAACGAATCACACACACACCTCAGCCCTACACACACACACACACACACCCCAGTCCTACACACACACACACACACACACACACACACACACACACAAACCCCAGTCCTACACACACACAAATGCACCCCAGTCCTACACGCACGCACGCACACCCCAGTGAAACACACACACATCATAATTCAGATGATGGGGCTGTTTTCCACCACCTCGCAGCTGTGCAGTTCTCATAATGGGGAAATGGCACCTGGCAGACATTAAGGAACACATCAATCTGTCTGTGTCGTCTCCTGCCTGCGCTGCAACCATCCACATGATTACCCATGATGGACTCACTGGGGGTACAAGCCTGGGTCGCCACGCCCATCACGGCCATGTGGGCCGGCCCACGGAACGCAAGCTGTTCGTGGAATCGGTCGTTTGGTGGGTCGGCAAGCCCGTCTCACAGGCCTGCAGTTCTGCCCATCTCGCTGAGGCGCGTCAACAAACCCGTTTCCAACTCAACTGTTTTTTGCATCCCAAATCCTCTTGCGTTTGTATTGATGCTCATCAATTTACCTGCATGCAAGGGATGTACTGAGTATGTCAGTATGCACTACAGATGTGCAGCAGATGACCAGGGGCTAGAGCTACTGCAAAGAAGCTGTATGAAAGTCCC
>BROE01000011.1:11417210-11439499 GCA_036571765.1 Plecoglossus altivelis | reverse complement strand
CCGCACTTAGTGTACAGGGGCCTTAACTGTGTGGTTATCTTGTTTTTAGATTTTAAATCTAGTTGGACTAAAGGCTTACTTGGTAACTTTTTAAAAGTAAACAACATATTTCCAAGAAATCTGACTATGTGAAAACTCTTTACTGCAGTGCCGTACTTGTTTTAAGCATCAGAAAACTCTGAAATAATATTTTTGCACTTTAATTTTAACCGGGCAGTTTTTTTTCCCAACGGCCTGAATCTCATTGCGATTCCAAAGACAGTCCTGACATTTCCGTCTTCCGTTTTGGAAAAGTTTTAAAAAGGGCAAAATGCGGAATTCCGGGTCTGTTCCCGAAAAATTGGAAAGGCCTCAAACCTTGAGGAGGGGCCTTTTGTTCCCAGGGTTTTTGATGAACCCCTCCAAGCCCCCTTCCCCCTCCGAGCGCAACCGCGCTTCGCGCAGCGGCGCACCGGGAAAAACCCCCGCCGCAAAACGCAAATCCGCGCGGGGGGGGGGGGGGCGCTTCTCGTGTGAATCGCCGTTGGACCCCGGGTCCAAGCGAAGGCCTTGGGAAGGAGACCCCTGCCCCAAGCGCAAAAACTCTGGCATGAGGACCGGATGTCTGACCCCCTCCGCAAATGGTCTGACCCTCACGCTCCAAGCCTTCTCCCGCAGGGGGAATCTGAAAACCGGTGGGTGGGATTTCATCAGTTTGGAAGTCATTTGGGTGGGGTGAGGCTAAGGAACATTGCCTTTGCAGAAAGGGAAGGGGAGGCTGTGGGGGGAGAGAGGCTGGGGGCTATAGTGAACATGCTCTGAGTGCCGCGGGGCACAGGGGCAGGAGGCCTGGAGGCATCTCTGACTAAACGCCTGGCGTTATCTCCAAGATGTGCAGCGCTTCGGGGGGTGAGGGGCTAATGACCTTGCAAACGTCCATCTTGTCGAAGACCAAGGGAAAGCACGCACACACAAGCACAGGGATTATATGCAAGCACACACTTACACGGACATGGGGACACGAACGCCTTTAATGCTGGCAGAGGGCAATATCATGGTCGGTAATGTCTACTTCAGAAACCCTCAATCCTTTTTTATGCTTCAGGCGTTTATGCTTTAGGTCAACGGCGAAAGAAGTCCTGGAAATCTATTACTCAAACTGTTTCGTCGGCGATACAAATCTAGTCTCCGTTCCTCTTTGTTTTTCACTCCTTGGGTTCTCAGAAGTGGAAATGTGATGTGACAGACTCTTCTCCGCGCTCCTTGCTGAAAACAAAGGGGCTTGGAACCAGCGACAGGCAGGTATTGCTTCTGAGAAGCAACTCAGAGGCGGGCGCACTTTAATTTATTTTTGCTCTCGGTCTGAGATGTGTTTTTGATTGGACGTCAGCGTGCATGATTACACGGAATCAAGGTCAAAGTGAATTGATGTTGCGCAGGAGCCTGGGTGAGACTCTGGAACAAATACGTGGTTGGTTGAAGATGCAAGCGGCTTTGTCGCGGCGCGAGAGGCTGTTCCCCTGATGACAAACGCACGGTAAAGTTTAGACAGAGGAGAGGGAGTTTTTAATGAGTTGTTTTTCTTGCGAGCGGCTGAGTGATAGAAGAGCAGAAGGTGACTGAAGGGCAGAGGGCAGACGGAAACGCCTTGGCGGGAAACGAAAAAACGTTCTTTTGCTAAGAAGACATGGATCAAGGAGACCTCTCGTCGGTCTTGTCATGTCTCGAAACACTTCACTTCTATGTCACAAACACAACGTTGGCCTCTTTTTACCGGCAAAGTAATCCATGTTCACGATGGCTATAAATATTTGATTTATTAGAGTGCGGTTGGGAAATGTCATAGCTGGGAAATGGAGGGGGTGGGAAAAAAAACTAAATATAGATGAAAATAAGGGATATTTTCTACTTCTAAAAGCACGGCCCAGAAAGTGTTCTGGTTGACAGGTTTTATCAAGTGAAGAGAAAGCACCTTCAGAGAAGAGTTTTGAAAGAAGAGGGTCTTGTGGGTAAACCGTGTGGAGGAAAAGAGAAGGAAAAAAAGGAATTCAAATGCTGGTGTTCATCTTTGGATATCTTCTGCTAAGATGCACTGGCCCTACGAAAAAGAACCTACACAAAGACACGCACTTATACACACACACTTACGCAGACACACACTTACACAGACACACACTTATACAGACACACACTTACGCAGACACACACACACTTACAGACACACACACTTACACAGACACACACTTATACAGACACACACTTACGCAGACACACACTTACGCAGACACACACTGACACACACACTTACACTTACACACACACACACACACACACACACAGACGTCTGAAAGACACCAACACACGCAGTGTACAGCGATTCCTTAGTAACGCTAGCTGTTTGTCACCGGTGCTCATCATCTGAAACTCTGTTTTTTGGAAGTTGTGAACCTGATTGGTGCGCTGACAGTAATCTTCTGGAGATGAGAAAACACAAATGTTTGCGCTTGTCAGAAGCAGTTAATCCTCAAACAGGAGACATTGCCAAAGCAGTATGACAAGGAGATACGGGTACCTACACGCCTCGAATTTCAACCACCAGGCTAACACGATCAGCCGTAGATACTCTTAATGTGAGAGTGCATCCAATGGTCATGGCTGCATGGTTCGAATGATTATCTACTGTGTGCACAGCACAAATAAACAAGCAGCTTAAAGTATTGAAAACCCATCACCTGTCTCTCTGAACTCTTTCTCACATTAAAAAAAACTCTGACTCCCGGAAAGAGAAAGAGAAATAGGGGGCGAATCCACCAACTTTTGGCGTTCAACTCATCGCCTCTTAAGGATTCACAACAACAACTTCGGAGTTTTACTCGCTCACAATATAAGTCGATACGGACACACTGATTATTATGCTGTTGTTTATTTTCCAATCCTTCTAAAAGGATTTTGGGGCGCTTTGCAACTCCAGCTCATGCTTGTGTTGTGTGTGTGTGTGTGCGTCTGTGCGTGTGTGTGAAAGAGGGTGTATTTTTAAGGATAGCAGATTAAAAAGCGCAATGTGAGAAGAAGAGGAGCAGACAGTTTCTTTTCTTCAAAGGCCACCACGGAAACTGAGTTTGAAATCAGGTTGGCAGGCTTTCTCCTCTGAGCTCTACAGCAGTGTGGCGTGTCAACGCTAGAAACACAGTCAACATTAAGCACACAACAAGCACAACAACATCTATACACATGGCCAGAAGCCCTCAGCTTAGTGGAATCGAATCTGTCTCCTTACCAAGACCGAAGAACGCACAGAGAACAGCAGAGAGAGAGAGAGAGGGAGAGTGAGAGAGGGAGGGGGAGAGAGAGGGAGAGAGAGAGGCAGAGAGAAGAAAAGAGAGAGGGAGCAAGAGGGAAAGAGAGATGCAGAGACGGAGAGAGTGAGAAAGAGAGAGGGAGAGAGAGGCAGAGAGAGAGAGAGAGAGAGGGAGAGAGAGGTAGAGAGGGAGAGACAGAGGCAGAGAGAGGGAGAGAGAGAGAGAGAGAGAGAGGGAGAGAGAAGGAGAGAGAGGGAGGGAGAGGGAGAGAGAGGGAGAGAGAGAGAGAGGGAGAGAGAGCAAGAAACCCAAACTTAAAAAGAGAAGGAGGCTGGAGGGAGTGCAAACATGAAGTATGGATGAAAAAAGAGAAGACACCGACTGACAAGTAAAGAGCTTCTCTTGATCTTGTGAGCATTTCCTGTCTGTCTGTCTGTCTGTCTGTCTGTCTGTCTGTCTGTCTGTCAGGATCAGGAACCTCTCTCCAAGCCCCACCCTCCTCACCCAGCTCCACCCTCCTCATCCAGCCCCACCTTCCTCACCCTCCCATGAAATTATATGAAACAGCCGCATTCTCACTCATTACAAATCCACATTTGTAAACAACCCCCCGCCCCCTGGCTGTGGCATGATGATGGCTGTCTATTTCACCTCCCTCCTAATGAGCCCGCCCCCGACTGTCTCACAACATTTTTTCATATGAAATTGTGATCATGGTTTGATAATGACCCTTTCATGCATAACGTATTAGGTAATTACATCGTTTAAAGTGTATAATTACTGCCGGTGACCCCACACTGGAAGCAAAACCTTCACTTGCTTTAATTGCCTGGTAACCTAGACTGGTTGCCATGCCGACATTTTGTTTTCACCCCATAAACGGTATTGCCTTTGAAAGGCTGTCCTGGACAGAGATCCAGAACACAATGCGCTCCAGGTGAACGATCACATCTGTCCCCCAAATTTGGAGGCGAGCATCCTGTTTCTGAGGTGACAAAGCTATGAGCCATTGAGCACTAATGCAAAGACAAACGATTCGAGACCTCATCCCAGGTATTTAATTTTCCAATGTACCATGTAGCCATTAGGGAGAGAGGAAGGGATGGGGAGAATGAAGGACTAGGCAGAGAGAACAGAGAGGTGTTCTGGAACAGTAGGGTGTTCTGGAACAGTAGGGTATTGTGGAACAGTAAGGTGTTCTGGAATAGTAGGGAGTTCTGGAACAGTAGTGTTGCGGAATAGTTGGATTTTGTGTAACAGTAAACTGTTCTGGAATAATCAGGTGTTCTGGAACAGCAAGGTGGTGTTCTAAAACAGTAGGGTGTTCTGGAACAGCAGGGTGTTCTGGATCAGCAGGGTGTTCTGGAACAGTACAGTGTTCTGGAACAGTAGGGTGTTGTGGAACAGCAGGGGGCCCTGGAACAGTACAGTGTTCTGGAACAGCAGGGTGTTCTGTATCAGCAGGGTGTTCTGGAACAGTCCAGTGTTCTGGAACAGTACAGTGTTCTGGAACAGCAGGTGTTGTGGAACAGCAGGTGTTCTACTGGGGGAGGATGTGGTCAAGCTTTGCAAGAGGTTGGTGTAACAGTTTAACAAACAGGACCCATCTGGGGCCATGTTTTCCTGCCCTTCAGTACCTGCAACCTTCAACCTCATTTGGGTTGTGTGTTTTATGACACTCTCCTGAACCCTTCATAATCCATGATGCTGTAAAACCCTTCCCTTACATCTTCCCTTACTTGACCATGCACGACACTGCGAAACGGATTATCAGATCACAGATGGCACCGAATCGATTTTTGGAATGTGTAGACAACAAGCAATTAACTGAAACATTTCCTATTCGAAAACAGAAGTGGAATCGACTTTCCCTCCGTCATGTGTATTGTCTCAGTGAGGGATTAGATGCATTGTGATGACAGCGATGAACATCATTTCAAGTCCATTAATATGATAATATCAGAACATACCCCGAAGCAATCAGCCTCACGATGCCAGTAATAACTGACCATTAACACGGAAACCTTTCAAGTAATATATATTAAAAAACGAAGAAATTGAATTTTGTTTGTGGGGAAGATTTGGAGCCATTTCTGAAGATGAAAGGGACAGTTGTGGCTTTGTGCTCTCCCCGTCGACGAAAAGAAGAAAAAAAGGAATCAAAATGCCCGTCAGACACAACGACATTTACCCATAACAAAGAGGGAAAGTTTGAGCAGAGAAAGGGAAACTTCCGGAATGTTTACCCGAATCCTCTCAGCACAACTTCAATCAATAATTAGCAAGTGCCTCAGATATCATAGCATAAAAGACACGCTGACTCAGAGATTAAACAGAACTCTCATCCAAACACACACACGCACTCACGCACACACACACGCTCACACACACACACTCACACACACAAACACTCACGCACACACACACTCACACTCACACTCACACTCACACACACACTCACACACACACACACGCACACACACTCACGCACGCACACTCACACACACACACACACACACACTCACAAAGCCATCATATTCTTTGAGAAGACCCACGTACTCACACTCTTAACGTCAAACCCTGGCTTGGGGCGGCACAGACAACTTTTAGCACCAACTGAAATGCTGACCACACATTTACTGCACTCAGCCATCAATAAACATCCCCCCTTCCCACCACACACATGCACACACACGCACACGTACACACACGCACACACACGCACGCACACACAAGCACACGCACACACACGCACGCAGTTGCACAACACCAACCACCATGTCGTCGTAAAACCCCCCCCCAAAAAAACGGCATCAGAGATGAGGCAGACGTTGCTGCTCTTTCACCTATGAGCGTAATACTCCGAGAGGTGCGAGTCTAACATTGGTGAGCCTATCAACTGGATGCTAATGGGATTCCTAATGACACAGTCCCAGCAAGCTGTGTGCAGCCAAACGTGACAGAGAGTAATGGACGTCACAGCCACTTGGCTCTGCTACTGGGTGTGTCATTACAGTAACCAGGCATGGGCCTTGCTGCTAGACTACAGCAACGTTTCCCTGTCTGTCTGTCTGTCAGTCAGTCAGTCTGTCAGTCAGTCAGTCAGTCAGCGTGTCTGTCAGCGTGTCTGTCAGCCTGTCGGTCTGTCTGCCAGTCTGACTGTTGTTATTACAAGGCATCAGAGGAAGCAGGATGGGTAAGTCTACGATTTGAGATATGCGGTACTTACACACACACACACACACACACACACACACACACACACACGGTCAAGTCCTCATGGTCCGCGGGCCAAGGTTAGAATTATATTTTGCATTTTGCGGCCCGTGTGTCTTTGTGTGGGTGTGTGTCTCAGCGTGTGTGCGTGTGTCTGTGTGTGTGTCTGTGTGTGTGTCTGTGTGTGTGTCTGTGTGTGTGCATCTCTGCGTGTGTGCTCGAGTGTATCCACGTGTTACATATCGGGTGCCTCTTCAATGGAACCACGCCTCGACGACAGTGACAGGTCTGTGATAAACAACCTCACACACACACACACACACACACATAAACACACACACGGTCACCCTCTGACTCCCTGCTCCCCGTCACCTCCCAAAAAGGGCAGAAGGAGAGCAAGCACAGACAGCAGAGTGACAGCTCAGAGTCTTCTGGATCTTTCAGCACCCACGAAGATCTTAAAAGTGCCCTCACGTCATCAATTCGGGGCCCACGGATTCATCTTTGATGTAACCAAGCGCCAGTCAGAGGGTGAGTGAGCACGAGAGAGCGAGGAGAAACACGGAACTGTCCAAGGAGAAAGGGAGCGCAACAGCGAGGACCCAAACAGATGAGAAAGAAAGAAAGAGAGATTAATACCTCGATGATATTTTGGAGGCTTGTTTGTGTGTTTGTGTGTGTGAATGTGATTTGCGGTGCTCCAGGAGTCCACACACAGTGGTTTCTGTTTAATAGTCAACTGATGTTGCTTCTCAGGCATGATATTTAACCATCTGGCCAAGGGTTTGTAGTCTTATTTAGGAATCTGCCAAAGATAGAAACGAACGCCCTCTAAAATGTCTCCTCTGTAAATCCTGGCTTGCGTCCGGCTTTCAGTTTGAGTCACTGGTAGGGTCGGTGCTGTAGATATGAAAGATGAAGTATTCAATCCCATTAGTAACATTTTGCAGCGGGTCTTTGTCTTGGCACAAGAGGTCACTTGTTTTGAATAGCTGCTGTCAGATTGAAAAATTATTCTTGAAAGGTCTAATTTAGGGGGGAGGGAAAAAATAAAGTTGTTTGCTCTAGGAAGTAAAAATAGACTGTCATGTTTAGCTAGAACCATAACATCACACAGCTTGCCTAGCTAAAACCATAACATCACACACCTTGCCTAGCTAGAACCATAACATCACACAGCTTGCCTAGCTAAAACCATAACATCACACAACTTGCCTAGCTAGAACCATAACATCACACAGCGTGCCTAGCTAGAACCATAACATCACACAGCTTGCCTAGCTAAAACCATAACATCACACAACTTGCCTAGCTACAACCATAACATCACACAGCTTGTGTTCCTAGAACCATAACATCACACACCTTGCCTAGCTACAACCATAACATCACACAGCTTGCCTAGCTACAACCATAACATCACACAGCTTGTGTTCCTAGAACCATAACATCACACAGCTTGCCTTGCCAAGTACCGCAATTCATCTGGCCTTCTTCTTCTAATAAAAGGACATCTGCTCTCAAGCACGGAGCCGTAATGTATAACGAACTCGCAAGCATGTGCCCATGCTGCTCACACAACACCTCCACCTGCTTTCTGTCGCCTGCACCCCTGCCAGCTCTGCTCTCTTCCCCTCCTACTTCTTCAGCCCTTGCCTTCCCCCCTGACCTACCAGCCCCCCCCCCCCCACACACACACACTCACACACCCTCAACCTCCTGTTTGTTTCAACCACTTGGGCACCTTTCACAACACGTCTGGATCCCCGAGGACACGTTTGTGCATGAGATGACACCCTCATGTCTCCACGTTGTCTCCTTCCCTCTCTCATAGGCTTCCGGCGCGTGCCTTCTCATCTCTCCTCGCTCCTTACATCTCACACTTCCCATGCTCCTCATTTCTCGGCGTGCGTCTCCTCCTCCTCTCTTATCCGTCTCTCTCTCTCTCTCTCTCTCTCTCTCTCTCTTCTCTCTCTCTCTCTCTTTCTCTCTCTCTCTCTCTCTCTCTCTCTCTCTCTCTCTCTCTCTCTTCTCTCTTCTCCCGTCTCCCTCTCTCCCCCCCCCCAGCGACCCTCCTTTCCTCCCTCTCTCCTGCTGCCCTCTCCTCTGCCTGTCTTCTGAGGCCGGCAAAGAAGGATGACTGCTTGTGGCTCTGTTGGCGGGCAGCAGGCAGTGTGTGTCCAGCCTAGAGAGATGTACAACACGGAGGACACAGGCTGGGGTGTTTCACAGGGCCTGGGGCCAGCGCTGGCCTGTCTCCTGGCTGTTAGAGAGCCAGAGATGGATACGACATACATCACTGGATGACCTGCGCGGAGCAGGCTTAAGGCTCTGGAGGATTGAGTGTGTGTGGAGGGAGGTGAGGGGGGCGTGGTGTGTGTGTGTGTGTGTGTGTGTGTGTGGCGAGCGTGTCCATGCGTGAGAGTTAATGCGTTTGTGGGTTTCTGTGCACGTGTGTCTGTGCGTCCTTATAGTCTTGTGTGTGCGTGTTCGTCCGTGTAAGCCTGTGTGTGTGTGCACGTGTGTGTGTCTGAGTGTGTATGCCTGTGTGCATGTGCGTGTGTGAACGTGTGTGTATGTGTATATGTGTGTGCGTGTATGTGTGTGTGTGTATGTGTGTGTGTGTACGTGTGTGCATGTCTGTGTGTGTGTGTACATGTGTGCATGTGTGTGTGTGTGTACGTGTGTGTGTGTGTGTGTGTGTGTGTGTGTGAGTGTATGTGCATGTGCATGTGCATGTGTGTGTGTGTGTATGTGTGTGTGTGTGTGTGAGTGTGTGTGCATGGCCTGAGACCCTCCTGCCCATCCATCACAAGCTGAGCAGCTCCTGTCTGAAGAGCATCTATCTCTGCAGCTCCAGACACCAAGGCTGACACTCAAGGTGTTTGTATGACTTAATGTTCCTCTCTAAGGCTTTCATGAGAGACATAGGAGTCTGTCTGCTCCAGTCTCAAGTGACTGAGTGTGTGTGTCTGTATTATCTGGGTGTGTATATATGTGCATGTATGTGTGAGTGTGTGTCTCTACGTGTGTGTATCTGTGACTGTGTGTGTGTATGTGCACGTGCCTCTGTGTGTGTGTCTGCATGTGCCTCTGTGTGTGTGTGTGTGTGAGTGTGTGTATGTCTGTGTGTGTCTGTGCGCATGTGTGTCTGCATGTGACTCTGTGTGTGTGTCTGTGAATGTGTGTGTGTGTCTGTGAATGTGTGTGTGTCTCTGCGTGTGTGTGTCTGTGAATGTGTGTGTGTCTCTGCGTGTGTGTCTGCGTGTGTGTCTGTGAGTGTGTCTGTGAGTGTGTGTGTGTCTCTGCGTGTGTGTCTGCGAGTGTGTGTGTCTGCATGTGTCTCTGCGTGTGTGTCTCTGCGTGTGTGTGTCTGTGAATGTGTGTATGTCTCTGCGTGTGTGTCTGTGAGTGTGTGTGTCTGCATGTGTCTCTGCGCGTGTGTCTGCGAGTGTGTGTGTCTGCATGTGTCTCTGCGCGTGCATGTCTGTGTGAGCATGTGCAAGCCTGTGCGTTAACATGAGCATGGCTGCCACTGTAACTTGGATCGTTCTCTGGCTCATTACATCAGGTTTGCGTCGTCGTGGCAGCGCTGGCTTGACAGGAAGTCGCTGTGACCATGACAGAGCGACCATGTGTGACCAGCCCAGATGTGTGTGAGCGGGTACAGTATGCGTGTATGTGTATGTGTATACTGCATATAGACTGCATATTTATACAGTATTTGCCAGGTGTCTCTGTCAGTTTGGGACAGTTAAACCCTTTAAATGCTCATTGTAAATGCCCATCATCACTCTTCACACCCCTGGGGAGTAGACCTGTTGAGGACAGAGTAACACCTGATGGTCAGGACAGATGGACGGAGACTCTTCCTCTGTTGTGTTGCTGTCGCAGCTTTGACCACGCTGCTGTGCGCTGCGTTCAAGTGAAACGCTGTTTGTCAGCACAGGTATGCAAAACACAGCCTCGTCTCACCAACCAGCAGGTTGGATTTGATTTTTAATTTTATTTACTCTTTTTATTGCTTGAATTCCAAAGAGGATAGGAAAAACAATACCACACACACACCCATAAACACACACACACACCCATACACACACACACCCATACACACACACGCACACACGCACACACGCACACACACACCCATACACACACACACACACACACACTCATACACACACACACCCATACACACACACACAGGCACACACACACCCATACACACACACACCCATACACAGACACACACACACACCCATACAAACACACACACACACACACCCATACACCCATACACACACACACACACATACGCACACACACACACAGACACACACATTCTCACTAGTGATTATTGACTGCTCAAGGGATGTGACCTTCCCTTTAAATGTGAGAACATTTTCTCTGACCTCCACAGCATGTGTGTGTGTGCGTGTGTTCGGTGTGTGTGTGGGTGTTCAGTGTGTGTGTATGTTGTGTGCGTGCGTGCTCGGAGTGTGTGTGTATTCGTTGTGTGTGTGTTCAGTGTGTCTGCATATTCAGTGTGTGTGAGTGTTCGGTGTGTGTGTGTGTGTTTGGTGTGTGCATGAGTCTACTCTTCCAGACCTTTTTAATTCTCCTGCTGCAAAGGGCAGCCGTCAGACAGTATTGAGCTGACCTAAAGATGAAGGGAGAAGCAAACATGATGAAGAGAGGCCAAGAGATCGCAGATCCTGGGTCAGAAAACCGTCTGTCCTGCATCACAGCTTAGCAGGAAGAGCCATCCGCCCACCCCACGCTCCTGGCCTGCACAAACACACCCAAACCTTCTGTTGTTTACAAGTATTTTCTAAGTAGACGGCCTAATTTTTAGGTAAAATATGTGTTGATGTTGGGGTTTTATTTTTTTTTTTTTGGGGGGGGGGGGGCTTGTCATGTGTGAGGTAGGAGGTAGCTGACAGAGGGAAAGAAAGCAAGACCAACTGTGGACTTGAAAATGTTTTGTCAAAACTGGAATGCGTATCCAATGTTTGTAGCCACCGTAAGCCATTCTGCTTGTGAAAAGTCTTGCGATAAGGGTGAAATATTCCACTGGGCTTGTATGAATTTATCCAGGATCCAAGGAGATCAAGGGCTCTTTTCAAGTCTAATTAAACGTGTTATTTTCTTTTGAGTGGAACTGCAGATTAACGGTGTTCAGGCTGCCAGAATCGGAGTCATGCATCAATGAGCCAATCCAATAGATGTGCCACCGGGCCATACCTGTGTACCTGCCAAGTATTTACAAAACCCCTGTGTCACTATTTTATCTTTAAATGATGTACACACGTAACACACACACAGTGACACACGCAAAGTTACACACACACATACACAGTAACACACGCACATAGTAACACACAAAGCATGTATGCCTAGTAGACACAAACCTCTCCAGAGTCTCTCTATAACCAGTAGAGGATACAATGTGTTTTGCGTGTGTCTGTACAGAACGTCTGTCTCTCTGCATGTCTGTCTGTACAGAACGTCTGTCTCTCCTGCATGTCTGTCTGTACAGAACGTCTGTCTCTCTGCATGTCTGTCTGTACAGAACGTCTGTCGTGCTCGCTGCATGTCTGTCTCGTACAGAACCGTCTGTCTCTCTGTCATGTCTGTCTGTCACCAGAAAGTCTGTCTCTCTGCATGTCTGTCTGTACAGAACGTCTGTCTCTCTGCATGTCTGTCTGACACGACAGTCTGTCTCTCTGCAGGTCTGTCTGTGTACAGAAAGTCTGTCTCTCCTGCATGTCTGTCTGTACAGAACGTCTGTTTCTCTGCATGTCTGTCTGTAACAGAAAGTCTGGTCTCTCCTGCATGTCTGTCTGTACAGAAAGTCTGTCTCTCCTGCATGTCTGTTCTGTACCAGAAGTTGCGTCTCTCTCTGCATGTTCTTCTGTCAGAACGTCCTGTCTCTCTGCATTCTGTCTGTACAGAAGTTCTGTCTCTCCTGCATGTCTGTCTGTAAAGAACGTCTGTCTCTCTGCATGTCTGTCTGGACAGACGTCTGTTCTCTGCCATGTCTGTCTTGCTACAGAACCGTCTGTCTCTCTGCTGCTGTCTTAGGAACGTCTGTCTCTCCTGCATGTCTGTCTGTACAGAACGTCTGTCTCTCTGCATGTCTGTCTGTACAGAACGTCTGTCTCTCTGCATGTCTCCTGTCTGCACAGAACGTTGGTTCTCTCTGCGCATGTCTGTTGTACAGAACGTTCTGTCTCTCCTGCATGTTCTGTCTGTACAGACGTCGGTCCTATCTGCATGTCTGTCTGTACAGAACGTCTGTCTCTCTGCATGTCTGTCTGTACAGAAAGTCTGTCTCTCCTGCATGTCTGTCTGTACAGAACGTCTGTCTCTCTGCATGTCTGTCTGTACAGAACGTCTGTCTCTCTGCATGTCTGTCTGTACAGAACGTCTGTCTCTCCTGCATGTCTGTCTGTACAGAACGTCTGTCTCTCTGCATGTCTGTCTGTACAGAACGTCTGTCTCTCCTGCATGTCTGTCTCTGCTACAAGACGTCTGTCTCTCCGCGATGTCTGTCTGTACAGACACGTCTGTCTCCCCTGCATGCTCTGTTCTGTAACGCAACGTCTTGTCTCACCCTGCATCGTCTGTTCTGTAAGAAGCTGTCTCACCTGCATGTCTGTCTCACCATTCAGCTGTTCCTCTGGCCACAGAGAGATGACAGATGGAGACAACTGTCTGATTGTCACTTCATCAACCTCTCTCCCTCTCTTTCTCTTTCGCTCTCTTTCTTTCTCTCTCTCTCTCTCTCTCTTTCTATCTCTCTCTAACCCTCTCTCTCTTTCCCTCATCCTTCCTCCCTCCCTCCCTCCCTCTCCCTCTCTCTTCCTCCCTCCCTCCGTCTCCCCTGTCCCCTCTGCCTCTCTCCCTCCCCCGTCTCCCCCTGTCCCCTTGCCCCCTCCTGTCTCCACCCTCCTCTCCCTTCCTCTGCCCCTCCCTCTCTCTCTCCGTCTCCCCCCTGTCCCTCTGCCCTCCCCTGTCTCTGTGACTCTTTTAGTTCGGCAGAGGTCAGGAGATCCTAAAGCTGTTCTGGCCTCTCAGGACTTGTCCCTGAGATTCAGCATGTCAGGGGTTAATGTTCGCCGCTCCACACACACGGACACACACACCACCCACGCACAAACCGGACAACACAACACACACACACCACACACACACACACGCACTCGATGATACACACGCTGCACACACACACCTCATCCTCACAAACACACACAAACAAAAACACAAACACAAATGTACAGTATACACACGCGTACAAACACACACACACACGCATGCACACACGCACGCACGCACACACATTCACATACAAACACACACGCAGACACTCTCTTGCTTTTGCGTACAAATACACACACAAATAGACAAACACATACTCTTGCACACACCCACTCACACACCCACGCACAGTCCCAGACTGATACACACACACACACGCGCACACACAGGCGCTCCTGCTAGCTAGCTCGCCCGCCCACGCAGAAACACACTAACACTGATCTATAGCAACACTGCAGTTTCATCTAAAGATTTCCTGGAGCTACAGTCCCATCACAGCGGCTAATAAAAAAGTAAGGATCGCATGTTCTCCCCCAGTTGTCACGGTTACCAAGTTAGAACGCAAGCTCCTCCCCATCGAGGAACTACCCAAGCTCTGAAGTCAACGAAACTGAATCATCAGCTACACAAAATGCTTCATTCTAAAGAGGTAAACAAATGTCAAGGTGTCCAAGGTTACTCACAACCGCTTGTGTTACTTCCAAAGTATCAGTAGATTCCTTAGTATACTTACAATGAGGGGAGGCAAATGAATTGCCTATATCTAAAAAGGTTTTGATTGGAATTGCACATGGTTGGTTATGTATTCATAATCGCACAGGGGTTTATGTCTGTCTAAAGTAGTGTTACATAAAAACCAAACACACCAGCCTAACTGAAGGTATAGTTCAGTTCCAGTCAAATCAAGTTTGAGCTCAACGCTTTTAAAAGTTCAGAAATTAAAAGTTTGTCTTTTATAGGCAGAATTGCTATGTTAATGTTCTGGATCCAAACAAATGTATTTTGTATCCTGGCTCTTTCTAAGATAAAGTTATCTTTGAACGTGATTGCGATCCTCCAAAAAAGGCTTCAGGCTGTTGAAATAAACAGTGATGCAACTGAACTTACAGCAGAGCGAGAATTAAAAAGGAATTAGACAGAAAGCTTTGGTCTCGGAGCAAAACCTTCTCTGCCTTTGTTTGGGTTAAACATATCGCTTTCACTGACAGCCTTTGATTATTTCTCTTTATTAAACAATTGACTGAAAAAATCTACATAGAGATTTTTTCTTCTTTTTTCCATGCAATATTAATAGGACAGCTTGCAGTGCTCCTAAAATAGAAAACAATCCATAAATTTTAATACATTTCTCCTTTTAGAAGGGACGTTTGAAAAAAAAAAATACAATGATCCATTTTTCTAGGGATAGATAACATCCTGAGAGCAGGGTAGGATGAGATTGTAATAATGGGGCTGAAAGCTTTCTAATTTCCCTCCTCACAATAAGAGAGGATTCTGGGATCCAAATGAACGTATGAAATCTGTCTGAAATCAGAGACTAAGAGTTGAAAGGATTTATAATGATCATTGCAGCGTTTCGTTGTGCTTTAAGATTTATTACAAATGCCAGATCTTCTGCTCTGCCTCTGTGGATTGTGGGTAATGGAACTCTTCCTTAGCAGAAGGCTAAAGCGCAGCAACGACGCACGACATTTGTGTACAAGGTGTTGCTGGGATACCTGTGTCTGTATCTCTGCTCTTTCTGATTGAGCAGGTCAGTTATTCTAGACAGACCGTACTGTATCAGCAGGTCAGTTACTTCAGACAGACTCTACTGTATCAGCAGGTCAGTTATTCTAGACAGACTGTACTGTATCAGCAGGTCAGTTACTACAGACAGACTACTGTATCAGCAGGTCAGTTATTAAAGACAGACTGTACTGTATCAGCAGGTCAGTTACTTCAGACAGACTCTACTGTATCAGCAGGTCAGTTATTCTAGACAGACTGTACTGTATCAGCAGGTCAGTTACTACAGACAGACTACTGTATCAGTAGGTCAGTTATTCCAGACAGACTGTACTGTCTCAGCAGGTCAGTTATTCCAGACAGACTACTGTATCAGCAGGTCAGTTACTCCAGACAGACTGTACTGTATCAGCAGGTCAGTTATTCCAGATAGACTGTACTGTCCCAGCAGGTCAGTTATTCCAGACAGACTGTACTGTATCAGCAGGTCAGTTACTTCAGACAGACTGTACTGTATCAGCAGGTCAGTTACTACAGACAGACTACTGTATCAGCAGGTCAGTTATTAAAGACAGACTGTACTGTCCCAGCAGGTCAGTTACTACAGACAGACTGTACTTTCCCAGCAGGTCAGTTACTACAGACAGACTGTACTTTCCCAGCAGGTCAGGTCAGTTACTACAGACAGACTGTACTGTCCCAGCAGGTCAGGTCAGTTACTACAGACAGACTGTACTGTCCCAGCAGGTCAGGTCAGTTACTACAGACAGACTGTACTTTCCCAGCAGGTCAGGTCAGTTACTACAGACAGACTGTACTTTCCCAGCAGGTCAGGTCAGTTACTACAGACAGACTGTACTGTCCCAGCAGGTCAGTTACTACAGACAGACTGTACTTTCCCAGCAGGTCAGGTCAGTTACTACAGACAGACTGTACTTTCCCAGCAGGTCAGGTCAGTTACTACAGACAGACTGTACTTTCCCAGCAGGTCAGGTCAGTTACTACAGACAGACTGTACTGTCCCAGCAGGTCAGGTCAGTTACTACAGACAGACTGTACTGTACCAGCAGGTCAGTTACTACAGACAGACTTCGTTCCCAGGCCTGACATCCTTGTTTGTTTCAAAGGCTTGAAATAAGATAATAAATAGGATGAGGGGAGGACCTAGTTCCCTGATGTTCTTTCCCTGTGGGTCAGTTATTGTTCTGGTCAGTTTGGCAAGGCTCCAACCCCTGCCCCCCCTCTCCCTCTGCCCCTGCTAAGAAACTTCCGGCTGCCATCAGTCGCACTGCTACCATGGAAACCTAGTTCTTCATGGTTGGGTTGCGATGAGACGCCTGCATCAAAGCAGCAGACCATAATATTCACCATAATATTCACTTTCTTTACACCGGATAATGTTTGTTTGATCTCAGACTGCCATCAAACCAGTTTCTCACACTATTGCACGCAACTAAATTTAGATGCTTTAATTTCAAACACTGAAAGAGGGGTAGAAACTTGTGATTCTCTAATGAACCATCTGTCACCTTGGGAACAGGAGAAAGTTTCCAAACTGGAGGAAACCGACAAAACCAATTTCAGTATCTTCGGATGTGAACTGCATGCGCGCACACTTATGTGTGTGTCTGCCCCATACGTGTGTGTTTCTGTGTGTTGATGTGTGTGTCTGTGTTGATGTGTGTGTGTTAGTGTATGTGTGTGTCTGTCTGTGTTTGTGTGTGTGTGTGTGTTCTCCAAAGTAAATGCTGGTACATTTCTATGTGAACAGAAAAAGGTAGAACGCCACAGTACCTGAATCTCGGCCAATCACCTCCGACGTCTTTGACCCCACCGATGAGAAGACCAGCCAGTCAGTTTAACCTTGGAAGCCCTGTCCACCAATGAGACAGCTCCCCTGTCCAGAACATGCAAATTAGACCTCAAAACCAACCCTGAAACTCACCCCAGATGCTGTGACACCTCCATCTGTTGGAAGAGAGAGTGAGAGAGAGACAAAGAGAGAGAGATAGAGAAAGAGAGAGAGAGACAAAGAGAGAGAAATAGAGATAGATAGATATATATATAGAGAGAGAGAGACGAAGAGAGAAAGCGAGAGTAGAGATAGACAAAGAGAGTGAGAGAGAGACAGACAAAGAGAGAGTGAAATAGAAATAGAGAGAGACATAGATGGATAGATAAAGAGAGACAGAGAGAGATAGTGATAGAAGTGCAGAGATAGATAAAGAGAGAGAGGAGAACCAAGAGGAACAGAGAGAAGCGGATGACATTCCTAGGTGTAAAAAATAATAATTGTGCAGAGAGTTCCAATCACTCTCTCCAGACAGATAACTTCCCTCTGTTTCAATGCACTTCACTGGGTTTCTTTCAGCCAAACAAACCGCACAAACAACCTGGTGTGAATGTGTGTGTCTCATTCATTCCACCGCATCTTCCATTCTTCTATTGCTCTCTTCCTCCTGTTGGTTGGCCTGTCTGTCCATGTGTGTGAGTGTGTGTGAGTGTGTGTGTGTGTGTGAGTGTGTGTGCTTGTGCAGGTGTGTGTGTGTGTGCTAGTGTGCAGGTGTGTGTGTGTGCAGGTGTTTCTAAGAGGCTGTGCTCCTTATGTCAGAGCTGATGCCTTCAACCTCTACGAAAGCAGAGCTCCCTCACTGGGCTCAAGCTCTGCAGAGTGAGTCACCTTGTATTGTACGCACGCACACACACACACACTCACACAAGCATACTCACACACAAACACAAGCATACACACACATACACACACACAGATACACACAGATACACACAGACCTGCACGTACACACAAACACTTCCCCACGCACGCACCCATACCCGTGCACAGACACACACACCAACAAGCACACAAACCTGCTCTTGCCACACAGATGATTTACAGTTAATAGGCTGAGACAGGCTGGTGTGATTTAGGCTCCACCTCTTGTTTGGGCTTTAGATGACATCACTCACGCGCTGTCATCGTTTAGAGGGAAGCAAGGACGATGTCCCGCCCCTCGTCGGTGATGGAGACAGCCAGTCAGGGAGAGAGACAGGAGGGGAGGCTGATCGCAATGTTTTCCCTCTGCTTGTCTGTCTCTGTCTCGTTCGTTGTCTTTGTCAATATCTCTCTCTCCTTTTCCATCACGTTCTCTCAGTCAGTTCCGTTTAGGAGAGGGATTTATAGTTGGGAAATGCGTTTGCATACAAATCACCAGTAGCATCGTGACAATGACAAACAACAGAATCCATGTTACGGGAAAGTGTACAAAATCCCCAAAACGAACAATAATTAATTTCTAAAAAGCACCGTCAATATAGCCTACATCTGAACAAGGTGTTTGGTGTAAACTCTGTCTTTAGTTCCTCACCTTCCAGTCCCAGATCTCCTTCAGTCTGGCTCCTCCCCCAACAGCCTCCTCTTCCTGCCCCGTGAGTCCTGGCCTATGGCTGCTTCCCAGGTGCTCCTCCCCACACTAATCCATCCAGGCCAGACACCCATTGCCACAGCAGGGTTGTCAGTGAGCCCTGAGGCTGTGTCCGGCCCTGTGCAGGGGGCCCGGGGCCCGCGGTCTGCTCCTGGCTTGAAGAGCCGTCTAACAGAGATGGATGGCGTTTGGCTCCGAGGCTCGCCACTCTTTCAGCGAGAGCCGCCATTGGCCCCGGTGGGGCCCCCTGATTTATGTGGTCCTCTTTCTCGCCCCCTCGACATCCGCCAAGACAGAAAGCATGTGTGTGTGTATGCGTTTTTTTTTTCTCTCTCTTTTTCCTCCTCTCTTGTTCCTCCTCCTCTCTTCCTTCTTCTGTCTTCCTCTCTGCTTTCCCGCACGTTTCTTTCTCTCTCTGCCTCCCCCTTCTCCCTCTTTTCTCTCTCCCTCTTTCTGCTTTTTCCTCTCTCCTCTGTCTGCTCTCATCTCCTCTCAGTGCTCATCCTCCTCCCTCCCTCTCCTCTCCTCCCTCTCCTCTCCTCCTCACTCCCTCACTCCCTCCACGTCCATCCTCCACCTCCCTCCACCTCCCTCCCTCAGGTCTGGTGGCTCCGCTCCCAGCCCCCATCCCTGGCAGTCCTCCGCTCAGGCTTCCAGGAGTCCCTCGCTCCACGCTCCAGGAAGAAGGCAGCAGGTGGTCACTCCAATTAGGCAAAGAAACCTGCAGCAGAGAGAGAGAGACAGAGAGAGAGAGAGAGAGAGAGAGACACAGAGAGAGAGAGTCAGAGAGAGAGAGGCACAGAGAGAGAGAAAGGCACAGAGAGAGAGAGAGAGGCGTGAGAGAGAAAGAGAGAGAAAGAGAGAGACGTGAGAGAGAGAAAGAGAGAGAGACATGAAAGAAAGAAAGAAAGAAAGAGAGAGAGGAGTAAGAGAGAGAGAGAGAGGAATGAGAGAGACGTGAGAGAGAGAGGTTTAAGAGAGAGAGAGAGAGACGTGAGAGAGAGAAAGAGAGAGACGTGTGAGACAGAAAGAGAGAGAGACATGAAAGAAAGAAAGAAAGATAGAAAGAGAGAGAGGAGTAAGAGAGAGAGAGGAATGAGAGAGAGAGTCAGAGAGAGAGAAAGAGAGAGACGTGAGAGAGAGAAAGAGAGAGAGGAGTAAGAGAGAGAAAGAGAGAGAGACATGAAAGAAAGAAAGAAAGAAAGAGAGAGAGGAGTAAGAGAGAGAGAAAGGAATGAGAGAGAGAGAGTCAGAGAGAGAGAAAGAGAGAGACGTGAGAGAGAGAGGTTTAAGAGAGAGAGGAGTGAGAGAGAGAGAGAGAGAGGAGTAAGAGAGAGGAGTGAGAGTAGGAGGAAAAGAGAGTGAGTGGCAGAAAGGTGTATAAATGTAGAGAGAGAAAGAAAGATAGAGAGTGGAAGGAAGAAAGAAAGAAAGATAGAGAGTGAGTTTACTGTCCGTGGACACGTCAGAGGAGAACTGCAAAACAAAGGCATGTGTCTGTTTATTAAAAAAACAACTCATGCAATCCTGAGACACGCATCAACAGATCGCGAAGGGTAATACCAACATTACAGACCGTCTCACTTTAGTGCAGCAGAGAGTCTCTGGATGCGTCAAGTTTTCAAATGAAAACATCCCTTGCTGCCATTGTCCTGATGCCGATAGCGTGCCTTCGGAGTTCAAACCGCCGCAACCTCTTCTCACCAGGAGGAAGAGGTGAAATTAGGAGCATACATCAGAGCCACGCTCCCACCCAGATCTCACGCCCGGCCTCCCCTCTCCGTGTCCTCGGGGCCTGCTAGCCAGCCATGCAGATTAGCCAGCCTCTTCAACAGACTCTGCAGATGGATGGATCTACTTAACATCCTATTGTTGGCAGTTTGTCTTGGTTACATTGGAGGGCACAGATAACTGTGTGGCTAATGACCTTGAGTGTACCATGCTATGTGTGGGAGCGTGTGTGTGTGTTCACACGTGCGTGTGTGTGTGTTTGTGTGGAGGGGGGGAGTCTGTCTGTGTGTGTGCAAGTGTGTTCAGGCGTGTGTGTGTGGGGGGGGGAGGTCTGTCTGTGTGTGTGCATGTGTGTTCACACATATGTGTGTGTGTGCACGTGGGTGGTCTGTATGTGTGTGCATAGGTGTGTGTATATGTGTGCACGCCTGGATATGAAGTTGTTTGTATGTAAGATACGTGTGTGTGTGCAAAGCAACATGCCGTGTATCCAGCCGGTCCAGCATCTCTCTCTCCCCTGACTCGTCCGTTCCCTGAGGAGATAAATCAGTCCTGCCTGAGGCCAAGCAAGGCAGGGCTGATTCATCTGGTCGTCTAGGTGACCTTACACTGGGAAACACCACAGAACCCACCTGCCTGCTGTCTACACTGACCTGTGTGTGTGTGTGTGTGTGTCTGTCTGTTTACATACATCTCAATTCAAAGCCTGTGCACACATGCCACCCTCTTCCCTGTTCAGCGCCGGATGGAAAACTGGAGTTGTGTGTTTTTCGCTCTTTGGACTGAAAAAGTGTTTCTGTTTCAGTCCATCGGCAGTCCTTTCTACTCTAGATGTTTGTTTTCCCCGATTCGTGTTTATTCTTTTGCTGATCTGCCATCCTCATCTCTCATGTCCTTGTCTCTTCTTATCTCTCTTCTCTTTCTCCTCTTTCTCTTCTCTCTCTCTTCTCTCTGTTCTCTCTTCTCTCTCTCTTCTCTCTCTTCTCTCTGCTCTCTCTGCTCTCTCTGTTCTCTCTCTCTTCTCCCTGCCGCCCTTCATTGTTGACAGGTGCAGAGTCTGTGAAAACAGCATCTCTGTCTGGCTTATCTTCTTCTCCTCAGTTCCTTTCTGCCTCTCCACCTTCACCTCCATCTCCACCCCCAGTCCCATCTCCAGTCCCACCCCCACCCCCACCTCCATCTCCACCCCCACCCCCATCACCTGCACCCCTACCCCATCTCCACCCCCACCTGCACCCCCACCTCCACCTCCATCTCATCCCGACTCCCTGCCGACCCATCGTGGTGGTGAGGGATGGGATGGGCTCTGAGGCCAGGCCGTGGTACCCAAGGGGGGGGGGACGTTCCCTGGCTGAGCTGAGAGGGGACAGACGGTCATGGCTGGCAAGTCACCTCCCAGCAGCTAGTACTTCACTGACTGGACCTGGCTTCAGCAGGCTGGAGGAGGGAGGGAGAGAGAGAGCGAGGGAGGAGGAGCGGGGAGGCGGTGGAAGGAGGGGGAGGAGGGGGAATAATGGCGGATGAGGGGCGAGAGGGGTAGTAGAGGAGGGGAGAGGGAGGGGGAGCAGAGGAGGGGAGAGGGAGGGGGAGCAGCAGTGGGGCGAGAGGTAGCAGAGGAGCAGGAGGGGGGGAGGGAGAAGAGGAGGGTGAGGGAAAGGATAGGGGGGAGGGAGGAATGGAGAGAAACTGGAGAGAAACGCCAAGGGAGCGAAGGGAAGAAAGAGACGGAGCGAAGAAGGGAGGGAGAAAATGTGGGGAGCGGGGGAGGAGAGAAGGTTATGGAGGATGAAAACCTTTCTTTCCTCATGTAAAC
>BROE01000011.1:11391258-11413666 GCA_036571765.1 Plecoglossus altivelis | reverse complement strand
AGAGAGAGAGAAAGAGAGAGAGAGAGAGAGAGAGAGAGAGAGAGAAAAGAGGGAAGGAATCAGCAGAAAAGCGAGAGAGCAAGGCAGGAAGTGAACCCAGCAGAAAGACACTCTGGAAAGGATTTCTGTCTCTCATCAGCACCTGAAAAAACTATCACCTCTGCTGTTGCCCCGGTCAGCACAAAACCATTCTGTGTGTGTGTGTGTGTGTTTGACACTGTGTCTGTGAGTGTGTGTGTTTGTCACTGTGTCTGTGAGTGTGTTAGTGTGTGTGTTTGTCACTGGGTCTGTGAGTGTGTTAGTGTGTGTGTTAGTATGTGTGTGGTGTGTTTGTCACTGTGTCTGTGAGTGTGTTAGTGTGTTTGCATGTCTTTGCGTTTGTCTTTATTGTCTGTGGTTTTGTGTATGTCTTTTCTTGTGTGCGTATGGGCCTGTGTGCGGCTGCGTGATTGTGTGTGAAAAACCTTAGAAAGCAAAAGAAGGCAGAAAAAGCTACAGAAAATCCCCCAGAATCCAGCAATCCTGTCCTCTATGTCCCCATGTCCCCATGCCCCCCATGCCCCCCATATCCCCCATGTCCCCTATGTCCCAGGTCCCAGGTCCCCATGCCCTTCAACATCTCCTCTCTCCTCCACACTTTTATCTTCACCTTCATTAATTCATCAACTGGTGAGCGAGGGAACAAAATAGAGAGAAAAAGAGAGAGAGAAGAGCGAGAGAGATGCGGAAAAAATATATATAGAGGGCCTCTTCGCCCTTCTTCCTTTTCCGGATCTCCACGCACCCGCATCCCCACCGCCGCTCGCCTATTCAGGGAGAGAGATAAACAAGAGTTTCGACACCATAAATATTTCAATGTTTAATTAGAATAGGAGTCCATGAGGAGGCCCCAGAGAGGGCTGTGCAGAGGAAGGTACAAGTCAAATGCAAATCCATTATGTCAATAAGGAAGGAACGACTTCAGTCACAAGGCCCATATGGGACCTGCTACTACAGCAGACACACGTCAACTGCATTCCACCCGGAGCTGGGCACAGAAATTGCTTCTACAGATCAGGCACACACACACACTGTCCTATATAAACATACACACACACACACATCAGCGATAACATCCATACCCGCCTTCTTTACATATGTTTGAACATCTCTCTATCTTCTTCTCTGTTTGTGTGCGTCTGCTGTTCTGTTTCCCGCCTCTGCTTCCGACCGAGTCACCTGACTTGATATTCCTGATAATGGAAACGTCTTCATCTTATCAACTTCCCCTTACGCTCTTGTTCTGCTCAGCCGGGTCTTTTCACCCTCTCCCCTCCTAGTCTCCCGGAGCCCTTGTCCTTCTGTCCCTCCCCCAGTCTGCGCGTCTGTCTGTGTATCCATCCCTGCCTCTTAGCTTAGCCCTGATCCTCTCTCCCCTATTGCCCCCAGCACTGCCCTGATACTCTACTGCCCCCAGCACTGCCCTGATACCCTACTGCCCCCAGCACTGCCCTGATACTCTACTGCCCCCAGCAATGCCCTGATACCCTACTGCCCCCAGTGCTGCCCTGATACCCTAAAACCCTGAACCGCTCTCCCCTAATGTCCCCAGCACTGCCCTGATACTCTACTGCCCCCAGTGCTGCCCTGATACCCTAAAGCCATGATCCCCTCTCCTCTACTGCCTTCAGCACTGCCAGGGGAACACTGCCCTGAACCTCTAATGCCCCCAGCACTGCCCTGATACTCTACTGCCCCCAGCACTGCCCTGATACCCTACTGCCCCCAGCACTGCCCTGATACCCTAATGCCCCCAGCACTGCCCTGATTCCCAGGTGTCCTGGCTGGGCAGGCGTCTGTATTCCCATGAGCCACTGGGCAGGTACAAAGGAGAGGGCCGCTGGTAATAGCAGATAAGCCTTTCCAAGGGCAGGTACACCCCAGCCCCCTTTTCCTGCTGACAAACCCTGACGTGAGAAACATCCGCAATTCTGCTCCTCTTGTCCCCTCCCATCTTCTCTTCCTATCTTTTCCTCTCCTTGTCTCTCTTCTCTTCTCCTCCCCTCTCCTCTCCTCCCCTCTCCTCTCTTCTCCCCTCCTCTCCTCCCCTGTCCTCTCCTCCCCTCTCCTCCCCTCCCCTCCTTCCTTCTCCTCTCCTCTCCTTTCTCTCTATCGATCCTGTGTGGACGATCTCTCCAGATAGCGTGTGATCCACAGCAGGACCGGCAGTGTGGTGTGTGTCGACATTCAGCAGCGCTGAGAGAGGGACAGACAGCAGGCCCTGTATACAGCAGCAGGACAACACCATCACTCTCATACTCACAGAGTTTCTACCACTGTCCACAGACACACACACTCACACACACACACACACACACATCGACTATCCTGGGTATGAGGCTTACCAGGTGAGTGTTGGCCGTGTGCGCGGGTGTGTTAGTGAGGATTTGTATCGACATGCTACAGTATAGCTGATGGCTTGCTGAATTGAGTGCCACCAATGTAGAACACGAGAAATCAATGAACTGGGTCCTATCGAATCACGAAGCAGAAGACAGAACGAGAGGGAAAGGATGAGAGAGTGAGTGAATGAGTGAGTGAGTGAGTGAGACAGAAAGAGAGGGAGAGGATGAGAGAGAGGGAGAGGATGAGAGAGAGTGAGTGAATGAGTGAGTGAGTGAGACAGAAAGAGAGGGAGAGGATGAGAGAGAGAGAGTGAATGAGTGCGTGAGTGAGTGAGTGAGAGAGACAGAAAGAGAGGGAGAGGATGAGAGAGAGAGAGAGTGAGTGAGTGAGTGAGTGGGTGAGAAAGAAAGAGAGGGAGAGTGAGTGAGTGAGTGAGAGAGAGAAAGAAAGAGAGTGAGAGAGAGAGAGAAAATAAGTGAGAGAGAGAATGAGAAAGAGAGAGAGACAGATATGAGATATGAGACTCTCAGAGAGACACCGGATTCCAGAGAAGATAGAGGTTCTCTGTTAGCTTCTCCTCTCCCTGTCAGCTGTGTTCTGTGGGGGATGAAGGAGAACCAGAACTGGCTTGGAAACAGAGGAGGGAGAACAAAACCAATAATCACATCTACTCTCCTCTGATTAGATTCACCAGTAAGGAAAGTCTGGAACTCTCATCCTTTCAACACTGTGTGTTCACACACGTACACGCTAACGCACACAATCAGGCATGCACGCTCCCACGTACGCACACACACACACACTTAAATGCTAACACACACACGTACGTATACGCTAACATACACACGCGCATGCACATGAACACTCACACATGCCCGCATGCATAGGCACTCACACTTACATACACTTACAGACAGACATACAGACACACACACACACACTTACAGACAGACATACAGACACACACACACATACACTTACAGACAGACATACAGACACACACACACATACACTTACAGACAGACATACAGACACACACACACACACACTTACAGACAGACAGACAGACACACACACACATACACTTACAGACAGACATACAGACACACACACCAATCAGAATATGCAAAGTAGCGGTCCATTAGATTGTATCTATTTATTCCTGCAGTGACATGAGGATAAGGAACACTTACATAACACACTGGTGTTTTTCAGACCAACGCGAATAAATAAAGAAAATATGGAAAATATTCAAACCAAGAATTCAAGCACTTTTCGCAAGGATATGGTGGGTGTGTGCTCGCACTTGTGTGTGTGTTCTTGTGTACGGCGTGCGCGCACAACATTTGTGTATCTCTGCAGGCGTGTACGATGCGCCTGTGCGTGCGTTGGGTTGGATTACCAGGAAATTGGATTCCTGCTCGCCCCGCCGTAAGATATGCATGACTAAGAAAAGAATAAAAAGAATCGATCAGCAAAAATGCTTTTTCAGGGTCGCGTTAGATTCCATCGAAAGATGCTCGACTTCAGAGTCTGGAAGCTCGCCAGTGTGTTTTACATATAGAGTGCATCTATTTTTCTGTCTCTAGAAAGTAATGTGAATAACAATCGTTCCTTTTTCAAAACCCGCAACCTCGTTTTATGCCACAGCTTTTCCAGTTTTCGGCTCCGTGTAATTTGATTGTGGTCCTTGCTCAAACTCAATTGCCATTGAATGACTTGTAATCACCCTTTACTGTCAAGATGGAACAAATGACTGATTTGGGAAATGACACTGGAGAACCCTTCATCACCTGCGCTGGGTTCCTCAAACCGCACGGCGATGTGAACTTCACTGCGTTATTCAAAGTCTGTTAAGTAATTGAATCTGAATCTCAGGTAGGCCATTCTGCTTTAGTTACTTGTTCTGCAGGAGCAAGCAGTGTTCTCTCTAGTGTAATAGAGGCCCTGTCAGTCACATGTGACATTCTATAATAATCATCATGCTAATAAAACACTTAATTAACCTTTTAACACCAGAACCCCCCCCCCGCTCACCTCCAGCAGCACCTACTTCGTTTCTCTCTCTTCCTCTCTCTCTCCCTCCCACTCTCTATTTCCCTCTCTCTCTATCTTTCTGACTGTCACCCGCCTCTCTCTTTCTCTCTCTCTCCCTCCCAGTCTCTAACCCCCCTCCACCTCTCTTCCTCTCTCTCTCCCTCCCACTCTCTCTTTCTTTCTTTTTTTCTCTCTCTTTCCTTCTCTCTTCTCCCGACTCTCTAACCCCCCTCCACCTCCCTCTTTCTCTCTCTCTCTCCCTCCCACTCTCTTTCTCTCCCTCTCACCTTTTTCATTTTTTTTTCCTCTCTCTTTCCCTCTTGCCCCCCACCTCCCAGCCTCGCCCCCATCACCAGACTCAAGCTATTAGTTGCTGCTGTGAGTCTGTGAGTCGATGTTTTACATCTGGGGCGTTGTAGACCCAGCCGCCCTCCAGTGCTCTTGTTCCTGATGAACTCCTCCTCTTCCATGGCATGTTTGTCGCTGCCTTCAGGGACATGATGACACAGTCATGACACAGTCATCATGTCATAATCTCCTTCAGACACTTCCGAAGTGTCACTCCCCACATTCCAGTGAGTAATCCAGTTTAAGAGAGCGAAAGGTCCTGCCCTCCCAGCCACCCATTTCTGTCTGGAGCACAGCTCTGTCTAAAGCACAGCACTGTCTAGAGCACAGTGCTGTCTGGAGCACAGCTGTGTCTAGAGCACCGTGCTGTCTGGAGCACAGTGCTGTCTAGAGCAGAGCGCTCTCTGGAGCCCAGCTCTGTCTGGAGCACAGATCTGTCTGGAGCACAGATCTGTATGGAGCACAGCGCTGTCTAGAGCACAGCGCACTCTACAGCACAGCTCTGTATGGAGCACAGATCTGTATGGAGCACAGCGCTGTCTAGAGCATAGCTCTGTCTGGAGCACAGCACTGTCTGGAGCACAGCGTTGTCTGGAGCACAGCACTGTCTAGAGCACAGCTCTATTTAGAGCACAGCTTCTATCTGGAGCACAGCTCTGTCTAAAGCACAGCTCTGTCTGGAGCACAGTGCTGTCTAGAGCACAGCTCTGTCTGGAGCACAGTGCTGTCTAGAGCACAGCGCTGTCTAGAGCACAGCTCTGTCTGGAGCACAGCTCTGTCTGGAGCAGCGTTGGAGGGCAACTCTACCTTACTGGGCTGAAGGTTGGTAGCGGTGGCGTTGTGTGCTTGGTGTTGGCCTTGTGGAGATTGATGTGTTAGTGTGCTTTGAGAGACTGGAACACAGCAGACTGAATCATCTGTTTGTCACCGGAGGGCTTATCTTCATGTGAAGCAGACAGCCTTTCTTTTTGGATCCATGATTCTGTCTCGCCTCTCATCTCCTCTCCTCTCTCCTCTCCTCTCCCTCTCCCTCTCTCTCTCTCTCTCCCTCTCCCGTCTCTCTCTCTCTCCTCTCTCTCTCTCTCTCTCTCTCTCTCTCTCTCTCTCCTCTCTCCTCTCTCTCTCCCTCTCTCTCCTCTCTCTCTCCCTCTCTCTCTCCGCTCGCTTTCCTTTTCTCCTCCTTCCTCTCTGACATCTTTCTTTCCTTGACATCTACTATGTGTTTGACGCTTATCCATGTATCCATCTTTGTATCTGTCTGTCTATCTGTCTGTTTCCATGACATCTTTCTCTCATCTTTCTCTCATCTTTCACTCGAACCCTGACCTCCTCTCTGTGTGCCCTCTCTCTTTCTGACACAGTGTTTCTGCCTCTCTCCTTTTCCCTCTCTATTCTCTCTTCTCCCTCTCACACGCACACACACACATATATACGCACATGCGTATGGTATACACACACATTTATACACCCTCACACACACAGACCCTTGCATACATACACACCTTTATACACACATAAATACACAAACATTTACACACGCACACATATACATGTACACACACACGCGCACGCACGCACATACATAATATACACACGCTACACACAAACACTTACGTACACATACACACACACAGGCACATAAACAGACACACACTTCATTTCTCTCCTACATGAATTGTTTTCATCCTCTGCCCTCGTGTGTCCTGGGGGGTCAGTGTTGGGGAGCAGAAACACATTAATCATTCCCTGGTGTGCAACCCAACATTCAGTAAACATTAGCATCCAAACCTCTTCTCTGTCCTAGAGCACAACACACCACACACAGTCAACACACAAATGCCACCAGATCTGACACACACACACACACACACACACAAGCATCTCAAAATTCAATCCCATCTTGTGCTTACACCGAGGAGGGTGATAGCGTTTGGAATCGCTTTCCATCACTTTTTCTGTTAAGATCCTCCTGTTCCCCATCTTTCTCTTTGGGGGGTTTCTGTCGTCTTCAGATACCTGCACACACCACCTCTGCTTCCCTCAGATACCTGCACACACCACCTCTGCTTCCCTCAGATACCTGCACACACCACCTCTGCTACCCTCATATACCTGCACACACCACCTCTGCTTCCCTCAGATACCTGCACACACCACCTCTGCTTCCCTCAGATACCTGCACACACCACCTCTGCTTCCCTCATATACCTGCACACACCACCTCTGCTTCCCTCAGATACCTGCACACACCACCTCTGCTTCCCTCAGATACCTGCACACACCACCTCTGCTTCCCTCATATACCTGCACACACCACCTCTGCTTCCCTCAGATACCTGCACACACCACCTCTGCTTCCCTCATATACCTGCACACACCACCTCTGCTTCCCTCATATACCTGCACACACCATCTCTGCTTCCCTCAGATACCTGCACACACCACCTCTGCTTCCCTCAGATACCTGCACACACCACCTCTGCTACCCTCAGATACCTGCACACACCACCTCTGCTTCCCTGAGGTACCTGCACACACCACCTCTGCTTCCCTCAGATACCTGCACACACCACCTCTGCTTCCCTCAGATACCTGCACACACCACCTCTGCTTCCCTCAGATACCTGCACACACCACCTCTGCTTCCCTCATACACCTGCACACACCACCTCTGCTACCCTCATATACCTGCACACACCACCTCTGCTTCCCTCATATACCTGCACACACCTCCTCTGCTTCCCTGAGGTACCTGCACACACCACCTCTGTTTCCCTCAGATACCTGCACACACCACCTCTGCTTCCCTGAGGTACCTGCACACACCACCTCTGCTTCCCTGAGGTACCTGCACACACCACCTCTGCTTCCCTCATATACCTGCACACACCACCTCTGCTACCCTCAGATACCTGCACACACCACCTCTGCTTCCCTCATATACCTGCACACACCATCTCTGCTTCCCTCAGATACCTGCACACACCACCTCTGCTTCCCTCATATACCTGCACACACCACCTCTGCTTCCCTGAGGTACCTGCACACACCACCTCTGCTTCCCTCATATACCTGCACACACCACCTCTGCTACCCTCAGATACCTGCACACACCACCTCTGCTACCCTCAGATACCTGCACACACCATCTCTGCTTCCCTCAGATACCTGCACACACCACCTCTGCTTCCCTCAGATACCTGCACACACCACCTCTGCTTCCCTCATATACCTGCACACACCACCTCTGCTTCCCTCAGATACCTGCACACACCACCTCTGCTTCCCTGAGGTACCTGCACACACCACCTCTGCTTCCCTCAGATACCTGCACACACCACCTCCGCTTCCCTCATATACCTGCACACAACATCTCTGCTTCCCTCATATACCTGCACACACCATCTCTGCTTCCCTCAGATACCTGCACACACCACCTCTGCTTCCCTGAGGTACCTGCACACACCACCTCTGCTTCCCTCAGATACCTGCACACACCACCTCTGCTTCCCTCAGATACCTGCACACACCACCTCTGCTACCCTCAGATACCTGCACACACCACCTCTGCTTCCCTCAGATACCTGCACACACCACCTCTGCTTCCCTGAGGTACCTGCACACACCACCTCTGCTTCCCTCAGATACCTGCACACACCACCTCTGCTTCCCTCAGATACCTGCACACACCACCTCTGCTACCCTCAGATACCTGCACACACCACCTCTGCTTCCCTCATATACCTGCACACACCACCTCTGCTACCCTCATATACCTGCACACACCATCTCTGCTTCCCTCATATACCTGCACACACCACCTCTGCTACCCTCAGATACCTGCACACACCACCTCTGCTTCCCTCATATACCTGCACACACCACCTCTGCTTCCCTCAGATACCTGCACACACCACCTCTGCTTCCCTGAGGTACCTGCACACACCATCTCCGCTTCCCTCTCCTCATTGGTTTCACCCTCACTTTTCACGTGTTAACACACACAGAGAGGCACACACATGCATGCACAAACACACAGACAGGCACACATACGCATGCGCGCACACACACACACACACAGACACACACAGGCATGCACACATACGCATGCGCACACACACACAGACACACACAGGCATGCACACAGACAGGCACACATACGCATGCGCACACACACACACACAGACACACACAGGCGTGCACACAGACAGGCACACACAGGTGTGCACACAAACACACACACACACAGACACACACAGGCGTGCACACAGACAGACACACACAGGCGTGCACACACACACAGACATGCACACAAACACCTGTGCTTGTACACACAGGCACGCTCATCCACAGACGGAAACGCACACGCAGGCATGCCCACACACACACCTGTATACACATACAGACCTGTGTACACACACAGGCACACACAGGCACACACAGACACACACACACACAGACACACACACACACACACAGACAGACACACACAGGCATGCACACAGACAGGCACACATACGCATGCGCACACACACTCACACAGACACACACACAGACACACACAGACACACTCCATTGCGTTATCTATTAGCTGTGGGTTGTCAAGGCTTTGGTCTTGTGTAATAGGAGACAGGTGGGGCGGAGAGCGCAGCATCAGATTAATTTGCCGTGGCTAACCATGGCATGGCAGGGACCGGAGCATATACGGAGGGCCTGCGTGGGGTGACACATTGATTCCTGCTCCCCTCTCTGCCGCATACCCATATCTGTCTCCAAGCCTAACCCTGGTGCTACCTTAGGGTCACTGTGACCCAACATTGTGGTACAAAAGGTGAATCTCAATGACCCGGAGGAAGCAGAAGGGTTTGAACAGCGGGCATATACCTTATGCCTGACCCAGCGTGTATGTGTGTATGTGTGACACACACACACACACACTTGTATGCACGCAACAGATATACCCCCATCTTTTATTTGATAGCGAGCGCGTGTGTTTACTAAGACTCCCAGAAAGTCTTTGATCAAGTCGACATCAAACGCGCTGGCATCCACCTCGCCTTCTAAAGTAACGGAGGCTTTTATACCCAAGGAACAAAAGCAAAGGGCACCATTGTGCATGTGGAAGTCACCGTGGGGGGGGCGGGCGGGGCGGGGGAAACGCACAACGCACAGGCATGCACACACACACTCAAACACTCGCACACTCACACAGTCACGCACACTCATGCACACAGGCACACACAGACACACACACAACAGACACACACACACACACACAGACAGACACACATACAGGCAAACACAATCTAACACGTACACACACACAAAAACACAAAAACACACACACACTCACCAGACACACACACAGACCCACAGACACACTCCATTGCGTTATCTATTAGCTGTGGGTTGTCAAGGCTTTGGTCTTGTGTAATAGGAGACAGGTGGGGCGGAGAGCGCAGCATCAGATTAATTTGCCGTGGCTAACCATGGCATGGCAGGGACCGGAGGATATACGGAGGGCCTGCGTGGGGTGACACATTGATTTCTGCTCCCCTCTCTGCCGCATACCCATATCTGTCTCCAAGCCTAACCCTGGTGCTACCTTAGGGTCACTGTGACCCAACATTGTGGTACAAAAGGTGAATCTCAATGACCCAGAGGAAGCAGAAGGGTTTGAACAGCGGGCATATACCTTATGCCTGACCCAGCGTGTATGTGTGTGTGTGTGTGTGTGTATGTGTGACACACACACACACACACACTTGTATGCACGCAACAGATATACCCCCATCTTTTATTTGATAGCGAGCGCGTGTGTTTACCAAGACTCCCAGAGAGTCTTTGATCAAGTCGACATCAAACGCGCTGGCATCCACCTCGCCTTCTAAAGTAACGGAGGCTTTTATACCCAAGGAACAAAAGCAAAGGGCACCATTGTGCATGTGGAAGTCACCGTGGGGGGGCGGGGCGGGCGGGGGGGGGCGGGGGGTGGGGGGTGCTCATTGTTGAGGTTTGTGGCACAACAACATAGAACAGTCGAAATCGCGAATAGATATATATATATACACGTCCAAGCTCCCTCATTTGGAGAAAGGAAGGAGAAAATGGGTTTGCAATTTTTCACTTGCTCTATTCTCTTTGAAGAGGATGCAGTAGTTAAGCTTTATCATTCCCTGTAATGAAATATTCAAACGCCACTGTGGGCTTTGACTAAAAAGAGATGTTTTAAAAGACTTTCAATGAGCATCTTGTTGTTGTTCACGTGATGATTAGCTGCATTGTATTCTTCGTCGGGAGAGAAACTTGGGCCCAAACTATTTCCAAACTATCGAGTGACAAGGACTGGCTGTCACACAGCAAGGAAACCTCAGGTACTTGTATTATTGATATTCATAAATATGTAACAGTCTGTGTACACTGTCAACTCATCAGCGATAAGCGGTTTAGTAAAAACTCGAGAGGGAACTGATTACATCAAACTATTTACTATAAATAATCCAATCTCTCATCCACGACAACATTTTAAAAATGTAAGAAGCGGAATCACTTAATTAAGGCGTTGCTCATTTATTTGCTGACAGTTTGATGTTAGTTGGGTTTGGTGACAATCTCAAAGACAACACCATGGACGGAGCTCAGCGTCTAGTGTCTAGACCAGCACCATGGACAGTGTTCAGTGTCTGGCGTCTAGTCCAGCACCATGGACAGCACCCATCCAATCTCACTCTAACGTCCTGACAGAATATCAGTCTTTTCTCCCTCTGTCTCTTTCACACTTTCATAACAACCCGTAAGTCACCCACGCCCGCAGAAAGGTGAGGATGATGGGAATCTTGCCAGAAACGTCGACCTTTCCTTTGAAAAGGATGTCACGGAACACACAGAGCTCTTACCTTTCATCGGCATGGGAACGTGGAATGTTGGGGGAGTGACTTGGGTTGACTGTCGCTGTCTGCCACACATTGCCGTGGTAACGAAGCTCAGGACAGGACGGGAGGCTGTAGGGGAGGAGGCGGAGACCCTTCTGGCGTCTTGACAGCGAGGTTAATTAGCAACCTTCCACTGAGATTAAGATGACGAAACAAACCTCTCCACGTACACACACACACACGCGCACGCAGACTGCTTTAAACAAGTACACACACACATGCATACACACACACGCACGTGGAGACTGCTTTAAACGTGCCCACACACACACGCACATGCAGACTGCTTTAAACACGCCCACACACACGCGTGCGCGCGTGCGCGCAAAGGCTTCAACTTGTCTATTTGGAGCCTAGATTACAACAGTCATTGCATTCCATGTATTCCCTCTCAGATGAACTCCCTTCTCAATCAGCTTCTCTGACATCAGGCTAATAGGCAAGTAGGTAATGCATTCATGCACATGTGGGACTTACTACAAACACCCAGGATGCATTGCTGCGAGATGGTTCTCTAATCCTCCGGAAAGCCCCCCCCCTCCTCCTCCTCCTTCTCCTCCCTGCTCCTGAAGATGCGTGTCCTGTCTGCGTCCCACACCCTTGACAACCTAAATCTCTTCATCTCACGCGGCTGTTTGGATTGGCAAACCCCCAGTGGAAATGTTTTATCATCATAAATGACTCGCGGTCCGAACATGATCAACATAACGTCAAACGAAACCGAGAACAGTTTGGGTTTGGGGTTTTAAGATGACGTAGAGGGGAAATGCCAGGAACAGGTCAAATGACTGAAGGACGTTCAGGCAGGAACAGGTGTGGTGGAGGCCCGGGCCTGTCTAGACGTCATTCATCCGTCATGTGGTCTGGCAGAGATCCATCAAGAATCTCTTTGTGTCTGGGCTTGGGGGGCTTTGGATGGGGTCGATGTTACAGAGCACACAGACAAACGGACACGCAGGGACTTACATGGTCAACACCAAACGGCAAACAAACTCTCTCTCTCTCCCTCTCGCTCTCCTCTCATGCTCTATCCTCTCTTTCACCTCGGGTTAATGTGACACCTCCCTCGCTCATTCGCATGCAGAAAGCGCCTCTCCACCAGCCAGCTGTCCTAATGCGACTGCTTCAGAAGACTCCATTTGGATGGAGAGACTGCATGAATAAAAGAATGTCTCTCTCTCTCGTCCTGGTGTTTTCCCTCAGTCTGACCCCAGGGTGAAGTGAGGCCTCTTAGGCTGACTGGTGCGTGGAGATGGAGGCTCCGGAAAATCCTGCCTTGGCTTTCTGTGTTTTTGCCCCAGGGTGGAGGAGAGAGAAGCGAGGTAGTGAGAGTGAGAGAGAGTGAGGGAGAGAGGATAGAGAGAGAGAGCTAACAGGAGTGAAAGAGAGAGTCTAGGCCCAAACAGCTGATGGAGTATGTGTCCCCCCTTCCCCCCTCCCCCCCAGTTTCTCAGCCCGCGAGCGTGTTTGTATAAAACACAATCAATTAGCACAGTCCATGACATCCGTATCCAGCGGAGGACTTGGTTCTGAGACGGCGCCGGGCACAGTGATGTATGATCCACACCTGTGATAGCTCATCCGTGGAGGAGAGAGCCCGCTGAAAGGGAGGACTCACGGTGGCATGTCTGCTAACAGTTTCCTACATTAGCACCCCTAGAGTCTCGCCTCGGTGACAAGCAGATGAAACTGTGAGGAAGGAGGGAAGGAGAGAGGAAGGAGGGAAGGAGAGAGGAAGGAAGGAAGGAGGGAAGGAGAGAGGAAGGAGGGAAGGAAGGAAGGAGAGAGGAAGGAGGAAAGGAGGGAAGGAGAGAGGAAGGAGGGAAGGAGAGAGGAATGAGGGAAGGAGAGAGGAAGAAGAGAGGAAAGAGAGAGGAATGAGAGAGAAAGGAGGAAAGGAGGGAAGGAGAGAGGAAGGAGGCAAGGAGAGAGTAAGGAGAGAGGAATGAGGGAAGGAAAGGAATGAGGGGAGGAGAGAGAAATGAGGGAAGGAGAGAGAAAAGAGAGAGGAATGATGGAAGGAGAGAGGAACGAGAGAAGGAGAAAGAAGTGTTGGATAGGTGGGATGGCAGGAAAGAAGAGAGGAAGTTTGGAGGTGGGGAGGGGGAGGGAGGGGAGAAGAGAGGGTGATGACAGGGGGGAGGAGTGAAAGAAGATGTTGGAAAGGAGGGAATTAGCAGCATAGAACGACTGACAGTTTCATGAGCGTGTCACCAAGTAAGCAGGACCGTTTTTCTCACCATCTGTGAAACCAGCATTCCTCAGGGTGGATGATGCTGTATGTGCAGGTTGTGTGTGTGTGTGTGTTGGCGTCAAAGTGCACATTTAGATAAAAGCGCATGTTTGTGCGTGCGTGCCGGTGCCAAAGTGTTTGTGTCGATGCCTTGTGTGAGTTTGTATAAAAGTGTGTCTGTATGTATCTGTATGTGTGTGTGTGTACTGGGAGCACTATAGCGTCTTAGAGTCGGCCCTTCACAGAGATGCAACGTTCTCCATTATTCAGAAGTCAACAGTCTGAGACTTCAGTCACCCAGGAGAGCAGAGAGCAGAGAGCAGAGAGGAGAGAGCAGAGAGGAGAGAGCAGAATGGAGAGAGCAGATAGGAGAGAGTGAGAAGAGACAGAGAGGAGAGACAGCGAGGAGAGAATGAGGAGAGAGTGAGGAGAGAGAGGAGAGACAGAGAGGAGAGAATGAGGAGAGAGTGAGGAGAGACAGCGAGGAGAGACACAGAGGAGAGAATGAGGTGACTGACGAGAGAGAGGAGAGACAGAGAGGAGAGAATGAGGTGACTGACGAGAGAGAGGAGAGAGAGAGGAGAGAATGAGGTGACTGACGAGAGAGAGGAGAGACAGCGAGAAGAGACAGAGAGGAGAGAATGAGGTGACTGACGAGAGAGAGGAGAGACAGCGAGGAGAGACAAAGGGAGGTGTCGCTGTCAGACATCCATCCATAACGAGCCAATCACATTAGACTAACAAGGACCGCTGTGGCTCCGCCCGGCACTCGCGAGGCGTGTTCTGTTCCCAAACGAACGTCCCCTGACGTCACCGTCACATCTCCCTGTCAGCCGTGTTCGTTTAGCTTCAGCAGGATACAGACAGGCCATAAGGCTTCGTCGCAGTACGTTGCTTCAGTGCAGTTGTACATTACTGACCAATGACACAGTCTTTCTCCCTCCAAATCCATCCTCACGACTGTCTTGGCACCGTTTCAACAAGGTCAGTGCTCTCAGAGAGAAGCCAGTCGATACTTTATTGAATGAAAGGTCCTTGTCTGTAGGCCAGGGTTGGAGAGGCAGAGGGGTGGAGAGAGGGAAGGAGGGAGAGAGGGAAGGAGGGAGAGAGGTCCTATATATAATAGAGGAGCAGGAGAGAAACTAACACAGATGGAGAGGTATATAGAGGAAAGAGAGGAAGCTGTTTTGGCCTGCTCTTCTGGTAAGAAGAGAGAGAGAGAGAGAGAGAGAGAGAGAGAGGGAGAGAGGGGGGGGAGAAAGGGAGGGAGAAAGACAGAGAGAGAGAAAGAGAGAGAGAGAGAAGGAAAGAGATTGAGACAGACTGAGAGAGAGGGAGAGAAAGGAAGGGAGAGAGGGAGAGGGAGAGGGAGAGGGAGAGAGAGACCAGAGAGTGAGACAAGACTGACAGAGGGAGAGAAAGGGAGGGAGAGAGAGACAGAGAGTGAGACAGACTTATAGAGAGGGAGAGAGAGAGAGGGAGAGGGGGAGAGAGTGAGACAGACTGAGGGAGAGGGAAAGAGGGAGGAACAAGATGGAGGAGCTATCCTCCTCCCTCATGTGGATGTGTTGAGGTGAATGTGTTGAGGTGGATGTGTTGTGGTGGATGTGTTGAGGTGGATGTATTGTGGTGGATGTGTTGAGGTGGATGTGTTGAGCTGGATGTGTTGTGGTGGATGTGTTGTGGTGGATGTTTTGAGGTGGATGTGTTGAGGTGGATGTGTTGTGGTGGATGTGTTGAGGTGGATGTGTTGAGGTGGATGTGTTGTGGTGGATGTGTTGAGGTGGATGTGTTGAGGTGGATGTGTTGTTGTGGATGTGTTGAGGTGGATGTGTTGAGGTGGATGTGTTGAGGTGGATGTGTTGTGGTGGATGTGTTGAGGTGGATGTGTTGAGGTGGATGTGTTGTGGTGGATGTGTTGAGGTGGATGTGTTGTGGTGGATGTGTTGAGCTGGATGTGTTGAGGTGGATGTGTTGAGGTGGATGTGGGAGGTGGATGTGTTGTGGTGGATGTGTTGAGGTGGAAATGTTGAGGTGGATATGTTGAGGTGGATGTGGGAGGTGGATGTGTTGTGGTGGATGTGTTGAGGTGGATGTGTTGAGCTGGATGTGTTGAGGTGGATATGTTGAGCTGGATGTGTTGTGGTGGATGTGTTGAGGTGGATGTGTTGAGCTGGATGTGTTGAGGTGGATGTGTTGAGGTGGATGTGTTGAGGTGGATGTGGGAGGTGGATGTGGGAGGAATCGTACTGTCATTCTGCTAGCGGCATGAAATCCAGAGACGGCTAGTTTTTCTCTCTCTCCCTCCATGTCAATCGTACATTCTCCCGTTCTCTTTACCTCTCTGTCTCCCTCCTATTCTCTCTCTCTCTCTCTCCCCTGCCCCCTCCTCTCTTGTGTATGTACACATGCATGTGTTTGCGTGAGTGTGTGTGTGTGACACTGAGGCACAGAGAAAGTGAGAGCAAAATGGGCAACAGGAGACAGATATTGCCAGAGGCGCAACAGGACAGCCCAAGGGGGTGTTTGATAGCACACAGCACTGTGTGTTGAATGCATGAGAGTGTGTATGTATGCATGCATGCGTGCGTGCGTGCGTGTGTGTGTGTGTGTGAAGCTGGGCTTGTGTGTGTTGAATGCATGATCAAGACACTTGAGAGTCTCTCTCAGTCCTTTAAAGCCCACTAGCTCAAACCTTCTGCCAGGCCTCCCTCTCCCTGTCTCCCTCTCTCCCCCTCTCTCCCTCCCTCCCTCCCTCTCTCCCTCTCTCCCTGCTTCTCTCTCTCTTTCTATCTCTCTCTCCCTCCGTCCAATGGCCAGGCCAGGCATTCCTCGCTCGCCCACAGCCCTCTGCTGCCCAGGCCTGGAGGAGGACAGGCAGGGAGATAGGGCCTGTAGGCAGACTGGGTGGGTGGGGTGTATGGTGTGTGCACGCGTGTTGACATATTGTAAACCGTGTGTGTGTGTCTGTATGGGGAGATAAGGCGGTGTGCTGTGTTCTATTCTAATGAGCTACATCGCGGCTGTCAGTCGAGATGCAGCTCTTTCATCAGCTCTCTCTGCCTGGGAAACACACCTGTCAATCACCAGGGACGTTCACTAAGCTGAGTGAGCCCCTCTCAGCTCTGAGAGCAGAGCTGGGAGAGGGGTTGGGGAGCTGGGCTGAGCTGGACTGGGCAGGGCTGGGCTGGGCTGGGCTGGGCTAGGCTGCGGAGCTGGGCTGGACTGTGCAGGGCTGGGGAGCTGGGCTGGGCTGAGCTGGACTGAGCTGGGCTGGACTGGGCTGGGCTGGGCTGAGCTGGGGTGGACTGGGCTGGGCTGGACTGGGCTGGGCTGGGGAGCTGATAACCCTGGAAGTTCTTTCCCCCCCATGTGTTTCTTGCCGGATGTCTGTTGGTCAGATCCCGTTGCATTACGACCGACGTGTTTCGTGATTTCTGAGGGACGTTCAGGATCGTTCTCAGCGGCTCCAAAACGTTTGAGAGAGTTTTCTTTCTTTTTCGAATAAAATATGAATTTGATTCATCCCTGTTCATTTTTCCATCTCCATGTTAATCTCTGAACATCTCTCTCTCTCTCCTCTCGTTTAAGTGGAGGTTAGGATCACTTTGGGTCAGAGTACACACATAAACACACACGCAAACAAACGTGCGCGCACACACACACAGTGGCCCGCTCTTGAATATGTAAATCTACATCTGCTTCGGTGCCCAATCTCCAGCCCCAGCCATGTGTCTGATATGCTAATACTGCCAACAAGCTTCTCTCCCTCTCCGCTTCCCTTCTCTGTCCCATCTCACCCCCTCTCCCACTCTCCCTCTGTCTCCCTCCTCCATTCCCTCTCCCACTCTCCCACTTTCCCTCTCCCTCTGTCCCTCTCCGACTCTGTCCCACTCTCCCTCTGTTCCTCTCTCATTCTTCGTCACCCCATCTCCCTCCCTCCCACCCTCTCTCTCCTCCGTTCCCTCCATCCCACCCTCTCTCTCCATTCCCTCCCTCCTTCCCTCCGACTCTCTCCTCCATTCCCACCCCCCTCCCTCCCTCTCTCCCTCGCTTCCTGTACTTCCTCTCCTCCCCTCTCCCCCAGCCTGCCAAAGATGAACTGATGAAATCGCGGAGGGAGAGGAGGGAACCACATCAAACAAAGCTGTGATAATGATGTTGTTCAGTATGGGTGTTGCCCTGTCCAACAGCAGAGTAGTGAGACGAGGGGAGCCTGGCTTATTAGATAACAATAGCAGGAGATCCAAGAGTGGAAAGGGAGGGGCAAAGTACAGACTCATCTCTCTCTCTATCTCTCTGTCTCTGTCTCTCTCTCTGTGTGAGTGTGTCTGTGTGTGTGTGTGTCTCTCTGTCTCTCTCTCTGTCTCTCTCTGTGTCTCTTTCTCTGTGTGTCTCTCTGTCTCTGTCTCTCTCTCTCTCTGTGCCTCTCTCTGTGCCTCTTCCTCTATGTCTCTGTGTGTGTGTGTCTCTCTCTCTCTCGTTAGTGGGGTGCAGTCACAGAGGGACTCTCCGAGTTCCTTGTTGTCACGCCGACGACTTATCAGCTGTAACGAGCGCTGAGATCGCCTTTGCTCCTGTGTTTTAAGCGTGGTAAGGGAACACGTCGACGTACGTGCACACGTGCACATTTGTATGTGTATGTAACTTCTTACACACACGTGCACACTCACACATCACTTCTAACCGGCACACACTCAGACTCACACATACACACACATCACTGCACACCCACACAGACACACATCACTGCAAACACACACAGACACATCACTGCAAACACACACAGACACACATCACTACACACCCACACACCATTGCAAACACACATCGCTACAAACACATCACCGCACACCCACACACATCAATGCTCACCCACACACTCATTTGCATCCAGATCGTTTCGCAGGTCTAAGACAGATGATGTTCCAGGATTGTTCACAATCCAAGTTTTGGACGAGGCTTTGATTTATAACTGATGAAATGGGACGCGACCTGCTTTTCAGCTGCCTGGCTGCGTTCACAGAGCTGGTTGTTCACACGGAGGTGTTGAGGAATACATGAATCCTAAACACTCGTGTTCGGTCACACTTGCTGGCATGCAGGTTTGTTCTGCTGTTGCCAGGATCAGATGTTTGAAGAGGGATCACCATCGTTTCCAAAGAGCGTACGTGTGTTTCACTGTCTTAACCCCAACAGCAAACCCCCCCCCCCCCCCCCCCCAGTCAGAATCAGCCCATTGCAGCAAACAAAGTCATTAACCACAGGGGGGGACATTTGATTTGCTCGGTAAAACAACTCTTTGACGGTTCTGTGAGAAACGGCAGCTGATTAGTCTGATGTTGTCATGCTACCATGCTAAGACACGTCGTCTGAAGGGACAGTAATGAGGGGCACCTGGGGCTGATCGGAGACAGATCATCGTCTGCATTGATGCTCCTCGCGCTGGCAGACAAGACCTGCTGCAGTGTAAAGTCCCACCCAATCACAGCTGACCAGACAAGGAAATGCAGTGTTCCTTCCTGCTAATTGTATAGCAGGGAGGAGGTGCTCCTGTGTAGCGTGCATGTGTGAGCCATGTATGTGTGTGATGTGAGCACGTGCGTGTGCATATGTGGCTGTGTATGTGTGGGCGAGCACGTGTGTGTGTATGTGTGGCTGAGCATGTATGTGTGTGATGTGAGCATGTGTGTGTGTGCATGTGTGTGTGCATATGTGCGTGCGTGTGTATGTGTGGCTGAGCATGTATGTGTGTGATGTGAGCACGTGTGTGTGTGCATATGTGGCTGTGTATGTGTGCGTGTCTACGTGTGTGAGTGTGAGCATATGTGTGTGTACGTGTGGGTATGTATGGGTGTGCGTGTGTGTGTGCATGTGTGAGCCATGTATGTGTGTGAGTGTGAGCATATGTGTGTGTGTACGTGTGGGAGTGTGTATGTGTGGGTATGCAGGGATGTGTATGTGTGTGTGAGCATGTGTGTGAGCATGTGTGTGTGAGCATGTGTGTGTATGTGCGTGCACTTGATGTTTGCAGGCCACTAGGTCCTGATCCAGAGTTCCAGTAATCAATCACTCTAATGAAGACTTCCTCCAGTCACTAGGGAGCCTGCAGACACTGTCACTCAAACTGGCAGACCTGGTCTCATTACCATGCACTGTGTGCGTGTGCGTGTGTGTGTGCGTGCATGTGCGTGCGGAGGGGCGGAGGGAATCATGTATGTGCCATGTATGAACCCAGCTTTAAACGCCTGCCTGTGAATGTGGGTCTATGTGTGTTGTGTGTGCAGGGAGTGTATTTTGTGTGTATGTATGTTTGTATCTTGTGTTTATAGTGTATGCGGGGTGTGTGTACAGTGTGAATAGTGTATGTATAGTGTGTCTACAGCATCTGTATGGTGTGCGCATAGTGTGAATAGTGTGTGTGTGTAGCGTGTATATAGTGTGCATGACGTGTGTTTATGGTGAGTGTGTAGTGTGTATGATGAGTGCAGAGTGTGTATGGTGAGTGTGTCGTCTCTATGGTGAGTGTGTAGCATGTGTAAAGTGTGTTTGCATTCTCATAATAATAAATAGGCTGTCTTCAATGCCTGGCTGTAGGTGGACAGCTTGCAGACAGCCGATCAACCTTTACGGAACATGTGGCCCTATCATTAGAGCCTTCGACTGGCAGAGAGACAGGGGAGAGGGGAGGAGGGAGAGGAAGGGGGGTGAGGGAACGAGAGAGAGAGAGGTGATCCACAGTTGGATCATTAAAGCTAGGAGAGGAGAAGGGGAAGAGAAGAGAAGAGAAGAGAAGAGAGAGGAGAGGAGAAGAGAGAGGAGAGGAGAAGGGAGAAGAGAAGGGAGAAGAGAAGGGAGAAGAGAAGGGAGAGGAGAGGAGAAGGGAGAGGAGAAGGGAGAGGAGAAGGGAAAAGATATGAGAAGGGAGAGGAGAGGAGAAGGGAGGGGAGAAGGGGAAGGAGAAAGGAGAGACGCAGAGACAGACAGCTGACAGGACAGTTTGAAAAAAAGCTCACAGATTGAGCGGGAAAAGCTAGAATGTGAGAAAGGAACTGAGCTGCAGTTTCACTGTCACGTCACTGCTGAACATGGATGCACCTGACAACTGAAAGATTGTCTTGACTCAACCGTCATTAAAGAAAGCAAAACAAAACAAAAAAACAGAATTACCTGCTAACCACATCAAGTCCTCACCGATGGTTTCATCCGTAACGTAACCCTCTGGAAAGTAGAAATGAATGAAGCAGAGGGATTGGCAGTTGACAGATCTGTGCTCCCAGCCTCCTGGCTTAGTCTTATCACGCAGAACGGAAAGCCCCAAAATAGCACCCTCGCCTGGAGTTTGATTAACTTTAATTCATTTTAATTTCCTCCCTTCCTACGTGACTGAAACATTCATAGCGGATCATGAATTATCCTATGAATATCTCAGATTCCGTCGTGAGCCACGGACTTTACCGTTTGCGAAAAGAACTCAATATTTCAGGTCGGCACTCCAGGAAATGACACGTTGGATGCATCAGGAATCCGTGTCAGTTCCAAACCCTTGGCTGAACTTGGAGAGGAAGCAAGGACGTAGGGAGGGGGGCTCGGGCGGCCGGGGGGGGGGGGGGTGTGTAGGAGGGGGTAGAGGGGAGAGGGGAAGAGAATGGAGGTAGCGGCGGAGGAGGGTGGAGTCAACAGGACCGGGTTCTGCAACCCGAACAGCGAGTTGTCATGGCGTCAGTATACGACACGGCGCATCACCTCCGTCTATGTAGAGGCAGGGGAGAACACGACAAGGTGGCGTGAGGGACAAAAAGGTGAGAGCTAAGTGATGTGTGAAGAGGAAGAGGAGAGGGAGGAGAGGGGGGAGAGATGAAGAGAAGTGTGACGTTACTCTCAAATTAGGAATCTGTAAGACATGAAAAATGAATAAATACGTGTGTGTGTGTGACTGAGTGTGTGTGACTGAGTGTGTGTGACTGAGTGTATGTGTGTCTGAGTGTGGGTGTGTATAAGTGTGTGTGTAAGTGTGTGTGTGTGGCAAAGAGCTGTCAGGCACTTCTGCTAGAGAGTTTCAGTTAAGTGTCAACCTAATGGCCAAAAACTGGGGCACTGTGAATTATTCAGTATCTTTTTAGGGAGAATACACTTCCAATATCATCCCCTGGGATGGTGAGGGACCTTGTCTCCACACACAAACCCGCACATGTATCATGCACCCACACATATCACGTAAACACACAAACACGCAAACTATAAACACCCTCAAATCCAGCGAACGTCCTGGAGAATCACAACAAAGTTGCGAGCGCAGGTGGAACTGATGGGTACACCTCAACCAGGGATTGGATTAACATTTTCTGAAGTTGACAAACTGTCAAGCTCTTCAACAGGATTATACTGGGCCCTCCGCACCAAAATCAGCTGCCATTTAGAAGACTGGGCTTGTGTAACATGACATTTACCACTAGGTCTCTGCCTGCCCCCC
>BROE01000011.1:11381054-11391167 GCA_036571765.1 Plecoglossus altivelis | reverse complement strand
AGAGAAAGAACACAAGTGCGTAGGACAAAAGGTGAGACTAAGATGTGAAAGGAAAGGAGATGAGGAGAGGGGAGAGTAAGAGAATTACGACTCTCAATTAGAACGTAGACATGAACAAATAATAAATACCTGGTGTGGGACGAGTTGGTACTAGGGTGGTGACTGATAGTTTGTCTGAGTGTGGTGTGTGTAAGAGTGTGTTGTGTGTCGTGTGTGGGCACAGAGCTGTCAGGCACTTCTGCTAGAGAGTTTCAGTTAAGTGTCAACCTAATGGCCAAAAACTGGGGCACTGTGAATTATTCAGTATCTTTTTAGGGAGAATACACTTCCAATATCATCCCCTGGGATGGTGAGGGACCTTGTCTCCACACACAAACCCGCACATGTATCATGCACCCACACATATCACGTAAACACACAAACACGCAAACAAACACCCCAAAACCAGCGAACTCCTGAGAATCACAAAAAGTTGCGAGCGGCATGGAACGAGGGTACACCTCAACCGGATGATAAACATTTTCTGAATCTGACAAACTCAAGCTCTCAACAGGATTATACGCCTCCGCCACCAAAATCACTCCAAGAAACGGGGCTTTTTAACAGACATTTACCACTAGGTCTCGCCTGCCCCCCCCCCCCCCGCCCCTGCCTCTCTTCTTCTTCTGTCCTCCTCTCTCTCCTCCTCCTCCCACCTGCCCTCTTTCGATTTCCGTCTGCTCCTGTCCAACATGCACACCTTCCTCCCACCCTCACTCTCTCCCTCCCCCCCGCTTGCTCTCTCTTTCCACTCCAACCTCTCCCATCTCTTCTCTCCTCTTCTCTCTCTCCTCTTTCTCCTCTCTCCTCCCTCCACACCTAGCATGGACCCATCTTTCATTCTCTCTTCCATCCACATCCTACTCCCACCCCAGCCCACCACCCTAATTCTCTCCCTCACCACCCTTATCCCACCCCCCCCCTCTCCCCATCCCTTCTCTCCCTCCGCCCCTCTGCCCTCCCTCCCTCCCCTCCCACTCCTCTCTCTTTCTGAACCAGTTCGCCCATCCTGACATTTAATAGTGCTGAGTGGATCTGCCTGCGCCTGCCTCGGCAAATCCTGCAATCCTTTTCAGGCGCCCCGGTCTGTCCCATCACGTTCCTCAGCAGCCGGCGATATTCCCTGGATCCCCCCCGCAGAGAGTCAGAACCGCTCCGCCTCCCGCAGAGGAGACACACCTCCTCAAACGCACTTACGGCGCCTGCGCGTGGGCCGCAGCTTGCAGCTCCTTTACGAGGGATCCGAGGAGACGGATTCTACGGTTTCGCAGGCGGGGGCTGGCGCGCTTGCGTGTGTTGATGAAAAGGTGAGGCGCACGGAGACAACAGCTTTGCTTACCTGAGATTTCGTCAGGGTTCCCGTCTCGTTTCCTGTCAGCAGAAGGAAGGAACGGTTGAGAACCTTTCATCTTCGTCCAATGAAGATGCCCAAAACTCGCACACAAACAACCTGCTACACACACACACACACACACCTCACCCTGGCAAAGCAACACACACCAATCCAATCAAAAGTTTCCTCTGCAGTGTGACACACATCACACAGAAGTAACTCGCTTCCTATCAGACCCAGTTTGTGGCCTTTTTTATCCCTGATGGGGGGAAAAATCAGTTTCCTGTCACAGAGGGAAACGCGCCCTCAATACCAACGGAGTTGAGCGGGGAGTCTGGCCGTTCGCCTGGCTCAGAGCTCTACCCAGCTGGCTCCGACGCTTCGGGCTTCGGCTCAGCGAGTTGGAATGTTTGAAAAACATCGACCACACAGATGGAGAATAGCTGAGAAAATAAGATGGAGAGAGGACGGCGTTGTAGGTGTGTTTCTGTGTGTGTTTCTGTGTGTGTGTTTCTGTGTGTGTGTGTGTGTGTGTGTGTGTGTGTGAAGTACACTAAAGTGTGATGGAGGTGTCTCTGCGTTTACGACGTCTGTTGGCTCAGAGTTGTTTACTTCTGCTGTTCCTCCACCGGAGCAGCGCAGACAAGCTCAGGGCCAGCCCAGACTATCCTAGACTAGCCCAGACTAGCCCAGACTATCCTAGACTATCCTAGACTATCCTAGACTAGCCCAGACTAGCCCAGACTAGCCCAGACTATCCTAGACTAGCCCAGACTATCCCAGACTATCCCAGACTATCCTAGACTAGCCCAGTCTATCCTAGACTAGCCCAGTCTATCTCACACACACACACACACACACACACACACACAAACACCCCCCCCCCTCTCTCTCTTTCTCTCTCTCTCTCACACACACACGCGCGTTCAAAGGGACGTTTGCACGGACGGGACACCGTTTCCCATACTAGGAGGAGGAGAGAGGAACGAGGGGGTAGTTTGAGAGGGTAATAAAAGGTTGGAATCAAACCATCCCATTCCACTGTTCCCACGCTTTCCTTTGGACCCCACTGTTACTGTCACGTACACGGAAGATCCCTGAAAGTATTGCATACACACACACTGCGCATTATTAGCCCTCGCTACGGTATGTTATGTAATCAGGAGATTATACAGCCTCTTTCTTACTCTCACTCCCTCTTTTTCTTCCTCGCGTCTTCTTCTCTCTTGAACTCTCACACACTCTAGTTTTTCACTCTCATTTCTGTCTTTTTTTTATCCGTCTGACTCTCCCTCTCTCCTTTCAATTTCGCTCTCATTCCTCTATCTCTTTTTCTCTCTTTCCAGTCCTCTCTTTCTCCCCCCTCCCCTCCTCCCCTCCCCCCTCCACGGGGCCATTCTCTCTAGCGACTCAGTCTTCCAAAGGATGCTCTCAAAATGGCACATAAGAGCGTCTGTATTCCCCTGACTGTGGAGATGAGATCTGGGCTCTCTGGCGAGATAAGAGATGAGAGGAGATGAGTTGGAGAAGCTTTTTCTGGGCTCTTTGGGTCTGGCACAGAACCACAAATTGGCCCCTAGTTGTGGCCCCCTGTGTAAATAACAGAACTCATTAAAAAGAGTTATTAAAAAGTGATGGAGCAAGGGATGGTTCTGAGAGAAAAACGGATTCTGTTTGATAAGAGGGATAAAGGGGAGGGGAGTGGCAACACACCAGTGTTGCGAGAAGTGGGGGAGAGAGGTGGGGGAGAGAAATAAACCGAATGAGAGTCAAGACTCAGGAGGTTTAGTTTGAGGACAGGATGTTTGAATGAACGTCTATTTTCCTGCATCTTCCTGGAATCATTGTTGACAGGAGGGTCAAATGTGCTGGTTAAATGCATTAAAGGCTGTGAAAAGCATTGGATTAGATATCAAATGCACTTTTCTGCTAGGTGTTGTATACATGACAATATGACTCCTTGATCGTTCCTTAACATGTAATTAAGTGGAGCTTGAGGACTGATCACATGCTAGGCAGATGAGCAGATTGTTCAAAGAAAACATAAACACCTTTTTGCCCCACATTAAATGTGTCCATATTCCGATTTTGATCTGCTGTTGATGTTTCGATATTGGAATCCAAACGTCGTGTTCGCCTCTGGAAGTAGAAATCAGAGAATTGCTCAGCTGTAAATTCATGTGGTCTCATTAAAGCAGTTAAAAAGAGAATCTCCATTCTGCACCTCTTTGAAATGCGTCCTTTTTTTCATCTGCTAAATCAAAACCCTGGTCTCACTCTCCTGCCCCTATTCTGTACATCAGTTATTCAGATGTGGCGACTTCAAATGAGATAAAATAGTCTCCAGGAGAGACTGAAGAGCCAGATGGAGAGGCGGGGTGTGAGGAGGAGAGACAGACAGACATATAGAGGGAGACAAATAGAGGGAGACAGATAGAGACAAATAGACAGACAAACAGAGAGAGAACGGTGAGTGATACAGATTTAGTAGCAAGGCGAAGTAGAACTGAGGAGGGTGAGAGGCAGACTTTAATGAGAGCGAGACAGATAAAAGAGAGAAGCGAAGTGAAGAGATAGACTATATAGAGAGCGCGAGAAGATCAAGAAGGAGAGAGGATGTTACAGAGCTGTGAGTGAAGTGATTCGAGGAGCCAGCTATGAGAGGGAGCACGGAGAGAGTTGAGAGAAGATCAGACGACGAGAATGGCCTTTCTTCTAATCTCAGGGACTGAAGCAGGGAGCTAGTGTAGAGAAACCCACACACATCAATATTTTTTCTTAAGATTTGTGAAGCATTACTGTCTTCAAATTTTCGAATAACGTCTGGCTACTCGCGACATGTTCTCACGCTTGCGTATAGGGCCGGGGCATTGTGCGGGGTGGGTGGGGGGGTCATTCCACCGCTCCGCGGGCTCTATCTAACACCTGTGAACTCGCTGGAAGGTCTAACCACCCGTTAAGACTAACGCCTTCTCCTCCTCCCTCTGCTCCCCCTGCTCCCTCTCTTCCTTCTCCCCTCCTATCCCCCTCTCCTCTCCTGTACCCCTCTCCACTCCACTCCACTCCTCTCCCCTCCTATCCTCCCCTCTGTACCCTCTGCTCGCTCCCCAGCCTACTCCACTCTTCCTCCTTACTCCTCTCCCTCCCATCCTTTCCCCATCTCCTACTCTCCCCTCCTCTCCCGTCCCCTCCTCATCTCCCCTCCTCATCTACCCTCATCTCCCCTTCCGCCTCCCCTCCATCTCCTCTCCCCTCCATCATCTCCCTCTCCACCTCCTCCACTCTACCCTCTTCTTCCTCTTCCCACTCTTCCCTTCCCAATTCACCCCCCTTCCCCTCCTCATCTCCCCTCTCCCCTCCTCATCTACCCTCATCTCCCCTCTCCCCTCCTCATCTCCCCTCCTCATCTCCCCTCTCCATCTCCCCTCCTCATCTCCCCTCTCCCCTCCTCATCTCCCCTCCTCGTCTCCCCTCCTCTGGGTATCCATCAAAGCTTGGAGAGACGAGGCTCACATTTGGGTTTGTTCTGCTTTGATCATGATCCTCCGCCTGCAGGAGTCAGGTGGACATTGAGAAGGGGTGTGAGTGTGTGTGTGTGAATGGGGGGTGGGGGTGGGTGCAGTCGCTGAATGTTTTTTTTGTTTGTGTGTGTGAGAGTGTGGGCGGATGGTCGGGCACTGGGTGTGTGTGTGTGTGTGTGTGTGTGCGTGCGTGCCAGCTGTCTGGCTGCTTCTTTGCCTCCAGGAACAAGGAAAGGGAAAGACCTCATTGTGAAAGTGGAAAGTGACTCATTGCTCCTCCTTATCTCTGCATCTCCTCCACGCTGAGTCACTCTCCTGAGAAGCCAGCAGCCCGAGACAAGGACCCCCTAACCCCCGCTAGGTGGCCAGTCTCCTGCCTGTCCGGAAAGAACATGCTCTCTCCTGACACTCGTCTCACCTGCTTCCAGAGACCTTGTCAGCCATCTTTAGGATCGCTCCCAGGGAAACCAAACAAGACACAGGAAGAAAAACAACTTGGCATTTGGAGCTGTTTCCCTTTGCAGCTGTGAGGATGGGTGACTCTGCTGTTTACTGGACCGGGAAATAATTGCTTGTTTGTTTATTCCGAAGCGCGTGCAGCTGGGGAGGAGGATAGTCTTTTTTCCAAACTGTGTTGCCTCACTAACTATGGAACTAACAACACGAGGCATTACAGGACCAAAAAAAAAACCTAAACAGTCTATTTTGGGATGGCTGTGAGGGTGACAGGTTGGGGAGTGACTGGAGTCTGTCGCCGGGGCGACAGGATGGAGGGAGGACAGAGGCTCGCTGAAGCGTTTTCGCTGAGCAGACGATCGCGGAGGGCCGCGAGGGAGAAGAAGAGGGGTGCGCTGACCGGACGCTGAACTATGGTCGTGTGTGCGTGGCGCCCGGCGCCCAGCGGCAACTAGAGCCGAGGCCAAGCACATGCACTTAATGAAATTAGCCTCAACAATTAGCCAGGATTAGTGCATTTTTTTCCCCAAGGCAAGTTTTTTTTTTGTTGCTATCTCCCACTCATTTTCTTTAAATATTCCACGAACTCACATATATCTCTGTCTCTCTCGCTCTCTCTCACTTCCCAGGAAGGAAACCACTTCATCTCTGTCTTTCTACATTACTTTCTTAGAATTTCCTTCCTCATTAACTTTCTCATCACAAAACCACTGGGAGGTTCGATTACCACAGATGGAACAGATGTGCTTGTTCTCCAGAGATGTGTCTGTCCTGGGGTCATCCAGAGATGGGTCTGTCCTGGGGTCATCCAGAATAGAAATGAACAGCCAACGTCCTGCCTGTCTCTGATCTGAAGTCTTCCTCCATCTCTGTCCTACCATGTCTAGTACTGTCCTATTCTGTCTAGGCCTGTCCTATCCTGTCTAGTCCTATCCTACCCTGTCTAGGCCTGTCCTACCCTGTCTAGGCCTGCACTTCCCTGTCTAGTCCTGTCCTAACCTCACTAGTCCTGTCCTACCCTCTCTAACCCTGTTTCTCCAGTCCCAAAGTGTATCTCCATGCTTGGAGGTTGTGCATGAGGCTGTGTATGTCAGAGATTAGGAGGTGCATGTCAGAGATTAGCCACTGTGTGTAAATGAGATGAGTAGCTGTGTGTGTGTGTGTGTGTGTGTGTGCCGTCCTGTGGGTAGAGGAATGCTGTGTGTGTGTGTCATCCTGTGGGTAGAGGGATGCTGTGTGTGTGTGTCATCCTGTGGGTAGAGGGATGCTGTGTGTGTGTGTGTCTTGGAACATAAATCGGCTTTTGCAGATTTACTGCCAAGGAACGCAATTTGTGAGAGACTGGGTTGGCATGCGTGTTTGTGTACTTTATCTGTGTGTGAGGTTGTGTGTGTGTGCGGGGGGGAAACTAAACAACCATTAACCACAAACGAAACACACAAATCACACAACACCCAACCAAGCAAACGACGAACACCACTGTGAACGAGCCACCAGGGCCCAAAAGAACAAGCGATAGAAGAAAACCAAAACCAAATAGAGAAGCCTACACCAATAACAACACCACAACGAAGAAGCAACAACACACACCCGAAAAACAGAAGAAACAACAGATCAGAAGACAAACAATAAGGAACCAAAAGACCGACAACAAATAATAAACAAAACACACAACAACCAACACAGAACCGCACACAAACACAAACGAGAAAACCACAACAACAGACACAAAACTACAATAGACAGAACAAGACAACTAACACAAAAACAATATAATCACGACCTACCCTCTAGATACGAACACTCACATGTAGCTTAAAAGAACTCTACACCCGACACCACTCAGAAAGAGACCCACCCACACCACAAAACAACCCTACCAAGAAACAACGATAAAAACCATATCGCACACAAACCCACAACATTGGACAAACGCAACACAACACAACTTCATCACAACAACCAAAATAAACACCAAACACAATTAATTCTACCTCCAAATACTCCCCAATAGACATAGGACAAACCGACAACACACAGGAGACAAAGGATGACCACACAACACCTCAACTACCTCATTCACTGGTGGATCGGTAACTAAACAAAACAACAAAAAAAAAAACACACAAACACACACATACTTACACATGCATTCTTACACACGCACACTTACACAGTCACACACACTTACGCACACAATCACACACACTTACACAAAATATTCTCGCTCTCTCACACACACACACACACATTACACCACATGCATTTGCACTCACACATACTCACTTACATACACACAACACTCCCCACCGTCTCTGTCACACAGGCAGGCATGCACAAACTCACACGCAGCTCACACAAATACCCCCTCACACATACAAATACACTGTTGCCATCAGCACAGACTGTATCTAATGCTTAGTTTAGCAGCTAAAGTTAAGTTTACACCCACCAACCCCACGCCTGTTCTGTGGACATGAGACTAATTCTGCTGGGTATGTCCCAGGCTGCCCCCTTGGTGACAGGCTAGAGCCCCTCTCTCTGTCAGGGTAGAGCGCCTCTCTCTGTCAGGGTAGAGCCCCTCTCTCTGTCAGGGTAGAGCCCCTCTCTCTGTCAGGGTAGAGCCCCTCTCTCTGTCAGGGTAGAGCCCGTCTCTCTGTCAGGGTAGAGCCCGTCTCTCTGTCAGGGTAGAGCCCCTCTCTCTGTCAGGGTAGAGCGTCTCTCTGTCAGGGTAGAGCGTCTCTCTGTCAGGGTAGAGCCCCTCTCTCTGTCAGGGTAGAGCCCCTCTCTCTGTCAGGGTAGAGTATCTCTCTCTGTCAGGGCAGAGCGTCTCTCTCTGTCAGGGTAGAGCGTCTCTCTCTGTCAGGGTAGAGCGTCTCTCTCTGTCAGGGTAGAGTATCTCTCTCTGTCAGGGCAGAGCGTCTCTCTCTGTCAGGGTAGAGCGTCTCTCTCTGTCAGGGTAGAGCGTCTCTCTCTGTCAGGGTAGAGCGTCTCTCTCTGTCAGGGTAGAGCGTCTCTCTGTCAGGGTAGAGCGTCTCTCTCTGTCAGGGTAGAGCCCCTCTCTCTGTCAGGGTAGAGCGTCTCTCTCTGTCACGGACTAGAGCGGTCTCTCTTCAGGTAGAGCGTCTCTCTCTGTCAGGGTAGAGCCCCTCTCTCTGTCAGGGTAGAGCGTCTCTCTCTGTCAGGGTAGAGTATCTCTCTCTGTCAGGGTAGAGCGTCTATCAGGCTAGGCCACACACACAGGCTACACCCATGCGGAGCTCCTCAACAAACTGACACTTAAAGGTTGCTATGACGATGTGAACTACGACTGCTGTGGATCTAACCCTGGTGTTGCCTTTCAGGTCATTGCGATTCATCTTTTGTACCGCAGCGGTGGGTCACAGTGCAGGAAGCAGCAGAGTTAAGACTCCATCCTGCCTCATCGGAAAACTTGCTCTGGATTTACTTTCTTCTTTCCAGCTGCAGCCGGCTGCTTATGTTACTCGATGGCAAGTCATTCTATTGATTTCCGGCAGACTATCTCATTGATGAATGCACAACTCGAACCGCACAATGCTAAATATCGCATATCCACACTAGGGTAAAAACATGGAGAAGGACCACACAGGAGAAGAGAGAGAGCCTCCTGGCAGGTGCTCAGGAGAGAACAGCCACTTGACTTTCCCCATCTTGATTTCCGCATGACGTTTTGTTTTACGTTCCTAAGTGAGAGACTTAAGGCTCTCCGCGGGTAGATCTGTGATCACGGGGCAAACAGAAGAGAAAGATCGACGTTCTGTTACTCTGGGGCAAGGTGGCTGCACCAACGGGTTCCTGGGAACGTTCTCGGAGACACGGAGACGTCGAGAGGGAACCCGTTGACGCCGAAGAGGAGTGCTGGAGAACGATAGGAGAGGAGCGGCAGAGGGAGAGATGGAGAAAGGCTGGTGGACTCTGTCAGAGAACAGAACCAAACAGGAAGTGTAAACATTGACAGGGGGAGAGAGAGTGGATAGGAGGTAAATGTTAACTGTGAAGATAGAAGGATTGAGATGGAAGAAAACTGAGAGAGAGAGAGGGAGCGACGACAGAGAGAGAGAGAGAGAGAGAAAGAGAGAGAGAGAGAGAGATGACACAGAGAGAGAGAGCGAGCGAGAGTGAGCGAGAGCGAGCGAGGCTGAAATGCGGAGATGGAGAAGGTGTTTTCCGCTCGTGTTGTTTTGTGCTTCCCTGTGGTAAGTGATGACAGCCTGCACCCATGCAGGGCCACAGAGGCAGCCTGGCCAGGAAGCAGTTGGTCATTTCACACAGTCCTGCCTCGCACCAAAACAACGTGGAGGCAATCACATCTAATTGCGCTTTAATGTCTCCCTCTCCTTCTCGATGCTCTAATTGGCTGAAAAGCGGTCTGGTTCCATCTCACAAACCCCCCCTCTCTTTTAGACACACACGCCCATGAACCCTCTAGCTATCGGTTGATAAAGCCCTCTTCTCCCCAGGTTAGGGTTTTCTATTTCATGGAGCTGCTGTTGGCTGGCTCAGTCACCCTGGCATCTCTTCATCTGGACATGTAACTCTTCACCCCCCCCCTGAGCCCCCCCTCGTAACACCCAAAAAGAGACAGTTGTGGGAAGTCTTCTCTCGTCGGCACGGTTACGGGAGTGTTTGCATTGCCGTGAGAACCGCTTCTGCCCAAAACCCTCTTCAACCTCACCCCTTAGGACCCACCTACCTGTAAAGTAGTCTCCCCTGCCTCCCTCCCTCCCCCTTCCAACACACACA
>BROE01000011.1:11285053-11380186 GCA_036571765.1 Plecoglossus altivelis | reverse complement strand
CCCACAAAAATACCAAAAAATGAAAAGAGGGGAAAGGGGGGAGAATTTCCCCCCAAATCTCAAAACCCACTTCAACCCGCACCAACTCACATCATCCCTCTCACCACCACCACCCACTCAACCCAAACCACCTCACATCACCCCATCTCACCCCACCCCACCTCACCCCACCTCATATCACCTCAAAATCTTCAGCCCAACACCTCAATCTCACTCTCAACCTACTCTACTCTCAACTCCCCTGTCTCTACGAGAACACTGTCAGAAGGTTGAAGACGAAATCTGCTGAGTTCGTCTCACTACTTGAGTGGAGGCCGAAAGGAAAGTCTCCTGAGGGAAGTGTTGTGTTGAGTACGTTCACACTGAGGAGACCTTGGACGTGCCTTCCTGCTCCGCCCTCAGAGCACCTGCTTCGCCATTCAGCCGGCGTTCGAAGCTCGGGGATCGTCCTTTTAAGAGGCAGATCCACTGACTTCTTCCCTGCCTGCTTCCTGTTCGTATTCCTGCCTGAGCAACGCTTTCGCAGCTTGGCACGAGCAGTCGCTTGGCGTGTGGCGACGCCACCGCCGAGCCCAGCGACTGCCAGAGACTGAAGCAGATGTTAAACCCGGGGAGCGCCCGGGGCGATCGGCTCTCGGCGAACGCCACGCGGGGGAGAGGCTTGCGGAAGATGAGGCAGCGCAGACAAACGAGGCCTCTTCATGTATTGTTCATCTGAGTCCTGTGGTCCACTGAGCCGCGCCGCAATAAAGAAAACTAGGACAGAAGTTCATGGTGGAGTTTACTTTGGAGAGGGAGGGAGGGAGGGAGGGAGAGGGGGGGAGAGAGAGGGAGAGGGAGGGAGAGAGGGAGAGAGAGGGAGGGAGGGAGAGACAGTGTGACAGAGAGGGAAAGGGAGAGGGAGGGAGAAAGGGAGAGGACAGTGTGACAGAGAGAGAGAGTTGAGAAAGAGAGAAAGGGAGGGAGACAGTGTGACAGAGAGAGTAAGGGAGAAAGAGAGAAAAGGAGGGAGACAGTGTGACAGAGAGAGAGGGAAGGAGAAAGGGAGACAGTGTGACAGAGAGAGAGAGGGAAGGAGAAAGGGAGGGAGACAGTGTGACAGAGAGAGAGGGACAAAGGGAGGGAGAAAGGGAGGGAGACGACGAGACAGAGAAAGAGGGAGGGAGACAGTGTGACAGAGAGAGAGACAAAGGGAGGGAAAGAGAGATAAAGAGGGAGGGAGAGATAGAGAGAGAGGGAGCGAGAGAGAGAGGAGGCGAGAGAGAGAGAGATAGAAAGAGAGGAAGAGAGAGAGGGAGAGAGAGAGGAAGAGGGAGAGACAGAGAGAGAGGGAGAGGGAGAGAGAGAGATACGCCTTGTCCTTCGGGCGGCGTTCCGTTGACGTTGAATCCAGCGCCTGTCAGGAAGGAGGCCTGTCTAGCCGCTGACAGGCAGGTGCTAGGGAAGATGGGTACGTAAGGAGCTAGGATTACTGAACGATGGGCAGGTAGGTGTGCGTGTGCGCGCGTGTGTTACACATGCAGGTTAAACTTTGTGGAAAAAACAGATTATTTCCACAACGTGGCGGAGAGAGGCTGTTTGGCACGTGCTCGGTGTGTGCTCAGCGTGTGCATGGCGTGTGCTTGGCGTGTGCTCAGTGTGTGCTTGGCGTGTGTTCGGCGTGTGCTTGGCGTTCAGCTGTGGTGAGAGACAGCTGGAGCAGGAGACCTAAGGTCTTGCCCTCGATAGGGGAGGGGCCTCACCCTTGATGGCGCCCTGGTCTAGACCTCCGGGATCAGGTGGTGTAGTTCACTCTTACATGCAGGAAACACATGTAGCCAATGGGAGTCAGGCTATCTGTCTCTGTCTGTGTGGTGGGGACAGAATTACACACACACATTTACACACACGTGCACACCCAGACACGCATACACACACTCTGACTTGCAGGCATACACAGACTTAACCGTCCACACAAAACACAAACTCTTGCTTTCTCCCTCTCTCTCTGTCTCTCACTCGCACGCAACGCGCACACACACAGTCCGCAAAGTGAGAGGTGAGGCTGAAGTGGCGTTGATAAAGGAACCCTACAGTGCCAGACAAGAAGGCCAACAAGATGGGGAGACTGATGGATCACAAGACCAAGCATTACCCTGCTCCCTCCCTCCCCCTTTTCTCTCTCTCTCTCTCTCTCTCTCTCTCCCTCCCTCCCTCCCTGCCTATCCCCTGATCTCCTGCTGCTGCAGGAGCCAAATGAATGTTTAATTCCTGAAGTCACACTGATAATCACTCCAACATGGGCCCCTTATCCTCCTTTTCTTCCCTCTCCTCCCTCTTCCTCCCCCTCCCCTCCCCTCTCTCGTCTCCCCCTCCCCTCCCCTCCCCCCTTCTCCTCCGCTCTTCTTCTCGTCTCCTTTCTCCTCTTCCAATCAAACCTTCCTCTATCTAGAGACTCTTCATTCACTTTTTTTCCAACATTCCCTCCCTGTCAGACTTCCCTTGCACCAGTTTAGTCCTGCAGGGGGAGAGAAATGGAAGTGGGGGACAGATGGAGGTGGAGAACTGGAGGAGGTGGTGGGGGAGAGATGGAGGAGGTGGTGGGGGAGGGATGGAGAGCTGGAGGAGGTGGTGGGGGGGAGAGATGGAGGTGGAGAGCTGGAGGAGGTGGTGGGGGAGAGCGATGGAGGAGATGAGGGAGAGAGATGGAGGAGGCGGGGAAGGGAGATGGAGGAGGAGGCAGTGGAGAGATGGAGGAGGTGGTGGGGGAGAGAGATGGGGGAGGAGAGGGAGGAGGTGGGGGGTTCTCACCTACAGTCGGCTTCATTACTGTGCATCTGTCACTGCGCCGGTGGCAGTTCGGTTGCCAATGGCAATGTGGCAAGCAGTTGAATAGATCAGCATCTTGCCTTCACATATTCTCTCTCAATTCCTCTCGCTCTCTCTTCCTGGCTCCCTCTCTCCTTATCTCCTGCTCTCTCTCTCCCTCTCTCTTTTTTTCATACTCTTTCCCTCTCTATGGATCTCTCTCTCTCTCAGCATCGCTGATGCTCGCTCTCCCTCGCTCTCCCTGACTGAGAGAAGTTAAATATACCAGCATGTCTGTCATCGCTCTGCCCCTGCAGCCTGAAGACATAGACATCGTGCAGACAAGGAAAGTCCATTATCGCTTCTCACACTGTCTATTTATCTCTCTTCTTCTATCTCCCCTTGTCACTAGCCCTCTCCCCCACCTCTCTCTCTCTCTCTCTCTCCATTTTTCTCTAACCCTCTCTCTAACATTCCCTCTATCTCTCCCTCTCCATCTTTTTCTAACCCTCTCTAAAATGCACTCTCTCCATCTTCCTCTACATTCCTTCTCTCTTTGTATTTCTCTCCATCCTTCTCTAACATTCCCTCTCTCTCTCTGCATCTCTGTCCATCTTTAACATGTATTCTCTGTCTCTCTCTCTCCATCTTTCTCTAACATTCCCTCTCTCTCTCTGTATCTCTATCTTTCTCTAACATACCCCTCTGTCTCTCTCTCTCAATCTTTCTCTAACTTTCGATCTGTTGCTCCCTCCATCTTTCTCTAGCATTCCCTCTGTCTCTCTCTTTCTCTCTATTTTTCAAACATTCTGTCTCTCTCTCTGTCTCTCTCTAAAATTCCCTCTGTCTCTCTCTCTCTCTCTCCATCTTTCTCTAACATTCTCTGTCTCTCTCTCTCTCTCTCCATCTTTCTCTAACAGTCCCTCTGTCTCTCTCTCTCTCCATCTTTAACATTCTATCTGTATCTCTCCATCTTTCTTGAACATTCCCTCTGTATCCCTCTCCCGCCTGTTTTTCTGACAAGACACCAGCCATCCCCTCCCTGTTACTCTCTCTGAGGGGGGGGGAGAAGGGGGGGAGAAGGGGGGGCGCTGTGCTCTGAGGGGGGGTGCTGTGCTCTGAGGGGGGGTGGTGCTGTGCTCTGAGGGGGGGGGCTACAGCTTCAGAAATCACCCTGTCAAACCTAAGACGTGCTTGGCTGAGATTCTTTACAGATCCGTTAAATGCAAGGAGAGAAGAGTGCAAATTTGACAAACGGCTTCAAAGACGAACGGCACGCACACAGAGGGTCCCACACCTCCAGGGAACCCAAACCCTGACATCCACTTCCAGGCCCAACTGCTAACATTCCAGCAGAGGGATAATTGTTCCCTGTTGGAATGCACCAAAATCTCTTCTAGTAGATATTGTCTTATGTGTGTGTGTGTTTGTGTGTAGAGGGAAGGGAGGGTGGTTGTTCTAGCCGATGGATAGTGTGTATGTGTGTGTGTGTGTGTGTGTGTGGTACGGTTGTGGGTGTGGGGGGGGGGGGGGGGGGTGGAGTCAGGCAGTTGTTCCAGCAGAGAGAGACAGTGTGTGTAAGTGGTGTAGCTGGCTGGCCAGACAGCCAGAGCGTGTTAAAAGACCCCATCGTGTTAGAGACCTCTCTCTTCTCTGGCTGCAGGCGCGGGGGAAGATGACTTTTGAGACCTCTTTTAAAGGCCTTTCTTTAGAGATGCAGACACACACACAAGCACACACAAGCACACATGCACACATGCACACACACACACAAGCACACATGCACACACGCACACACACACACACAAGCACACATGCACACATGCACACACACCCACACACACAGTGAGGCTGGACCCTGCTGATTCACTTAGGTGGAAGTATGCATCCGCCCACACAAATGCACTTCCACATAAATGCAAATGCACACGCACGTATGCACACAAACACACACACACACACACACACACACATATGCACACACACACAATGCTGTAAAGCACATCGATTGGGGTGGGTGATCATAAACAGTTAAGGTATTTTGCGTTGAGCTGCTGCCGTTGAAGAGGAGGAAGAATGAGGTAAGGAGAGGAGGGAGGTGAGAGAGGAGATGGCTAGACTGAGGTGAGAAAGAAAGGGAGGTGAGAGAAGGAGGAGAGAGAGAGAGACAGAGAGAGAGAGAGGGAGCAGGTGGGTGAAAGAGAGATGAGGGAGGAGAAGAGAAGGAGGGAGGTGTTTTCTGGCAGAGAAGACTAAGAGCAACAGCAGCTGCACACACCAGCCAAGCCAGACCCACACTTCATGTTGGTGTTTAACACGTTGCTCACAATTACACCGCGTCCTGCGCGCTTCCTCAAAACTGTTACGAAACAACAGACCACGTATCTCTGTTTAACCTCCCATAAGTCTTAACTGGTGCGCCCGCGATCGCTCGACGCCCCCCAAAAACAAGCGCCAAAAACAGAGTTCCAATAGGTTTCAGTAGGGAGGCATGTCTTCTGCTTCAGGTTAGCCTGCGATACTAGCTAGAGGTGATCACCTGTCTTCAGCTTCAGGTTAGCCTGCGCTACTAGCTAGAGGTGATCACCTGTCTTTAGCTTCAGGTTAGCCTGCGCTACTAGCTAGAGGTGATCACCTGTCTTCAGCTTCAGGTTAGCCTGCGCTACTAGCTAGAGGTGATCACCTGTCTTTAGCTTCAGGTTAGCCTGTGTCCCGCTTCACAGACGATGCGCATCATACCCCATCTAGTCCAACTGTATTTGTCTGCACTTGCACAGCTTTGATTGGCTCGGTGGGACTAATGAGAGCTGTTGTTAGACGGTTCCGTTTAATTACGGGCGCGATGGAGGACGCTCTCAGGTGGGAGGTGCTGAGGAGGTGGAGAGAGGATGTGGATTCACGGACGCCCGACCCTCTGGATTCCACGGACAGCTGGTTGATTTATGAATTAACTATGGTTGTTTCTGCCGTTCGCAAGATGCGAGGTCGAAGCGCGCACAAACAGCACGGACACGGACGCACACACGCACACCGAGGCAAACACGGCAAACACACACACACATACACAGGTAACACTCCCTTTGCTCCCTCTGGGTAATGTTCAGCCATGAGATCTGTTGAATCTGCAAGCCTTGAGTCACGGACTGTCCTACAAATCCTTTGCTTGCAACCTACATAATACAACAGTCCCAAAAGAGTCACACATACACACCCACCACACACACACACACACACACACACACCATACACACACACACACAGAGAGCAGCTGACAGCAGTTTTAGTGCTTTGCCAGGCAGATGTCAGGAACTGTGCTTACTGTGTGTGGCCCTGTGTGAGTCTGTGTGGCCCTGTGTGGCCCTATGTGAGTCTGTGTGGCCCTGTGTCCGTCTATGTGGCCCTGTGTGAGTCTGTGTGAGTCTGTGTGGCCCTGTGTCCGTCTATGTGGCCCTGTGTGAGTCTGTGTGGCCCTGTGTGAGTCTGTGTGGCCCTGTGTGAGTCTGTGTGGCCTTGTGTGAGTCTGTGTGGCCCTGTGTGAGTCTGTGTGGCCCTGTGTGAGTCTGTGTGGCCCTGTGTGAGTCTGTGTGGCCCTGTGTGAGTCTATGTTTGGCCCAGTGGGAGAAGAATAAGAGAACTGAACAGGACTCACTTCAATCCACAGCAGCTAGACGCCTCAGGCTCGGATTACTGCCTGATCACGCTTCAGTCCTGCACATACTGCAGCACACGCACACACAATGACTCACACACACACAAAAACTACAATTGTCAGATGAAAACCTGTAGATGTGAGTCATCTAGGCAGCGTACTGAAAAGGCAACAGCACTGCGATACACATCACTGTGTTGTGTTTGGACAGTTCAATTTACACTTCCATAAAATCTCTCCCTGCTCGTAAATGAAGCGTTTAACGCGAGACGATCGCGGACACATTTCCAAGTTTCCAGTTGACATTTGGAAAGTTCGTCGGATCCAGGAAGTTGAGACGGGTCTCGGAAACACAGTAGTACACAGACGTAATAAAAGCACATTACCTAGGTAGTACATATTCACTGCACGAGCTTAGAGATATGACAGTATGTCAGAAAACATAAGGGTTGTTATATAAGGGAAAGTGTTTTTTTTGTGTACTCGATGACACATCACTTTGATATCAACCACCCCCACCTTCCAACGCCTTCACTCCTAGGAAACAGACACAAATTGAGTAAATCTTCCTTTGTGACTGCCAAGCTACACCCCCCACCCCTTGTCTGAACTCATCTTCAGTCAAATCCACAGGCTGACATGCCAGATCTGAAGTAGCCCCCACAGAGACAGTGACACTCCACAGACACGAGCAACACCAGGATCACAGTTCCCTGCTTGATCCAGGGAGAAGGGCTCTCTCTCTGTGTCTCTCTCTGTGTCTCTCTGTGTCTCTCCCTCTCTCTCTCTGTCTCTCTCTCTCTGTCTCTCTCTTTCTGTCTCTCTCTCTCTTTCTCCCGCTCAAACTTATTTCACTTTTATTCTCGCACACACACACACACACACACACACACACCTTTCCCTCACTCTCTCCACTGTTTTCTGTGCACTTTTTACAAACATGAAGACGCGCATGCGCACAACACACACACACACACACACAGGCACACACAGACACACACACACTCCTATGTTCTTAAAAAGCCTGATGTGTCTTTGAGGTTGCGCCACATCATGTGGTGTCTTTCATCCAGGACGTCCAAGACACGGCCAAGAAGCACCTGCTGACTCTGTTTATCTTGGAGGGAGAGCAGGAAATCAGGTCAGCCTATCTTCAGCTTGACTTCCCAGTGGCGATGTACACCTCCTCCTGAGACAGCCTTTCATGCAGAGGATCGTGTGCTTGTGCGAGTCCTTCTGCTCATGCCTTCGCTCGGTTATATTTCCCATTTCCTCATTCTTCAGTGGAACGAGGAAGTGCCGCTGGTGGAAAGCTGAACGCAGCCTTCCGGAAGCTTAGTCACCTATCCATTACCCCCCAGAGAGGCATGAGTGGGGGATACGTTCCCACAGAACCTGCCCAATATCATCCAGTCCTCCACCTCCTCCCTCTCTTCCTCCTCCTCCTCCTTCATCTCTTCTTCTCCCTCTCCCTCCCCATCCTCCCTCTTTTTCCTCCACCTCTTCTTCTCTTTCTTCTTCCTCCCTCTCTTCTTCCTCCCCCTCCCTCCCTCCTTCTCTTCTTCTCCAGCCCAGCCCTCCTCTCCCCCCCCCTCCCTCCCCCTCCAGTGCCTGAGCCCCAGTCCCGCTGTGTTGGATACTGCAACACAAAGCTGGTAATCCTGTTGCTGGGTTTTCCGTAAACGGGCCCCGGTGGTTGGTTCTCCAGGGCCCCCAGGGGCTGAGTAAATGACTTGGCCCTCACTCGCGCAGCCAAATGAACATGGTAAGTAAGTGAGCTGCCGCGCAGCCAGTTCATTTATGAAACGTATTAGGATTTATGAGCCAATGAAGTGTAAAGGTAGTTTATTAGACGTCTGTCCGCGGAGGGGGAAATGCCAAATGACATTTTCCAATCTTATTTGCTTTTTGTGTAGCTTGTATAACACAGAGTAAAACGGGGGGGGGGGGGGGGTATAGTGAGCACTGAATGGATGATGGCTTTCCATGTTGTACGTGGAGATTGGCTTTGGCATTTCCCAGCACCAGTGTCGACACGTTCTCCTGGATCACGTTCTCCTGGATCGCGTTCTCCCCGCTCCTTCCCAACTGAGTGGAAAAAAAACAAAAAAACAAACGCACTCCCCGTTCCTGCACGCCTCAGCCACCTTTCACACGGCCCCCTATTTCATCCTGTCACTCGTGTCCAGGTTCTCTGGCCTCATCGCAGGAGCGGAGCAGGTGTGGCCAGCAAGCAGCAAGCAGCAAGCAGCAGCAGCAAGCAGCAAGCTAGCGTCTCTCCAGTCAGCCAGAAGGAATACACGGAGCTGTGTGCCCTGGACTGAAGGAGTTCTTTTCCCGGTTCACTGCATCCTGACTTTGCAAGGGAATCAACTGTGTGGATGAGATCTCCAGGGGAGGGAAATGGAGAAAAAAGGGACTGCTTGGTTGGTGCATGGTGTGTGTGTGTGTGTGAGTGTACGTGTGTGAGAGAGTACATGTGTGTGCAAGAGTACATGCACACATGTACATGTGTGTGAGAGGTTGTGTGAATGTGTATGTGAGAGTGTGTTTAAGTGTATGTGTTTGAGTGAATGTGTATGTGAGTGTTTGCAAGTGTATATGTGTGCATGCGAGTGTGTGTGTGTGCGTGCGTGTTTGCGAGTGTGTGTGTGTGAGTTTGCAAGTGTGTGTGTGTTTGCGAGTGTGTAAGTGTGTGTTTGCAAGTGTGTGTGTGTGTTTGAAAGTGTGTGTGTGTTTGCGAGTGTGTGTATAGCACATGTGTAGCATGTGTGTAGCATGTATGTAGTGTGTGTACCCTACGTGTGTGTGTGTGTTTGCGAGTGTGTAAGTGTGTTCAAGTGTGTGTGTGTGTTTGCGAGTGTGTGTGAGTCTTTGACTTGGCAGGCTGCAGGGAGTCTTGCGTTAGCGCCTACTGAGAAAAGCTGCTCCACCATGATGCATCAAACCAGCAGGACACATTTCAGACCCTGCTGCTTCTCTCAGGCCTGAGTTCAAATGTGATAAACCCTTATTAATCTCATAACAAAAACAGACACCCTTATACATGGATCATTAACAAACACGCCCCTTAGCTCATGCTCATTAATAAACATGCCTTGTCTGTCGGAACATAAAACGCCCCTTATTCTGGTCATTAACTAAACAAGCCCCCTTATCTCATGCTCATTAACATAAGCACGCCCCTTATCTCATACTCATTAATATCAACAAGCCCCTTATACGATGACAAGACAAGAGTTTGGAACATTAGTAAAAATTTGATTCGTAAAAATTAGGGTTATGGTTAGGATTATCATTCAATGAGTTGAGCATTTGTTAATAATAAGGCCCTTGTACGATGCTTATCAACATTAATGAACGACAGCAGGTCTTACTAAATTGGCCTTATCACCTTTACACCAATGCTAACTCTTAGCAGCTGGATGTAACCTGTAGCTGCCTGGATCAACAGTCAGACTGAGGAGGGAAGAACCCCTCTTTGTAACCACCCAGTCCTGCTGCTCACACTGCATCAAACCACCTTGACATTTGACTCATCCAGTGAATCTAATCTCTGTCCGGTTCTCAGAGCTAACGGTGAGAAACGACGGCTATTCAGCCGCGACCGCGTCTCCTCTGAAAGGAAGAGAAAGGGGTTTTGTGTTCCGTCCCACTGGGGAGCGAGCAGAGGGAAGACTTCGCAGGTGATTGTAGAGAACATGGTCCTTATCAGCATCTTGCGTCAGAGCTGTGCAGAGGCAGGGAGCAGAGAAGCTAATTATCACCCTGCTCTTAGTCTCAGCTGGAACATCAATACTCCATTACAGAGGAACGTCTGAAGGGATACAGAACAGGCCCCTGCACGCAAACCACACCTGGACATACACACACACACAGTCAGATGCACACCTAGACATACACACACACACAGTCAGATGCACACCTAGACATACACACACACACAGTCAGATACACATCTAGACATACAGACGCACACCTAGACATACACGCACACAGTCAGACACACATCTAGACATACACACACACAGTCAGACACACACCTAGACATACATACATACAGTCAGATACACATCTAGACATACATACATACAGTCAGACGCACATCTAGACATACAGACGCACACCTGGACATACACACACAGTCAGACGCACATCTAGACATACATACATACAGTCAGACACACATCTAGACATACAGACGCACACCTACACATACATACACAGTCAGACGCACACCTAGACATACACACACACAGTCAGAAGCACATCTAGACATACAGACGCACACCTGGACATACACACACGCAGTCAGGCGGACACCTAGACATACACACACACACCTAGACATACACACACGCAGTCAGGCACACACCTAGACATACATACGCACACCTAGACATACACACACGCAGTCAGGCGCACACCTAGACATACATACGCACACCTAGACATACACACACGCAGTCAGGCGCACACCTAGACATACACACAGTCAAACGCACACCTAGACACACATACATCAAGATATACACAGACACACGCATGGGCCAACACAAATATAGACGTACACGCACCGTCATACACACACACGCAAACAATCTAGACTTACACAGATGTAGACATAGACACAGTCGTGCACACACAATGTAGACACACACATGTAGACATAAACACACATACAGACATATATACGAACGCCCACAAACACATAGTGAAGAGTCCTACTGCGTGGAGTTAGAGATGTTCAGAAACGACCAGCAGGAGTACTTCACGAGTCCACCTGGCCTCAAGATCCCATGGACCCTGTGGCTTCTAACCAGGTTAACATGTGAGCTTACCTGTAAGTAAAGGCCACAGTAAGTAATAGGTCTTAGGACTCAGAGACAGGAGGGATTCCTTCTCATCACTCATCTCCTACTCAAGTCTCAGTCGGCACATTCCAAACAAGCTGTGCTTGAAGAGTGGGCAAGGTTTTCCCTGTGATGGGGATCGAGTGGGAGAGGGAGAGTGAGGGAGAGAGGAAGAGAGAGGAGAGAGAAGAAGAGAGAGGAAAAGAGAGGAGAGAGGGGGAGAGAGGGGAGAGAGGAAGAGAAGAAAAGATGACGAACAAAGAAGGGAGAGAGACAAGGAAGAGAGACGAAGAGGAGGGAGAGAGAGGAAGAGAGGGAGAGGAAGAGAGAGAATGACCGCACCTAAAGCACTTCCATTAGCGTGTGTAATGGCGCTGAAAGCTTTTGTACTGATAGCGATTCAAAACTGAACACACACTCCAACCTCCCCACCATCACCCTCTCCCCTCTCTCCCTCCCACTACTGTAGTTCTCTCTCTCTCTCTCTCTCTCTCTCTCTCTCAATACTGCAGTTCTCTCTCCCTCTCTCTCTTCCATGTCTGAACCTCTCTCCCCCTCCCTCCTGACGTGCAATAATACCCGTTTCAGTAGAAAGGAAAAAGACAATGATTTCTAGCATTTAAACGTCTACCGCCTTGTCAACTAGCACTGGGTAAGCGTGCTATGTCACCAAACTAGAACATCAGAATAAAGCTTTTGGCTCTGAGTCATGACCACAACATTCCTGGCCTTCGCAGAATCCTTGACAGAAGATGGTGATAGAATGACGTGAATAATGATAGATAGGTGAGGGTAAAGCTAGTTGATTGTGCTGTTGTTTTGTTAGCAGGTTTCGAGGGCCTCTGAAACAAGCAACAACGCCACAGGAAGGACCGGTCACTGCTCGCTACGCTAACGCAAGACTGAATGACACGCTAATCAATACTGGTTTAGCCCTGGATTAAGTCCTGTGTCGAGGCAGAATCCATGCAGGGTGGAAGTTTCCTTACTCGTCTGGTTGGAGCACCGATCCGCTACGTGTGGTCAGTCTCAAGTCGCATTTTCGAGGTTTTAGTGGCCCAGGTAGGCCAGGACATTGAACTTTCCCTGGCCGTCAGCTCACGTTTGGGACAATAGGCGGAAGAAGGTCAAAGGTGACTGCATGGGAGTGGAGAGGCGTGTGAGCTCACGTCGAAACCAGATGAACGAGCTTCGCCATGGCCACGTCTGCAGGACTAAGGAAATATGAGACACACATTGATCATGTGAATCCTCGTGGGAATTTCAGGGCCAGCAGGTCAGCGCCTTCACACGAAGCAGCAACCTTCTATTTTTAAAGGGAAATTTATCAGCCACACATGAACCAGGCACAGGAAATCCACTGTACTCAGTGTCGTCTATGGAAGGCTAAGCCAATCACAGAGGAGGTGTTTTTCTTCTCCCTTGGATCTCCTTTGATCTCATGCGATCCTGCGGGGGGGGGGGATCTGGACAGAGGAGCCTTGCAGAGCGAGGGTTCTGCATCACGCTGCGGCAGAGCCGCACGCGGAGCGGGTCTGGAGGTGAGATCTGGCGGCCGCAGAGCGACGCACGCGCACTCTACCTGCGAGCGTCAACCGGAGGGGAAGGCGGGGCGAGCGACTGAATAAAGACAGGAGCGAGAGAGAGAGAGAGAGAGAGAGAGAAAGAAGGGGGAGAGAGAGAGACAGAGATGAGGCAAACAGAGAGAAAGAGACAGAGATGAGGCAAACAGAGAGAGCGAGAGACATAGAGAGAATCTCATTAGCAGGAAGAGCAGTCTGGGGCCTTGGCCTTTAATGTGAAGCTATGTTTCTGAATCCTTGCCAGCAGTCTGCACAAATCTCCCCTTCTCTCTCTCTCTGTGTCTCTCTCTCTGTCTCTCTCTCTGTCTCTCTCTCTCCCCCCCTCCACCACACTCTTCCTCTTTCCATCTTCTTTCCCCTCTCAGTCTCTCTCTACGACTCCACCCCCCACCTTCTCTTTCATCCTCTCTCACTCTCTCTCCCTGCTGTTCTCTTGACAAGACAGGCTCGACTTATTTATGGCCCTTGTATTGTGTGCTAGCGTGGGCTTTAGTAATAATCGCGGCTGCTCGGCTGCAGGAACACAGGAGCTCGTTCTTAGCCCACATTTGAGGGATGAGGTGGGAGTGTTTGGACCTGTCAGTGCCTGAGACTCACCGTCACGCTGGAGATGCAAAGTGTGGTCGCTTTGTTTGCCGTTGTCCCCCTTTCTCTCTCCCTTCATCGCACTTGACACATCTCTCCCTTTCTCCCTTCATTCCACTCCCCAGTCTCTCTCTCTCCCCCCTCCCTCTCTCTCTCCCTCCTTCCTCTCTGGGGCTGGAGGGTGGGTGAGGTGAACCCAGAGGAGGCTGGGGAGTTCTGAGGCAGAAGTGAGCGAGCGCTAGTTCTTCCCATGCATCAGGGATTCACCACTGACCTATCCAGCGACGGCCCTGCAGGACAACAGTTTCTCCTGCGTTTGTGAGCAACCTTCATTAGTTCCAGTTCTCTTTCTCTGCGTGTATCGCTTCAGAAACTTGCCTCGGGCCTGCAATTAAGTTTTAACGAGGGTTAAGCGTACTACTCCACTACTCGGCCTCTCTCTCTCGCAGAGGAAGAGAGGGAGAGGTTGCAGGAAAAGCTTTAATCTGACTGTGCTGTGCAGGTAGACGACACACCCGTAGGCACCAGGTTGCTTCCTAAACAGGTGTCGGGCATGGCGTTCTAGAACAGGTGTCGGGCATGGCGTTCTAGAACAGGTGTCAGGCATGGCGTTCTAGAACAGGTATCAGGCATGGCGTTCTAGAACAGGTATCAGGCATGGCGTTCTAGAGAGTTCTTCTCTCTTCCTTGTCCCTTTCTCTCTCCAGCTCTCTGACTCTGCCAAGCAACTTCTAATGATGTCCCTGGCGACAGGGGTTGGCTTACCGGTATCCTTACACACACACACACACACGCACACACACGCACACACACGCACACACACGCACACACGCCAGCAGCTGGTAGCTTTGCCAAATGTGTCTCCCTGACTTGAAAGGGATGAGGAGAGCAGATGTGACTCTATTCTCTCTGACAGCTCAGGGAGGAGAGAGAGAGACCGGGGAGAGAATGGGAGAGATAGAGAGAATGGGAGACAGAGAGAGAATGGAAGGGACAGAGAGAGAATGGAAGACAGAGAGAGAATGGAAGGGACAGAGAGAGGCCCGGGGGAGAGAGAGAGGGAGAGACAGAGAGAGAATAGGAGACAGAGAGAACGAGAAAGAGAATGGGAGAGAGAGAAAATGGGAGAAACAAAGAGAGTGGGAGAGAGAGAATGGGAAAGACAGAGAGAGTGGGAGAGAGAGAATGGGAAAGACAGAAAGAGGGGGAGGAAGAGCTATGATCCTCTCTTTATCTGTTCAGTATGAATTCATTGTCCGCCTGTAAATTACACGAAACATCCACGACGTCTGAGCAATCAAATCACAACTGCTATTAATTTGTTACAGTACACCGTCCAGCTAAAGCTATTTGAAATTCAGTGCATCAGTGATACGAGTCACCACGTCGCCATGGTTTTAGAAGGTGAAAAATGTGTGTGTGTGTTTTAGTGTGAGATTGATGGAGATGAACCTCATTCCATGCCAAAGATAAGGGCATGTGTCTATGTGTGATGACGGTGACAACTTCATTTAGGTCTCTGTTATATAAACCCTTCACCTCATTCTTTTCACTAAGTCAACAGGCTACTGTTCGTCAGACATGCCCGACCTCATTGGCTGTTAATTAGGCAGGGGTTTGGAGGGAGCCCTGGGCCATACAATACAACGGATACAACACGAGTCCTTATCACCTTTAACACCCTGAAACACCCTCAAATATCATTGGCGGCGTTTTCTTATGATACTTGGTGGTACAATTGAGAACATTTCAGGTCGTGACGATTGCGGAGAAATTGTGTTTCATTCTTCTGGCTGGTTACAGTTGTTGTGAGTCTATGATAATGGAACGCAATTGTGTTCTCGTGTCTGAGGTCATTTCGGTTTTCCTTTTAGTCACCAGCCACACATCGGTGCTCATTTTCTCAGAGTCATAGTGAAAGATTCACGAAATAGATACGGTCAGAATTTACAATATAAACATAAGATTCGACTGACGAAGAGGGTAAACTATGCAGAGAGCGTGAGAACTAACAAAACATGACGCTGTTGGCTGATCTTCCGGGTGGAGTGCTGGATTCTGGGTGTGGCAAATCATAGCCAGATGGCAGCTAACTCGGGACTTAAGAGACTGTCAAGGATACCACCACCCCAATGCACGAGAGGTGGAGGGTGGAGGGATCACCGCACGGAGGCCATGCGTGGAAAAAGAAGCTAGATCTTAGAGGATCGCTATGGATTAAGCCGTAGAACTGTAGCGTTTGGACAATCAAGAAGAGTTAGGTCTTTGAGGAGGAGGGTGGAGTGACAGCTGTGGTTTGCTCGCTGGTAAGAATTAGGACACTCGGGTATTGCGGGAGTCGAGGTTGGTCATCTCCTATCGTCAATACACCCTAGCATCCTCCACTCAGTCGAGTTTGGGGCCTCTCATTCTCGTCATCAGTGCACTGCGCGGTGACTTCGTTCGTGTATACATCTCGTCTCTAAACACGAGGTTCGCTCGTGAGAAAAGGAACGCTTATAGCAGAGTCTGATTGGTGTTCAAAAAGGAATTGTGTGACGTTGGACGGCGTCGAGACTTAGCTCATTCGGATATCTCTTCTTCTCAACGCACAAAAATACGATGGACTCCACTTTCGTCGCAATATATGTACTCTCCCGCATCGTCGGCTGTCAGCAGCGTGCTGTAGTACGAGGGATTTTAGTAGAATAAGTGTTCTGATTTGTTGGAATTGGCGGAAGTCTCGTAATTGGTATTTTCAATTCACTTTCATCTTGGCACATTGGCAAATAATAACAGGGTTTACAGTGGGAGGCTATATATCTTAGCACAGATGTGTACTTGGCGAGTGAAGAGGGGGGACCTCATTTGCTATGGAATCGTTGTGAAATGAGAAGGCAGGGGCTGGATGACAGGTATTGGTATAAGGAAATGACCGAGACAGAGAGAGATGAGGAGCACGAGGTAGGAGGCGATCGTAGAAGAAGAGAAGGCACGCACGCGCAGAGCTGCAGAAGGGAGGCGAGAGAGCGGCGAGTAGAGAAAGACAAAAGGTCACACATTTCTCATACGTTCCTGGAGGGAACCAGGTTTTCATGAGAGTGTTTTATCAATCATACCTAGTGGTCTAACATAATCAGGCTAATGTAGGATTGAGGGTTGCAGTTCATGATGACATATGTTGGTGTAATCTATATGCTGGGTTACTCAGCACAGGTACGGTACAATTTGTGCACTGTGTATTTAAAAACACTCTGACCTGGATTTTGCGAGCCCCTAGGTAATTACTGTACTTTCATGTAACCATGGTAAGACCTTTGCAATTATCACTTCACAGACAGGTGAGACCAATTGAAGGGAACCATCCAAATAGTGCAAATAAAATCACTGGATGACTCAAATAAAGCCTTTATTTCTGACACAGATGAGTAATAGTCTGTGCTAATCCTGGCTCACATATGTATAGAACTGACAGAGAGCCCCGTTCTACTTAAAGGGCAACTTAAGAGGGAAAGTATTTGGTTCACCTTAAAACACTGCTGTCAGCAAGATGAGTAATTACTAATCCACACTCAAAGATTCTTATGAAAACAATGCAATGTAGTTAAAGATAGTGTGTGTGTGTGTGTGTGTGTGTGTGTGTGTGTGTGTGTGTTTGTATACATGTGAGACAAGCGTGTGTGGGTGTTTAACTACAGTCCATAAATCCTACAGTCCCATGTAAGCCGTCCAGAAATAACAATGTCATCTAACTGCTCGACAGCCATTCCTACTAGATGCTGCGTAATCCTCGGATGACACGAGTAAATACGACGCGTCATCATAAACGCTGACTGATTTATCACCTCCTGAGAGACGTTTTAACACGTGCTTCTTTCAATCTTCCTTCTCTAAATAATCTGGTTTCAGTTAGTAGGTGATGGATACTTCCCAGCCTTCCCTGATCGATGCGGACGGGTCACTCAATTGATGAGCTTCCACCTTGTTGGGACTCGACGTGATTTGCGTCTTGGAAGGGTTTTTCTCTCCTCCGCTGAAGCCTAGGCGCGCGGGTTGAGGAATGCGAGCACGAGGCGGCAGCTCAATATCAACGGTATTACTAAAAGGTCTGGCTGTCGGAAGCTTCAGATTGTAAACTAGACTAAAAGATGGCTGCGCTGCTCTTTAAATGTGATCCAGCGATTTGATAAATGTTATTTGGGAAACAAGACAGGTATGACATTTCCCAGTAATCCTCCTACACAGATACTCAGACACTTTCTCATGCTCGATACACACGCGCGCGCGCGCGCACACACACACGCGCGCACACACACACACCTCCTCGAGCTACCTCTTTAATTAGTAACATACTTGCAGACATAAACACACCGGTTTTTTCCTCAGCACTAAACTTGCACTATATTTGCAACCGTTTGGACAAGACTTCGTTGATCTACTTTTCATAGGTGACCTACATTGGTATCAGAAGTTACCGTGGAGACAGCATATCCATACGAAAGCCGGAGACGTTCTGGATAAGTGGCGAAACCTTTTAATTAGGCTAAATAGGCTGTTTAAGAGCGAATATTTCGAGATTGAAATAGTTCACTGCTTCTTCACGCAGAACCCCAATTATCTAACAGCAAACACAGTAGGCCTACTAAAGTTAATTTTAGAATTTAAGTAGGCCGAAATACATCTAGGTAAGTACACCAAAATGTGAAATTAAGGGCCGACATCGATGTTTCCAACTAACCTGGCAAGTTCTGCCGTTAGCCGATAGGCTAGCTACTACTAGCGACTTGGATGCGACTAACGACGTGCTTTCCTGACCAGCAGCTAGCAATTATAACAACAGTTTTAGTAAGCCACATAACAGCCATAGAAAAACACGAACATGCTCAACGATATCCCCTTTCCTCAACAGTAGGCAGTACGGCGAGTTTGAACTTACCCAAAGCCGAACATTTCACGGCCTACGTCGTTGACGCCGCGGTGGCAGGAATAGCTAATGTGTGACGGCATTAGCTTGGCTACTTCTATGCATGTACGCAGAGATAAACGAGTGGCGGTTAATAATTCGTAAAGGGAAACGCACGCCTGGCGTCTTTCTATATGGGTGGTGGCTTGATCAAACCCGTCCCAAAGCTCCACCAGTAAGTCCTTACCAAACCGACTTAATTGACTAATTGTATCGAGTAATCGGTTATTCGGAAAATGCTGTTTATTATACTGAGTGACTTACACAACGGGTTCGAAGTATAAAAAACAAAGTCAAATGTAATTAAAAAAATATGTGGGGCTTTTTAATTTCAAGTGGCAAGTTCAAAGGAAAGCTTTCAAGTATGTCAAACATACTTGTGCCGTCCGGGTATGCCATCTTATTTGCCAATAGCTGATGGCAGTCGATTAGATACATATTGGATTCCAGTAACCTATTATTCAACTGCTAGAAGGCAAAATGTGTTTCGAAAGCTTGTTCCTTAGTAAGTGGTCATACCTGTTACTCGAGATTCCAATACAAAGTAGCCTAGGGCTGTGACAGATTGTTAATGAAACAGACATCTGTCTTTGGGTCTCTCAAGGTAGTAAATTAGCTTAACACACAACTTTCACAAAGTAGAAGAAGCGCCTTCAATTCTGTCCATTGTCAGAGGAAAAGGTAGGCTAATGGCCGGTTCTATGAGGTTCTTTGTTAATGGTAGCTTAGAAGAAAATATCTAGCCCATTGTTTAGATAACTCTGGCTCAATGACGATGGATTCGACAGTTTTCTTTTCTAATCCAGTCCTTTCTGAGTAACAGCATATAGATGCACTTAGTCATACAGACCTATCCTCAACGAGAATGTGGCCTTTATTTTGATTTGACGGCTCAGAAGAAATTTCGTTTTGTTCTGACTCTCAGTGATGTGCATTTTAGACCGCTTCACTGTGTAGGCCTAACTAACGTCTTCAACGGCATTCAAACGTTTCTATAAAATGGCTCAGTAAATTGAGTGATATAACCTGTAACCTGTTATTATTTGCAATGTGCAAAGATGAGTGAATTAAAGTACTGGGATGATCACAAGACTATTTATAAATCTCTCTCCCCCCGCCCTCATCTTCACAACATCCATCATTGTTGTCAGGAACGAGACAAGCCAGCCGCCAACTGTCACACAATTCCTTTTTGACACATCAGACTCTGGCTATAGCGTCTTTCTCACACACCTTTCAGCGTGTTCACACATCCGCCCCTGCTCATGGCCCACTCGCTGGTGGGTCTAGTTTTCTGTCTCTCATCCATTCCCACCTATCTTCCCACGGTTCACCCCTCCACCCACATCCTCTCTGTCTTCGAAACCGCCAGAGTCAGTGTGAACCCGACCAGACAGCTTCGTTTCACGGGGGTGGGGGAGAGGGGGGGTGGTGGTCTTGACAGCTTTAAGCAACTCCAGCTGGTTATGATTCCGACCCAGAATCAGCACCCCCCCCGGAGACACCAAACACGCAGGCTATGGATGTTACCTTCGTGATCCATTTATTTAATTAATTCGACTTTACATTTTATTCAGCAAAAGGAGGTGACAAGAAAACGAAATGATCGAACGGAACATTGCGTTCAGAATCACAATGACGCAAATACATTTCGCATCGTTCATCTGATGTCATCACATTTACATGTAACCCCGCGAGGTACTAGGAACTCTCCTTTCTTGCCCTATCCCAGGGCCGTCCACCTTTAAGCTAGTAAATAGAGGCTAAAGTATTGGCACACGCAGATTAAACTCGGCATGACAGGTCTAAGTGATTAGTGTTTTATGAGCTGTACGGTATTACCGGATCAACGATGGTGGTTATGTCATTGATTAAAAAGGTAAGATGTTAGGAAAGGTTTAGATATGGTTTCTAGAGGAATGTGCTATTGATATCCCTCGCGTTCTCTCTCGCTCTGTCAACATGTCTATCCTACAAACATTCCTGTTTCTCATAACCACATTATCATATTTGGCGGTCAGACTTGCGGGAGAAAGCCAACATTTGGTACCAAAGCTCTGCACATTTGGGGAACGGAGGGGGCAGGGGGAGACATGCAAATGAGTCTCACATTAGCATTTGATACCCACAGGGCTGCATCGTCTGTGCTGTGCCAAGGTTAGTGTGTGTGTGTGTGTGAGCGTGCATACATGTAAGCCTGGCTGATTTTCATCGTGCCAGAGCAGCAGTGAATTTAAGCGTAACAGTTACAGATTCTCTTCTAGGGCATAGATTGTTCACGTGCAAAGCATGTAATGCGGCATGGCAATTATGCATGAAGACAAACGAGCCTCCGCCAAAATAAAACTGGGTACTTAAGAACCTGATACAAAGAACGTTTTAATACAAAGAACGTTTTACGCACGAGTCATACGTCTAAGGAACATACCAGCTTACCTTGCAGAAAACATTCATTTCATCTACCAGTACACAAAAGGACATTCAAGTTTGCTGGTAGCTAAAAAGAGATCCACATGAAGCTACAATTCATCAGAACGTGTGTTTTGCTAAATATAAAATTGGATTTTTCAGAGTTATATGCAACTTTCTTGAGCTAATCCTCGAAGGATTTGTACAGCTCAGTAAAAACTTGTACATTCAAATAAATCAAAACGCAGATATTCACTGTGTGAAAGGCCCTTGGGTGACCAATCTGGAACAGTCCAGTCTTGCTATTTCCATCCCCATCTCTTCTCCCACAGCAGGTTCCAACGCTGCCAGGCTCTCCCTTCTTCTCCTGGTGGTATGCCCTCCATCCATACCCCCCCTCTCTCTCTCTCTCACGCCACACGACGTGTGCTTCCCTCCTCTGGGCCGGTATTCCTTCCACCGAGCGAGCCTGACAGGCTTCCGATTCTAGTCACCGGGCGAGCATCGAGGTTGTGAGCGGCATGACACCGAGGAAACAACAAGCGAAACATCGCAGTGACGTTCATTTACACCGTCACACAAGCAGAAGACTGTTACAAGATAGCCCCTCTGCCTCCGCCCCCCCCCCGGCCAAATGCTCCATGGGTCCCTGGAGACTGAAACAAGCGCGCTCCTACCTGAGCCTGCAGCTTAGGATCGTCCTTATAGCACTGGGAGGGGGCCAGGTTCCCACGTTCCCAGTCACTCTGTCGCGGAGCAGCTAGATTGCCCTAGAGGGAAGAGAGAACACACAGTCGAGTCTTTCCTCCAGCGCCAACAACTGTGTGCGACGTCACACAACATGCAAATTCTACAAAAGCAAGTCATGCGAGTTCTCTTGAGGGTAACTTCATTAAGAAAGGGGGCGGGGGGGGGGGATAGAGGTCGACCCCTCCAATGTATAACGACCTGAAACGCTTACACAAACATTGCAAAGGAAAGGTAACAGCAGCTCAACTGTTCTGAAGATATTGAAATAGATTTGGCTTTGCTCACGTTTAGCTGCATTAACACTGTTCTTGTATATTTTGTTAGTACACAGAAAAAGTTATTTTTATTAAATAAAATCCACTGCTGCATAGGTATTGGAAGCTACGTTTTTCTTGTCGGTCGAGTCGTCTTTTTAAAAACTTTTGACTGAATTGCACGCATTTACCATCAAGTTTATGTCAAATGGATAAACACACTGCCAAATTAACACATTTAGGGTTAGGGTTACCTTAACACTGGAGTGCTCTAGGTTATAACCATCCTCTCCAGTGTACTGCATTACACTGTCTCTACTAAAGGGCACCGTCGCGCCACGGCAACCGCGACACGAAAACATCGTACTGTGAAACCTGCGCTAGAATAGTGGTTTGAATTCAAGTTAATTTTCCAGACGCTAACAATAACATCTCATTAATTATGACCACAGGTAAGAGGATTAAAAAAGTCTTATACATACCAGGCCCAATGCTTTAGAACTCTATACACATTAGGAAGCTATCCAGGTTATTTTAGAGCTCTTACCTCTGGTTCCTTTTTTAAAAAGTATAGAAAGAGAGAGAAAGAATAAGTTGTGTTCTTTTAAAAAAATAAAAAAATCCATCAAACATCATTAAGTAAGGGTTAACGTAGTCAAGCTATAATGCATTCATTTAGATTTAAAATGTGGGAGGTTTTTTTTGGAAGGATAAACAAAGCAAAACACCTATGGCTAACTGATAACGGTTGTTTAAAAAAGGGCATTTCAAATTTTACTATGACAGAAAAAGGAAATAAACAAAGTTATGTTTCATAAAAAAACAAACTAGGCTTTATTGACAAACTGCTGCAAAACATCTTTAGGACAGATTTAGTTACCTATTTAGGCAAGCTTACACATGTAGCATAATGCATTTTATGGAGAGGATACAGATACTACTGGCAGAGTAGGTACAGTTTGGACGTTTTTTGAAAATATGTACAGGCTGAATTAAGCTGCAGGATTCCTTCTCCATTGTAAAAGACCCATGTGGAGATTATTGTCCCAATCCTTCATTGCGTACTTTGTGCATGCAGTTTAAAGAGAACCACATCAGCCATTAGAAAGTGCTGGATTGACTGTTTTAGCATGACAACTTGTGGTAATGGCAGTTTGACTCCAGTCTTAAGAATTGAACTTTTTTTTTCTTTTTTTTTAACACTTGAAAACAAATTTAGGATTTGAGGACAGTCCATCTCAACATTGTCTATTAGGGCTATATTTCAAAACTCTAAAAGTACAAATGACAAATATTGTTGCCTAAAATCTACATTGACCAACTTTTAAGACTATTTAAAACAAATGGGAATTTAAATCAAGAATATATTGTCATGAATCCCATTAACATGTTTTTTCCTTCATTTAATTTAATATTTTTGGAGTCTATATTACATGATTGAAAACTTTTATGGTTCTTTTATTACGCTATATTAAGCAGAATTTTGAAATGTAGCCTAAATGGGAATCTGCAACTGTCCCTCAACAGACTTTTAAAAAAAACAATTAAATGTTTTACTTAAGACACTAACAAGTGAACAAGGAGCCGCCAACCAAGGAGCCGCCACTAGAAATGACTCGTTTCAAACATTAAAAAAGGTTTGCGTTCAACAATGCAAAAAAGCTTAAGGAAGATGGGGGGCAGAAATCATTAAAAGCAAACGGAACCAGAACAGAAATAAGAAAAGAAAAAGAGGAAAAAAAAAGTAAGAAGAAAAGGAGCATGTTTTCTAAAACCATTTAAAAATCATTTTAGGATTTGATGTCACTTCTCAAAACAAGCTCCGGTCAGTTCATGAAGCTATTGTACTTTTTTTTTTTTTTTCCCTCCCCCCCCTCCTCACGGAATAGTCCAGCGTAGAAAATAGCAAAAAACAAAAACAAAACTAACAATTACTTTTGTCGGGGTTGCTTTAAAGCGAGAGCTGCCATGGTAGACAGGCTGTTGTCAGGGCGACGCGTTAACCGCTAGGTGAAGTCAGTTCAGTATTGTCTATAAGGGTGTTCCCGGTACGTGGTCTTCACAGGTCTGGCCGTGGGCACCTTGCCTCCTGCAGGCCTGGCAGTCCCGTTCCAATCATCTTGGGCTACAAAAGATCCAGACAAACACATCTATGAAAAAGATCCCGTACAAGGTCCATTCACGTGATCCCATCAGTCAAAGGTGCCAGAGGAACGAGGGATGAGGAGGTTGGGAGAAGCCGCTTTCTTACCGTAGGAATCATAGGTCTCCTGTGATTCACCGTGCCCATAGTCGTAATATTCTGGCTCTCTGGAGAGACGAAGGGGAGGGAGAAAGAGGAGAGTCACGTCGACGGATATGATGTTCAGGATTCATGTCAAAGCAACAAAAAAAACAAACAGAGGAAACGTTTGCCTACAACAACCAAACCAAGAATATATAGATATGTTCCAAATCCCCAACAAGTCTAAGAAACTGGTGGAGCCCAGAGATGTGGGGCTGTCAGTGGGCATCACTCACGCCTGGGGCTGGCTGTAGTAGCTATCGTAGGATTCATACTCTGGTTCTGTGTAGGTTTCATCGTAGGACTGGAAAGGAGAGAAAGAGAGTTGACGGTAAACCAGCCAGTTGTTCATCCCGTTAAACATTTCTACACCATCCTGATCCTCGGAAATCATCTGAGGATCAAATTGAAAATAGCTTTGCGGTGGGAAACGAAATCCCGGTTTGCGTTAGCGAATAAATGAGCCATATCACAGGTACGGCGATGCGGTGGTGTTAGTGTGGCTTGCGGCCCCCCACTGCTTACATAGTCCTCGTAGGTCTCCGCAGCTGGGGCATGTTGGTGTTGGTGCTGATGTGGAGGAGGAGGGGGCATTCTTTGAGGGGGTCCGGCCGCAGGGGGCCTGGCTCGGGGTGCGGCTGCCCCTCTGGCAGGGGCCGCTGGGGGCCCCCCTCGGCCTGCTTGGGCACCCCGAGCCTGGCCGCCCCTGGTGGGGCCGCCGCGAGCCACGCCTCCTCGCAGGGGCATCCCCCTACCCCTGGAGGTACAGCAGGACAGACAGGTTAGTATTCCAAGCCACAGGTGATCTTCTCACCTGGAGACTCATCTCTGTTATGTCATAAAGTCAGTAGTGTTACATCCTCATATTCATATTCATACTTCATTACGTGGATCGTAGATAAGTGGAGAAGCTCCCACTACTTACAGTATTTCTCATCAAAATCATGGATGATGCATTTATAAAAAGGTTTGTACAGGCCAATAGGGATTGTCAGGAGGAACAGGGACAGATCATTTGAAAGTAGCAGTACTTGTTACATAAGGCAACTAAACCTGAAACTTGAACTAATGGGAAGATGTCTGCATGATATGCTGTATGCGGAATCCATATACGCGTGTGTGTGTGTGTGTGTGTGTGTGTGTAACTGTGGGGGGGAGGTGTGCTAGCAGGTGTGTGTGTATTGCTGTGTATTGTTGTGTGTTAGTAGGTTTGTGAGTGTGTGCATTACTGTGGAGGTGTATGTCAGCAGGTGTGTGTATTGCTGTGGGAGGGTGTTAGCAGGTGTGTGTTTACCTGGGCGCTCCTGTGGGTGGGTGTCCTCCGCGGGCCCTAGTCGGAGGCCCCCCTCTGCCTCGGCCTACGTGCTCCTGGCCTCCGTTCAGGTAGCCCATCTCCATGAACTGCTCCTGACAGATATCATCCATCATGTCCTGCGTGCGCGCACACACAGACACACACAGACACACAGACACACAGACACACAGACACACACACACACACACGCAGTAAGTCACACATACACGAATAGTGCAGATCAGACTTGAGAGAGGAGACTAGAGCAAGGCGGGGAGAAGGAGAGGAGGGGAGAGGAGGAGCGAGGAAGAGGAGGGAGAAGAGGAGAATGAGAGGGAGGAAGGGCCACCAGAGGGAGAAGCGAAGAGAGAAAATAGGAGGAGAGACAGGAGGGGGGGAAAGACAGCGGCAAGAAGATAAAGTAACAAGAGAAAAAGAGAAGCAATTACCAAGCAGGTCAATAAAGCACATTCCCCACATGTCTAGCCGTCCCTGCCAGTTGCAAGCCCACGTCACACACATGGAGGCTGTGTGACTGCAGGCTCAACCCTGCACATTCAGGAGCTGACTTAATTGTCCATTGTAGACTTCCTGCTTATTACGAGGAACTACAAAAAAAGGACTCAGGGCAGCATTCTCCTGGCTCACTAACACCAGTTTCTCAGGGGAAGCATTTTAGTGAGGCACTGTGTGACCCAATCAATTCTTTTCATGAATCTCTGTGGGAGCAGGGCTTTAGACACTGCTGTAATGATTACCAGTAAGAAAAAAAGGAGGGGGGGAACCAATTCCTGATCCACATGCACGCAGTCCTTTCACTTTGTCAGATGGCAAGACACGAGGGGGGAGGAGAAGAGGGAGAGGGTGGGGCGTTTGTCTGATTAGAAATTAATCTATGGCCACAAGCGCTGGGGGCTTGGATTGTCTAACAAGCCGTGCAGTTAAGGCACCGGTTGCACATTGAGCGTTTCCAGTCTAGAGGGGAAAATCCAAACCGACCTGGGACATTTCTACTGATTGTCCTACATCGACGGCTTGATGTATTCAGCAGCATCTGGAAACTGAGGGGGAAATGCCGTACCAAACATGTCGACGCGATACCACAGGGACGATATCCAGAGGCTATTTCAAACTTCAACCTGCCCAGTAAAAAACAACAGTGGTATCGACAGAACCAAAGAGGCTACCTGGGAACAGGAACCATAAAGGTTACCGTGAAACAGGAACCCTAAACCAGAACGTTACCAGGGAACAGGAACCCTAAAGGTTACCAGGGAACAGGAAAAGAACCCACCCTCTCCATTTCAAAAGGCACTGCTCTGATCTTCGCTGTACTACACACTACAGTAACAACATCACAAAAGGGTTAACCATCAGCCTCATCACATCGAATGACCCTGATATTCAACCAGCCGTCGCCATCACCACACTAAGTTAAAGACAGTCTTACAAAGCCATGGATGAACTACATATTAACTTTCGTCAGACAGATAAGATCGTAAATTCCAATTAGGAGATTAGGGGAGGGAGGGGAGGGGGGGGGATATCGGCTGTGTGACGAGGGAGGACTAGAAGGAAGCGTTTGTCCTGCCTCTCCCTCTAACCCCGAAGAGGCTTAGTGCCGGGCGGGCGAGCAAGCGGGCGAGCAGGCGAGCGAGCAGAGATACCCTGCTGACACTATGAAAGTGACCCACTTCCTCCTGGTAAGCTCTACAAGCTTAAACACCATGACTGACCCGTCACAGCAGTGAGTCCAGGTAAATACCCCCCCCCTGTTCTACACAGGTTCCCACTCGCACGCACACAAGGAGACCTCCTGAGCAAGTCCGACAAACAATTACAGTTAGTTTCACATGACCGTGCCTGCGCCATCAAAAGCCATTTCAAATTGTTTTTCCCAAAATAGCATCTAGTTGTCTAGCGTTTTAGTCCACGTGTCTGCCAATCTGTAGAGCACCTCACAAACTGTTTTGCTTCTGTTCTGGACCGTCCGTTCTGGACCAGCACGAGGGAGAACGTGTAGAACAGGCGTCTTCAACCCTGACCTTCTCTGCTCCAACAAACCTGATTCAAATGAACCAGCCTTCTGCAGAGTTACGTCCATCCAAAGCTCTTCCTTTGCACGCATCGAAACAGACAGGTGGGACCCGAAAGAACCAGAGCCACCTTGTCCTGCTCCGGTTAGACCCCGCCTTTACTGGTGCCAGTTCTACTCACAGGAAACAGAAACTTCTTGACTTCCTCCATGGCGTGGGCCATACGGACGTAGGCCTCAGGCACCGGGGCAAACACCTCGATGAACACGTGCAGGTCCATGGACAGGTGGGCGTACTTGGGCTCCCCTCCTTTTCTCAGCCCTTCCTCCTGAGGCAGAGACGCAAACACACGAGTTAGAGGCACGCACGCACGCACACAGGGAGACAGACAAACGCAGACACGCACACACAGACGCAAGCACACAAGTTAGAGGCACACACAAACACACAGGGAGACAGACAGATGCAGACACAAACACACACACACAGACGCAAGCACACAAGTTAGAGTCACACACACACAGAGAGACAGACACACATACAGATAGACGCGCACACACGCACCTAGACAGAGAGACGCAGACACACACACACACACACACACACACACACACGCACCTAGACAGACAGACGCAGACACACACACAGATAGACGCACACACGCACCTAGACAGACCCAGACACACACACACACTGATAGTCGCACACGCACCTAGACAGACAGACGCAGACACGCACACAGACAGAGCTGTTCTGGATGTGACTGTGTTGCCTGTTAACGCGAGGGCCAAACTAGCACCAGCCCACATGTCCTCCACACACAGACAGGACTCACCTTGGCCTTGTCCCTCATGGAGCCCTTCCCCAGCACAGAGATCTTGGCCCCCGTCTCCTCCTGCAGACGCTTGATGGTGTTGCCCTGCGGACCCAGGATCTTGCCCACGAAGTTGAACTGGAAAAACAGGTCAACAGGCAGCGGTGTCAGGCTGACTGTCACCGTGGAGACGGCCCGTCTGCCCTCATCTGACAGAGACCAGGAGATGTGGTGCGGTAGGCGTTTCACAGAGCAATGTTTTGGGGTAAACATCCCCCCTCCTCCTTTCTTTACCCTTCTTTTTAATGGGACAAAACTGCATATTGCTACTTCTCATGGTGTAATAGATTGTGGGTGGAGTCACCATGATTAAAACGTACATAATAAACAGTCCTATCCCAGTGTCTCCTACAATACGTCTGCTCTTCAAAACATTCCTATGTTTCCAACTCAAACATCTTCCTGTTATGATTAGATGACGTCAAGACACCTGGTTTCATCATCCTAGTAAGAAGCCCATATTCATGCTACATGATCTCCTGCTCACATCACAGACTGCTTTTCCTGAACCTCTTAACACATGTAATCTGGTCAACAGGACACGACTTAATCCTGCAAAAAAAAAGCTAAAGCCTGTGGCATTAGACGTTCAAGGCCACCCAATACTCCATGCCTGGCATATGTAAAGGAGTGTCGACGATGATGATCCACTTGGGAAATAAGGACGTAAACATTCAGGATGGATTCTCAAGGCTTTCACTAAGCTGATACCTCACCGGCGGTCAGAACACCGAAATATGCATTCCACTGTGTACCAAATACACACACTGTGAGATTCATCTAACTACCCTAGAATTGTTAGCCCCCCCCCATGGACGTATATATAACGCATATATAACATATATTCAACTCTCTCTCTCTATATATATATACACACAGTATATATATAGATCTATATCTATATAGATCTATATCTATAGATATAGATATAGAGAGAGTTGAATGTTAACTGAATATAGTTGAAACCTCCACATAAGGTCTTTATGTACACACACGTCCCATTTACTGTGGTGATGTACCAACAGCAAACTGCAAGCTGGTTTGCTGCTCCAGCAGTCGGAGCAATTTGCTCTCTATGCAGTGGAACGCTAGGCAGGTGTATGGGTGAGGCAGGTCTATGGGTGAGGCAGGTCTATGGGTGAGGCGGGTCTATGGGTGAGGCGGGTGTATAAGAGGCAGGTCTATGGGTGAGGCAGGTCTATGGGTGAGGCAGGTCTATGGGTGAGGCAGGTGTATGGGTGAGGCAGGTGTATAAGAGGCAGGTGTATAAGAGGCAGGTGTAGGGGTGAGGCGGGTGTAGGGGTGAGGCGGGTGTAGGGGTGAGGCGGNGAGGCAGGTGTATAAGAGGCAGGTGTATGGGTGAGGCGGGTGTATAGGTGAGGCAGGTTTATGGGTGAGGCAGGTGTATGGGTGAGTAGGGAGGGGCGAGGGGGCTCACCTTTGGGTACTGTTTAACTGGTATCAGCACTCGCTCTTTCAGTTTGATGTTCTTGACTGTGAAAAGGTCCAGGTACGTTTCACCTTCTTTCTTGGTCTCTCCTTTCTGGATTCTCTCGATTTCTACGAAAACAACAGGTCTGGTTTTTAGCCACACGTTTCAAGCTCTGACGGAGGGACCTCCTCCCCCACCTCCTCCCCTCCCCTCCACCACCTCCTCCCCTCCACCACTCCCACCTCCTCCCCCACCTCCTCCACCACCCCCACCTCCTCCCCAGACTCATCTGGAGACGGACTGCGGTGTACTGGTGGGATACGACACATGCGACAGCGCCCGAGGAGAGACATCTCCTTATGACCAACCCATCTTCTTCTCCCCCCACGTCGTAACCCTCCGCGCTGCCCTGCCTTGACAACGTCGGAGGCTGCGATGTGCAAACCTGTCAACCACGGCGCAGGGCATCTGCTGGGAGTCAAGGTTAGCAGACGGCTGCACGCGTCTGGACTGCTACAGCCTTCTAGTCCTGAACAAACACCACAGCGCTCCATCATCAGCAGCCAACTGTTCTCATCAGCTTCACCTGCATGCAAATATTGCTCATTTGCTTCCGTGAACCAGCTACCCGTGATCAAAAAGCGAGCTGCAAACCTCATTTAGCATGTCAAAAATCCCATTTGGAAAGCCAATTTCCATAGTGTAGCTGGTTGCAAGTATCCACTTAATTTTCCCCATTCATCTAGAACTTGAGATTAAAGTGATAATGGGCCAACTAATGGGTTCACTACTTTTTTTTTTTACAAGGATGCAAGCCATACAGTTAGTGTGACGACTCAAAACGTCTGCCAAAACAGATTTCCCGTTTAGAGGATGTATCCCAGTGCATCTGAAAGTCCTACAACTCGAAATCATCCATATGAATGGAGTAAACATCTGGACTGGTCTGCACGGCAACCCTATGTGAAACATCTGGCTGTCTGGAGACTAACGGCGGCAGCTGCACGCCTCGGAGGCGACGCGCTGTTGCGGTGTTTACTGATGTGAACGAAGTGACCTGGCCGCAATTGATTGAAAAAAAAACACAATGTTGGTCGACCACTTGCAGTGTCGAGTTGACCCAAAGTGATGCAACGTAAGGTTAGAGCAAGTTATTCATTGCACTGAACGTCTACGACGATCGCAAAATGTCAACGACGGACAACCTTCTTACCCGCCATACCCAAACAAAGACAGAGTAAATCGACGTCGCCGATTAAAACGCGTTACGAGTTGCTCTGGAGAAATTGAATTGGGCGGCGAGGCAAGATTGTGTTTACGTTGAAGAAACGTGCGCTTCGCATGGACCGTAATGGTTACCGATAGTTCGAACGGACAAAAAGAAGTCGTTTTCCTATCGGCAAATGGGACTCGGGTCAGAGAGTAGCGGCTTGAAGCCCGTAAGCTAGTCGCAGTTGCCTGCTAGGCTACGCACTTTCTAGAAAAGAACTTGGCTACAGTCTAAATAGGCAGCCGTACTTTCTCGTTCACAAGATACATCCGCAAATATCCTTTAGAGAAAATAGTTATCCTGGGAAGTTTTAACCCAACAGTAGCCTTACCCTACCACGTGTAAAACACCATGTAACAACAGCGGTTAGCGCTTATGAAAGCGTGTATTGTTTGCGGTTAGCGGGCCAGTGTGTGCACGCCAGGTCCAATCCGAGCGCACACGATCCAACCACGGCGTGCCTCGTTCACACGACCCACCAAGAGACACTCTATCCACCATAGGCACATCCCCTCGTCGAAGAAGTCCAAAATAGACATTTTTTACCTGCAGATAAAAGTTTCATAGCGTGCGTAAACGACGTGTCCAGGCTGTCCTTCTCCGCGAGCAGCTCGGGGAGATACTTGCTTTCGTTCTCCATATCGTGTTTAAATTCAGTTTCTGCAGATCGGCCGATGCAAAAATCTGTAGGAAAAAAACCAATAGCCCAAAATAGTCCAGATCTATGTCTACTGGGTGATATCCACTTTACGGAGTTCGCTTTTGCATGCGGCTGCTAAAACGTTTAGCGAAGCGTCTGCCGTTTCCGTTATTAAGTTCGACCGTCACCGCGCCTCGCGGAAAATGGAGACGCAATTTGAAGTGAGCACAGACGGATAAAGCTGGCGGAACTGACGCCGCCCACTTTTGCCTGTGATTTTAATGTTGTGTTGCTTTGACCCCCAGATACCAGAAGCATTTCCAGCTAGACCCACCCACGGCATTGATTTTTAAGGATTTGGATGAGAATCGTGTTCTTATTTGCGTCTGTGATTATCTGGGGATTGTGCAGTTGTTATGTAGTCCGTGAAAGTTGGCCACAAGACAGCGGTCTGTATCACCCATGTGTAGGGAGTTACTGTTATAATAATAATGATGATGATGATGATGATGATGATGATGATGATGATGATGATGATAATAATAATTAATATTATAATAATGCGTACATTTTCTATAGCGCTTTTCAAAATGAACTCAAAGACGCTTGTTGTACATACCGGTGGATATTATTTCTGATCATGATTCGGCACTATTTAAAGGATTTGCACCAATAACTGACTTAATTAAATGGACTTACTGTAGATAGACTGTATTGAGTGTATCATGCTAGCAGATAGAACGGGATACAATAACCGGTTTTAATTGTTAAGCCTAAAGGCTAAGGATTTGATCAAGGAGAGCGGATTGATGTTGGACTATGCTGATACTTAGTGCACTCGACGGCAACTTCTGCCCTTAGGCCTGGCCAGTGGGAGAAGACGCAGTTCAGATGTTCATTTCAAGATTTTACTGCCCCCTGGTGGCTACAACACAACATACACGTATAGGGGCCATGACTGCCCAAACTCTTCCTTTGGATGAGTGAAGATGTCTGGACAGATTAGTCAACTGAAAATAATGTTATGTTGAACAACGCTGTGTTTTATTATCACCTGGCTGTGTAATGTTAGCAAACATGGCTTTTTCTCTTTGTTCAGTATCACCTTGTGTAAAACAATGAACGAAGTCAGCCTTTCTTAGCCCGGAGACTAAAATGTGCGTGCTGTCTGAAAAGTGTGGATGTGTGCTCGCTTCTACAGTTATTTATATCCTCTTTTCGTTTTTGAAACAGGTGACGTTGCTTTTTGAACAAACAAAAGGCAAAGAGCAATTTGTCCGTCACCTTTCACAGCGAAAACTATTACAATCGACCTGACGTGCGCCCGAGCGCAAATCTATTCCAAACAAATGAAGGCAAATTCCGCGTGCCATAAATGGTTATGGGAGACCGCATCCTCCTTAGCCATCAGCTCTCAAGTTGATCTATCTCAGACCATTACAATGTTATTAGCACTGGGGGTTGCAAGGTTGTCCTGAGTGCTCTTGTCATTGACAAAATGGATGGCCTCTGAGCTGAATATCAATTGGCTCATAAAAGGTGGAATTACTTTTCTTGGCAGGTGGATGGGTCCCTATCAGATAGCTCTCTTTTTCCCTCCTCTCCTCTTCTCTCATCTCTCTCTCCCTCTTCTCTCCCCCCTTTCTCTCGCCCCCCCCCCCCCCTCTCCCTCCCTCTCTCTTCTCTCTCTCCTCTCTCTCTCTCTCTCTCTCTCTCTTCTCCCTCTCTCTCCCTCTCTCTCCCACTCTCTCTCTCCCTCTCTTCTCCCCCTTTCTCTCGCCCCCCTCTCCCTCCTCTCTCTCTCTCTCTCTCTCTCTCCCCTCCCCTCTCTCTCTCTCGGTCTCTCTCCTCTGTGCATACTCTGTTGACCTGACCATCCCTGAATAATCTTACAAAGAAGTCAACAAGGGCATTTGGTATTGAAAGAGAGTGTCTGTGTGTGTGTGTGTGTGTGCGTGCGTGCGTGTGTGTTGTGCGTGTGTAATGTGTGTGTGTGTGTGTGTGCGCGCACGTGTGTGTACTTGTGTACTTGTGTACTTGTGTACTTGTGTGTGTGTGTAATGTGTGTGTGTGTGGAATGTGTGTGTGTGTGGAATGTGTGTGTGTGTGTGTGTGCGTGTGTGTGTGTGTGGAATGTGTGTGTGTGTGGAATGTGTGTGCTCTTGAGCCCAGAGAAAAAGAGAGAGAGCAGAGGCGAGACAGGAAGGGTAGTGTTCCGTCTGTTGCCTCGCCCTCTGTACACAGTTTTCCTCTCCGCTGCCGGAAGGGAGTCCTGTCTGGGGGTTCAAAGGTAGGGTCACACTCAGTTTAGCAGCGCCATGAGGCTCCAGGAACCTCCGGGTCCAGTGGAAGCTGTCACAGCTGCTTAGGTCTTCGGCATCTCTCCCTCCCTGCACACCTTTCTCCTCCCCCTCCCTCCCTTCCTCCCTCCCTCCCATCCCTACCCCCTCCTCACCCACTGCACACCTTTCTCCACCCCCCGTCTTTTCTCTCTCCCCCTGCGAGCTCTCACTCCTTCCTATCCTCTTGCAGTTCTCGACCTAGCAAAGCGAAGTGGTCACAGTCAGACGGGTAACGAAGGAGGAAACCACACCTCCATCTTGGCTCGTTAGATCCCTACCAGTTTGTGGGTGTTGAGACTTCAGTCTTCTCAAACCAGGGTATGAACCATTAGATGATTGGTGATTAACGTTCATGTGTCAGGAGATGGATGATTTCTAAACATAAACACAACCAAAACTAGCCCCAATTAGACCAGGGACATAACAGTTGAGGGTGTTAGATAATAACATGTCGTTTCTTCGTAAGATACTTACCATTTCAGGGACTTTCTTCCCGTGAAACTATTTCTGCTAATCGTAGTATTAATGCACAGCGAACCTTTGCATCTGCGTAGCTGGTACATTGCAGAAAGGTCACGACAAGGTTAGAAAAGAATTAAAGGGTTAGAAAGACACAAATTAGTTTTATTACAGGAGAGTCAACCACATTTACTAGGCAATAAAGATGCTTTACTGACCAGACATGACCTTGCTTCAACTTGTGCAGCGCAACAGAGCATTTCAAAAGCCTCGGTAATGCACATTAAATTCCTCGCAATTTCAGTTTCGAAAATGGGGCAGGTTATGGATTACATTGTGTTCGCGCGCTGGACGGAGTTTTCCGCAACTTCATCATTCATATCTGAAGCCTCCCACTTGGAACCTGGAAGACGCAGGTACAACGACTCAGCGAGTTCAACTTTCCTGTCAGCGAATGTCAAAGATCGAGACTCTCTGTGTACCCTTGTTCCTGGAAGGGGACGCTAATGACTGCCAACCCTGTCTCCAGTCAGGGTGCCCTACTCCTGCCTAAAGCCTGGAAGGTTTCAAAGACGTGTTTTCCAAACTCGTCGGAGCTTCTGTTTTAATGATAGGCAACTGATAGACTTCGCTCAAACAACTTCAAAGGTGCTGCTTCCTAACCGAGATGAAGTCGCAAGAAGGGAGGGTGTTTCCCGAGCGTGGGGCCGCTTTTCAGGTTTGTCGTTTGATCGTGGGGTGTATGTGTGCGTATGTGTGTGTCTGTGCGTGTGTTGTGCGTGGTGCGTGCGCGTCTGTGTGTGTGATGATCGTGGGGTGTATGTGTGCGTATGTGTGTGTCTGTGCGTGTGTCTGTGCGTGGTTTGTGTGTCTGTGTGTTGTTCATGGTGTGTGCGTCTGTGTGTGTTGATTGTGGTGTGTGCGTCTGTGTGCGTCTGTGTGTGTGTTGATCACGGTGTGTGCGTCTCTGCGTGTGTCATTCGTGGTGTGTGCGTCTGTGTGTGTGGTACAGAACAATGTTTTGGGCTTGATGGGGAGGTGTGCATTGTGTATGTCAGTTCTCAACATCATGATCCTAATGACTGGGAGGTGACTCTGAATACCTTGTGGGGAGAGAGAGATAAACAGAGAGAGAGAGGGGAAGAGAGAGAGAGAGAGGGAGGGAGGGGGGGAGAGGAAGAGAGAGAGAATGAGATAACGATGTTGGGTGTGGTTAACGCAGTCGAGGCTCCATAATGACAGGCAGCTCTAAACAGCACTGCAGAAGAGAGAGGCATTCCCCTGTCAACTTTTCTTTTTCCTACGCTCGGGACAAATGCACAACATTTTTATTCATCATCTCTTTGCTCCGCATAGCACCAAAGATTATTCATAGAAATGTACAATTATGGAGAGATGACATTTTCCTGTTCACTTCCCAAGAACAATATTCTCTTTCAGTTGTCTTTCAGACTGTCACAGTGCCAAAGCGTGACATTTGTGACATTTGGCTCATCCGTTCCACATTTAAATATCTGAATATTCAATACTAGCTAATCATTTTGTGCGCTTTTGGTTAGTAGTTTGGTTAAAAGCTGCAAAACCTCTGTTTGTCTATACTATATAAGTACAGTACCCATATTACTGTATATATATAGATATATAGATATATCTATATATATTACAAATATAATAATACATTGCCAAACATTGCACTGTCTTTACAACAGAGGAAGAATCGCATGAAATTAAATGTCTGCATTTTAGGAGACACCTGTTTGTCATACATGTTTGTGTTAACATAGAAATGGCCATTCATCAAGGCCTTCGGGGTGAATGTAGAGAACACTGAACGTCAAATAATTTGTGCGCAACCTGATTGGTTTTCATGTTAGGCCACTCCTCCGCTTGGGTCAAAAGGTCAGTCACAACTGTCCTGTCAGATTTGTCTAGTTTGGCCTTTAGTAAAAACACGCACTGACATGCGCTCAAGTGCCTTTAGGGAGATAGAGGGCTGGAGACCATGACTCACCAAACACCTGTGTTCAGACAGCTGCGTGATTCACCCTGATGTGGCGTCTACTAAGATATACAATCACACACGGAACCCCATACACCTTTGTCTCTTCGCATATTATCCAATGGCTGTTTTTCCGTTTTTCCAACCAACACTTTTATAGTTCACACTAGACCTGACTTGAAAATAAGCCACTCTGTGTTTAAATTTCACATATGTCTTCTCAGCACTCTGAGCACTGACATTTCGCTTTGTAAAATCCTCTAATCACCACGCAGCTATGGAACCATGTCTAAGACACCGCTCTATGAATTCTGATAACTCCCAACCTCGTTCTCATAGTTCTGCATTATGTTAGAATACTGTAGCCTGCAGTAGGTTCGTCCTAATCATGGCCCTGGTGGAGTTAATATCAGTTTTAAGTATGTACCAAGCCCACCATGGCTCTTGGAGAGAGGAGAGAGACAGAGACAGAGAGAGAAAGAGAAAGAGAGAGATGCGGGGGGCGATCTTTCTTTATTCCAGAGTGAGACATCGTTATGTCCGGGGTTTCAAGGTCGCTTTTTGCGTCTTCCCTCCCCTCCTCCGTGGCTGTGAGTGTCTGTGGTCACATGGTAATGAGAAGGATTACAATGTAACAAGGTCAGAGGTGGGAGTGTGCGAGGAGGGAGGGAGAGCAGGGCAGGGAGGCTGGGCATGGGCCGCTGATGTAAGAGTGGAAGGTTGTGGAGGAGGAATTGAAATGGACAATGGAGGAACACACACACAGACACACAGACAAACAGAGACACACGAACACACGCAAACACACAGACAAATAGTCACACACACAGACATAAACAGAGACGTACGCAGATACACAGACACTAACAGATACAGTCATGGCCAAAATTGTTGGCACCCCTGACATTTTTCCAGAAAATGAAGTATTTCTCACAGAAAAGTATTGAAATTACACATGTTTTGCTATGCACATGTTTATTTCCTTTGTGTGTATTGGAATAACACAAAAAAACAGGATAGCAAAACATGTGTAATTTCAATACTTTTCTGTGAGAAATACTTCATTTTCTGGAAAAATGTCAGTGGTGCCAACAATTTTGGCCATGACTGTACACAGACACACACACAGACACACATACACACACATAGAGAGAGACACACACACAGCCCACACAGCCATACAGGTATTACAGTAACGCTCAGGTATATTTATTAATCTGCACAGGGAGTTATTCATGAGACATTCATCACAGGAAGCTGGAGTTATCTCAGTGGGTGGATCCTGAGCTCAGCCTAGAGGAAAAGATGAATGCCATGTTTGGGAATGTAGTGTCCTATCAAATGGAAACAGTTGGCCTTAGGACAGGGGTAGGCCTTCCATTACAAACATGTACAAGACAGATCCTCATTTTCGCCGCTAGGTGCCATTGTAGGACCACATTCACAGACGCACGCTTGTTATTTGTGAATGTGCTTTGGCATTGCCTCAGGAAAGGACCGTTAATTCCCTAAATGTAATATGTAAACGTTTTATTTAAATCATGTGTCATTATGATGTATGTAAATTCTAAAATGTAAAATGTTATTTTATATGATATACGGCGTGTTGGATGTTCCGTTGCTCTATTCCTCAACTGTGCACAGATAATGTTAAATCAAATGTTTCCATCTTTTCCTATGTTTTTCCTAAATTGTTTTACCTCAGTGATGTAGTATTTTAATATCAAGCCATACAGTTACTGTATATTGAGAGAAATGCGTACATTGGGGGGTGAGAGACTACTGTAATCAAACGCGCCCTGCTGTCAGACCAAAACAAAGATAGAGAGGAAGTAGACTCTATTTATGCCGTCTGACTGTGGTTAATAGTTTCAAACATATGTGTCTGATTATAGCTTTGAAGAAATTACATGGTATGAAATGTCCTGAACAGGCTTCCATAGACCTTCATAAGAACCCATTCATTAGTATCTGTATTTCCCTGAAACGAGGACCTACTCCCTTCTGACACCACAAAACCAGCCCAGATGACATGAAAACACCCTTGTGGTTCTTCTGGCCCTATTTGTGGAATCAAGTGCGGGATGGGATTGGAAGAGATGGTGTGACCACAATGAGTTTCACATTCCCGCTGTACTGTAAAAGAGTTATTCTTGGAAAAGTGACACCCCTGGGAAGAAAAATGGAATCCGTGTTAAGCTTAGGATGAAAGCTGGAACGACTTACACGGAAGTTTATTTCTTTATTTGTCGGTTGCAAATGCAAAGAAAGGTCATTGTCAGAGAAAAAGAGACCCTGGAATGGAGAGAAAGAACACTATGCTCTCCTGTTTGTTTGCACGAGTTGCTTGGTTCATTTAGATTGTTGTTACGGTGCTGCTAGGATTGATTCTTTGTGGTAAAAAAAAAGAGAGAGGATATGGCTCAGGTAGAAAAGAAAAAGAGGTTGTTGGATCGGATCCCTTGGAAGTAAGAACAAAGGGCTCAATAGAATCCAAGGCATAAAAACAGTTGGGGGTTACTTTAGTAGGTCTGACGGAGCAGAACAAGGTGGAGGTTGTACTCAGCTTCTTGCTTGCCAGGGGTAAGGGTAGGGCAAACAGACGACACAGGGCAGGGTGTGGAAAGGGTGTTATAGATGGTGTAAGATGCCTAAGACCCAGACAATGTTAGGGGATGTTTTGAAATACAAAGTCTGTGAAGAAAAAACTGTCTAAGGAGCAGGTCATGGAAACAAAGTCAGTGACTATAACCAAAGGCTTCGTTTTTCTTCTCTTTCTGGGACGAGAAATTCGGAGGGTAAATTCGCTTTCTGGAAACGCCGAAATCTTGGGAAAGTATTTTTGACTCCATCTTGCTTGCATCTTTTTTTTTCAACTTAAGCTAGAGACGGAAGGTCTTCATTCCAACTGTTTTTTTAGCAAGAGTCAGATTTAGGGGATTTCTGGGACGCTTGATGACCTCATTTCAACCACGAAGGCTTCTTTAAGATGAAAGATAGAGCAGCCGTAAAGAGTCAGATTGCGTTTGTTGGCTGGTTGAAAAAAATCTCCACGTGCATGTTTGAGCAAGCATGTTTAAGCATGTACATTATACCTAGCTAGTCCAGTGAAGGAGGGTCAAGATTAAATCGCAAAATCACTGACTTATTGTAACTCCAACCGCTAACCGCTACCATCCAATTACACTGAATACGTTTTATTTTATTGATAGTAACTGTTGCGCAGCAACTTTGTGAAACTGAACACGGAGTAATGAAAACTCAACACAGAGCGAAGAAAATAATTAGTTGTCAACTTCTCTGTTGTCTACATGTTGCACTCTCAGGTACAATCGATTGTCTTATTACTTGTTTCAAATGTTATAACTTTGCCAATGACTTCCACGACAAGAATCATGGATAACTGTTATAATCAACGTAGTTACGTCCCTCGTCAGAAGTCTGTCTTGCAGTTCGCTAATTGTGCACACATGCCATGCTTTTTTCACACCCTTGAATAACATATTCAGACCCATATATTATTGTTTTGTACGCGTTTAACAGTATCTTCTATTTTTTACGCACTGATTAAATTCTTTCCAGACACTAGACATACTGGAAGGGCCTTTAGCATACACTCGCTTTTACAGTGGACATGCCCTAAATGCCCTTTCAAACTCCGATCTGAACGCGTTTCTACGAGATTTAAAGCATGCATTTGAAGTTCGTTAAAAGTAAACGTATGCAAAAAAAAGCAGGTTTGAATTCTCAAATTTGAAGTTTATGTATTTCATACTTGCTGTTAACCTACATATTTGTTCATACCTTTAACTACTTGTTTAGATTTTTTTTGAATTCTTTTACCTAGGGACACTTGTTGGTACTGTGTTTATCCACTGTTTGTGTGATTCTTAAAGCAAACAACTGGGTTCGTTTTCTCCCGCCAGTTACGTTTGAGGTTCGGACCCCCGCGTCCAAAGTTGTGGGTGCCTATGGTGGTCCAGTGGTACTAGGCTGTGTGTTCCCCAGCTTGGATCCGGTGGACCCGGGGCTAGTGGTCACCTGGCAGACAGAAGGAGACTCCCGAGTGGTTCACAGCTACTACCATGGGACAGACCAACTGGACCGTCAATATAAGGAGTACCACAACCGAACCAAACTGTACTATTCCCAGCTGAAGTTAGGGAATGCCTCCCTCCTGTTGGACCAAGTGGGTGTGAAAGATGAGGGCAGCTATATCTGCTCTGTCAGTACTAAGGATGGAGTTGGCAGGGCCAAAGTCCACCTCACATACGCAGGTTAAAGATGGATTCTCGTCTTCTATTTTCTGTCGTCTCGCCCTCACTTTCCCTCCCCTCATCTGTAAGATGGGTCTTTTTCTCATGGCCAAACTGTTGCCACTTTTGTTGGTGTAAGATGAAATTGTCAGCATTAATTCCTATAGCTGGGCTATAGGGCTGGTATTTGTCCTTTCTGCTGTAGACAAAGAGCTGTTCATCAGCCTCTTCGTTTACGATCTGGCACTGCCCACCAACACCAGATTACAGATGAACCTTTCTCTGAGCTAAACCGTATAGAGTTAAGTTAGCATCCTACAAACAATCTGGCCTGTTGTTTATTAACCAAGAAAATATCTATATTATCACCAAGATACGATTTCAACTTTCTACGTAGAAATCCCTTGCCTTTTTAACAATTCTCAAAACTTTTTTTGAGGGGGGAAAAAAATCTTTCTGGCATCCTCTCACTCTCACACTTTTTAAACTGTTCTCTTCATAGCCTTCTACGTCGAGCCTTTGCTAACCATCCAGGCCCAAGGCACCAGGACAACCTTCGTGTACGAGAGTGAGGGTTACCCAGAACCACTGATTCATTGGACGGACCCCACGGGTCACAGCCTGGATTTCGAGACCAACTTTTCCTCCAGACAGAAGGGTCTGCTCTCTCTACGCACCCAGCTTGGGATGCAGAACGGTGGGCCAGTCAACTACACCTTTACCCTCCGAAACCCTCTCCTGAAACAGGTCATTCACCGGCGCGTGGCCTACGGTGAGCCCGTTTTCTGATACATTTTTCCGATCGTGGAAAAAAAAATACGTTGTTGCGTGTCGTCTAACTTCGGCAAGACTTTATAGCCAACTAGCTATCAACACCCTTATAACCAATCAACACATTGTAACAAATACAAATGAATCTAAACCCTTATACTTATTGTCTTACCAAGAGCGGGGGGGGGGGGGGGACGATAACTTTTCCAATGCTAGAATATTTGACAACTTAATTTGAAAACTGCCATCTCATCTTTAGTTGCCAGTCAGAGTGACATGGACCACAGTCGGCGTAGATTCACCTTACTGCTTCCTGTCTTCACTGTGCTGCTCTTGATCTTCTGACTCACCGTCAGGTCTTTCCAGATGGATGTGGTCAAATCCAACTCACTGTAAACATGTATTCATTTGGTTTTGTTTATTCTCCGATGAGGACCATCAGCAGCTCTTGTTTTTCTGTTGGTTACATTTTTTTCCATGTCAAACCATAGTTATTTATTGATGTGACCCAACATTTGTTCCATTCTTCTCGGGCTAACATGAAGATTTCTCACATGCTCTCTCAAATAGTTCTATTTCAGTCCAAACACTAGCTGGAAATAGGACAGATGACAGAGAACAACGCTACATTGTATAAAACTAAATTCAATCTGCAGACTGTGCATCATGTTAATGTTCCTTTAATACAATTACGTGCCTTCAGTAATGTTGTAATTTGATAGGCAGAAAAAGTTTTCTGTACTTTCTGCACTTTAGTATTTCTATTGACAATAATCTGTTTCAGTCGCAGTCGAGGATGTCGCTTGCGGCTGGAAACTGTTAAACAATGAAGCTAAAGAGAAGACTTACACTTCGTCTGTTATACTTTAATCAGGCTGATCGCATCGTTTGAAGCCGTCATTTTTTTTACGCACTACATCTAAAAGAACCTTGATTAAAATGTATATTTGAATAAAATAAAATATTATTTAATCACCATTTGACTATTCCCTGTATGTGACCACGTGTCCATGAAGAGACTCGTTTAACCCATTATTTCCAGTCAGACAATTTGGTAAACAATCCACTTGATGGTTTATATTGACATGGAAATTAACGTGACATAAATCACTCCTCCTTCTGATAACCTAACGGAGGGTGCTAGCGCGAGGCTGGTTTTATTTTTGGGGTGCAGATTTAAAAACATTTGAAAGAGTGATTTATCGCCACCTTGTGGTATAACTATATAGCTTTAAATGTCGTCTTTAAAAAGGTAGGAAAACTGTCTTCAGAGAGCCTCATTCCTTTCCCATAGCTTTTCGCACATGCGCACCGGTTATAATGAACATGTTAAAATGCAAATGTAAAAGATAATGATCTCTTGCCTATAGCACCTACTCTGGTCTTTGTTTCTGCCCTCCTTTCACTTTACAAGTGGGGGGAAAGTTTCGGTTGAAAAGATGTTTTAAAAAACAAAACAAGTTTGCCTAATCGATGAGAACTCCACTGTACTCCATTCATTTTGCTCTAACGTTTCATCACTAGTCTCCTACCAAGTTTAATACAGTTGACTGAAAAATACTCTTTACACGTCATGAATTGTTTACATGTTTTATTATTTTTCCTATGTCGGGTGAAAGCAAACCCAGAGCAGCTTAAATCTGTCACACAAGCAGCTTTTAAAGTCCTGCCTGAGACTTGGAACACGTCAACACGGGGTATAAGGCCATTATGATGAGCGCTACATGACACTGTCATAACCTCAACAAGAGATGGCGTGAACAGTCAAAACGGCTGCTGTCGGTTCAGGTCGACTGACTTCCACGCGTTCGCGACACGCACCGGTTCTGAGGTAAGCCGGTCGGCATGCGTTAGCGGCCCGACAACGAGCAGTTATCTGAACGGAGGCGTGCGTCGCGACAGCGTGAAGTCAGGTGGCTCGAGGTTTCCAGACACGTTGCCCATCGTTACTGAATCAGCACTTTGCGTCTCCGCGGTTGACCTCTACCTGCGTAGCTTGCATTAAAATAGGTAAGATGGTCTGGCAGGTTCGACGGCAGGGGGGGGGGGGATTCTAACACTTAGAAAATACTTTAGCGAGAACAGTTACCATCACTGAAAGGGGGGAAAAACAGTTCACAGTGAACCAAGCATTGCCATGTATGCAGAACGCATCACATTGTGTTTTCCCACTTTCAGTTGTAGATGATCTATACTTGGAAGTGCATCTTCGTACAAACATACATCCCACTTAGACGCTTTAGCTTATTCTATAACTGAGGAAAAGTCCTCTTTAGCTAATGAGTAATTATGACTGTCATGACAACATTACATCAATGTCATTGTTAGAACCCAAATCTAACAGTAGACTTGTATATAGTCTAGCTTCCCTTGCTGGGTTCAGATGATAAACAGGAGTCCCTCAATAACAAAGGAACAAATGTGATAAAATACAAACAAGGATGTTAAAATTAAACATATAATAAGCATATAGAACCCAGGATGAGGTTTGCTTTATATAAAAATAAAAACATAGTTCACAAAGTTTTGGCAGAACACATGATATGGAACTATGCTTTGATTGACACGGAGAGGTTTGTTTTTTTCTTCTATTTTTTTTTTTTTAAAACCTTTTTTTTCTTTTCACTTACAATTCTTCACTATCGTTTTCCACTATCTTTGGGTTTACCTGAGATTCCATTCATCCCTCAGGGCAATACTCTTAAAACACAGGCTTTCAGACTGATTGATTGATTTGATCAATCGATTGATTGATTAGGCATAGTCAGTTACATAAGTAGCCAGACATTCAGGCGTGCAGAAGGCTCTCCTTGTGTTAGCATTCTCTGATTGGACATTTCCACTAAACCATGGTTCAACCACACTCTCTGGTCTTACCCAGAATGCACCTGACCTGCAGGCTCCAGCACTTTTTCAAACCGCTCAAGACCACCGCACAACCTCTCCAAACAACTTAAAGGAATTTGCGAAGCGAAAAAGAGAAGTTAGGCTTTAGCTTCACAAGAGGGAACTATTCTTATACACTCCCTCTTGGGACCGTTTGTTAAGACTGTCTTGGAATGCACTATATATATTTATATATATATATAGCGAGAGAGATGGAGAGATAAATATTGCCATTACTAGAAGCATGATTACTGTTGATACATACAGTGGCCTCCTTACCACTAGAGGCACCGGACCGAGATTTAGCACCTTTCTCTTCCTCAGCGCTCACTAGCTCTCAAAGTGTCACTACCTCTGAAGGCCACTAGGGGGCGGAAGACACTCACAAAAGCCAGTTTTCTTTTTTCGTCTTTTTTTTCTCCTTCTTCTTATATTCAAATTTCTGTTTTTTCCCCCACGTTCCTCCAGCTCGGATCACTCCTCATCTACCGTCTCCCTTTTCGTTTCATCGGCTTTCTGTTCCAAGATCTGAGGGGTGGAGCTACGGAGGGTCACGGCCTCAGTAACGGTCGCCGGATCTTGGTGATCGATGTCCTTCCTGGAGGACAAGTCATCCTGCGAAGAAAGGAGGGTTTCTTTCGGCGCATTTCTTTCCTTTTTACAACCGAAATCTACGTTCGGTTTGCTAATTGGACGACTGATGACGGCGTTTCGAAGGCTCCAGCTCACCTGCTCTGCGAATCGGGGGTTCACCTGCTCCCCAAACTCCTGGGACTCCGCTTCCTCGCCATTGGAGTGACAGCTGGGACTTGGAACCTCGATGCCGTGGCTTTCCAAGATGGCCGCCTCTGACAGAGACGGAAAGCGACGGAGGGAGAAGATGAGAGAAGAGAGGGAGGATATAGATAGATGATAGAGAATAAATCTACAGTGTGTAGCAATATATTTATGATGTAGTGATGTTACATCCTCGATGGTTGAGGGCTAACCTATGTTGGCCCTTCTCTTCATCTCCTTCCGTCGGTTGGCGAACCAATTGTAGACCTTCAACGCTGTTACCCGCTCAAACTCGGACAGCTTGCATCCTGGGGGTGATAGGCCAGTCTCAGGTACCAGAACCAGGCATACGAGCACATACCTGGCTAGTGTGGAAACACACACCTGGCTAGTGTGGAGACACACACCTGGCTAGTGTGGAGACCCACACCTGGCTAGTGTGGAGACCCACACCTGGCTAGTGTGGAGACACACACTTGGCTAGTGTGGAGACCCACACCTGGCTAGTGTGGAAACACACACCTGGCTAGTGTGGAGACCCACACCTGGTTAGTGTGGAGACCCACACCTGGCTAGTTTGGAGACCCACACCTGGCTAGTGTGGAGACCCACACCTGGCTAGTGTGGAGACCCACACCTGGCTAGTGTGGAGACCCACATCTGGCTAGCGTGGAGACCCACACCTGGCTAGCGTGGAGACCCACACCTGGCTAGTGTGGAGACCCACACCTGGCTAGCGTGGAGACCCACACCTGGCTAGTGTGGAAACACACACCTGGCTAGTGTGGAGACCCACACCTGGCTAGCGTGGAGACCCACACCTGGCTAGCGTGGAGACCCACACCTGGATAGTTTGGAGACACACACCTGGCTAGCGTGGAGACCCACACCTGGCTAGCGTGGAGACCCACACCTGGCTAGCGTGGAGACCCACACCTGGCTAGCGTGGAGACCCACACCTGGCTAGTGTGGAGACCCACACCTGGCTAGTGCGGAAACACACACCTGGCTAGCATTGTGGATACAGTATATATAGTCCAAGTCATAGCCACAAAATAAAAAAACACAAGAGTGTTTTTTTTTGTATAGAAAAATAATTCCTACATCATACTATTTCAGATGACTATACAATTATTTTTTATCAAGACGATTAATAAATTAATGATGACGCAATGATAAAAATATGACATTCAGCAAACGCTTTAGGATCATTGTGCGTGGTCACACTGGAGGAAGTCACTACCATGTTCAGCTAACTCTAAACCTATCCGACGCAGATCTGCTGTGGGAGGGAAGCTCCAGGCACCCACCAGGTTTCTGGATGACAGAGTTGCAGGCGTTGGCGATCTCCTCTCTCTTGGCCTCGTCAGGATACTGATTCTCCATGAAGAAACTGTCACATGCAACATCCAGCCTGTTACAACACAGCTACGCGATTCCCAACCAATAAGAATGAGTGGAACCAAACACTTAACCAATAGCACTGCGGCAAAGCATAAATGCAACATCTAGCTAATGACAACCTCCCTGATCATCATCCAACCAGAAACTCTCTCCTGGCGGTTACACTTTTGATAAATGAACACATTAGGTTGATTGGATTCAGTACTTTTATCACCACACATTTCCTTGTTCTTCTAGGGTCATAAATAAGGTAGACCTTAGTGGAAACAGTCTTGCTAGGAGGAGCAGCAACACTGCATTACTTAGTCACTCCCTCTGGCCTCTCTAAGTCACCGAGGGCCACAATTCCTGTCTCATCCAAGAGCATGTCAGTCTTTTCTCACTCTTGTTGGTCCCTTGCCTTGTGGAGTCCACCCTTCCACACATGTACTGACCCCTCCCACTGTCTGGATATGAATGACCTTACTTTGCAGAGACAGAACAATCTCTCTCTCCTCATCTCACCCAGTCCTACCCTGCCTCCTCTCTCCCTCTGTTTCTCTCTCCCCCCCTGCCCCCCCTTCTCTCTCTTCTCTCCTCTCCCTCTGGTCTCTCTTCCTCTGTCTGTCTCTCTGTCTCTCTCCCTCTCCCTCTCCCTCTCTCCCACTGTCTCTCCCTCTCTCTCATCTCTCTCCCTCTCCCTCTGTCTCTCTCCCTCTGTCTCTCTCCCTCTGTCTCTCTCCCTCTGTCTCTCTCCCTCTGTCTCTCTCCCTTTGTCTCTCTCCCTCTGTCTCTCTCCCTCTGTCCTCTCTCCCTCTGTCTCTCTCCCTCTGCTCCTCTCCTCTGTCTCTCTCTCCCCCTGTCTCTCTCCCTCTGTTCTCTCTCCCTCTGTCTCTCGCCTCTGTCTCTCTCCTCTTCTCTTCCCTCTGTCTCTTCCTTGCTAAAACTCTTCGTATTGTCTTCAGCACGGTTCTAAACCAGCCCATAAAGAACAGCACTGCAGCAGGACTGCGTAATCCAGGAGCGCACACACACGCACGCACACACACACACACACACACACGCGCACGCACCACACACACCACACAGCTAATGCTCACACTGACCACAGTGAGACAGGCATGGATTCAGTCTTACCTAATAATGCTGTCTAGGTTTAGCAATTTTTGCAAAGCTTGGAAACACAGTTGAATACTAGTTGGTATTCATCTGAAAAACGGTTCTAAACAGTACTGTGCAAAACTCTTCTTGCACCCAAGATTTGTTTTTACATCAAAATGGTCTTATATACACATAAATGCATGTGTGCTTTACCTTTACTTTGAGTGCATGTACACAATATTGTGCCCAAGACAATTGCACAGTACTAGACTTTACACACACACACAACACCACACACACACACACACACACACACACACACACACACAACACCCATCACACACCACACCACACCACACACACACACACACACACACACACACACACACACACACACACACACACACACACACACACACACACACACACACACGAAAAGGAGTTTTGGATGTTCTGATTGGCCAACCTCTCCATGATTGACTGGCACTCCTTCCTCCAGGTGAACCTGCTGCCTCGACGAAGCCTCAGGGGCCCTCCCCTTTCCCCAGGTAGGATCGCCGTCCTCCAATCAGGCTCCTCTTTCACCAGAGAGCGCATAGACAGCGTGGCGCCTGGGGGGCAGGGACAGGGAGCGACACACAGACAGAACTCACACCTTCCGAAAAAACATCGCAACCCCACGACCAATCAAATCAATCGAATCAAATCACGTCGCTGGGATGCATCTCAAGAGTGTAACAGCAGTTCCCTTCTTGGTTTTTGTTACAATCCGATATTTTCCTTTTTCATAATGTTCCGATTACAACTGTAAGCAGCAGATGGTGTGTGGATGGAAGACATTGAGGTGCGTCCCAAACACTACACAGAGCCAGAGGTCAGACACAGACATGCAGGCTATGTGATGATTAGGTATCAGGGGGGAAAGGTTCCTACACTACCCCACAACCATAGAGTCTAGGCCCCGACCTAGACCTGGGCTTTACCTGGCTGGGTCTGGGCCTGGGTCTGGGCCTGGTTCTGGGCCTGGGCCTGGGCGGCTGCAGCTGCAGCAGTGTACCATGGGAGCAGGTGCATCAGCAGCTCCCTCTGTCTGCCCCAGGGCGTGCTGGAGACCCCGGCGGAGATGGCCCCCGCGCCCGTCCCGTCTCTGTCCCCTCCCCTGGCCCTGGCCACGGGACCCTGGCCGTGCTGGCTTTCACTGCACCTCAGCCCTTTAGGTCAGGACAAAACCAGGGATCAGGTGGGCCACAGCCGCGAATGGGGAAATCAATAGTAGGTAGATAAGACAAGAGTTCGGCACACTTTGGGGGGGCGTTTTGAATTTAGCGTCGTTGTTTGGATTAAGTCTCTGAAACGGACCCCGAAATCGGTGCCAGACGTGGTCGGAGGCGCTCTTGTAAAACAAGGCGGGCTTGGAACTCTTGCGAGGCTCGTTTAAAAAAAAAGAAGCACCGACTCGTCGTGTTCAGGACATGCTCAGGCCGAGTCGAAAACGTAGCACAGCTCAACAGGAACAGCCGTGTCTGGCAGAACATTCCAGAGAAAGGCTAGCTGAGCCACAACAAATCAGCAGTCCTTTGTTAGTATGGGTGTTATCATTAGCCTGTTAGCCATGTTGGAATGAAAACCAGCACCTGAGTCCCTCTGAAATGTGAAGGGAAAGCTAGTCTGAGCTGCAGCAGAGCTTGTGGGGGAGGAGATGGAGGGGAGGGGGGAGGAATGAGCAGGGAATGCACTGAGAGACAGCAGGTGGTCCAGGGAGGTATGTATGCAGTAATAATAGAAATGTATACGAATGTCTTTTACACCATTAATAATATTCATCATTTCCATCTGAATGAACAAGAGCCAATTATCATGAGGTTTGTGCCCCGTTATAACCCCAGTGTTTACCTAGACATACTCCCAGTTGCTCATCTAACCTCAGGTTATGGTGGTTGGCTTGGGGCAGGTTTCAACCTGCCTGTGTAGCAGTTACATAGCCCACCAGAGGACACAGAGAGGTCGATGGTGCCTGCTGTTATCTAGGAGCATGCACGGACACCACAACCACCCGCTGGAATTCCATCTGAAACATCAGACGACTTTGTTATCGATTAGCATCTCCAGTGACACTTCTGTTTTTAACTTTCACGTCTTTCCTCCTAGAGCGACCCGATAGGTCCGTTTGCCCTCCTCTGAGTCCTGTCCTCCCCGCACCCCCCCTCTTAACTCACTCCTCCCCCCCAGACCAGGACAGACGGAGGGGAGGGGGGGGGGGGGGGGGGGTGTTCAGTGCCAGCCATTGGGACAGGGGATGAGTGAGTGAGGACGAACAGACAGGGGTAGAGAAGTGGCAAGCAGCACAAACAAATATCATCCCCCTCAAACACAGCACTAACCCTCAAACACAGCACCCACCCCATCCTTAAATATACCTCAGCCCACTAACTCCCCACCCTAATCGAGGCTTTACCAGGGCTGTTCCTCTCCAGCAAGTACCAGCGGTAGAAAGCCCTGCGCTTGGTGTCACTCATCTCCAGGCCCTGCTGAAGCAGCCACTGGGAGATGTAGCTCTGGCTGATGCCTGGAAGAGGTGAAAACAGGAAGGAAGAGGAAACAGGTGGAGGTGGAAACAGCAAGAAGGTGAAAGAGGAAACAGGTGGAGGTGGAAACAGCAAGGAAGAGAAACAGAGTGGAAGAGATGGAAAGCAAAGACAAAGGTGAAAGAGGAAACAGGTGGAGGTGGAAACAGCAAGGAAGAGGAAACAGGAAGGAGGAAACAGGAAGAGGTTGAACAGGAAGGAGGAAAGGACTCAAGCAGATTAATTAAAAACATTGATGAAATGTTTGAAACATGGGATGCAGTTTTGTTTTAATACATTATATTGAAAAATGATTTGATAAACGCATCACAAATTATCCTAATTCCCAGTGAAGTGCAAATTTGGTCCAGGATTCTGCAAGCTGAGCTAGTGAGTGAGGTACCTGTGACTTGGCCCACGATGGCTTGGGAGATCCTGCGGTTATTAAGGAACGTTTTGATCTCCTCCTTCACTAGGTTACTGTCCCTCCTGCAACACCGAGCATCACACAGTCACAACACGCACTTTCTGTTTCCTGTTTCGTACAAATCCACAACAATTCACTACAGTAAAAAAACAGGTGGAGTTAAAATGAGGAGAGAGCTGAGTCGCTGAGGCGTTTTTAAGGAAAGAGGGAGGGGGTGGGGTTCCCCCGAAGGACCGGAACGTTTAGGGCCATTTGAACCTAGAACGGTTTGTTCTGGCTCACCAGCATCTAATCTGTTTCCACCTTTCCCTGAACACCTAACCCAGATTCATCACGCTAACTGAGAATAACCCAGTTTCTCCTGGGGACAGTTCCTGTCCTGTGATGTTATTATGGTCTCCGTGTCTCTGCACACTTTTACGGTCTGTTTCTCTCCCTTCAGTCTAACCAGAACACCCATAATATATCTTTATAAAGTGTGTATCTAACCAATTTTTGCTCTATCTCTCTATGGTAAGCTACCGTGTATGGTCATTATTATGATGTAATATGACCAGTTATTGATATTTTCTTGTCTCCCTCCTCACCTCATGTACTCCTCCACCTTCTCCTCCAGATCCCAGTCCTCCTCCCCCATGATGTCATAGTTGAACGACCTTGGAACTCCGACCCCCGGTGGGTACTGGGGCGGGGGCGAGGCTTCGTAGCTGTTGCTAGGAGACAGCGAGGCACCGTCCAGGCCAGGGGTCTGCGTGGTAGCGGAGGCCAGAGAGAGGGAGGAGGAGGAGGAGAAGGAAGAGGAGGAGAAAGGCGCAGGGGCCGTGGCCCGGGTAGGGGTGGTGTTGGAGGGGGCGGTGTGAGGGTCGCAGTACGGGGGGTGGTGGTCTGGCTCCAGCCGCTCTAGGGACTCCAGGGCGTGGATGATCTGGGGCTTGGTCATCCCTGAGAGACGGAGGCGCTGGAGGAGGTCGATCTGTTCAATGGTGTAGCGTGGCTCCACCTCACAACACTCCATACTAGCATCTTAAGGGTTGGCATGAAAATACACGCATTATTAAAAGGGAATAAAACGATTAAACCCCTGTTCTTGTTTTTCTACCCATTCAATGACTAATTACATACTTAGTTACATAACTCTGTGACAACATGATCAAGTGACTGTCTAAAAATAACCGTACGCTACAGATTTTTGGAGTCACAAATATGGAAATAAAAGTAGACTGTTTCGTTTTTGTAACAGTGAAGTGAGTTTGTCCACACACTGCAGTGTCCTCAGACGTGTCGGTCATTTAAAGTCTGGGCAACTTTGGCACAAGTTATTTGGCAGTCACGTAATCCTTATCAAGTGCCAAATATTCGGCCTAAATTTGACAGCATGTTTAAACTAAAATGCATATGTCCTAAAAACCTCAACTGAAACAACACGAACAAAAATGCAGTGACTGTTTTCTTAAATAGCGGTACCTGTTAATGAGGGTGACAGGCGACCCGAAGGTAGCGGTTGTGTGCGTGGGGTCGCAGCCGCTTGACACCACTGTCGCATGGCTTGGTGGAGCTGTGGAGCTAGAGACAGAGAAGTGACGTGCTGCAGTACGGTGCACTCAATAGCCTGGGAAGCTAGCTGGCTACCTAGCTAACTATAAAAGTAACTCTGGCTAGATAACTTAAGTTAGCCAAGTCAGTCTGCACGACATTATCATAAACCAACATTAGCTGGCTAGTAAACACAGCCGATGACAATGTTACAACAGTCTAACCACCTAATCGTGGAGGCGGATGGACGCTATTAGCCAGCTAACTTGCTAATAGCTAGACTAGCTAGCAAAAGAAACGGGATGCTATCCTCCTAGCGCCCTTCTGCCTTCTTACCTCCCGCTGTTATGGTGGCAGGCTGCAGCCGGGTGGACGTGGAGCGAGGTGGGCAAAGCAGTCAGTGCGCTGTCGGTAAAATACGTATCTATCCGATCGTGCACACCAACCTCGTCTTGGCAGCTTATTGTTGTCAATTAGCTAATGAAGGTGATCCTTGCAGGGTCACACAGTCCAGGCATGCAGAGGAGAAACCGAGTCGGTACGTGGGGAGTCTGTCTCGATCATATTGACCCCTCACCCGCCACAGTACCGGTGTAGTGATCCAGGAAGTAGTTTATGCATTTCCAAGGAGGGAGACTCAAAACATCTTAATAAAGGGCTTCTATAAAAACTTTCGGTTTCTAACTATAACAAAGTTTTCGCGATCTAAACCTATAACGGGTTTGCGGTCTTAAATATTTGTAGCCTAAGGCTTAAATCTGCATCCTTTTTCAGTTCATGGAAAGCATTTGTTTGGTCAACACATTATTTATCAATAGTTATGGCCTAACTACACAGATGCACTTGTGTTCACTTCAATAGCGGATCAGAACTTCTCTCAGAAGATGTTACGTAAAGCAGGCAACCATTCTTTCTCTGCGCTACAGTGAACACGTCTGTTTACCCACACAGTCCCTCCCTTATAATTTTGGTGGCACTGATCCCAAGTATTTAAGAGGTTGCCCCTGATTTGGTAGCAGGTACATAAAGTTAGACAGCCATTAAGGAGGCTGGGAGAGACCACACCTGCCAAATAAATACACCTTTAGGCAGCGTAGCGAAAGGCAGGCAACTTACTGAGCCTCTAAATACTAGAACGTTTTGTTTTCTTGCGTCGGAAGACAGAGCGATGTCTGTCACTGTTCGAGATATATAGGAGCTGAAGATACCAACACGACCGCAACATGAACTGGGCTTTCCTGCAGGGCCTCTTAAGTGGGGTCAACAAGTACTCTACCGCCTTCGGTCGCATCTGGCTGTCGGTCGTGTTCATCTTTAGGCTGATGGTGTTCGTGGTGGCGGCGGAGAAAGTGTGGGGCGACGAGCAGAAAGACTTTGACTGCAACACCCGCCAGCCCGGCTGCCACAACGTCTGCTACGACCACTTCTTCCCCGTCTCTTACACCCGTCTTTGGGCCCTCCAGCTCATCTTCGTCACCTGCCCCTCCCTCCTGGTGGTCCTCCACGTGGCGTACAGGGACAGCCGGGAACAGAAGCACCGGCTCAAGCACGGCGAGGATTGCGCGCCGATCTACGACCACACGGGGAAGAAGCGCGGAGGCCTGTGGTGGACTTACTTCCTGAGCCTGGCTTTCAAGATGGCGGTGGACGCCGTGTTCATCTTCCTGGTGTTCTACATCTACGAAGACCCTTTCTTTCCTGTGGTGGTCAAGTGCTCGGAAGACCCCTGTCCCAACGTGGTGGACTGCTTCATCGCTAGGTAAGCGCTTCCAAATGTGATTCTTCTCCCATTTTTCTCCGCCTTTCTGTGAGACAATGCTCATTACTAAGCGTGCACTCAGTTGATAAATCACAAGGATGTTGACTGCTAGCTCATGAAGCAAGGAGACAGGACCATGGTGGTGGAAAGTGCTTCATATTGAGCAACGATAAGATGCTGTTGGTGGGATTTCCGCTGTTGTTTAGACCGCGTACACGTCTGTATGTGTTTGTGATGGATGTTCTCTCTGGCTTCAGACCCACAGAGAAGCGAGTGTTCACCGTGTTCTTGGTGGTGACCAGTTTCGTGTGCATCTTCCTCACCCTGCTGGAGATGTTGTACCTGGTGGGGAAGAGGTGTGGCGAGTGTTTCAGAAGCTCCCACCCTGGCCGAGGGAGACCGTCTGTCATGTCCACCGTCCCCTTAACCAGGAAGGGCAGTTCGGTGTTGAACGGGCCTGGGCTGCAGGTGAAGAACCTGGCTGAGATGACTGATGGCACTGCCAAGACTCAGATCTCTGCTCCTCCCTACAGCCCTGAGCTCACCCCTGAGAAAAGCTGAAGCTGTTCACAAAGTCACTGACGCCTTCGTTCAAAACTGTGCGAGGCTGTTAATTACTTCGTAAAACAACATTCAAGTGTTTGTTAAATATATTATATGCATTGTTTACCACGATATGTTTTGTTTTTCATTTGCATATAGGACAATTATTTGTTTTTGTCGTTTCAAATAAAGATGTTATGTGTCTGGATTTTAAACTTTGAGAATGACCTGTTTCAAATCCCATTTCTGCAACCACATATACTGTATGTTCCCATATGCAGGCAGTACGTTAAGCCTCAACATAACGTAGGGAAGAGGATGGTGCACAGACACAGTGTTCTTGACCTCCATAACCTGGATCAGGCTTTGCCATTCAACATTTCACCAACTAGTAAACAATTACCGTTCAACGAATGCTGAGACAAGCATGTAGGCATTTAAATGGACCTCACTAGGAAAAAGTTCACTTGACAAAAGCAGACAATATTTAAGACGGCATCAATTCAGCCAAGTCACATATTGAACCCAGATAAGGGCACTGAAAGGCCTTGGTTAATTGCACAAGTGGGCAGTGGAGAGCAGGGAGTGGCGATTAAAGACCAGAACAGTGACCACTCCTAACAAACTGGCCATTTTACAGTATTTCACACCCACATGTGTCATTTCTGCAAGCCTGTGATTAGGTAACAGTGGCTGTCCATGTGAGAGAGCTGGTACAAGGTGGTACCTCCCTATCAGACCACAGCACACTGTGATACAACACCTCCAGTCTGAATCAAAATGACTCCACCATTGATAACCTCCAAATCTGCTCTCTGTTGGATTGTAAACGCCTGTTTTCTTACGGATCCATATCTCTGTATCAGGGCTTAACGGGCAAACAAAAGTAGCGTTTCCTGTTTGGATTTGGGGTTAATCTTTTGATTTGGATTTAATCTCTGTTTGAGGAGCGTGAACTCCAGGGTGTTACCCAAACTAAGCTGGACCGGGAATCGCTGAAGCGGTTACCATAGCAACCGCACCTTCTAGCCTGCGCTCGGTCCAGACATTCACGGTTAGTCAGAGAGGGCTCACCGTGCTAGAAGTGATAGCACCCGGCCAGCCAATCAGAGTTGGTCTATGATCTGCAGGTATCTCCAGATCGCCGTGGTCTTAGACGGCCGACAGGAACCTCCGCCGGAGTTGTGTCTAAAGCAGAGCTGATAGGAGCAGTGGGTGGATGTGAGCGCCACTGTGGACCTTAGTGAGGTGTGGCAGAAAGGCGTCGACGAACGACGGCTGTGAGAAACCTTCACCGACGACAATCGTATCAGTGTGATGTATGCCCAAGTAACGCAAGTCATTGAGAGCTGATAAGATTTCAGTCTTGTACACAAATGCATTTTTTTTGTGTGGATATCAACGATACCTAAACGATAGAATATCGTTATGGAGATAGATTTCAAAACGTTAAAGACCACACCTTCGCGCATGACACCAGAGGGCCAGTGCAAAACAAACCACACTTGACTGAGGCAGGAGAAGTTAAGACACAGTATCTCTTGTCTTAATCTTGTTTTCTTTTCATCTGGTCCACAGACATCTTAACATGGACAGCGGAGGACACTTAAGAGACTAAGTATGAAAACGACATCAAATGACTCATTTGTATTTTAATTCCTAGACTTTTTTCCTTTTGAAGCTGATTCCAATCAGTGGAAAAAGAAGTTTGCTCTTGTGCGTTTTTTCAAGTGTCAATTAATCATAGTCTTGGAAATATTATCCATGTAGTGCGTATGTTTCATAACCAGAGCACTTGATGAGGGCTCCAAGGGCAACAGTTTTGATTAAATATTAAAAGACACTTTCTTCAAAGCAGCCACTCGTGAAAACTCCTTCGAGAGTGTGGGTGAGAAGTGATTTCAAAACTGCCGTGATCAGTAGAGGAAACAAAACAAACATCTTCGTTCAAAATTCTATATTTAAAAAGAGAATGAGTTTGGCCTACGGTAACATGGAGTTCGTTTGATGTCAGTTCATTCTTAAACTTATTTTTGGTGCATTATTTATACCCCAAGTTCTTACTTTCCTACTTAGTTGGAGGCGTCTGAATTGGGTTAATCACCAAAAACTCAGTTTGTCTCATATTCAGATATGCCTACATATCTGAAATGTTCACCGCAAATAAACGAACTATCTTATTTTCTTCAGGTTTCTGCATTCAAAGACTAGCATCACATCGTTGAAACTTCAGAGGTGAACGGAGAAGATTCGGAACTCTAGTCATGGACTGGTCCAAGTTACAAGGCCTCTTAAGCGGGGTCAACAAGTACTCCACCGGCTTCGGTCGTATCTGGCTGTCGGTTCTCTTCGTGTTCAGGGTCATGGTGTTCGTGGTGGCAGCGGAGAGGGTGTGGAGCGACGACCAAACCAACTTTGACTGCAACACCCGCCAGCCTGGCTGCGCCAACGTCTGTTACAACTACTTCTTCCCCATCTCCCACACTCGTCTCTGGGCTCTCCAGCTCATCTTTGTCACCTGCCCATCGTTCATGGTCGTTCTTCACGTAGCGTACCGGGAGGAGCGCGAACGCAAGTATCAAGCCAAACATGGCGACGACGTCCATCTCTATGACAACCCTGGGCAGAAACACGGAGGGCTATGGTGGACTTACCTTCTCAGTCTGTTCTTCAAAACGATCATCGAGGTGTTCTTCCTCTATCTGCTCCATCTCATCTACAACAACTTTGACATGCCGCGCCGCGTCACGTGCGACCTGCAGCCGTGTCCCAACCAGGTAGACTGTTACATCGCGCGGCCCACCGAGAAGCGCGTCTTTACCTACTTCATGGTGGGAGCGTCGGCCGTCTGCGTGGTCCTCAACGTCTGTGAGATCTTCTACCTGGTAGCCATGCGGGGTCTGAAGATTAGTCACAGGGGTAGCCTCCGTACCTCCACGGTGGCGTGTTCTTAGCAAAGCTGCGATGATTCCTCGCCAATTTAAGTCCCAAAGACTGCAATGCATGGATTAAGCTGCAGTCAAGACATAGTGTCCCGTAAATGTTTGTAAATAATGTGCTAAATAAGACAATGGTTTGCAGACTATGTGCGGAATGTATCCTGAATTAGCCCACAGGCCTATCAATTGCAGTCATGTCAACGTTTTAAAGCCCACATAAGTCAACAAGCAAAGTTTTGAATATGCAAAACCTTCTGACAGTAGCCTACCATATAACCTGCGTATTTTCATGTCAAGTCATGTTCACACGTTCACAATAAACAGATACACAAAACATTTCATTCCACTGTTTTGATTCTACCTCGATTTATCTTTGCTTTAATTGCCTATTTAATTATTGCGTTGATTTGCAATAATTTCTCCAAGCGTGAAAAATGCGTGTGGAGAAAATGCTAATGATATAGCCTACGGCATATTAGTAGTTTATTTTTACATGGTGATTATTATTGAAATGTTAAAAACGATGATACGCTTCGCTAGATGTTCAATAGCCTTTTGTCACATCTGATGAACTACTGCAATAATCTAATCTCCCGTCTGGTGGCGCTAATGTTCCATTAAGAAAACAGTGTCGCATGAAATCAGCAACTTCACTCGGGGTTCCTCAGCTCTTGAAAGTTATTTATATTTAGATTATAACAACTAGCATTGGTATCGCTGTATCACGTTAAACGCCACACGACTTTTCTTTTTGACAACCAAATAAAGCGTTTCTGAAAAGAACCATTGGAATTAAGAAATGAACCGGAAAAAAATCCCGTCCTCCGTCCTGGCGGTTGTAGGCGGTAGTTAACTGGTGTTTGTAAATGAGCGCACCTGTGTGTTCATTGGGCGGTCCAGTCCACCGCCAACCAGAGAAGTCTTCATTCTTCAACACCAAGGCAGGCCAGCCACACTCCGAAGCTGCACATTTCTGCCTGTGCGGAAGATGAATTAATCCGGAAATTCAAAAGATCCATTATGGCCAAGACAGGTAAATAAAAGATGAAGGTAGTATAGCTAAATTTGAACATGGGATAAGAACGTGTGAATGAAATCACAAGCTGTTTACAGTTTGGTTGTGTGACTTTAGTTTTGCACTCATGCATGTCATGGCAGGAGCAGATGTGATAAATCAATGGTATTTCTGGCGATAAAATCGATATGACAAATATAGATTAAACACTACGGTGGAGTAGGACATCGTTAATCTTGAGTCCTAGAGACTTTCAAGGCTGTGGTCACGGTAGACTCGTCACAGATGTGGGAACCCTGCAGGTTGTTACTGAACCAGCTGTACAAAGGTATGAGCAGAATGTGGATGTTGTCTTTCGGTCTTAACCCCCCCCTTCCGCTAAAGTAATACACACAGGCACAAGCACGCAGACACACTAGCTTGCCGTTCATTAATCATTCCATGAAACTGGTTTCAGTTGTCAACCTAACTCACTTGTCGGATGTTCAAGATTACGCACATGCTCAGTGCATCTCGGATCCGAAGGGTTGTTCATCATGCTGCGCGGAGATACAGTTGATGCCTTGTACAGCATTACACGTGCAAGGCCTGTTTTCCAGTGTGCTCCACAACCCGTGGTTGAACGATTTGCGCGTGACCATTGGGAGGTGTATTCAGCAGATAATGATTAATAACAGTGACATCTCCGTCGTGGTTTTAACCCCGAGTCTGTGTTTCAGGTCAATATGACAGGAATGGTTACTGTAGAGGACTTTGATCCGTGGGGGGGAACATGATGTTGGGTTAAGCACAACACTGTCAGCCTGGTCCTTTCTGCTTTCCTCACGTGGATGCAGCCAGGCATGCATGCACACGGCCTGCCTCATACCTTCCTCACACCAGCCTCACATCAGCATCACATCTGCCTCAGCCTCCTCACAGCTGCCTCACACACACCAGGCTCACATCTGCCTCACAGCTGCCTCACACCAGCCTCACATCTGCCTCACAGCCTCCTCACATCAGCCTCACAGCAGCCTCACACCCTCCTCACATCAGCATCACATCTGCCTCACAGCCTCCTCACAGCTGCCTCACACACACCAGCCTCACATCTGCCTCACAGCCTCCTCACATCTGCCTCACACCAGCATCACACCTGCCCCACATCAGCCTCTATTTTATGTCTTCAGAAAGTGACATGCTAGGATTCATTCAAGGTCCAATTTCCCCAGACCCCCGCCTCCATGATACCTCTCCATCCACCCATCCATCTCTCCCCCCACGCACCCTCCCCCTCCCTCTCTCTCCCCCAGGTATGTGCTGCTCCAGGCCGGACGAGCCCAGAGCTCTGATGAAGATGGGCCTCAGCATGGTGCTTCTGGGTCACGTCAACTTCCTGCTGGGGGCGCTAGTGCACGGGGCAGTGCTGCGACACATCAGCCTTCACAAGGCTAGCTCGGCCATGTACGCCATGCCCAACGTGATGGCCCTCACCGCGGGCCTCGCGGTGAGAAGAGCGACGGGGCACCGCACATCCTGGGGGGGGGGGGGGTTGTGGTCGTTTGTTTCGGATAACGGGGCGGCGCGATGTCTGTGTTGCTGGTAAAGCTTGTGAGATGGTCGATGGGGAAAGTGCCGTTCTGACTAGAGCAGTGTTGTTGATCTCTGCTCGTGTCGTTGCTCTAGGGAGTGGTTGTGGGGATTCTGGCGATCGTCCTGTCAAAAAACACGAAGAGCAAGATGTTGGTTAGTGTGTCTCTCCATCTCCTTCCTTCCGTTCGTCCGTCTTTAGAAAATGTAAATGCATTCTGAGTGGGAGTTAATGGTTTCCAGAACCTAAAGACACTAAAAGCACATCAAATTAACAGAACAATAATGCAAGAGGCCATCTCTGTCTACTTTCTTGTCTAAGTCTCTGTCCCTGTCTCCAGTAAGTCTTCACTTCCTGCATGCTTTGAACTCCTCACACTGGCTCCAGGTTTCTAAGCTCTGTGTCTGGGAATTCAAGCTGAGCACAAGGCCTGGTCTTTCTCTCTCTCTCTGTCTCTCTCTCTGTTGCTGTCTCACTCTCTTTCTCTGTCTCTCTCTCTCTCGCTCTCTCTCTCTCTCTCTCTCTCTCTCTCTGTGTGTCTGTCTGTGTCCTTTCTTTCGTTGTCGTGATTATTCCCTAGTTCTTTGTTATTTTGGAGCTGTACAGTAGCTCAGGCCAGCTATTTGACTGAGACTAGACAAACTGAACCTGAATGAAGCCTCTCCCAGTGTGGTAAATAAAGCGAATATCAGAGTAAACATGGCACAGTGATAATGGCCACGACAGCGCCTAGAGAAGCTGACATTTATATTTAACCTTCTACGCAAGACTGAGGATGTACTGACAGACACCATAATATCTCTCTCTGCCTCTTTGTCCCTCTCTCTCCCTGCCTGCCTCTTTTGTCCCTCTCCCCCCCTCCCCCCCTCCCTCCCTCCCTCCCTCCCTCCCATCAGACGTGGTTGTTGTTCACCGTCAGCCTTGCCGCCGGTCTCCTAGCTGCCGCCTCCGCCGTCGGCATCACCGTCTCTATGGTGAGGACGGTCCTTCAGGGTGGGCGGAGCTTGCTCTCTCACTGCCGCTTCCCCGACGCCGTCGGCTACTCCAGCATCACCAACGAGTGCCCCTTCGACCCCACGCGCATCTACGTAAGTCAAGGGCGCCGGTAGTCGGACACGTGAGGTAACCCTCGCCTCGACAGCCCGGGCTGAGACTGTCACATGCATCTGTCTGACATACACCCACTCTGCTGTCAGCACCACCTGTCACACACACACACACACACACACACACCGTGTGGATTCAGCGTGTCTAACCAACCCGGCAGGGGGTTTATTAAAGGTATGTTCCGGGCCAGGTCTGTGCCTGCGGCTCTGTGGTCGCTACGTCCAGCTGAAGTCGCAGACCTGGTTTTGTATTACACCTCGGGGTCCATGCTGTAACCGTGGACGACAGGACAGGCTGTCACCTCTGCTTAGCCTGTCTGACTTTGAAACGCCTGCCTCAGCGTTTTCAGCCGGGGCGCCGTGACGCAAGTTCTGGTTTCTCTCCGTCTGTGTTAATATTCTGCTGTCGATACTTTAGCCCGGCGCAGGAGTTGTTCAGAGATCATTTAAGAAGAGCTGAGGTCATTTTTTCCCCCCCGACAGAGTTTGGATTCTGAGTCAATTATTATCTAAGATACGATCACCGTAGTCTCCAGGGTGTTTCATCAGGTATGCCAGAGAAAAAGCCAGAATCAGACAACTTTTTTTCTCTCTCTCTCTCTCCCTCTCTCTCTCTCCATGTAGCTGCATTTAAGTATGTTCTGAACCTGATACTATTCTCAGATTTTGCTGCGTATAGTAACTGATCTTCCCATCACTCTACAATAGGACTGCCTCCCCTTCCAACCCTGAAAATGATGGATATCAATGAGTTGGAAATTGTCTAAGACTCACTCCAAAACCAACCTATGTTCTTCTCCTCTTCCTCTCCTTCCTCCTCTACCTCTCCTCCTCTCCCTCCTACTCCTCCTCTCCCTCTCCTTCCTCCCCTCCCCTCCCCTCCTCTCCTCCTCCCCCTCCCTCTCGTCCTCAGAGTACCACTCTAATCCTCTGGTTTCCACTCATCGCCACCTCTGCGGTTCAGCTCGTATTTGCATTGCGGTGCCTGGCTGCGTGCATCTCCTTCCTGCAACTGGGCCGCTGCCCTCGAGAGACCAGACCCCAGGGGGGCCCCGGAGCCTCTAAAACGGTGAGGCTGGGCCTCCTCGTGGCCCCCTAGGTCTCCCACTACTCCCCCATGCAGGTTTCCCACTGTCCCAGTACCGTGGGCTGGGTCTCAATCCTGCCCTGTTGTGTTCCAGATATCGGTGGAGCCTATGGAGGCATCCCCCCTCCCTCACACCGTGCCCCGGCAGCAGCGGATTCGCCCGCCTCTTCCTCACTTCCCATCGGAGCGCCAGGCTCTACATCCTCAGCAGCCCCGGATGGAGGCCAGGGACCCAGAGCAGCATGAGCTGCTGGATAGAGCATCCCTCCAGAGGTTCAGCGTCTGGGTCTGAGAGAGGGGGATGGTGGTGGTGGTGGTGGGGGGGGGGTTGATCCGGCCGGTTCAACCCGATGTTGAGGCCCCAAACCCTGGGGGGGAAGCCGTACCTGAGTCTCCCACTTCCTCCAGGAGCACTTCTCATACAAGCTGTGAACCGCTACTCTTACTCGAGGCTGTCGATGGTACTCTCGCTGCCTTACTGGGTCACGGTTCTCACTGTGTCAACGCCTCTCAAAAGCTGTTTGTTTACATGCAGGACAGGTCTGGTTCTACCGTGTGAAATCGTGTTATTCTGTGTTGTCATTAATCTGTGCTCAGCTGGCTCTCCTTGATTGGTTGGGTCTGAGCTAGGCCAGCTGGTCTGTTTTGAAGACAAGCTGTTTTAAAAGGACCTGGCTGTACATGACAGGGACTACTGAGCCACTCTGACGCGATGCAGCATATCTCAGTGACGTTTCAAAAGAAGCTATAAAACAAATAAAAAAAGAGACATGGCTCTTTTTTGGATTTATTGTTCCTAAATAAAAAGTTGGTATCAACAGCCTGTCTGTTAGTAGCAGGTGTCATGCTGTTAGGCTGTCCCACCTGAGAACGTCGCAGCTGATCATGACTTCTGATAGTAGAAACCTGACAAGATGTCTCTGACACGCACACACAGTTGGCCTGTCCTTGACGCGATACACAACTCCACAACATGGCAGCACGTCAGACCAGCAAGTAGCTGAGATGCGAAAGAAAGGCGACAGACACCGTTTGAAACACAGAAGGTATATTTGTCATCAAATTCAGATCCAACGGAACAAAACATGACATCCTCGCACGAGGTTTTCATGCAACAGAAAAAAGGAAGAGAAAAAAAACAGGAGGGGGGGGGTTATTTTTATTTTATACCAACACAAGGTACCAGAAACTGAGGCAGGCAGGCAGAGTAGAGCAAGTTCAGTGAGCGGCAGGCCAGCAGATGTACTTCATCCAGCCACTAGAGGGCAGCGAAAGCACTACCGCAGTACAGCTGCAGAAAACTCCTGGGAGAAGTTGCCTATTTTGTACAGATCTCAGATCAGACCATGCGTCCCTCCCCAAGCGGTGAGCGTGCGCACACACGGAGGCAAGGGTAAACTAATGGGGAACTGCAGTTGGACTAAGGTCCAAATCTGTAAAAGGTTGAAACCACTGGAGGAACGAGCCACTCCGACCCACAAATCGGCGCTTGGAAGGCGGATTCTACCTAAAAATGCTTAGAAACTACAACTTAAGATAGAAAAGCATTCAGATAGAGTGAAGAACAAGCCCTTATTGTTCCCTTGACTACTGACAGAGAGGGTGGGGGCATCTGTCCCAAAGTGTGTGTGTAAAACACACGTGCGCTCACACACACGCACACACTCTCTCTCACACACTCACCATGTCTCTCTCTCTCTCTCACACACACGCACACACTCTCTTACCATCTCTTTCTCACATCTCTCTCTCACACACACACACACACACACGCACTCTCTCACACACTCACCATCTCTCTCTCGCACACATACACACTCTCTATCGCTCTCCCTCACAAACACACAAACACACACACACAACATCCACCACTGTCTTGTGTCCAGTCTCCTTTGGTACAGGTGAGTGTTTTTGAAGCTATTGGAGGTACAAAGCAATCCAGGAGTTTGTTCCATTGTCTGCTGTCTGCCATGCAGTGTAATCTGACTACCAGTCACTAAAGTACAGCTCTGAAATGTTACAAGAAAATGATTTAAAATACCGAAACGATATGAAAAAACAAAATGATAATACTGAAACGTTAGCCAGGACTCAAGCCTACAGTGCACAAAAAGCACACCATAACATTCGTTCATACACACACACACACAACGAAACACACTCAAGGCGGCTCAAATGATATGTCCAACTATATTATGGAATTATCGATGAACATTTTCTAGATATCATTCCCTGCACATGTGGAATCTTAGAAATCCCATATAAGACAAGCCGATAATTATGGAATCTTCAAAGAACAAGTATCTCAAAGTCTCATTCGCACATACACGCAGTCTCTCCTTAAACCCCACTTGGGAAATGGTCATCTGCAATGATATCAGTGTATCGAATCAAAACCCACGTGAACGAAAAAAAGAAAATAAATAAAAACGACATGATGAAAAAACAACTATGTACAAAAAACATTAAAAAAAGAGAAAATATCAAACATTGATTAAAATCACACTTGGATCTCCTCCATCAGCCTTCTCCTCCTCCTCAGTGAGACAGATCGTACGACAGGTAACCCCAGACTCTTCTCCCTGCGGTCGGACGTGCCCCTTCAGTTAACAGCTACAGAGACCTACGACAAGCTACATAATACTGCCTTCCAATGCAAGAGTTTACGTTATATAAAGACAAATACACTTGCCTATTCATCTGATGGTGTCATATACATTTATATGCATTATATATACACATAACCATGGATATAAAAGTGGAAGAGACGAGCCGTGCCCTGGAGGGGAAACGGAACGCCTCGGGCCATGCACGGTTCCCTGCGCGTTTCCTTCTGGTCGAGAACAATCCGGGCCATTCGCGTCGATAAAACTGGCTGACCGTTGGAGTGGCGTCGGGCTTGCGTGAGAGAGAGAGAGAGAGAGCCACGCGGGAAGGTAGAGCAGAACGCCTTGGCAACCGCTGTTGTGTTTTGCTTCTTCGTTGATCTTGGTTTCGTTACGTATACATGTCTCTGCGGTTGTCGTTTTTCGTTTTTCTTTTCAAATGTAAAATTAAAAGGATGCCACTTTTTTTTTTCTTCCTCTTTTCTCTTAAAATTCTCCCTCTCCTCCACCTTGCACACAATAAAAGACATGAGAGACGAGAACCATCATGCATTGATTTTGAGTGACTGTTTCCATAGCAACGGGGGAGTGGGAGGCGGGGCTGCGGGTTCAGAACTGGGAGGCGGAGCTAGGGTCGCACTGGAGTAGCCGCACAATGGAGGGGTCACTTTTGGCACCTTTGATGAACTCCTCCAGAGACAGTTTGCCTGAGAGAGAGGCACAAAAGAGAGGGGGGAGAGAGAAAGGAGAGAGAGAGAGAGAGAACGAGAGAGAGAGAGAGAAAGGAAGGAATGAAGGAAGGAAGGAAGGAGGGGAAAAAGACGGGGGAGAGAACGGAGAGAGAGAGAAAAAGGAAGGAAATAGGGAAAGAGAAAGGAGAGAGTGATAAGGCATGAGCCAGAGAGAGCGTTATAGCAGGTAAGAGAGAGATGGTGGTGGGAGGAGGGGACGACACACTGTAAATATTACAGAGCTCCCAGTCCATTTGTTCCTTTCTTATTGCAATCCCCCCCCCTCCCCATCTCAAACACACGCGCTTTTCATATCCTGTTCTCCATTTCCTCTCACCATCGTTGTTCAAGTCCATCTGCCTGAAGATCTTGTCTGTCCTCTTCTCTGGCGTGGACTCATCTTCAGGCATCTTCATCACCGATGACACCATCTTGTAGATAGCCTGAAGATGGAGGGAGAAAGAGATGATGGAGGAGGAGGAGAAATGGGGCAGGGAGGAAATAGAAAAAGGAGGATAAACGTAGAAAGATTAGTCACTGGGAAAGAACTCGTACAAAACTGACAAACCTAGAACAGCTATGTGGCAGGGACATTAAGAGTGTTGTGAGGGGGGATTAAGAGGAAACCACATCCTAGACTTCTTCTAGCGAGCAGAAGAAAAACCTTCTACAGCACATCTCTCTGAAACGAGGCCTCCATCACCTGCGAGGTGGTGTTCCAGCCCTTCCAGCCCCACACACAGGCACTCTGGGGAAACTACTGGCCTCTAGCTACTAATGATGACACACATCAGATCGTTACCGCAGAGCACAAAAAGTACCCCCACCTCTCTCTCTCTGTCTCTCTGTTTGTCTCTCTCCCTCCCTCTCTCTCTCCCTCCCTCTCACCCCTACCTTGCTCTCGCTCCGTCTTCCATCTCCCTCTCCCTCTCCATCTCCCTCCCTCCCTCCCTCCCTCTCTCTCCCTCCCTCCCTCTCGCTCCGTCTTCCATCGCCCTCTCCATCTCCCTCCCTCCCTCCCTCTCTCTCTCCCTCCCTCTCCCCCCCCTGCCTCCCTCCCTCTCGCTCCATCTTCCATCTCCCTCTCCATCTCTCTCGCTCCGATAATGAAACAGGTCTCCCCTCCTGCGCCCAATGGCGCCTAACCTCTCTGAGCCGGAGGATAATCCCAATATTCTGCACACTCAGGGATAAACGCTGGTTAAATTTAACTCGCTAATCCGTCAGAACACACACACAGAGCGAGCGACCGCGGGACAGACGGACAAACATGAGTAAACTCTCTCCTCTCCAACCCCAGTGCCCTTTCTTTCGCTGGTCTAGGCCAAAGACACAGGCTGCACCAAGATGGTTTCATGTCCCCACCCGCTCTACTCTTTTGTCTTCGAGAAGACAAGAGTATCTCTTTGATTTCTTGTTTTGTTTCGTCTTCCACGTCTACACCACCCTCTCTTCTTCGCATCTCTGTTATCGCCCCCCCCCCCCCCACACACACACACACACACACACACACACGCTTCCTCTCCCCGCTGTTGGCTTGTTAACTGGAAGCTTCACAACCACGCGACACCCGGTGACACATCCACCGCGACCACAATGCACTAGCCTGGCGCTATGAAAGCATCAGAGTTGGGTGCCAAGAACACTCATGTCACCGGGAAATATGCTGGCAACATGTAGGAGGATGTTATGCAAGCAAGCATCAATTCTCCATCAAAATAACCCCCCACCCCACCCCCAAAACCTTATTATTCTTAATTTTCAGTAATGCTGTAAAAAGATTAATATTGAAATGCTTTTTTAAAAGGCGTTCATAAACATATACCCCAAAAGAACATGTTTTAGAAAAAAAGAGAAATCGGTGGCTAGCTATGTAGCATTAGCAATGCTATTTCTGTGAGGATCCACTCACATAAATCTACATAGAAAAGCCTTCATTCTGCCCTCATTGACTCACAGCTGCCCTCTTGTTGAACTACTGACCAACCACAACCAGAAGGTTCTCACATACTAATTGCGCGACATGGTCTGTTTTGATTGTCTGACCCTGTCGTGTCCATCTGTGAAGCGTGTTAGCGCCACTCTTGGGAAATTAAATTGGTCCGGTGGTTGTATCAAGTGCCCGATAACAAGCTAATATCAAACCTGCTGTCACGGGTATATGTCAACGTCTAAAATTAAACCTTTTAAAACGGTGACATAAGTGAATTTGGGGGGGATGTATTGCTATGAAGGAATGAAAATAAAATTGCAATCTGGCGGTGCGGGCGTTTGGGAAATTAAATTGCTTAGCGATTCTGTCTGCCAGCCCTAACCAAAATAGCGTTCGTGTTACTGTAAAGATTAAGCGCCACTGGTCATGCAACATTCTGGATTTTCTAAAAATATAATTTTTCTAAACCGTAAGCTCTGACCAAGCCGTCGCTATCGACGGCGATCTTTCGTCGATGGTGAAAATGTTAAGAGTTGGGTAGGCAAGCATTTACAGAGATACCAGATAACAATGTTACATGGTCTGCAGCAAGGAGCATTTGCCAACTGTCTTAAGATGTTTGTGAGACGCGGCTCACGGAAGAAGAGAAGAGGACAGAACAGGACAGAGGACAGAAGCAACCTAGCCTTGGGATGCCCTGACACCTGAGACAACGGCACTGCTGCTGAATAACTAATCAGTTTGGTTCAGGAAGTGATGTCACCTTTGCACAGCGCGTTGGCAGGTGACGTGCTACTATTCTGTTGGTCTCAGAACAGCTGCTAACTACCAACACCTCTTCTGAACTCCTGCAGTCCCACCAGCTGGAGAGCCTCACCACCTTTGGTCCACCCCAAGACACGCAAACAAACCCATCAAGCAAACCCATCACCACAGACGTCTCTGACTAAGCACTCCTTAAAACGAGGGGAGGAAAAAAAAAGCTTTTTCCCTTCGTCTCCCAGAACCGGGGCAACACTTTGGCCCGTTTCAACAATAAAGTCAACATTACAGGTGATATTCAGAACTGCCTACAACTCCCCCGACCCCCATCTCTCTCAAACTGTCAACTACGTTACCCAGAACACCCTCCCCCTCCCCCTCTCCCTCCCTCCCTCCCTCCCTCCATCTCTCCCCCCCTCTCTTTATCTCTCCCCCCATCTCCCTCTCCTTCTCCCCCTCCCCCTCCCTCACCTGTACAATCTCCAGCATCTCGTCGCGGCTGATGTAGCCGTTGCCGTCCAGGTCGTACATGCTGAAAGCCCACTTCAGCTTCTGCTCCAGCTTCCCCCGCGACGTCACACTCAGAGCGATGATGAACTCCCGGAAGTCAATGGTGCCGTCGTTGTTGGTGTCGAACGTGCGGAAGACGTGCTCGGCAAACTTGGAGGCGTCGCCGTACGGGAAGAAGTTGGCGTAGATCTTCTTGAACTCCTCTACGTTGAGGTTCCCGCTGGGACAGTCCTTCAGGAAGCCCTGGGAGGGAGAGGGGGAGAGAGAGGGGGGGGGAGAGAGGAGAGGGAGAGGGGAGAGAGAGAGGGGGGAGAAAGAGAGGGGAGAGAGAGGGAGAGAGAAAGAGAGTGGGAGAGAAAGAGAGGGGGAGAGAAAGAGAGGGAGAGAAAGAGAGGGGGAGATTTAAAAGAGCGGGGGAGAGAAAGAGAGGGAGAGAAAGAGAGGGAGAGAGAAAAGAGAGGGAGAAAAGAGAGGGGGAAGAAGAGAGGGAGAGAAAGAGAAGAGAGAAGAGAGGGAGAGAGAAAGAGAGTGGGCAGAGAAAGAGGGGGAGAGAAAGAGAGGGAGAGAAAGAGAGGGGGAGAGAGAGAAAGAGGGAGTGAGGAAGAAACCGTCAATAGGATACAATAACTTCCTCAAACACATTGAAAAATCCTATCCTGACTCAAATCAGGAAGTTCATCTCCAAGTTGAGACAGAGGAGAGGTTAGAGGAGATGAGAAAGTGGAAAGTGTTACATGGAAAGAATCTTCTGGCGTTTCCTCATCCTTCCTGACAGCCAGTAATTGAACAGGCATGGAAAAGGTGACCAGGTCACAGAGGTGGATGTCTAAAGCGTCACATTTCCCCTCCATATGGGAGCTATCTGGACACAGACCATTCTAACTCCCTGCATCTGCCCGGCCCAGCCCCATCCATAGGGTTTCTGTTTAACGCCACCCCGTCACACAGAATGCTCTTCCCCTCCGTAGACTTAGTGTAATCTGTGTGGAGTGGAGGCCATTAACACCACTTTGGCTGCGTAAACCCCCTCCAACCCTCAGGCTGAACCCAGGGGTCAGGGGTCGGCGCGGAGCTCTGGAGAGGCGCACCGCAAGTAGGATGAAAAGACTCTCATCCGCGATGACTCACCGGGCCCCGCTAATGCAGATTTTATCCACATACACAGACACACATACACACACACACACACACACACACACACACAGACACACACACACACGCCAGAGCGACACACACACACACGCCAGAGCGACAGCAAGTCTCATCCTCACAGAGGCCGTTATAGACCGGACCTGACAGGGGAGGGGGGGGTGATGGGGTGGACGCCGGGGCTTGTGACCACGCAGGGTAGAAGTGGCGTGATGGGCACCGTGGGCCAGGGAGACCCAGAGCAGCTGCAGGGTAACCAGACTGGAGGCAGGGAGCAGCTCTGCTAGCTTAGCACAAAGACACACACCCCTGATTAAGGGCCGTCGTAATGTTGTCAAAGATTAATGCCCAAACATAAACCTCTCCTATAAAGACCGAGAGAGAACACGGAGAAGATAGGGTGTGTTTGTGTGTGGTGAGTGTGTGTGTGTGTCTGGTGTGTGTGTGTGTGTGTGTGTTGGAGTCTATTGGTGTAGACGAAGGGACAGAAATATATAACCAACAGCTGTGGAGTGCGAGGAAACGACTTATCTATTTGTATGGTTTACGAGTTCTTGCTGATAGGAGCTCCAAGTTGTTATTCTGGCTTCCTGTTAGACAAACCCTCACCGATGATTGTGCCAAATGTTGTTCTTGTATTCCATCAATGACGACTTGAGACTTATTTCAGCCCATAAACAACCAGGCAGCCCTGCTGACCTTCTGCTAGGAGCCCAGTTAAAGCCTGGATATATAGTGTGTATCCAGTGTGATAGGTGTGTTCGTGTACCTTATACCACTCCTGGAGCTCATGATCAGAGAACTCTGTGTTCTCCCGAAGGTCCTGCAGCATCTCCGGCCGAAGCTTGCTGTTCTGTTTCCCCATGGCAACGCGGCGACTCGACACCTGGTCTCCTCGACAACAGCAGCGACTACAGCAGGGACTACACACCAGCCAGGCTGCTTCTCAGATCTGCCAATCAGAGAGAGAGAGAGAGAGAGGGAGAGAGAGAGAGAGAGAGGGAGAGAGAGAGGGAGAGAGAGAGAAGTTGGGGGTCAGCAACCAATCAGAAGTAAGGGGAGGGTACCTCCATGGTCATCAGCCACTGACAGAAAAGAGAAAAGGGGAAAACCAAGAGGAGATTGGGGGAGGGCGGGGGAGAGAGTAATTGTACAATGATAGAGTGGTGTGTGATTTAGCGTGACATTGTATTAGCGGGGTTCAGGGCAGAACCAGAACCATGTACTCTAATGGTATTCCTGGGAGACCGTTAAGAATAACACATTCGGATTCTATCCAGCCTACCAGATTCGGCCGAGGTGCTGTAAAAAGTACTGACAAACCGAGACAAACTCAAACTCCCCCCTTAACATACGCCGTGCCTCTCTCTCTCAACGGCAAACATTAACATTCCTTAGCAAACGTTCCAGCACCCCCCCCCCCCACCCCTCCACCCCCCGTGACGTCAAGCGCTCGTCGACTGATCACATTTGGAGGGCTTATCTCTCCAGCTGTGTGGATGTGTGTCATCCAAGCCAGAGGAAAGATCTAACTCTCCACTAATCTGAAGGAAAACACTACAGTAACAGGAGGACACGTTCAACACATGTCATATACACTGCATTAAGCACTGCATTAAGCAGTGCATTAAGCAGTGCATTCATCACCGCCGCATAGCGAGACCTTTAGAAACAACAGTGCTCACACAGCTACTTCTGCGTACTCACACTTGTATTGTATTGATGGTTTTGCTTAACGTAAACCCTCGGGGTAAGAGGATGTCAATGCTGATCTTTGACAACTTTAAATTGCCCCTTGGCAACACCCACTTAACCCCCCCCACACCACACATCAGGATCATCCACACACACACACCTGCCCCATACAAGGCCTTTTCCAGCAACTTTTACTGACGATATAAAATACCCTTTAAATATACAGAAATGCATATGGATCTACAGTGGTTGCACTAAATCACAATATCTCTTGAAGTCACCTAAACACAAAGTGTTGCCTCACATTATATCCATATACAGTACTATATTATATACAGTATATCTCACTATAGCAGGGAGATATACTGTACTAGCCCTCTAAATAGCTGGGACATGCGTAGCTCCTGTACCAACTATAACACAATAAAGTTGGCAAGTACCGGTGCAGTATGTGTGAGAGAGCTTGTTAGTAACTGTATGTGTGAGAGACTCATGTTATCGAGTAAATTACAGTATCGGGCTGTTCCTAGACTGAGTAATTAACCCGAGGGTTTTGTGTGTGTGTGTGTGTGTGTGTGTGTGTGTAAGGAGTGTCTCTGTCTTTGCTTTTAGCTCAATAACCTCTCCCTCTCTCTTTCTTTCTCCCCTCTCTCTCTTTCTTTCTCCCCTCTCTCTCTTCCTCTTCTCTCTCCCTTTCTCCTTCTTTCTCCCCTCTCTTTCTCTCTCCCTCTTCTCCTCACTCTCTCTTTCTCGCTCTTCTCTCTCTCTCTTTTCTCTGGCTACAGACCAAGAGGCAGCTGCACTCAAACCAAACCTGACACAAACAAGTCCTTAGCCATGGTAACAAGCTCAGGTTTGTGTTAAGGACTTCAGACAGTGAGAACAAGCTTCCAGAAACACAGGGGGACTGACCATTATAGAGGAGGAAGAAAGACCAGGGAGCTCCAGATGTCACCCAGGATCTCCCCCTGCCTACTGCCCACTGCCTGCTACCCTCCTCCTGCCTACTGCCCTCCTCCTGCCTACTGCCCACTGTCTGCCTACTGCCCACTGTCTGCCTACTGCCCACTGCCTGCCTACTGCCCTCCCCCTGCCTACTGCCCACTGTCTGCCTACTGCCCTCTGCCTGCTACCCTCCTCCTGCCCCCCCCTGCCTCTTGCCCTCCTCCTGTCTACTGCCCTCTGCCTGTTGCCCTCTACCTCCTGCCCTCACAAAGCTAGAAGGTTAGACCCAGGACGACGTGACCAGAACAAAACGTCATCAACCACACCCTCCACTTAATGAACTCGTTTTCAACCAATGACAGCCAAGCCATTTAAAAAAGGATGCAGGATCCTGGACCCGTTCACGAAGGGTCGGTTTTCTTCATCTGGATTTTGAGACAAACACGTTTCCCAGGGTCAACACCACAAGGGTTTCAGACCAAGGTTTCCCTCCGGGTCGAAATGAGAAGCTGGAACCACCGTTCTTAAGGGCTTTGTTACTTGATTTCCAGTTCCAATGTTACGTTCGCTCTCAGCGATAAAAGGTGATTACACAGCCACGGGGTTCAGATATAGACGGATTCTTTCTCTCGGTGATGTAATCACGTCAATGAATCCTTGACTTCCTCTTGAGAGAAGCAAACCAGCTTTACCCTGAGAACCCCTCCTGGTCCCCTGCCGACGATAAGAACCCCTGCAGAGACCAGATCAGTAGGTCTCTCTGTAAACTGGTCATTCATTTCTTGTATGATGAAGGGAGCTCCTTATCAGCAAAGTCACAAACAAGAGAATGTGTAGATGAACGTACACACACACACACACACACACACAGAGGAAAGTCACAAACAAGAGAATGTGTGTACATGAGCACGCACGAGCACACAAACACACACAGGAAAGTCACATTGTGGTAGCTGCAGTAATTAATAACTCCCACCTCCCAAGTCAAGTGACAGAACAAACAAGATCTCTGTGTGAGGTGTGTGTGCGCACGCGTGTGTTTAGGAAGTCAATCCATATTCTCCTGAAATCAGATGCAACCAGATGCGCGCGCGCACACACACACGCGCACACACACACACACACACACGTCCATGCACATGGCATGTTCACACGTGCACTGAGGAAAGCAACCATTGTTCGTTTCCTGAAATCTCCACTTTGTCAACATCAAAAGGTCCTTTTGACCTTTTCAAACCACTCTTGATTTCTTTCCCTCCATCCCCCCTCCCTTTTTCCAGCCTGGGAACTGAACAGTCACTTCAAAGCGCTACCAGTACAGCAGCAGTGCCACGCTATCCCTGCTTGCCAAAACTTGCTTCAACTCCCAGCAACTCGTCCCAATCCATCTAACCCTCCTGTTGGTCTGTCTGTCTGTCTGTCTGTCTGTCTGTCTGTCTGTCTGTCTGTCCTGAAACCGTCTCTAATTCATCCCTCCAGTCCAAGTGTCCGTGCTTGTTGATTTATTTCCAGTCATGTCAGAGGGCAGCCTGAGAGCCACACACACACACACACACACACTCTCTGGCCTCCGAACAGCTGTTCCAGACCCTAACTGGGTCACCAACATCTGGAGTGATGATCCTCGTGCGGGGAGGAGATGACAGGTGAGATGGGTGGGGGGGGGGGAGAGACAGGCGGAGAGAGACAGGCTGAGAGAGACAGGCGGAGAGAGACAGAAGATGAAAGAGATGGTGGAGCTTTAGAGGGGGGAGACGATACTGGGAGGGTAGCAGGCCTGAGGAGCTGGATGTGTGAGTGAGGGAAAAATAATGAGAGAGAGAGAGAGGAGAGAGAGAGAGAGAGAGAGAGAGAGGGACAGGGGGAGAGAAAGAGAGAGCAAGAGATGGAGAGAGCAAGAGACGGAGAGAGAGAAAGAGAGAGAGAGAAAGTGTGCATGTGAGAGTGAGAAGAAGAGACAAGACAAACATAATATGCGTGAGTGTGTGTATGTGTGTGTGTCAACAACAGTGAATGAGCAGCCCTCCTGGATGGAGGACTGGAGTATGAGAGAAGGTCTTAGACAGGAACACAAGCTCTTCTCAGCCTGAGTGGGACTGGAAGATGAACACAAGGCTCATTACAACATGAGGGAGTGACATGGATGGCTTGACAAGGTAGAGAGATGGAGAGAGAGACAGAGAGAGAGAGAGAGAGAGAGAGACACGCACACCCACCTTTACAAAGAGCAGGTCTTTCCCTCCTACACCACGGGTAAACGTGCTAATGAGACAAAATGCCTCCCTAACTATCCTATCAGCCCAGGCCAAGCCATTAGCACAGAGAGAGATGAGAGAGAGGGAGAGAGAGAGAGAGAGAAAGAGGGAGGGAAAAAGAGAGTTAGAGACAGAGTGAGAGAGGGAGGGGCACAGAGAATGAGAGACGCAGAACAGAGTGGGCTGCATTTGTAAAAAAAAAAAAGCAAACAAGCCAGGAGCTGGCACCAACATGCGAGACAGATCAAAAAGATGCATTGATTCCCTCTGACTCGCTTCATCCTTTTCTCTCCTCTTGTTTATTAGGCAACTGTAATGTAAGTAGCCACCTGAGACCGTCAGTCATCCCTCTGTCCTTTGGTTTTTAACACAAGACTCTTTTGTTCTATATCACTTGGTAGCTGTCTCTGTCTCAAAAAAACTACCCTCTCAATTCCTCACTCCCAATTCAAGATAATTACATAACACATCTCATCTTCTACTCTACAACACTCCTCCATGTTCTAGACCCTTCCATTATTATGTCCAGTCCATCTATTCTCTCCCTCTCCATCCCTCTCCCCCTCTATGAGGTTCTCACCTGTCGCCTCCTCTCCCCCTTTCTCTCCCCCTTCCTCTTACTTTTGTGATCCCTCACCAGGAGGACAACAGTGGAAAAATAAGAATCAGAATCGATTTTATTCGCCATGCAAGATATACAAGCACAGAATTTACTGTGGCAGGGAAGTGGAAATATAGAACATATATGAAACATAATGAAGGTAGATGAAAATATAATAAAAATCTATTATAAAATACAAATAAGATCAAAAGTGGGTACCAGCTGTACAGATGGGGTCAGAGATTCCAGGTACATATAGATACATATCTATATATAGATATATATCCATATATCTGAGACAGATTGAGATATACAGAGAGAGAGGCAGAGAGTGAGAGAGAGAGACTGAGAGAGTAAGTGTGAGAGGGAGAGAGAGAGTGTGTGATTGAGAGACATAAATAAATATATGAGAGAGAGAGAGATGCAGAGTTAATGGGGGTGTTAAAATAAGAATGAGGCCTGGTCCTTCGTGTGACTGTCTCCCATTTTCATTAGAATAGAACCTCGACATTCCACATCTAGTCTGTGTGAATAACACCAACCACAACGGCACGCGCAGACACACAAAACAAGCGCACATCCTGCACATGCAGTGGGCAGTGTGCTCGTTTGTGGGATGTTGCTATGTTGCTATACACACACAATACTGGCAAATCTTTGTGTACATTAGATAAGACCGAGTCTGGTCAGTGGTGATCTCTGTCATTCAAGGGAGGTCTTGTCCACAGCTGGGAGCTTAAGATTATATGAATGACTGTGGCTGGAAGGGCGTGGCCCGAGAGAGAGAGACAGAGACAGAGAGAGAGAGAGATAGAGACAGAGAGAGACAGAGAGAGAGAGACAGACAGACAGAGAGAAAGAGAGACAGAGAGATATATGGAATTGAATTTGGTCGACGAGAGACCAAGGGTTTAGGGTCAATTTGTTGACAAAAGACAAATACAGAGAGAGAGAGGGAGAGGGACAGGAAAGGATAGATATGATGTAGGAAAGGGGGGGGGAGGGAGAGAGAGAGAGGGAGAGATAGAGGGAGAGAGAGAGATATGAAAGTCCACTAGATTATGAAACTGCAGGAACAGGATAATTCACTCTACATCTACATGTCTGGCCTTGGTTTATGTGGATGAGAATACAATATTATCTCAAAACTAGTTTAACCTAACTTATGTGATTTACAACAAAAGGGTTTTACGTACCACACACACACACACACACACTTTTTAGGAACCTACAACTTCCAGGATGCCCCGTTGGGGGGGGGGGGGGGCATGAGGAGCGGGGCCCTCGTTTTAGGAGCACCACCTGAGGGTCGTGCTATTTCAATCTGGGTCAACCAGACAGGGAATACTGTGGTCTGGCTCCAACCAGAAGTGACTGTTCTCTGTTACCGCCCTGAATGGTACCACTGATATAACCTCAAGGTCTTACATCCTAAATCAGAATGGAGTTTTGTTCTACGGGAACTAAGACCGGCCAAAAAGCATGCGATGTGTAGGCAAGTACACGCACCGGCCCACGCAAGTATTCCTTTCCGATTTCCGAGGATGGCTTCCCCCCCCCCCCCCCCTTTTCTACACAGAACCTGAACACTCAAACGGAAAAATATCAGCTTTCAAAAAGAACTCGAATGGAAAATATGAATAGGCTGAAAGTCTAACTCGTGACAGTGATTTCACCAGCCCAACACCCGCCTCCTTCCCAGCACTTAGACACTTATTCAATAAAACGTATTGATTTAATGAGTGTCTGCATGTGTTAATTAATAAACGGACTTCCCTACGATGGCAACTCATTCAGCTTTAATACAGGTTCACAGCTGCGCACGGATTTAGAAACGTCTCTGTCTTTCTCTCACACACACACAAACGCGCCATTAAAATTAGAGTGCACAGTGTCTTGTGTATGGTCACGTTTTCGTGTCTCCTAATGAAAAATACAGAGAGACAAACGCAGAAAGACGAAGTGACGGAAAAAGGAAGGCCAGAGGCACAGAGAAAAGGAGAGAGAGAGAGACAGCTAGAGAGAGCGAGAGAGAGAGAAAAGGAGAGAGGGAGAGAGAGAGATGAGACTGACAGAGAGAACAAAACAATGGCTATGGAAATGTCGTAAACTGCAGCTCTAATAATAATATTAATATCACCACTCGGCGGTCATTCCATTTGGCTTGTGCTTCGATAACCATCAGGCTTAAAACGGCAATGCGTGATGGAAGCCAGCAACATTTGGGGCGTGTCTTGACCGTTCTGTTCTAAAACTGCGCGTGGGAGCTACAGTCTGTTGCGGCCCACACGGCCGAGGTCGACTCTGCAGCTGGCTATATCACGGCCCTCCATCTGTGTGTGTGTGTGTGTGTGTGTTGGTGTGTGTGGAGGGCGGTAACTACAGTATCAGAAAGAAAGCAGTTTTTATGACAATTTGCTAATTAGATCTTGACGTTCTGGTCCGAAGCAGGGTCAAAAATAAAAGAGAATGTATAACGAGGACCGCTTGGAAGGTATCAACTGTAATGTTAATGAAGACTATCGCCTTCCCCACCCTCCCTACCGTGTTGTCACAGTATCGGCTGTTTGAAATACTGTGACCTTTACAGTCGGTGTAACTCGAGCTCAGGGGCCTGTGTGCGTAATAATACGAATGAAAAAAGCGGGGGAAATCCATATAATCTGCTTGCTAGTCTTGCAGAAGCCTGGCTGCTTGACTGTTCATCTCGCAGCCCAGGTCTACATTTGCCGTCGATCGTCAAATTCCCGGAAAAGGTTAAATCTCGACCGAGTCATTGTCCCTTTTCACGCGGCTTCTCATTTCGCCAACAGCGGGACTTATTACCGAGGGCGATTACTCTAGTCACTTTGCTATCTTTCAAGAGGCATACATTACAGTCCAACTGCAGTTTGATGAGGGGAAATGACCTGGTTATTATGTCTATGCTGCTCATGTTAAACAGACCTGCTAAAGTGAGAACATCACTTAAAAAGGCTGGATATGTAAATTGCCTGTCATCAAGTCGTGTATTTGGATAGCGACACAGAAGCCCTGAGGTTTATGTTGGAGTCACAGAACTTTCCAAAACGAACGCAGTGTTGTTTACATTTGTTAAATCGTTTACATTCTTTTGGGGACTTATCTGAACCCGATGTGGTCGCGTTTTATACGACAAAATGCCGATCGAACGGCTAAAGAAATGTTAACGGCGATGTTATCTCTCCGCTCCAGCTGGGGTCAACGAGGGGCAAAGAAATTCGGACGCACAGGATGTATGGTGGCGGGATTATCCCAGGGATGGACAAGGATTATGTATACAAATTATGAAACCACTTCTCACCACCAAACACGCAGACAAACTGCACGGCAGTCTTGCGCGCACACACTTTTTGTCTAAGCGGAGAGGGAAAAGAAATGCGCAAAGGCCTTTCATTTCACAGACCATTTGGCTACTATTCTGTTGGGAAATAAACAATGTGTGCCCGCTCTGCTTGCTGCGGAAGACTACGGCGGTGTAGACTCGTTCCACTTTTAGCTAGCTTCCATCTGCTGTAATACAAAACCACCCGTCCCAACCATCCCCCGTACCCTCTTCCTCTTTTCCAGCTCTTCCTCCATGTCTCCTGTGACGGCTTGTCGTTTTTTGAACCGGCGTCGATCTGTGCTAAATACTGCTAGTTCTCCGTGCGGGATAGAACCTTCCCTCAGTAGATCCGCTCCACATCTCTCCAACACCCCACCGTTTAGCCCAAAACTTCCCAGCCCCCCCCGCCCACTCCCCCTCGTAAAAACACTGGGAGAAATCGGGTGTTTTATCTCCCTCCAACCTCTCAACAGACGACAAGGATATATATTACAGACATATCGAAGAAACTAAGCTAAGAAAAATATATGTACGTATAAACATTTTTTCCTAAAAGTTTCTCAATCCGCAGTCAGTTCCGACAGTTAGTTTGCTTCAAGGCGTTCAGTTTGAAGTTCTCTGCGGATTCTAAAAATGGGGGCATCGCGCGTTACGACCCTCCAGGGCCACAGGCTTTCCAGGCACAAGGATGTATTTCAGCTCCTGTCCCAAGGTGTTCGCACACCACGGCACTGTGATGAGGGCCCAGAAGACACACACATACACGCACGCAGGCACGCACGCACTTCCCCAGATGACGAGGGTAATTATTCTCCCAGCGTCAACTTGGTTGCCGGGGGCGATTCACTTATTCGGGTCAAGGAGAACTGAGATGTCGCCTCCTGGTGGAGGGGAGGGAGGGAGAGAAGGAGGGAGGCAGAGATGAGGGGGGGGAAGAGAGAGAGAGAGAGGGGGATGGAGAACAGGTGGGATGGAGAAAAGGAGGAATGGAGAGAAGAATGTATGGAGAAAAGGAGGTATAGAGAAAAGGCGGGATGGAGAGATGGATGGAGAGAAGGAGCGAAGCAGACGACAGAACGCAGGCTGGCAGGGCTACAGGGCACACAGGGAGGTGTGAAGGGCAGGAGGGGCGTCGTCCTCATCTTGCCCTGCATGTGATCTCTGGCACAGGAAATGATGACAAGGTTACCACCCCTCCGCCCCCCCTCGTCCTCGACTAATCCCTCCTCCGTCCCCCCTGCCCTCTCGCTCCTTCTCCATCCTGTTCCCCATCCTCATCTGCATCTTTCACAGCCACTAGGCTATTTATACCGCTACAAAAAAACACAACCATTTTTCCCCTTCCAAATCAGACACGACCTCCCTCTCACCCCCTACCCCAATATCACACACGCACACGCACGCACTCCCTCCCTCATTCCCAGGAGTGTGACTCATCCATTACTGCCTCATGGCATTGTGGGAAAATCCAACAAGGAGGAAGTATGTGTGTTAGTGTGGTTGTTTGTGTATGTGTGTCTATGTGCTCCTATGTGTGTCTATGTGCTCCTACGTGTGTGTGTTTGTCTTATGTGTGTCTATGTGCTCCTATGTGTGTGTGGTGTGCTCCTATGTGTGTCTATGTGCTCCTATGTGTGGTTGTTTGTCTATGTGTGTTTTTGTCTATAAGTGTGTGTTTGTCTACGTGTGTCTATAATGTCTGTGTTGTCCTGTGTGTGTTTGTCTGTGTGTGTGTGTTCTACATGTGTGCGTGTGTGCGTGCGTGCATGCGTGGTGAGTCCCAGAGTGACTGGAGGGGATGCAGAGTGACTCGGGTGGAGGGAGGTGAGGTGACAAAGCCATCACACTAATGTGGGAGAGAGGACATTGCTCTCTAATATACTTACATAAAGAGGATTTCGCAGCCACTGCGTGTTCCTGAGTCCCAGCCTGACTCAGGCCCTCATGATATATTTCACTGTCTGCAACTTCAAGCTTTGGATTGTTTTGTTTTTTTTAAACAGTAAACAATCAAATCAAATATCTTGTAGTAATTAAACTGTGCATTTTTTTGACATAAATGGTTTGGAGAAGAAGACATCTAAAGCTGGATTTCGGGAGAATATTTAGCGACTTGTGAGACTGTAGACATAGTGACAAGGTGGTGTTGAGAAAAGGTGGTGTTGTGACAGAGCGGTGTTGTGACAGGGTGTCGTGACTGGGTGGTGTTGAGGGAAGGTGGTGTCGTAAGAAGGTGGTGTTGTGACAGTAGTGTTAAGGGAAGGTGGTGTTGTGGCTGGGTGATGTTAAGGGAAGGTGGTGTTGTGTGAAGGTGGTGTTGAGAGAAGGTGGTGTGACAGAGTGGTGTTGAGAGAGGGTGGTGTCGTGACTGGGTGGTGTAGAGACAGGCTGCATCAGGGGCTGGTAGCTAAGTCAAAGAGTCAGATCAGTGACTAAAGACTTGCATTCATGACCAGGGGGCAAAGAATTCCCCAAATAAGGCTGAAGCATCTAGTTTACTGGGAAGGCTGGAGGGATGGAGGGCTGGGTGTGCGGGGGATGGGGGATGGTTGTGGGGGGGTGGAGGGATGGAGGGCTGGGTGTGTGGGGGGTGGATGATGGGTGTGTGGGGGGAGGAGGGTTGGAGGGCTGGGTGTGTGGGGGGAGAAGGGATGGAGGGCTGGGTGTGCAGGGGGTGGAGGGCTGGGTGTGCAGGGGGTGGAGGGCTGGGTGTGGGGGGGTGGAGGGCTGGGTGTGGGGGGTGGAGGGGTGGGGGGCTGGGTGTGGGGGATGGAGGGCTGGGTGTGCAGGGGGTGGAGGGCTGGGTGTGCAGGGGGGTGGAAGGGAAGGAGGCTGGGTGTGCAGGGGGTGGAGGGAAGGAGGGTGGGTGTGCAGGGGGGTGGAGGGCTTGGGAAACAACTTCCATCTCATGCTCCAAGAACGAAAAAAAAGAGGAATAATTGGAAAAGTATGCTAGGCTAACCTCGCAGCATCATAGACGAGCGGGCGTTGTGTTGCCTTCCATTTCCCCTGTGGTAACGAGATGACGAGAGGACAGGAGAGAGAGAGAGAGACAGGGAGAGACATGAGAGACAGAGAGAGAGAGAGAGCGAGACAGGGGAGTAGAAAGATAGAGAGAGAGAGAAATCTAAAAATACACCCCCCGCCCGCCTACTTCCGTCAGAAACACAAACGACTAGCTCAGCCAGAATTTCCCCTTCACCGGCGATCATGTTGCACACACAGCGAGGGCCGCGAGCCGGGAGAACACTTCCCACAATCCCCTGCTTCGACTTGGACGGAGGTTGGTGGGCTTCCTTCCAGGCTGAGCGCAGAAAAAACTTTTAGCAGACATGTCTCTCCTCCTCTCATCTTTCCTCCTCATCCCTCTTCCATCATCCCCCTCTTCCTCCAACGTCCTCTACCAGAGAAAACCCCCGACAGGCATTCGTTAAAAGATCACACAGACGACCCAGGCATGGCCGTCCTAATATCCCAAACTTCACCCTCCCTCTCCTTCTCTCCATCACTCTCCTCTTTGACGCCTCCTCTACTTTTCTTTCCTTCTCTCCCATTCCAGTCCCAAAAAGCCAGTCTTCTTCCCCTTATCTGTAACCCCCCACCCCTCCTCTCTGTTCCGCGAGTTCCTGCCAACACAGTCCGAGCACATCTGTCTGTGCATGAACAGCACAGCAGCAGCCCAACGCCACAAGTCCTAGTCCTAACTTCCCCGACTGCTACATATGCCGATTCGAGACAGAAACATAAGACGGACGCTGACCAAAAAAAAGGACGTTTGCATTCCTGTAGTACACCCCAGAAAACTATTAACTCCATCTGCCTCTCGTCAACGGATAGCGAGAATGAAGCGCTGTGGAGATAGCTGTTGTTGTTGTGTGTGTGTGTGTGGGTGTGTGTGTGTGTGTGTGTGGGGGGGGGGTCAATCCTGTGGGGGCTGCAGGTTACTCCAGCCACCAGACACCCCATGACTTTCCCAGCGAGGAGAAAGGACCGCAGGCCCTTATTAAGACTGCTTGCAGAATGCTTCCAATCCATCGGGCGCTACATTGATTCCACCCCTCCCTTTCTAATGGCTCTTCCTAGGAATGCACAGAAAGGGCGCAGAGCTGCCTTGCATGGGCACCGCGCGGGCCTTCCTTTAGACAGGATCAGCCCCCGGGGGGGGGGGGGGGGGGGGGGGGGGGGGGGGGGGGGGGGGGGGGGGGGGGGGGGGGGGGGGGGGGGGGGGGGGGGGGGGGGGGGGGGGGGGGGGGGGGGGGGGGGGGGGGGGGGGGGGGGGGGGGGGGGGGGGGGGGGGGGGGGGGGGGGGGGGGGGGGGGGGGGGAGGGGGGGGGTGGGAGGGGGGGGGGGGGGGGGGGGGTCTGCTGTTTAACACATGATCATTCTCTCGTCATCTCCTGTGTGCTCGACTCCATATGTTGTCTGTTTTTCCCCCCTCAGCACCGTCAGGTCCTTGGCTTCTGTGGGGATAAAAGCAGTCCACAGAGACATAGCTGCAGGACACTTCAGCACGAAATTTCCCCGCATTCTGTTCAGGCATATGAGAGTCATCTATATTGAAAGGACCCTTGAGGACACGAGAACAGAGGGGAAATCATTCCGTTCCAGCAGGGATCTGTAGTCTTCAGATGGAGGCCTAGTTACGTCCCCCTTTCCTTCTTTATTTAGCAGATAGCCCCGGTGAAAATGAAAGAGAGAAGGGCGAGGGCCTATTCTAGAAGAATAGGAAGGTTATTGTGAACACACAGCTACTGCAGGGGGCTTCTGCTACAGATGAAAGGGGAGGAGGGAAGAGAGAGGAGGAGGGGGAAGGGAGGAGGGAACACAGAGGAGGGGGAAGGGAGGAGGGGAGAGAGAGGAGGACGGGAGGGGAAAGGGAGGAGGGGAGAGATGAGGAGGGGAGAGGAAAGGCAGGAAGGCAGAGAGAGGAGAAGAGGAGGGGAAAGGGAGAAGGGGAGGGAGAGAGAGGCAAAGAGGAGGGGGAAGGGAGGAGGGGAGGGAGAGAGGAGAAGAGGAGGGGGAAGGCAGGGGGGAAGAGAGGAGAGAGGGGAGGGGTAGAGACAAAGGGGGCATGGGATCTTAACCTGGGTAGAGGGGCACAGGTGTGACACTTCCATGCCTTGTCTTAGACTACTGCTGTCTCCCAAGGACACACACAAAGCTACTGACGGGTCAATTCATAACGTGCCACTTGCTGTCACACAGAGACTGTGTGTACACACACACACACACACACACACACACACACACCGAGTTCATTAATACAACCACACACCAGGTACAGTGAGTAATTGGCTGCCCTTTCATATCATAATGGTTAGAGGTGGTGTAGGCAGGACAGGAGAATAGCCCCGGAACCGTCATTTTCACATTCCATCTCTGGCCTCAATATGCACTCAACTACCAGCAGCACACACAGGGAGGGGGTCTCCCCATAACAAGGGACTACACACAAACACACACACACACACACACCACCAGTCAGCAACACGGGCCTCAGGTCCGTTCTAACACAGATCCAAGCTCCGTAAACAGCAGAACAAGCCAGTGACCGGAGGAGGGTATAAGGAGAGAGGGATGAGACAAGGGCGGAGAAGTTAAAAAGAAAGATGATAAGTGGATATGTGTTTCTTTTCATCCTATGTCAGTTTAAATCGACAGTTAGAAGATAAAGATGGAAGTCGTCCTCTAAGAAGCCTCCGAGACCGGCCTATGTCTTCTACCTGTGTGTGTGTTCTACCTGTGTGCGCGTGTGTGTTCTACCTGTGTGTGTGAGTTCTACCCGTGTGTGTATATGTGTTCTACCTGTGTGAGTGTGTGTGTGTGTTCTACCCATGTATGTGTGTGTTGTACCCATGTATGTGTGTGAGTGTGTATCTGAACCAAGGCCAGTCCCTAACAGACATGCACTAATACTGCTTGGATGCATGTCGATTTTCAGAGGGTCCAGCTTCTCCCATCTCCCACAGAGCACATTAAAGCCCACAGCATCAGGGGGTCTATCCTACATGACTAACAGGCCAAGGATTCAGGAAGGTACGTCTTCTCTCTCTGTGTTGATCCATCATCCTGCTTTAGTCTCTGCCTGGTGGACTAACTGATGGAGCTTAAAGGAAGACTCCTGGGATAAACACAATCACATGAGAACTAGCGTGTGCGCACACACGCGCAGCAAGCACACACGCAGCACACACACCCAAAACACACACACACACACACAGCAGCACGCGCACACACACACAGCACACACACACAGCACACACACCAAAAACACACACACACACACACACACACAGCAGCACGCGCAGCACGTGCGCGTGCAAACACACACACAGCACACACACAGCACCACACACAGCACGCGCAGTACACACAGGATTTTCTGTCTTTGGCCTCCCTTCTGTCAGAGTACATTGCCGATAGGGGTTCTTTCCAAGAACCTCATGCTACAGTTGTGGATGTGTGTGTGTGTGTGTGTGTGTGTGTGTGTGCGTGCGTGCCGTGAGCGTTACAGAGCACAACGGAGCGTGTCCTTTATCTCTTTATGCAACAGTCCGACAGCGTCGACAACACTCCCGCATGCAGACAGAGCAGTAATGTCCAACAACAACAACAGTAACAACATCTGGTGGACGTCAAAGCCAAGGAGCGTCGTCCTGCACCAACAATCATTTCTCCTCATTTGTGGACCATTATCCAATTTGATGCACTCAGGCACCAGAGTCATTTGAATCAGTGAACAATAGACTCCATTTACTTTCGAATGCCAAAGCAACAACAAAAAAAAGGGTGTACTAAACTAATATTCGTTGGGAAGAATCCATTTTTAGAAAGGGGTTAGTTCATTATGGAGCCAAAACATTAACCCCAGGGTCACAAGGCCTAGGTCTTGACAATCTCCTGTGTCTTTTTTTCTTGATTGGGTCTAGCTGAGTAGGTTTACTAGATTGGCATTTTGAAAATGTCAATAATTGCTATGCACTGTTCATGACTGTAGAACCATCTGACCACAATCATGGAACTCGTCCCTCTTTCGCACATGCACTGCGTTTAGGTACTTGACATATTGCTGTCGTAGTGTGGTAATCCTTTAGGTTGTGCCCAGTGTGTTTAGAGGTAGGTAAGCTGTAGTTACTTTGACGTGGTTAGCAAATACTAACTCTTCCTTTACTCTGATCGCTGAAACATCGTCGCTTTAGATAAAGGCGACATACGCAAATGTATGTAAAACGAAATGTGCACATTAAACCGTAATGCAGGAATTTACAACTACTTGGATTGTACGTTTAGCATGCGACTTTAAATCGTCACTGGTTATAATGAAGTTTTTCTCAACTTCTTGATCCGTTGCCGTCATAAAAACAGATGCCAACAGTAGCATAATTATACCGAACTTCTTCGACATGGAAACAAAGAGGAAGTGGAATTCAATCTTTCTCGGTCTGCCGTCAGAGACGGTTCTACAAATCCCACTCCACTCAGATCCCAATATATTTTAGTATGGATTATATAATAAATCTGTTATTTTACGTGGCACATACATTGTAAAAATATTACAGAGACGTGTTTAGGAGAGGAGAGCCGCCGACCAGACGAGTCTGAAGAGACTACTCTTGGATGCAAAAGAAAGTGATGCTACGTCATTACCAGCTGTTACTGCCCCAAAGTCAAAACCTAAAAGCTTTCTTTCTTTCCCCACCCACACGTACTGACAGAACAACATGAAATACGAAACGCCTGTTTTAACACGAAGCAACTAATTGCCAAACGGGCTACTAATTATGCTGCGCAAACACGAAAGTATGCATAATAGATTATAATTCTTAGGCCTACTTCCCAACAATAGCATCTCGTGATAGGCAGAGGGGGTCAGGGGAGAGAGAGAGAGAGGGAGAGAGGGAGAGAGGAGAGTTGAATAGAGGAAGTAGGGGGAGGGAGTAAAAACGAGAAAAGGGAAATAACGAGAAATGGACAAACCACTTTAGATCACACCGCGCATCGCCATGGCCCATATATCAAAAGGCACACGTAAAAAAACGATACGTTTATTTCTTAAACGTGTTCAAATACAAGCAATTGATTTTCGCTATGGGCTACACTTTAGAATGCACCTTCGCCTGCATTCTTTAACACGAGGATAGCACATGCTCAGGCAACAGGCAAATTATAAGATAACCATTTGCGTAAAATACTTCCAGTTAGAACTATGTTAATACGGAGGAAGAGGGCACGGCGTTCTATTGCAGGACCGTTCCAAGACACTGTGACAAACAAAAGCCGCTACGTGTCGTGTAGACAACACCGCTGTCAAAAAGCCGTCCGCGGGCCCTTACAAATTGACCGTTGATGAAAACAGACTACTTCAAGCATTTCCTCTACATTTCGATTGCACCAAAAAAAACCAGCTTAAGCTCTCACCCAATTCAGCAGAGTTCCTTGCTCTTGGTATATGAGCGATGCGGACGGAGGAGACGTGTTGGAGATGAAGAGATGCTGTCTGGATTTCGTCTGCGTTCCCCGGTAGCGAATAGCAGACTTCCGACTCGCTGCTCTTCACACTGCCAAGCGTACTGCGCGGTCGCTGCTACTGCGGACAAACCCCGAAAACCATGTTATCGTGCCTTCACACACGCCCCGCGAGACAACGAGCAGGCTGAGGTCTGAGCGGTAACCGGCAGCGCGTGTTTTTACTGGACAGAGATTGGAGAGTGTCGGTTCTAGCGGGGACCTGTGCTGGTGTAGCGCATTTAAGGAGGGGGATGGTGTTGGTGTTACGTGGGATCGGTTTAATTAGAAAGCGCTTCGCCTATTGGCACGATTGTATGTTTGTCAGAACATAGTCCCCTCCGTCTTTCCCTCCCTCCCGCTATTCCTCCTCCCTCTCTTCGTCGATCTCCTGAATCAAATGCACCTTTCAAGAAATGAGGGTGTTTTAGAAGTAGGTTATTCATGATATTGTTTTGATTGTCGTAGAGGTTTATAAATAGCTTTTTAAAAGAGTGTTTCCGTGTCTTTATTGGATATTGTTTATTCTGAATGTTGTTTTTTAAAAACCTTATAAACTATATACAGTATTAAAGAATCGTTCGGCCTGTCTAGTTTTTAAATTGACCATAACACAAGCGTACAGATAAGGGCACACACAGACACCACCACGATAAGTGTTAGCCACGATCTTAGGCAGACCCAGTTCACCTCAAACTGTACGAGTTCCACTTCAGGAGTGTTCAAGCCAGAATGATGGGTCCACATTATCTCCACAAAGGTCAGTGGTGACTCACCGCTCTCCGTGAGCTGACAAACTACAGATTGAAATGAACCTGGGAACCTTTACGTCAACCACGACTTTCCACAAACTGAAAATCGTCGGTGACGCGTCCCTGGTTACGCAGGATCACACCCAAGTGCAATCTACTCCTGTATGATTGCCACACTACATGTGACCTAGTATGTTCGAAGAAAGGGGAAGCATGCGTAGAGAGAGAGAAAATAGAATAAGAATATACCGAGGGACTCATAAAGTAAAGCTTTCGAACGATACTATATAATATATAATGTAGATGATGACTTATTATAACGAATTACTGTTATATTATTTCATATAGTATATCTTCATCATAAAAAGACCCATGATAAAGAGACGCATGAGAAAATAGCAGGAGCAGATGAAAAGGTTAGTGATTCGTAGGAGGACTCCATGTTCGCTCCGTCACCTGATCTCGCTGTTGACATACAGACCAATTACTTAAATCTCCATCACAAAGAGCAGCCATTTAGAACTCCTATTACTCAACTGTTCTTGAATGGACATTATGCTTGGCTTTCCCCCACACACACACCACACACATTCATACACACATACACACACACTACCACTCCACACGAACACAACACAACACACACACACAGACGAGCGCTCACAGAGCGCCCACAATTCTGAAGTGGCGAACGACTCAATCGTCTCCCGGGTGTCATCAGTGACACCTCACCGTGGTTGCGTCTCAAGTCTTATGACCAAATATTATGTGATCGTGGCTTCCCAGCGGCTAAAGGAATCAGAGACACCAACTCCAATCCGGTCCTACGAGGTAAAGGCCGCGGTGGGAAGGAGGAGGGGATAGGGGGCAGGGCAGGGATGTGGAGGGTATGTAACTTTTAGGCCTGTTGAAAGTAAACAAGCAGATAGACTGATGGATGATGCGTAGACTCGAATGCTCGTGAAATAACCTCATGCACGTTGAATACGGGTGTACCATGGTGAAGGCAATGAGTGAAACGAAGCTAGAGGAAGGCGACGCATTGTGCGTTTGCCCTGCATTGGGGTGCACTGTCACACGCACTAACACCACAGCACTCACACATCCCAACACACACACACATCATGAACACACACACATCTCTCAGGGGGGCAGGGGAGATGGAGGGAGTGTGATTGTGAGGCTGTTGAAAGGTAACAGCAGATAGACTGAGGGGAGATGACTGAAGGCTGAAATAGCCTTCATGGCAGGTTGAATACGGTGTAATGTGAGTGCATTGTGAAGCTAACAGGAAGAAGGGCGACGCATTGTGTTTGCCCTGCATGGGATCACACGCACACACACACACTCACACACACACACACACACACAGACACACACACTCACACACACACATACACACACTCGCACACACACACTCACACACACACACAGACACACACACTCACACACACACACACACACACGCTCACACACACACACTCACACACGCTCACACACACACACTCACACACACTCACACACACTCAGGGATGCAGGCTGGGGCCGAGCTAATAGCAGGTTCACAATATCGGCGATCAGCATTCACAACAGCAAAACTTCACATTTATTTCAGCTTTCTGCACTAGTCCTCTGCTCTGTACTGTGAGTGGACAATACACAAACTGCAATCCAGTATGCTAGACGATTACAGTAACCCGATTCAGTGCCTGCTGTTTAGTTTGGTCTAAATCTCTTGATTGTAAGCTGAGTGTCCATTACATCCCATTAGTGGCAACATCCCATAAGTTGTTTAGAGTTTGTCACTGTTGGTCCTCATGTTAGCGCTGGTCTTAGTTGGTCCTCACGTTAGCGCTAGTGTTGGTCCTCGTGTTAGCGCTAGTGTTGGTCCTCACGTTAGTGCTAGTCAGTGTTGGTCCTATTAGCGTTAGTCAGTGTTGGTCCTCACATTAGCGCTAGTGTTGGTCCTCGTGTTAGCGCTAGTCAGTGTTGATCATCACATTAGCGCTACTCAGTGCTGGTCCTCATTTTAGGGCTAGTGTTGGTCCTCACATTAGCGCTACTCAGTGTTGATCCTCACATTAGCGCTAGTGTTGGTCCTCGCGTTAGCGCTTGTCAATGTCGGTCCTATTAGCGATAGTCAGTGTTGGTCCTCGCGTTAGCGCTAGTGTTGGTCCTCGTGTTAGTGTTAGTCAGTGTTGGTCCTCATGTTAGCGCTAGTCAGTGTTGGTCCTTGCGTTAGCGCTAGTCAGTGTTGGATTCTCTCGTTAGCGCTAGTCAGTCTTGGTCCTTACGTTAGCACTAGTCAGTGTTGGTCCTCTCATTAGCGCTAGTCAGTGTTGGTCGTGTTAGCATTGGGGACGTAGCTGGAGGTGGCTCAGCGTTGGCTCAGAAGAAAGAGGCCAAGATTAGTCCGCAGGGCTGATGACCATGGAAGTGTCGAAGGAGGAGGAACAGTTGGCTGGAAGCTGGATGCCCTTGAGTTCCCTTGCACACTATGGGTGTGTGTGAGCATGTGTGTGTGGAGTGAATGATGGGTAGCATGGGAAAAAGTGTCTCGCTATTCTTTGTCTCTGTGACCCCTCTGTGACCTCAGCTGAGAGAGCAGGAGGGTCTCTAGCCGCACACACACACACACACACACACACTCTCAACATTATTGTCTCTCTCTGCTGTCACCCATCTTCTTTATTTCTTCCACTCTGCTCTTTCTCCTCCCCCTTTCCTCCCTCCCTCCCTCCTTTTCCTGCTCTCACCTCTCTCTTCTCCCCTGCCGAGGGAGACAGGGACAAAGTCTGACTCAGCAATTGCTTATTTCATTAGTTGTCCATTTGTGTCTCTCCCTCCCTCCGTCCCTCTCTCTCTCTCCCTCTCATTCTCTCTCCCTCTCTCTCTCTCTCTTTCTCTCCTTCTCTCTCCCTCTCTCTCTCTCTCTCCCTCTCTCGCTCTCTCTCTTCCTCTCTCTCTCCCCCTCTCTCTCTCGCTCTCTCTCTCTCCCTCTCCCTCTATCGCTACCCCTCCCTCTCTACCCCTCCCTCTCTCCGTGTCCTGCAAATGAGGACACTACCATGATTGAATTACCCTCTCCTCCCCTCCCTCTTTCCTCTGTTCCCCCTCTCCTGCTCCCCAGCGTTCCTGTGCCGTGTTGCCCCCCTCCGCTCCTGACGGCAGGCTCTCTCTCCCCGTCCCGCCCAGGGTTCAGTGCTGTGGCTGCACATTCGCCTGGGTCTTGCGTAACACCTCGCAGCGGTCGTGTTGCGCCGCTCCCTCCCGCTCGCGGAGAGAAACGCTGCCCCAGGTAGCCCGCGGGTCGAGCTAACCTCAAGATGCTTCTCCTTGTTTCTCCCGTCTCCCAGCCCTCGTCAACCCCCCTCCCTGTCTGCCGTAGTGACGTAGAAATGCTGCGCTTAGTAAGTACAGTAGAGGATTGTGGGTCAGATGCGCAGCGTTCGAACCGTATGTTGATGATTAGGATCCGGGCATGGTTTGTATTTACTGGCCTCAATGTGAAGTAACCACTCCTTAGCTTTCAGGCACACTGAATGAAAACCATACCTCAGCGCAGCAACAGTAACTTGCTTTCAGTAGCTCCCATGTGGACATACATCGTGCTGTAGGATGTGCGATGATGCGCTACCTTAATCTGACTGTTGGAGGATCAATTTGTTTGTTTTCTCAGTTGTCTTTGTTTTCCAGCCCAGAAGGCAATAACACATCAACGTTTTCAGGTGTCCAAGGATGGTAGAACAGGGCGACGCCCTGGAGGATTCAACCCTCTCTCCCCTCTCTCTCTCTGTCTCCCTCTCTCTCTCTCTCTCTCTCTCTCTCTCCCTCTCTCACTCCCCCTCTCTCTCTGTCTTTCTGTCTCTCTCTCTCACACTCTCTCTCTCCCTCTCTCTCTCTCCCTCTCTCTCCCTCCCTCTCTACCTCCCTCCCTCCCTCCCTCTGTCTCTCTGTCTCTCTCTCTTCCTCGTGTGTTTTCCCTGCTGTATTTGCTGTTGGTTTCATCATCGCTGATTCCGAACAGACTGTATATCTGTCAGCTGAACCAGCCTGACTCCGTCTTGCTAAGTCGCTGAGAAGCAGCTGGCGTGTGCCGTGCCATCGCAGACAAATATCGTGGTCATTTTTGAATCTGGCGGTCAGTTGGAACGATCGGTCGTTTACATTTTGGTCGTGTTAAGTTCTTCGCCATGGAAACGCAGAGAGAGCGGGATCCTGTCGTCTGGACTGAGTTTGGCCTGACCGTAGATATTGTGCTTTCATGTTTCCGTCTCTCTGTTCTCTGGCGGTTTTATGAAGTTATGTTTTACTAACTGATCAATACAGCTCCTGCGCTGTTCTTACACTGTAATTGGCTGCTCAGCTGTCTGTCATTGCAGAGATTATATGTGGTCTCACGGACTCCTGCTGACTTCCTGTAATCTCCTCTACTTTGGGAAGAGGATGTCCTTGCATGGGTGAAGGTGCTTAACAGTGTCAGCAGGGTGGGAGGGGGGGTGGTGGGAAGGAGGGGGGCTCAGGGAGGGAGGGGGGCTCAGGGAGGGAGGGGGCTCAGGGAGGGAGGTATCTCTTGAATGGAAAGCAGATCATGAATGAGCCAAGGAGTTTCACGCGCAGGCACGCATGCATGGTCACGCATGTAGTTTCATCAGACAGAAACTGACCGGGTTGGTTCTTGACCCATATACACACACAAACAGATATACACATGAAGATATACACACACAGAGATACACACACACACATACACACACAAACATGTATACATAAACAGACGTACACGTACAGACACACACCTACACACACGCACACCAAACAAGAGTCACTTTCACATTCTCCTGCATCGTAATCTAATCATGGAGTTGGCAGGTTGGAGCCCAGATCAGGGAAGAGGTGAGGAAGCTAGCCTACATCCACTCATCTAATGAAAAGAGGGAGGGGGAGAGAGAGAGAGGAAGAGGAAGGAAGAGAGGAAGAAAGAGGAAGAGAAATGAAGAGGGAGGAAGAGAGAGGAGGAGAGAGGAAGAGGGAAGAAGAGAGAGGAAGAGAGAGGAAGAGAGAGGAGGAGAGAGGAAGGGAAAAATGGAGATTGCAGCTGTTGGTAGCTTTTCTTCTTTGAAATCTTGTGATGCCGATGCACTGTAGAAAAAGAAGAGAGAAGGATTTCCCTGTGTGCGAAACCAAAGCCTAAAGTTTTCCCACCAGATGCCATCTACTTCAGTACAGGTGATGGGAACTCAGCCTTTTCATTCAAGCTATGAAATGACCTACCAATCTCATGGCCAGTCTCCTCACAGACATCTCTCCTCACAGAGACCTCTCCTCACAGACCTCTCTTCACAGGGCTCTCTTCACAGACCTCTCCTCACAGACAACTCTTCACAGAGATCTCTCTTCACAGAGACCTCACAGAGACCTCTCCTCACAGACCTCTCTTCACAGGGATCTCTCTTCACAGACCTCTCTTCACATAGACCTCACAGAGACCTCTCTTCACAGAGATCTCCCCTCACAGAGCTCTCTCCTCACAGAGATCTCTTCACAGAGTCCTCTCTTCACAGAGCTCTCTTCACAGAGATCTCTCTTCACAGACCTCTCTTCACAGAGACCTCTCTTCACAGAGCTCTCTCCTCACAGAGATCTCTTCACAGAGACCTCACATAGACCTCTCCTCACAGAGACCTCACATAGACCTCTCCTCACAGAGACCTCACATAGACCTCTCCTCACAGAGACCTCACATAGACCCCTCGTCACGACGCGTGTCTTTCTTCGTGTGTCTTTCACTTTACAGAATCAATTCTCAGATAATCAACATAATGCCAGGTAACTGCCTCGCCTCGGTTATCCTCCAGCCTGGTTATCAGTGCTATCAGATCTAGCCCAGGCCCTTGTTTTAGTGTCAGCCAACCCCGGTGCCGGTGACTGGATCAGCAGTGAGGCTTGGCAGGCTTCCAAGGAAGCGGGAACAGCGTAGAGCACACTCGAGTTACGTAACATTGACTCACACTGCTCACAGCACCTCCCTTGCTCACTTTCTTACGGTATCTCCAAGGATACACGCACACACACACGCACACACACACACACAGACATACCATGCTCCCCTTCAAAAGATCAATCATCCGCATTTTGCGATTGGTGCGTTGTTGATTTCTTCGCCGTGGTAACACTGAGAGAGCGAGGTGCGTTTCCGCCGCATGTGTCGAGGGAATGCGTATCGACATCCAATAGAAGCAGCGTCTATATCCCAGATATATACCAGATAAGACGAATGAGAAACAGGTAGGTTGTTGCTGGGCACGACTCAATGCTTCGGTTAAGAGGCAGAATTTCATTCCATGCACAGACTTTCCCCCTTTGGAGCCATAAGGGGGAGTTGTTTGAGTCTACCAGGTAGAGTCTGTCGGATGGTGACCAGGGGCTGGAGGAGGGCTGGGGGGGCCTCCGGGGAGGGCGGGGGGAGGACTGGGGATGGCTGGGAGAGGACGGGGGAGGACTGAGGGAGCGTGGGAGGCTATAGAAGAAGGTGGCTAGAGAAAAGGACGGAGCGTATACAGAATCAACCCTCCTCACAAGAGAAGGGAGTGAGCAGGATTCGCGCCGACCGAGTACATAAGAAGAAAAACAGGACAAACATTCTAAATTAGTCATGTCGACCCGGAGCCCACTGACACAAGAAAGATGTGCTGCAGTATTAATGAATCCAGGCGGGAGGGTGGGGGGGGGAGGGTGGTGTGGGGGGGGGCTCAGCAGAGATGTAGTCAGAGTATTAGAACGCAGCAAGGCCTCTCCCACTGCTCCCCCCCTCCCCCCCCCCACTGTAATCCTCACAACAGCGTCACTTCGTACAGTAATGAGCTTTTTAAACTGCTGTTAGGCTTTTTTAAAAGGCCGCGAACATCCGTCTGTTTCGATCACATGACCCCGGGCAGGGTGGAACGACGTGGACTGAAGAACGCCACGGGACTTTGACATTTGCCTCCGTGTATCACTATTAAGATACAGTTCCTTGTCATGACACCAAAGCCGTTAATTTGACCAGCCGTTCGGGAAATCTCCCGACTCGCCTGACGGCCAGTCGGACGCTGACCCTTAGACCCTGACCCCTGACCCCTAACCTTGGCATGAGGCGAGGAGCAAGCTCTAGACTGCCAGCCCAAGGGTGATTTACTTTT
>BROE01000011.1:11243328-11261790 GCA_036571765.1 Plecoglossus altivelis | reverse complement strand
CCAAAAAAAGAGAGATGGGGCAATGCAACAGATCGTGGAGGCGAATGAAGTATGGTGGTTTTTAAGTGCTTTTTTCTTCGCTTGCTTTGACAGTTGCATGCGTTGGTTGTACACGCATTGTAGAACATTCTTCGAAAGAGTAATTTCCCCCCCCCCCCCCCCCCCACCACAATAAGGTTTCAAGAGTGCGTTACTGATGAATCCATCCGTGACCATGTGACAACACCTTTAGACGCCACCACTCGTCACTCAGAGATTATGGCTTTTCTTAGATCCTCAACACAGTAACAAGTACAAATCACACCGCTGTAAGAGACGCGTTCAAAACACAAGTATTGTTCTGCCGTCACCTGAACCTCAGAGTCAGTCATGGACAGGTTCATTTCACGCCAACAAGATGGTCGACGTACGAAAATATCTTGTGTCCAATCTGGGAGAAGTGTTCCGAGAAGAGAGCTTGACGACGATGCTAAGCACCCTCGAGTCACCCGGGGAAACCAAGCGGATGTTGAAGAGATATTCTGTTCTTAGAGGGGATCCATTCTCTTCTTTCCACAGAAAGAACAGGATTTCATTCTGTTGCCCTCAAGTGGCAAAAAAGAAAAAAGTAACACCATTTTTTGTTGTCGCTGCTATTTCTAATCACACGTCTACACAAACACTGTCCAATACCGAGAAAGAGAAAGAGAGAGACTGGTCTTTAGTTTTTCATCTGGCCTTTCATCTCGCCCCCCCCCAATAATCAGTCCCTTTCCCATCCTGAGCTGCATCTCAACCTCTGCCTTGCTGGGCTGTTTCATTTCTCTTCCCTCCCTCCTCCCCCCCTCTCCCCCCCTCCTTCCCCCTCCTCCCCCACCCTTCCTCCCCCCGGTCCTTCCATCTCACTTCCCCACCTTGGGGTTTCTGGCGCGGGGGTGTTTCTGGGCAATACCGTACGGCACGTGAGCAGCGATGGTCCCCATCTCGGCAGCCCCCTCTATGTGGAACATCTGGTCGTCAAAGTAAATGTGGGGTCTGATCTTCTCCAGCATGGGGCCCTTGGGGGCCCCGGCCAGGAACAGGGCCTCGTCCGTCTCCAGGCCCCAGGCCCTCAGGGTCTTCAGGGCCCGGATCCCGGAGCTGGCGGCGCTGCGAGCTGTCACCAGGTAAGTGCGGATGGGGCAGTCTAGACGGTGACCCCGGGCGTAGAACTTCTTCTGTAGTTTCCCCAGGGCCTCCAGGAAGCTCTTCAGAGGGCCCTGCACCACAGAAGAAGACAGAGAGAGAGAGGAGAGTCAGAGCCTGCAGGAGAGGTTCATTCGAGAGACGGCTTGAACACATCACAAAAATCAAAGGCATAGACAGCTTTTTGTGCGCTTGTTTAATTTAAACTTAATATTTTTAAGATATACCTTTAGTTGTGAGATTTTTGTAAACTTTTTGTTGCACTTTTACCTGTCTAAGAGCTGCTGTACAAGTAAATATCCCCTCTGTGGGGTTAATAAAGTACTATAATCAGCGTCATCAGGAACACGCCTACTGAACATTCACACGCCCTCATCACGGCTACTTACATGATCCAGTAACGTGTTCTCGTTCTCTCTCTCGTGCTCGAAGAACTTATCCAGCCCGTGGGCCTTGAAGATGCGCTCCGATTCGTCGGAGAACAGGACGGCGTCCCCGTCGAACGCCACCCTCAGCTGCGTCTCGGAAACCTCGGTCTGCTTGTCGGGCATGAACATGGTGGCCGCCGCGATGCCTGTTTGAAACAGCAGAGAAACAAACGCTGCTTCAGGGCCAAAACACAGGAAGCTGTGGGCTTGATAGGCGCCTGTAAAACTTGCCTGTAGAGAAACACACGCTCACAGAGATGCAGTTCCAAAATGGAAGCCACGACTTCATGTGGAAACTAATCTGTGTATTTATTTAGCCTTTTCTTTGCTGATTGGTCTCACGTGATTCCGCTTGGTACAACGGGAGTATTTCGTAGTTCTGTGCGGAAATGGGTCCTTTTAAAAGCCGTCCAAGCTAATAGATATTGACACGCGTTGTCTTTTTTCCTATCTGGAAGCTTTTAGAGCTTGTAATGACTAGCGGCTGCCAAACAGATCCATGCTGTTGGGTCCATTTCCCCACAGCTGTTGTCGTTAGCAACAGCATGTTGAATGTATTCGACTGTTGTTGATGAATTGCTGTTTTTATTAATTCCTTGCAGCAGTTGATCCAGACGAGATATGATCCTAATCTGATGTAGAAGACAGTAGGAATGAACTGTAAACAGTGGTGATGCGTTGTTATGGATCGCTTGACATTCGCAAGTGTTTCGCAGGCCTTCAACGAGCCCCAGTCGATCATCCACTCGAAATGTCGCCGTCAATTCTTCTCACTCTAGACAGACTGTCTGGGATAGCGCGCGTGCGTGCGTGCGTGCGTGCGTGGAGGGTGTGTGTGTGTGTGAGTGAGGAGGGGGTGTGGATGTGTGTGTTGAATATGTGTGCGCGCTTGTGTGTAGAGAGAGAGCATGTGTGTGGAGAGAGTTTGTGTATGTGTGTGGAGGGGTGTGGATGTGTGTGTCGAGTATGTACGCGCGCGCGTGTGTATGTGTGTGTGTGTGTGTGTGTGGAGGGGATGTGTATGCGTGTGTGGAGGGGGCGTGCATGCGTGTGTGGAGAGGGTGTGTATGCATGTGTTGAGGGAGCGTGTATGATGAGTATGCGTAGAGAGAGAGAGAAGTGTGCGTATGTGCGTGTGACAGTTGAGATGAGTCACTCTGACATTAAGCTTGTGTGGTGCGGAAGAACACTGCCCTTGAAGTCTCCCTGACGACGGTCACCTGGTACGAGGGCTCCGCTCACCTAAATAGACACCAGCGACGTCTCTATATTGGAAATGCCAAAGCGTGACGTTTAGCTTTTAATCGCCGCTCTAAAATGCTGAATTAGAATACTTTGCGGAGAGACTCATTCAGGTCTCTCTGATAAAACATCTGAAGGTTGAACGACTTCCTCCAAAGTCGTGTGGTTTGACTCGCGCCATAGAGGGGTGGAGGAAATGGACGAAAGGAACGTAGAACGTTCCGACACGTTGTAGTTACGGGGTGGTGTGGAGGAAAGGCCTCCACTTGGCTGTTCTGGTGACCGAAGGATTCGATTGCATGAAAGAAGTAGCTTGATGGGCCTCATAATGGTACTCAGGAATAGTCATGGAAATGAGAGTCTTGAGTGTGTTTGTGTGTGTACGCATGCTTGCGTGTATGAGTGTGGATTCTTCCATGTGTACATGTGTGTATGCGTGCGTGAATAACTCCGCGTGTGTGAATACTTCTGTGTGTGTATGCATGTGTATATGTGTGAATTCCTCTGTGTGTTCATGTGTATGTGTGTGTGAATTCTCGTGTGTGTGTGTGCATGCCCTGTTTCGTATAGTGTAAATGGGTTTGTTCCCATAAACCTCATTGTTGCGTAGTGGTTGTGTTGTGTGTTATGTGCCTCATACCTGTGTATGTTGATGAGCACATGTGCGATCCTGGCTGTGTGTCTGTTTGTTGTGGTGTGTGTGTGTGTTTATGTGACTGTGTGTTGTGTGTGTGTTCATGTGTGTCCGTTAAAATTTATAAACTGGTTTTGTGTGAAATGTAGTGGTGTGTGTAAATTGTAAGTGTGTATTGTGAGGTGGTCGTGTAGGCGTGTGTGATTTTATGTGATGTGTATGCGTGAGTGTGTGGTGTAGTGTGTCTTTATGTGAGTGTGTTATGTGCATGTGTGTGTGTTGTCTTATTGAGTGGTTTATGGTGTGTGTGTATGTGAGTGCATGTGAGTGTGTGTAGTCTTTATTGTGAGTGTGTTTTATGTGGAGTGTGGTATGTGAGTGTGGGTGCTAATGTGTGTGTGTTTATGATGAGATGATGTTTTATGGTGTGTGTATGTGAGTGTGTGGTGTGTGTGTGTCTTTATGTGAGTGTGTTTATGTGAGTGTGTATGTGAGTGTGTGGTGAGGGTGGTGTGGTGTATGTGCGTAATGTTGCAGTCGTGTAAATGTGTGTGGTGTAGTGAGTGTGTGGTGTGTGTGTGTCTTTATGTGAGTGTGTTTATGTGTGTGTGTATGTGAGTGTGTGGTGTGTGTGTGTATGTCTTTATGTGAGTGTGTTTATGCGAGTGTGTGTGTGTCATTCTTACCTTCAGCCAGAGCTTCCCTGACCTTGATCCGGCTGCAGAACAGGTACAGGTGATGGTCTGCCAGGACATTTCAAAGAATAGACCAATAAGATAGGTGGCCTCCCGTCATGCAGAAAGCTCATGAACAAGATACTAAAGACATACGCACAACACACGCACAACAACTGGCACAACAACGCACAATCAACGCACAACGACAACAACGACGCACACGACATCACACAGTACGACACAACAACGACACACCACAGCATCACAACATACAGTTCACCAGCACAACAACCACTTATACAACTCACTTCACTTATTATAACAACTGGAGGCTTATTAAAACACGCCAATACATTTACTTGGGTAAGAATGATATGTACGATGAATTAAGTTAGAGAGGATGTGAAAGGGGAGATATCAGTTTGATGTTGTACCCAAAATCTGGAGATTAAAGAAGGCATATTTGGTGTCCAAGGAGGGGAGGGGGGGGGCATGACACTTCAAGTATTTCACAAACAACGCACAACAACGCACAACAACGCACAACAACGCACAACAACGCACAACGACACAACGACGCACAACGACACAACGACACACAACGACACACCACAGCATCAGCAACATCAGTTCACAGCACAACAACCACTTATACAAACTCACTTTCACTTATAAACAACTGAGGCTATTAAATCACGCCAATACATTTTCTGGGTAATGAATGATATGTACAGAATTACAGTTCAGAAGAGGATGTGAAAGGGAGATATCAGTTGATGTTGTCACAAATCTGGAGATTAATAGAAGATATTTTGGTGTCCAAAGGGGGGAGGGGGGGGGGACTGACACTTAAGTTCACACAAGTTCGCCAGAGAGAGAGAGAGAGAGAGAAGACTACAAAGAAGAGGGAAAGAGAGAGGGAGAAAGAGGGAGGGGAAGACAGAGAGATGGAAAGAGAAAGAAAGACGTAGAATGTGTAAGTTAGAACAAGACAAAGACAACAGATGACAGGAAGACAGAAAACAGCTTCTCATCCACATACAGGGGAGAGACCAACAGCAAACAGCTTCTCATCCACATACAGAGGAGAGACCAACAGCAAACAGCTTCTCATCCACATACAGGGGAGAGACCAACAGCAAACAGCTTCTCATCCACATACAGGGGAGAGACCAATGCTTCAGGACTCTGCCTTTCACCAACACCCCCCACATGAAGCCTCCAGAGACCACTGTCCTCCCTGCATCACTGGACCGTGGGACGAGACCCCACGGACCACTCCCTCCTCCCCTTCCTCCCCCTCCTCCCCTTCCCATACCCTTGTGTTGTCCATCCTCTCATTCCTGCCCGCCTATCGACCCCTGGAAGGCCTGGTTTTCTTTGGCATGTTTGTCCATCCAGGCAGACGATCTGAGGATTCGTGGGAGGCGAGTGCGACTGCGCATCTCCGACATGAAAGTGGGAAAACTTTCCGCCACTTTTTCCTCACAGTGGGATCTCATCGAACAAACATAAGACACACAAACCTTGTGCACATCTAAGAAGCGATTCAGAGTCGGGCTCAGCGAGATCTCATTAATATTCCATCGCTCGCGGAATCCCAAGCGGTATTAGCGAAGCTGTCAATCATTCTGTGGGAACGTTATGCATTTATGCATGGGGGGGAGAGATTGTGTTTCTGTGACAGAGTTTGTGTCATGCTTGTGGCTGGACCAATCAGAAATGTCTGAGAATCTTTTTTTTTTTTTAACGACTTTTTCCAGGCTTAAGATGAATCGAGTTGTTCAGAGTTTGTTCTGTTGACGTTAGCAAAAAGCCTTTTTGTCGTTTGTGTTTGTTTCCAGGGAGGGTTCAGAGGTCGGTGGGGCGTGGTTTGCATCTGCGTTCGCACACAGAGTCACCAGAGAAATCCATCATGGAATAATCTAGAAGGATGGACTTCCACATCTCATATTTGTGGAGACGACCCTTGAAGTCTAATCAAACGCATGAAAACACGGTTTAACCGGAGGTCAGGTTTGTTTCGCCTGCTCCCTCGCGGTCAAACCAGATTTGAACCATCAGCAGACTGCAGGGACACCACAGGAAGTGGCTAGCCTGGGACAGGGAGGTCAGGGGGCACAGTGCATTGTGGGAAGATGAGAGCGGGCATCTGGAAGTTTAGTCTACCCAAGAGAGAAAGTGGACAAGGATGTGTTTGAATGAGTGTGTCTGTATCTGCGTGTGTGAGTGTGCATGTGAGATTGTGTGTGTGTGTCCCAGACTCACTGTGATAGTTGATAGTGTTGATCAGTCTTACTCCTACATGAGCGTGGTTGTAGGTAACCAAGACGATGTCAAACAGCTCTTCGCTGTCGGGGTAAAGCTCTCTTAGATGGGCGTTCACAGTCTCCAGAGCCTGCAGGTGATCAAATACAACAGCAAGGGAGCATGGGAACTGTAGTCATCCCAAAGCTGCAGTCAGTTTGTATCACAGGCAACTTAAAAACCAAACGGGCGTGTCACCTTGACGAATGGGAAGGCGGGGCCGGGGGCGAAAGGCTCGTTCTCATGCTCCACCTGGTACTTGAGGTACTCCTCCACTCCTCGCTGCTCGTACACCTTCTGCTCGCGCTCCGTGCGGAAGAGGATCCGCGGGCGACAACACGCCGAGTGACGGACGTCTCTCCGCTTGGTGGAGCGAGGGAGGGGGGAGAGAGGGGGAAATGGAGGGAGGGCAGAGAGAGATAGAGGGGAGCTAGGAGGGGGGAGGGATGGGGCAGACGACAGAAGAGGAAGATGAAAATGGAGATCGGTGTGAGATCAGGAAGAGGAGGAGGATCGGGCCCCAGTACCCCCGTCGCCCACACACACCAGAACACACCCACACACACAGCGCTGAGAAACGGAGAAAAAGGAGGAGGAAAGAAAAGAGGAGAGAAAGAGAAGAGGAAAGAAAGAGACAGAAAGGAGGAGATAGGAAGCGTAGAAGGGTTATGATGGAACATAAAAAATGGATACGAGTTTGAGAAAGAGAGAAGTGGAGCAGAGAGAGAGAAGAGAGAAAGGTGAGAGAGAAGAGAGGGAGAGAAGATGCGTAGAAAGAGAGACAGGAGAATAGAGAAGAGTGAAGAGACGACAGGTAGGGAAAGGAACAAGGAGAGGTGGAGCAGACACGACTTCTCCCACAAGCGGACTCACGATGCGAGCAACAGGCAGTGGCTGTGAGTTGGAGCATTGCCCAGTACCGTCTAACAGATCACACTTTAACAGGTACTCACAGTCGTACTTGAGGTATTGATGATCCTTCACACATGGTACAGAAAACAACTATACGACTAACCACTACCAGGACCCCACATCTACACTAGGACACCACGGCCACACGTCCATTACACACATATACACACCACAACACACACCAACACACACCACACACACGCACACCACACACACTACAGCACACACACACCAACGCACACACACACGCACCCACCACACACACACACAACCCACACAACAAAAATGCACCCATTGAACGGACTTCACCAATCATACAATGTGTTGATAGAATCTAAAATCTAGTCCTATAAAATATTCAATAATAAAATATATGAATACTCTAAATATTCAAGTACATGACAGTGTATGAACAAGATCCTTTCTCTTGGACGGTCACATCTTCTGACGCTTGCAGCTGGAGCAGTGACACAGAAATAAGGCTGCATGCAGTGAGACACGACCACCACCACCTGTGTGCACGTGTGTGCGCGCACGTGTGTGTGTTCCTGGGTGTTGTGTGAAGTGAAAGGCGACGTGTAACTCCAGAGCTGTGCTGATTGGGTGATGAGAGTCCTCAGATAGTCAGGGGACACAAGGAGGGGGTGGGGGGGGGGTGGGAGGTAGAGATGGAGATGGGCTGTGAGGGGGGGGTGTGGGAGTGGGGGGGGGGAATTGTTGCTTGAGCTACATGTGGCTTAGTATGACTGTGTTTTTTGGTACGTTGAAGTTCAACGACATGTGAGGGTTAACTGTGTATACGTGGTACGTGTGTGTCTGTGAGTGTGTCTGTAAGTGTGTCTGTGAGTGTGTGTTCGCGTGTGTTCTGGGCCACGGGGGCAGGCAGGAGGGTGGCATTCCAATCGGGGCAGCCAGCATTAGTCACCCACATGGAGTTGAACTCGGATGACGCTCTGGCAGCAGAGTGGCGGGGGGGAGGGAGGATAGGGTAGAGAGGGGGTAGTGTTGGTGAGAGACACGAATGAGAAGGGCACAGAGGTTGGAGCGCTCAGCGGAGGGGTGAGGTAGAGGAGGAGGAGGGGACGGGAATGAGCGGGAAAGGAATAGGAGAGGGTGGCTACGAGTCGATGAAGTAGGGAGCACGGGAGGGAGGAGTATAGGTGCAGAGGCAGCGCAAGGAGAGGTAAGGCCAGAGCAGGAGACGGGTAAGGAGCGGAGGACGAGAGTGGGAGGGTGGCAGGCGGTGGGATCAGAAGGGAGCCGCGCGGACGGAAGGAGAGGGGAGAAGGAGGAGTACCACAAAGTCATATGAATTAGGCCAGGATGAGTGAAAAAGTGAAGGGATATGAGTGTTGACTACTAGTAAGAGAGCCTAGGAGCCTAAGAGTAGGGAAGGAGTGCTCAGGTCTCCAAGGAATTGACTGTAACAGATGCGCTTCTGCCTATGAATGTGCACATCGGAAAGACCTGACTGATCTAGGTAAAGTTTCCAAACGTGAGTGTCTGTCTCGACTTGAGTGAAGGATGCCTATGCTTTGTGCCATCTTTGTAAGTGGGTCACAGGCTGTTCTTGGTGCTCATGTGGTTGTGTGCCTGTTTTGGCCCCGGGCCCCTCACCCACGCAGCACACCTCACCCATTTATCTACCTATACACACACACACACACACACACCGCACTCACTCAACCAGGCACGAAACACACACACACACACACACACCACAACACATTCACACACACACACACACACATGAATACACCGCAACAACAGGCACAAGGTGAAACATTGCTGAGTCTCTGTACGGATGACATTACAGACTTGACTTACATGACCTGGAGGACGAGAGCTGTCACATTGCCTTCCACACCACCCACACGGACAACTGAACTCACCACAGAGCAACACACACTATCACTCACACTATCTCACACGCACACTCTCAACATCAACACTCAAGACACACTGCGCGACCAACACTCTCTCAACACCTGTCGGCGCTGCCGAGACACCACCGCACACACACTCACACAACACTCTCTCACACTCTCTCACACTCACACACACACACCATCCAACACTACACACACCATCCAACACTACACACACCATCCAACACTACACACACCATCCAACACTACACACACCATCCACGATGCAACGGTCACTCTCACACACATGCATGCACACCACTCTCCATACCAGACACCTCACACACACCTATGACACCACAACACCCACTACATCACCGCACACACAGCTACACCCGACTCGTCACTACACACTCAACACGACTCTCTAAACGACACACTGCTTTATCTCAACACACCTCACACAACACTCACACCACCTCCACAACACACTCCGACCAACCCAACTCCACACACACTTATCCTCGATCATCAGCCACACACACACACACACATACCCACTCTCACCACACACGTACTCCCACACACATCCCCAACCACACTCACACACACAGCTACCACACACCACACACCCACACACAAACACACACACACATTTGTATATACACACACACATATGTGTACATGTGCACACACACATGCGCATGTGCACTCTCACACCAACATACACACACCCCAGCACACCTTCACGCACCCCAGCACACCTCCACACACAACACACACACACACAACACACATCACACTCTTACTACACGACACTCTCACAGGCAACCTCAACAATCCCCACCACCTCACACACCTCACACACACGTCTCACACACACTCTCACACACTCTCACACACACTCTCACACACACTCACACACACACTCACACACACACCCACTCACACACACTCTCACACACTCTCACACACACTCTCACACACTCTCACACACACTCTCACACACACTCACACACACACTCACACACACACACGCACACACGCACACACGCACACACAGAGGGAGAGGTGAGGGGTTTGTGCAAACACACACACAAACATTTTAGTTGTGCAATCACAGAACAAACATGAAGGATGTGTTATGGTCACAGCCACTAAAAGACAGAATCTCAGAGTGAAACACACCCGTGCGCACGTGCGTGTGCAAGTGTGTGTGTGCGTAGGGAAGGAAAGTGTGGAGGGGGGAGATGGCATCAGGCTGTCAGGAGGGACGCGTGACAAGAAGCATCCCCACATCCATGGAGACACTTCGCACATCGGTTAGTAGGTGCGTGTCCACAGGGCATGCTAACACCGGGGAAATTCAGCGCCGGAGAAGTTAGCGAAAAGGTCAAAGGGGGACAGGGGACGATTGTCTTTGACCTCTGACCCCCACACACCCCCACGCACCCCCACCCGCCCCCATGCGATGGGTACTTACGAAAAAAATACCTCCCTCCACCTTCCGCAGTCGTCTCACAGAAACCTTGGCAGGGCGACAGGTCAAAGGTCAGAAAACCACATTTACTAACAGGTTGAGAGCATTTGATTCACACATGAGCACATTCTCTAAACACAACACGGGGTCACATGTTTGAGTAATTCAAACAAACGATTCCAGAACTGTCCCCGTATGCACAGCAAGCAACTTCCTGTTTCTTTCCCTGTACAGGTTAACTGCCGAGCAACCGATCGGTGACCGATGCGCTTGTGAATATACTTTGCGTCGTTTTGTCCTTGTTTCATTGTGTTGTTTGTTTCGTGTTTTTTGCTCGAATCACGCATCAGCCAAAAGAACCTTTTCTGCGGTCATGGCAGACTTGCTAAACACATCAACACGATCTAGGCCTCATGGTTGATGTTGCTACGTACTGTTGTACCCAGCACCATGGTGAGCAGGCTAACCTTCTCAGATGTTCCAGACCTTTGATACGACATGACTCTCCCAAGCCTGTTAGCTTTGGACCTATCAGGTGACTCTGAGTCCAGTAATAGCAGAGCTAGCTGGGAGGTTAGCTCTGCTATTACCTCCCTCCACACACACCCTGCCCTCCCCCTCCTCCCTTCCTCCACACACACCCTCCCCCCCGCCGCCCACACACACCCTGCCCTCCCCCCTCTCTCTCCAGGCCTCTGTCTGGACTCGGAAGGGTGGTTTGTGGATGAGGTGTACCCCCTCCACCCCATCCTGCTGGGAAACCTAGTTACTTCTATGCTCACACCTCGCACACACCTGTCATCAAATCAACTTCCTCTGTGGCCGGAGGAGAGGAGAGGACGAGGAGGAGAGAGGAGGGGAGAGGACGAGGAGAGAGGAGAGAAGTGGACAGGAGGAGGGGAAAGGAGAGGAAGGGAGAAAAACAGAGCCTGATGAAAAAGATACCAGCTCGAGTCACACGATCCTTTCTGCCAGGCGTCAAAGTTGCCAAGGGGGGCAGGGGAGGGGGTGAGGAGGGGAGGGGGTGAGGAGGGGGAGGGGACGAGGAGGGGAGTATGAGCAGCCGGCAGATACATTGAAAGAAGGAGAGTGCCTGTGTGGCTGGATATATTTAGCCCAGGGAAAAGGCCAGCTCAGTTGAAGCCCTCCAGAACCCGGTTAGATGTGATGACATGACCAGGGGCAGCCGTAGCATGGATCGTGCTAGGCCGCTGGGCTACAGCGCTCTCATTGGGAGCCTTATAGAGGGGCCTTCTGGCATTATATACCAAGCTGCTTACTGACCTGAACGCAAACACACACACACACACACACACATTTAGAGATGGATCTCTTTGACTGTGATCCGTTTCAGAGACTGGAAGCACAGATGGAACTCTGTCTGAAGGGCTCACTTTCAGTGGCGTCAGAGAGACATTTGGGATGCAGGTTGCCGGTGTGTTAGTTTAATAGCAGAGGCATTATCACACTAAAAATACACCCGAGTTCTTTCACTGATCCTCAACCAAGACAGCTTACACAGCCATTATCTACTTTGAACTCTGTTACCTAACTCTTTTAATACTCTCACTCTCTAGTTGTCTTTAGCTCTCTCTCTTATTATCTCTTTTCTTTCCCTCTCTCTCTCCATCTCTCGCTCTCTCTCCCTTTGTCTGTCTCTCTCTCTCTGTCTTTCTCTCTGTCTTTCTCTCTCTCTCTCTCTCTCTGTCTGTGTCTCTGTCTCTGTCTCTCTCCCCCTCCCTCTCCCTCTCTTTCCTCGCTGGAAATCCTGGTGTGTCCTCTGTGACGCAGGCCAAATCCTACGAACAGCCATAAAGGACGTTAGCCAGGTTCTACCTTTCCATTGACACTCTGTCTGACAGCTGAACAGCACACACACACACACACACACACGCACTCTCACACACACATGCACACGCACGCACCAGTCTGATCTGTGAACATCTCCCTGCTCTCCTGGGATAACTGTTTCTGTAAGCTGCATGTTGGACACGCTATCAAAGCCATGGAATTAACCCCCAAGCCCAGGGCATGACCTACGACAGACACATAGATAGAGGGACAGACAGACAGAAGATAAAAAGACTACAGATAAAAATATAGACAGACAGGTACACAGACAGACAGACAGACAGACAGACAGACAGACAGACACACAGACAGGCAGGCAGACAGACAAAGAGACAGACAGACAGTCTCACCGGTATGGGTTTGGTGGTGAGACCCAGGTGGTCCTGGTCGAACACTTCCCCCGTCACCTCCCAGGTGCCTCTGCTGTCCCCATTGGACGAGGCTGTGCCAGGTGACAGGGGAGCCTTCAGCTCCTCAGGGCTCACCTGCCCGCTCAACACCTGCACAGGGTCCATGCTCGCTCCCCCCCCTCCTCCCTCCCCGATGGTACGTTCCTCCACGGATCCTGTTCGCTGTCTTCACTCTCTGCCCCGGCTTTAGGGGAGCTGGAAGATGGTGCAGCCCATGAACGCTAGTTTTCTTGCCGAGCCTGAGAGCTGTCAGTCAGTCTGTCTGCGCTGACGGAGTTCGCACCTTCCACGCAGGAAGTCTCACTTGAAGTTTTGTCCAGACGGGCTGGTTGACGGTGGTAGTGTCCAGTCAAGTTCTGAACATTTTCTAGTATTCCAAGTGGTGAAAATACGAATCTCTCCTTCCCTCACTCACTCACTCCCCACCGCACGCACTCTTTCACACGCACGCACACACCAGACACACTCACCCACCCTCTATGAGGTTGTCTATGTCATGCACACCTTTTATCCTGTCACACTCCGACAGACATTTCCTGCAACGCACACACACACACCCTCGCGCACGCAAGCACGCACACACACTCGCTTACACACGCAGGCGTTGTCCTTTGGGGGGTTCTGGAGCTGTTGGAGGATCTGGATCCGTTTGTGACTACAGAACCCGCTACTCTCCGCGGTCTTTTCCCCTTGGATTCTCACACACCAATCTCTCTCTCTCTCTCTCTCTCTATTTTCCCTCCCTTTCTGTCTCATTCAATCCCTTTCCCTCCCTCTCTCTCTGTCTGTCTCTGTCTCAGTAAACAGCTCCTGTCACTCTCCCTGCATGCGTGCAGGGACGTCCCACATGCAAATCCTGCCACCTGCTATGGACCAATGGCTGGCTTGCTTCCTTATGCAGAGGACCCGCCCCCTGTTTACACGGGACACGAGTGCCCCAAAGGCTGATGGGAGATTCAGAGCCACATGAGCAGTTATTTTCCTCTCGCACTGCAGTGATCTGCATGGAGTATCCACCAGTCTGTCCTCCTCTCTCCTTCTCTCTCGCTCTCACTCGAATTCTTCACAAGCCTTTCACTTAACTTGTCAAGGAAGAGATAAACACATTAGTACATGGAGAAAACAGAGTCAGACAGAGAGAAGAGGATGGATGGAAAGATATTGTATTAGCACAAGTGCTCAAATGGGGCGATGGAATGTAAATAGAGTGAAAGAGACAGAGAGAGAAAGAGAGAGAGAGAGAGAGAGAGAGAGAGAAAGACAGAAAAAAGAAAGGCAGAGAGAGAGAGAGAAAGACAGAAATAAAAAAAGGCAGAGAGAGAGAGAGAGAGAGAGAGAGACAGACAGACAGACAGACAGAAAGAGAGAGAGAAAGACAGAGACAGACAGACAGACAGTCAGAAAGACAGACAGACACACACAGACAGACAGACAGACAGAAAGAAAGAACGAGAGAAAGAAAGAAAGAGAGAAAGAAAGACAGAGAGAGGTTGGAGCTAAAGAGAAAGTAAGAAGATCAGAGTGGGACTAAGTGCACCATATTACCTGTGAGGTGTAGCCTTCATGTGAAACAGAAGATACACCATATTACCTGTGAGGTGTAGCCTTCATGTGAAACAGAGGACACACATACAATAGGCTGGAAGGAAAAAAACAGCTGAGCTCGATAAAAACTCGCCTCACTCCTTTACTACTTGTGTGACCTTCAGTAAAATCTTCACGCTTTTTGCTTTCCTCTCCCATCCCTCCCTTTTCTATGCCTGTACGTGTGTGTGTGTGCATGCGTGTGTGTATGCGTGTGTGCATGCGTGTGTGTGTGTGTGTGCGTGCGTGTACGTGTGCACGTGTGCCTATTCACAGGCAGGTTGTGTTCTTTGAAAAGGCCACTCTTCCCAAGGTTATGACAAGGACATGAAAGCTCCTGTAATATGTACTTTTGGCATTTTGACCTATACTTTTGCGGTTCTTGACCAGACTCACTACAGCAACCTGGCTGCAACTGGCTCATTGGCTGTTGAGGCTGTGAGATTGGCAAAGGCTTATAGTCTGACATTGCCGAACCAATTCAGTTTAGCTCTAACAGCTCTCTCGGGTGGCCAAATGAGGAACTGCATGTATCGACATCAGTACACGTAGTGAACCAGCACTGCTGCATTGAGTGAAAGAAAGAGAAAGGAGCAGCAAGAGAGATCTTCTATCTCTGTCTCCTTCCCTCTTCTCTCATCCCCTTCTTCATGGGCATGGCATTGCGTCCTTTCCCCCCCCCTCCCCCCGACCATCACCAATACCCTACCCAAATAGGCGCTATCGATCCATGAGCAGGGTGCATGTGGCAGTTTGCTTCTGTGAGAGCGACAGATACTGAAAGAGTGAAAATAACAGACAATAGAGATAATAGAGATAAGAAAATAAGGAAAGAGAGAAAACACGACAGGAGATAGAGAATAAGGTCTCTCTACTTGTCTCTCTGCGCTACACAATCATTGAACAGAAAAATTGGAATCATATTCAATATCTATATGCAGAGAAAAGGGACAACTCAATGATGTTTCCCTCAGGCATACGCAGCTGTCATCCTGACTAAAACTAAGCATTAAAAGGTTATTCTATTGAAATTAAACGGAATTGTCAGACCTCAAAGAAGTATTTGATGTTGCTGTGGAATCACATTTCATTGTCTTCAATTATTTCTTAATTACTCGCTGCTTAACACAATGATAGCCTTCTGATACAGCGGGCAAAATTCATTTCCTCTGTCATTACATTAGTGTGTGTGTGTGTGTGTGTGTGCGTATGCGTGCTCGTGTGTACCACTGTTCCGGCCTTAGCCTGGTTACCATGAGAACGGTATAATGGATGACATCATAGCAGGACATCAATCCAAGGCAGTGACTCATACTATTTAGGCAGTGTGTGTGTGTGTGTGTGTGTGTCTGTGTGTGTGTGTGTGTTTGTGTGTGTCTGTGTGTGTGTGTGTGTCTGTCTGTGTGTGTGTCTGTGTGTGTGTGTGTCTGTGTGTGTGTGTCTGTGTGTGTGTCTGTGTCTGTGTGTCTGTGTCTGTGTGTCTGTGTGTGTGTGTGTCTGTGTGTGTGTGTGTCTGTGTGTGTGTGTGTGTCTGTGTGCTGTAACGCTCCAAAGTGAGGAGGTGAGAGTCGGGAGGCAGATAGGAGCCCACAAGGGAGGTGTGGTTCAACAAAAAGAGTATTTTATTTCAAACCTGGGGACTGTGACAAAATTACCTTCACCAAAACAGAAGACGGACTTCTTTCCAGTCGGGGTTCCGGTGAATTCTCTCTCGCTTATCCACTACTCACGGCTTCCTTCCTTAACTCGGCTGCCTCTCACAGCCTCCTGGTTTCTTTCTCCCCTTTTTCCTCTCTGGCGGCAGCTGCTTGGCCCGATTTATACCCCCTTGATTGGGGATTGCCTGCAGGTGCGCCCACTGCCCATCTCCCATTGGCTGGAGCACCTGCACTGGGCTGTACCTGCCACCGATTACCTCGCGCTCTCTCCCTGGTCTGCCACAGTGTGTGTCTGTGTGTGTCTGTGTGTGTGTCTGTGTGTGTGTCTGTGTGTGTGTGTCTGTGAGTGTGTGTCTGTGTTTGTATGTATGTGTGTCTGTGTTTGTATGTGTGTCTGTGTTTGTATGTGTGTGTGTGTGTTTGTGTGTGTGTGTGTCTGTGAGTGTGTGTCTGTGTTTGCATGTGTGTGCGCGCGTCCAAGATCAACTCAAAGTATAACATATTACCACAATATGATTCAACATCCAAGTATTTTTTATTCTATGTAACAAAAATAATTACACTGTCTTTGTTCTAAGAGCCTAACAATATTGAGGAAAACAAATTGGATTCCAAAAACAAGACGCACATACATTTACATTGACAGCACAGAAATGGTGAAGAAAAAGAAATATATTGCACAGCCGAGCACAAGTTAATCCCAGTCAGAGAGATGAATATCCATGTTATTTATTAATATAATCAGACAGAATTGTACAGGCCATTGATAACACAGGGGTACGCCATTCTAGCTTTCAGTTTTCAGTAGTTATGAAATGGTATCTCAGTGATTTGCACTTATGCCAAGGTCACGGTCCAACTCCAAGCCACTTTCAGTTCGCTCGCGTTACATCTTTGGCACTATAAACTATCATTTCAATGACGACTTAAAATTTGCTTCGAGAAAACCAAACATTTTCATTTGAATGTCTATATTCATTTGAACGTTTCAGCAACTTTAAATTTACGGCAGGAAATGGATGGCTATTTCATTTAAACTTTAAATGACACCCCAACCTGAATGCCTGGTTACCGCATTGACCTGCTTGTCCAGTCAAAGAATAGTAAATATCAGTATCTGGAGCCCACTGCGCCAACATTTTCTGGACACCCGTTGAGTGAGTGTATGTAAATATTAGGAGTTCAGTGTGGGACGTTTCTGGAGTTTCAGTGGGACGTCTGGGGGACTTTGGATTTTACACACTATGTAACGAGAAGGAACAATAATACAGAAGGCGCAGCGATTGTGTGTAAGATCGTTCTTTCACTTAATTGCTTCGTGTTTCCTCTATTTCTTCGTCTGTGGTTATTGTAATACACCCATTTTGACGCTGGATGGCAGTGTGTTTATGTTTAACTTTTTAAATGTGGTTTACAACACAAGCCGAAATCCTAAACTCCCAAACCCTTACGAATCGGTATCTATATTTCTTCGAGTCATCCGTCCCTTTTCCGCTCACTGCTCAGACGCGACGTCCGTTAAAGTTGACGAAAAGTGAGACGGTGACGTGACTGAGCAGAACTCCCACGCAAAACACGGTACTGCTCACCAGCAGGACAAGCAAGCAACGTGCGTGTTTGTGGTTAATACTCGGTGCATCGGTGTGCGGGTCTACAAGTGAATGTACAGTGAAGTCAAACTAGACTGAGGCATCATTGTTACACAAACACGCAGCGCGCGACAGACAGACAGACAGACGTACATACGAATGCTCTCTCGAAAGCTCATGTCTACTGCAGCTATGGTCATTCACAAGCACACTTGCTTATGAAGCACACGCACACATGCACGCACACACTCCGTTTACACACAAACCACTGTAAGCTGTGTCATCATATGAAAGAAGCTCTAAGTTAGTGGTACAGTTACATATACATTTTTTATATATACGAGTATGTTCATATATATGATTATTGTCATATACATTTCAGTGGAATATTACATTTAACCCGAAGACCCCGTGTTGCCACCACAAACTGTGGCAAGGAGAACAGTTGATTGGTGAGAAGAGGGGCGTCCAATTCATATTATCTCAGGGAGAGAAGACATCAGATCCAAACATTGGCTTTCTTCTCTAGAGTATACACCCAACACACACACAGCACACACCAACACACACACACACACACACACACACACACACACACACACACACACACACACACACACACACACCACAGCCCACTGCACACACTCCACAACGCCCA
>BROE01000011.1:11224661-11242765 GCA_036571765.1 Plecoglossus altivelis | reverse complement strand
GACTTGGCCGCCTCCTTGAACTCTTCCAGGGTGATCTCATCGTTGTGGTCCTTGTCCATCTTGGAGAAGATCTTGTCCACGCGCTGCTGGGGGGTGAGGCCATCCTCGTTCATGCGCATCATGATCACCGTGCCGACCATCTTGTAGATCGCCTAGGAGGGTGAGAGGGGGAGAGAAAACGGGTGCCGAGGAGGTTTGTTTTCAAATGTGGGTGGGGCAATATTTGTATTTTTTATTCACAACTCAGGATGCAGCTGTTAAATGTGATTTTTTTCATAGAATGTGTGAGGAGACTAATCAGCTGTTTCCAAAAACCACAGCTCCTTTCCCCCCTATTGGTTTACGACGATAAACACTGTGTCTCTGCAATGAATAGGACCAGATTGCACCATAGAACGCACGCAACAACACACACACACATATTTCCACTCGCTTCACTCACTCACACACAAACTCACTCACTCAAACACAGTACATCGCTCACACATCTCACCAATCACTCACCACTACCTAGCACCACTCACACACACTTTCACCTCGATGATCTCCAGCATCTCCATGCGTGTGATCTTGCCGTCTCCGTCCAGGTCGTACATGTTGAAGGCCCAGTTGAGCTTCTGCTCGAAGCTGCCCCTGGAGGTGATGGACAGGGCGCAGATGAACTCTCTGAAGTCGATGGTGCCGTCGCCGTTCTTGTCGAAGGTTCTGAAGGCGTGCTGGGCGAACTTGGAGGCGTCGCCGTACGGGAAGAACTGAGGGAGGAGGGAGGTGGGGGGGACTGAGTGGGTGGTATGGGTGGTAGGAGAGGAGGGTGGGAAGGAGGTTAGAAGATTGGGGTGAGAGAAGTGAGGTGGGTGAGAGGAAGTGGAGGAGAGAGGAGGGAGGGTGGGGAGAGAGAGGAGGTGTGGAGGTGGGTAGGGGAGAGCAGGTGGAGTAGGGAGAGGTGGGAGTAGAGGGAAGAGTGAGATGAGGGGAAGTCGTGATTAGAGGTTCTAATTAGAGTAAGTGAGGTGGGGAGAAGAGCAGGGAGGTGTGGGGGGGAGAAGGGCGAGAGAGAGCAGGGAAGTGTGGGGGGGAGAAGGGCGAGAGAGAGGGAAACGAGGTCAGCAGTTTCCACCGGAGACATGTTGATCTGTGACTGAAGGGGATGTTTAGTTCTCAGGACACGCTTAGGTGTAGCACGTACACATGCCAGACACATGCCAGACACACGCCAGACACACGCAAAATTCGATTCACCTATAATCCCCCTTCTCCCCCCATTCCCAACTCCCACCATTCTACCTCCTCCCTCCACACACGCTCTCCCCCTCCCTCCCCTCTTCATCACCCCCCTCCACACACGCTCTCCCCCTTCCTCCCCTCCTAATCACCCCCCCTCCACACATGCTCCCTCCCTCCCTCCCCTTCCCTCCCCCCCACCTTGACATAGAGCTGCTGGAACTCGTCCAGGTTGAGGATCCCAGAGGGACAGTCCTTCAGGAAGCCCTTGTACCACTGCTTGAGCTCCGCCTCGTTGAACTCGGTGCTCTTGGTGAGGTCGTCCAGCACCTCCGGGGCCAGCTTGCTGTTGTGTTTCCCCATCACGCCTCTCTGAGGGCACGCACACGCACACACACGTATGCAGACACGCACACGCATACACGTGCACGCACACAAGCGCACAGACACGTACACACGCACACAGACATACACGGACGCACACACAGACATGCACATGCACACGTGTGCACACACACATCCACACACATGCAAACACGCACACAACAGGGATAGAAAATCATTGTGTCTTTAAATAGATCGTCATTCTTAATAACACACTCACACACACACACCAATTAAACCTTCCCTGATGACAGAACGCCGGTGTTTGGCACGGTATGTGACAGGAACATAGTGTAGCACAGTCACAGTTGGGGACGAGAGTCCCAGAGAGGAGAGCCCATAGGAAGACACTCGCTTTGTCACTGTGATGTCACTGCGATGTCACTGTGATGTCACTGTGATGTCACTGCGATGTCACGGTGATGCTGACATCAGCACAGTGATTTGAATGGGACAAAGACAGAATAAGAGAGAGTTGCTGTGAAAGGAGACTTATTGTCATGCTTACGATGTTATTTCCATTTTCTTTTGTAGATTTAATTTTGTATTTTTTTAATGACACCTGAAAATAACACGACACATACAGCATCATCTTGAAGTCCTGATCTGAATCATAACAACACCTATTGGCACCTATTTTTCAGCTATTAGCCTGAAAAATTGGCAGATCAGTTGAACAATCGAGGTAGATTTTATAATTTGCGTTCCCCGTGCCTGAAGGCTCTACGTGGCAGTACTCAGAAGAACGTAAGGTTCTACGTGGCAGTACTCAGAAGAACGTACGGTTCTACGTGGCAGTACTCAGAAGAACGTAAGGTTCTACGTGGCAGTACTCAGAAGAACGTAAGGTTCTACATGGCAGTACTCAGAAGAACGTACGGTTCTACGTAGCAGTACTCAGAAGAACGTACGGTTCTCCATGGCAGTACTCAGAAGAACGTACGGTTCTACGTAGCAGTACTCAGAAGAACGTAACACTGTCCAGCTTCTTAGAAGTCACAGGCGACTCTGATTCCACACTTAGACTTTTTCACATCGCATGAAATCGCACCTTCTTAATTGTTCCTGTCGAAAGCCCACAGCAATTTACAATCAAATCCAGAAAAACTACAAACTGCATTGGTGAGAACTCAATGTCCCATGAGCCCCCACTCAAGGATGCTGTCTATGACAGACAGGCAGACAGACTGACAGACAGACCACATCGTCACCTTCACCAGTTGGTCATCCATGACTGCCACGGCTATTAGATTTAGCACTGCCACGCTGGAGTATATTTACTCAGGCAAGACGGACTCAGGAATGAAGGGCAATGAGAATGGAGAGAATGGACTGTGAGTGTGTGTGTGCGTGTGTGTGTGAGTGTGTGTGAGTGATTGTGAGTGTGTGGGCGTGCACGTGTGTACACGTGCGTACGCATGCATGCGTGAGTGTGTGCGTGTGCAGGCGTGAGTGTGTGCGTGTGCAGGCGTGAGTGTGTGTGTGCAGGCGTGAGTGTGCGTGTGCATGCGTGAGTGTGTGTGTGCAGGCGTGTGTGTCACGTGAGTGTTGATCCACTCAGGGTTGAGCCATACACAGCCCAGTCACTGTAAAGAAAGTACATCTGTCTAAGGAAGCATTTCAGAGTGGATTTGGCTTGAATGTGTCTTGGCCTATCCTCAGGCACACACACACACACACACACACGCACACGCACACGCACACACACACACACGCGCGCACACACGCACGCACACACAGAGATGGTCTGAAGGGTCAACTGGTAATGGTTGGAGGTTGACAGTAGGCCACAGAAGGTCTCTCTCTCCCTCTTTCTTTCTTTCTTTCCTTTTTCTTTCTTTTTCTCTCTCGCTGTCTCTATATCTTTTTCTCTCATTCACTCTCCCTGTCTTTCTAACATAACTCACCCTATAACTGTCTGCATTGAGACGCTAACTTCCTTTAAATGACTGACTGTCCAGTTGTCCATTAAAATACTGTAGCTCTGTAAATCTTTACCCCTGCCTCAAGTCAAACTCTCTCTCTCTCTCTCTCTCTCTCTCTCTCACACACACGCGCACACACACACACACACACACACACAGATTCAGAGATTCACATACGCACACACAACTTCCCTGGTCTCAAGCTGAGGTAAATGTATCATGTAGTGTGTGTCATGGAACCAAGTGTAGCAGATAATGGAGTTTTCCTGTGGACGTGGGCCAAGGCCAAGGCAACGCATCGCAACACATGCTGAGCGACTTGGGATTGGAGTCACGTTTCTGAGAGCACGCAAACAAATCTCACCAAAAAAAAAACAATAAGGCCAGTCGTTTCGTATCGTCTGTTTGCTGTTTGTGTTTAATGAATAATCTGGACCTTGGATCCATGCAGTTTGGCAAGGTAATCAGAGCTATCAGAACATCCTTTCTTTCAGATGAAGTGCTTGAATGTTGGGGTTCCCTCACTGAGTTTAACGAAGAAGTGGAGTGTGAGGAGAGGAAAGGAAAAGAAAGGAAAGGGAAGGGAGGATAAGGGAGGAGAGAGGGAAGGAGAGGGGAAGGGAGGGGAGAAGAGGAGAGGGTAGGGGAGGAGAGGGAAGGAGAGGGGAAGGGAAGGGAGGGGAGGAGAAGAGAGAGGAGAGAGGGAAGGGAGGAGAGGGAAGGAGAGGGGAAGGGAAGGGATGAGAAGAGAGAGGATAGGAGAGGAGAGAGAAGGAGAGGGAAAAGGAGGGGAGGAGAAGAGAGGATAGGGAAGGAGAGGAGAGGGGAAGGGAGAGGAGGAGAAGAGAGGAGAGAACATATTTCTGGGGCTCATCTATCGCCTTGGAGACAGGCTTATCTCTCTCACGTTGCACACAAAAATATACTCACATACACATACATACACGCTCACACGCACACGCTCTCTCTCCCTCACACACAAATACAAACACACGCACACATGCGCAAACACGTTCGCTCATGCACTCACACACACACACACACACACACACAAACACACACAGAGATTTCCCAACGTCTCAATCAGACTCATCAGTTAAACAAAATACAAACAGGCAGTGGGCTGGCTGGGCGATCTCATTGGTCCTTTGTGTTCTACCCACATCCAATCCCCCCCCAGAACACAGAGATCAGAGTTCTGGGAACCGATCCGAAGGGTTAAACACCCTAACCTAACACATCTATCCAGCCAGCGGTTCAACCACCAGACCTGTATTAGGAATAGAAGCCCTAGTGATTTTTCCCTCAGAGCAGATTTCTCTACAGATGCTCCACCTCTGCTGTCCAGAGAGTTGGGGCTGCGTGGATTGATCGGCCTGGCAACATCGCGTTGCCCAGGACGATGACGTCTTTGACAGGCCATTTGCGTCAACTCCGTGGCTCGGAAACACACACACACACATACGGACATGAAGATACACAAGTACACACTCACACAAGCACACGCGCGCCACAAACGGGCATGGGTGAGACCAGCCTGACCACTTCACAAACTGTACACACACACACACTCACACACACAGACACACACAAACACACACACACACACAGACACACAGACACACACACACACACACACAGACACACACATAAAACCTTGAAAACACATACAAACACTCTCCAAAAAGTGTGGTCTATGTGCTGTACACACCTACCGTAGGATTGACACACGCAAGCGCCCACACGCACACAGAAGAACACACACAAAGAGATTTCACCCTGCAAAAAAGCAATGATGAAACATTGACAAAAGACATGGGCATTGGTGGAGAGATTGAACGGCTCTGAGTCCAGATAAAAAGACAGAAACAAAGGCTGAACTCAATTTCGATTCAGTTAACGGACGAACCCTCACACCCTAGATAGAGATGACACCAGTCAAACAGAGGAGGGACAGATGGACAGAGGACAGGCTACAGAAAGAAAGAAGAGAGATATACAAGAGAGAGAGAGAGACAACAGAGAGAGACTACAGACAGAGAGAAGAGCGAGACAAAAGAGAGAGACAAGAGAGAGACTACAGAGAGATAGACAAAAGGGAGACTGGAGAAAGCTTTCTAGAGTGAGAGATGAGAGAAAGACAGCGACTAGAGAAAGAGCGACTGGAGAAAGACAGCAACTAGAGAAAGACAGCAACTAGAGAAAGACACAGCGACTAGAGAAAGACAGCGACTAGAGAAAGACACAGCGACTGGAGAAAGACACAGCGACTAGAGAAAGACAGCAACTAGAGAAAGACACAGCGACTAGAGAAAGACAGCGACTAGAGAAAGACACAGCGACTAGAGAAAGACAGCAACTAGAGAAAGACACAGCGACTAGAGAAAGACACAGCGACTAGAGAAAGACAACAAACTAGAGAAAGACAACAAACTAGAGAAAGACAGCGACTGGAGAAAGACAGCGACTAGAGAAAGACAGCGACTAGAGAAAGACACAGCGACTAGAAAGAGAGAGACAAGAGAGGGTGACAGAGAGACTAGAGAGAGCGCTCCAGAGACAGACCAGAGCAGACAGACAGAAAGGTAAACAGACCGAGTATTAAACTACACCTGTAGATCAGCCTGACAAAAGTAGCATCTCCCAGTTAGCGCCCGTTGATTTGTGATTGGTGTTCGTTACCCTTGTCACACCAATGGCAAACACAGCATCGCCTCCAAGTTTGAGTGTGTGAGGGTGTGTTTGCTTGATGCCCAGTCAGTCAACAGTCAACAAACAACGTTGTGTAACGTTGTGTTGCTAAGGCAGCAGAGTTGCCACGGTGGGTACGGCGGCATGACATGGGGTTATCTCAGAGCGAGCTGAATGGACAGTCCCTGGCACTAAGCGCCGTTACCAAGGTAATAATGAATGAATTAGCATGTATATGGTGATTTGAACAAAGTCACCTCTTATCGTTAGCGTGTGGCAGATAGAAGGGATTCTTCAGGGAGATAATGTCCCTCCACTGTCCCTAGATGAGGACTGTGAGAGGAGAATGTGTCTGTTTGGAGCGACGGAGACTAAACCCTCACTCATGTTCTGTCTTCAGCCTTGTCAGTGTTTGGGTGGCTGTTGCAGTGTCGGAAACTGAATTGGCATTGCTTTTTGCATTGTGTAACAAAAATCACTGCGTGCGTGGGGGAGTGTGTGTGTGGGCATGTGTGTGCATGCATGTGAGGGTGTGTGTGTGTGTGGGCATGTGTGTGCGTGCATGTGAGGGTGTGTGTGTGGGCATGTGAGGGTGTGCGTGCGAGGGTGTGTGTCTGTGGACATGTGTGTGCGTCCATGTGAGGGTGTGTGTGTCTGTGGGCATGTGTGTGTGTCCATGTGAAGGTGTGTGTGTGGGCATGTGAGAGGTGTGCGTGCTGAGGTGGCGTGTGTTGTGGTGGGCATGTGTGTGCTATGTGCGATTGGAGGTTGTGCTGTGTTGTGGGTGCGATGTGTGTGCGGCTGTCCATGTAGGTGTGTGCTGTTGCGTTGCCCATGGGTGAGGGTGTGTGTCTGCAAGTGTGCATGTTTATCTGTGTGTGTGTCATTTGAGTGTGTGTGTGTGGGTGAGGGTGTGTGTGTGTGCATGTGAGGGTGTGTGTGTGTGTGCATGTGAGGGGGTGCGTGCGAGGGTGTGTGTGTGATGGGAATAGCCTGTCAGGATGGAAAAAGGGCACCAGTTCAGGAATGATCAATAAGATACCAGCCCAATACCAGCACTGACTGTATGAACTGAATGACTGAGGGGGAGCAGAGAGATGAGAGCGAGAGAGAGAGCGAAGAGAGGAGAGAAGGAGAGAGGGAAGAGAGAGAGGAAGAGAGAGAGAGGAAGGGAGAGAGGAAGGGAGAGAGGGAGAGAGAGAGAAGGAAGCAGAGAGGGAGTATAACAAATGAGAGGAGAGGGAAGGCGAGAGGAGGAAGGGGGAAGAGATGCAGAGAGTAGTCGAGTGAGGGAAAGAGGGAAAAGAGAGGGAAGAGAGAAGGGTAGAGAGAGAGGGAAGGAGGTAAGGGAAAGAGAGAGAAGAGAGGGATAGGAAATGAGAAAGAAAGAGAGGAGACAGAAAGAGACAGAGAAACAGAAAGATGTCAGCCAGTGAAAGGGAGAAAAGAATTGAGAAGACATAGAAAGACATACGGAACATGAGAGACATTACCGTCTGGTGACAGGATACTTAGCTTGAGCAGGAGGACCACGAGGGGGCTAGAAGAGAGACATCCACATGTGCAGATGGGATTTACCAGATAGAGACATTAGACGAGCACACCCCCAGTGACAGTACAGAGACATAGTATGAGAGGACAGAAATAATCCCATGTGACTAAGATAAGAGGAGAAAACATGGATACAAAACTTACAGCAGTGGCAGATACAGAAAGCATCATAGAGAGACAGCCAGTGGGCAATACCAGAGACATAGAGAGACATCAGGACAGATAGCAGAGACATAGAGATGACAACCTAGTGACAGATAGAGAGACACCAGTGGCAGATACAGAGACATAGAGAGACACCAGTGGCAGATACAGAGACATAGAGAGACACCAGTGGCAGATACAGAGACACTTACAGTCGGACAGATACTAGAGACATACGGGAGAGACCATCCAGTGACAGATAAGAGACATAGAGGAACATCCAAGTGGCAGAATTACAGAGACATAGAGAGACACCAGTGAGAGATACAGAGACATAGAGAGACACCAGTGATAGATAGAGAGATATAGAGAGACACCAGTGACAGATACAGAGACATAGAGAGACACCAGTGACAGATATAGAGACACCAGTGACAGATATAGAGACACCAGTGACAGATATAGAGACACCAGTGACAGATATAGAGACACCAGTGACAGATATAGAGACACCAGTGACAGATACAGAGACATAGAGAGACACCAGTGGCAGATACAGAGACACCAGTGACAGATACAGAGACATAGAGAGACACCAGTGACAGATACAGAGACATAGAGAGACACCAGTGATAGATAGAGAGATATAGAGAGACACCAGTGAGAGAGACAGGAGAGGGAGTCACAGCAGATCTGTAACTTCAGTTGAGCAAGGACGTCAACAGGAGAGCGTGTGGCGAGGGTGACGAGGGTCCATTCTTTGTCATGGAAACCCAGGGTGGTCATGTGACCAGGGCTCCACATCACAGCTCACCCACACTATCAAAAGACCTCATGAATAATTTGTTGTCCTAGCAACTGCCAATAGCCTAAATGTCTGCAGGTCCTGTCGATGCGTGTGATTGTGGAGGATTGTGGCGTGCATGTGTGTAACCCCCCCCCACGACCTCTGGCCGTTGAGGTTATGGTTATCCATTGTCAAGCTCCTAGTGGCCTCATCCTGTTTGTTGAAACATGTTGTACATTTCATTTCTCCGCTGCCTCTGTTTGTTGATCATTCATCTTTTCAGCTGTCTCTTTTGAGCAGTCATGTCTCTCTCTCTCTCTCTCTTCTCCCACTCTCTCTCCTTCTCACTGTAACGCCACCATTTCCCCTCTGGGAATTAATAAAATACCTACCGACCCTCGCTCTCTCTCTTTCTCTTCCTCTCTCTCCCCCCTCTCTCTCAGCCCTCCCCCTTTTCCTCCCCCTTTCCTTTAGCCCAGTCACGTAGGAAGGATGTATCGCTATAGAAACGGCGCTCACCTCAGAGATGGTTCAAACACAAGCTGCATGTGGAGCCAGGGGACCGACACTACATGTGTGTGTGTGCATGTGTGTGCGTGCATGCATGTGCATCTGTGTGTGTGTGCATGTGTGTGTATTTGTATGTGTGTGACAGTGCGTGTGTGTGCATGTGTGTGTATGTGTGTGTGTGTGTGCGTGCATGCATGTGCATGTGTGCATATGTGTGTATTTGTATGTGTGTGAGTGTGCGTGTGCATGGGTGTGTGTGTGCATGCATGTGTGTATGTGTGTGCATGTGTGCGTGTGTGTGCAAGCGTATGTGTATGTGTGTGTGTGTGTGCATGTGTGTGTGTGTTTGTGTGTGCGCGTGTGTGTGTGCATGTGTGTGTGCACACCTTGAAAAACATGGGCCTGGGATAGTTTTTGGTGTTTGTGTGTCAATTATTCTAAAATGTGTATGTGTGAGAGAAGTTGTGTGTGTGTGAGCGTGTGTGTGAGTGAGGATGTGTGTGTGTGTGAGGGCATGTGTGTGTCTGAGAGAGTATGTGTGTGTGTGAGAGTGTGTGTGTGAGAGAGGGTGTGTGTGTGAGTGTGTGTGAGGGTGTGTGTGTGTATGAGAGAGAGAGAGAGAGAGAGAGAGAGAGAGAGTGTGTGTGTGTGTGAGAGAGATAGATGACTCACCCGCTCTGTGGCTAAGCATGGGTAACCTTTAGCTCCCATATCACCAAAACATCATTTATTCATATCAACTATTTATTTAGATGATAATAGATTCATATTATTGATGGCATTGTACCGCTCATCGCATTAAAACTCCTCTCATTGTTTAAAATTCATTGTTGCACAATATGATTATGCATATCATCATGAATACGTAATGCAAGCCTAACAGGAACTTTTCAACGTGTACTTAATCAAAGTAGAAGAGGAAACAGTACTGTGCTTACACATACAGACACACACAGTCACAGACACACACAAACACACACAGACACACACAGACACAGACACACACAGACACAGACACACACAGACACACACAGACACACACAGACACAGACACACACAGACACAGACACACACAGTCACAGACACACACAGACACACACAGTCACAGACACACACAGTCACAGACACACACAGACACACACAGTCACAGACACACACATACACAGACACACACAGACACACACAGACACACACAGTCACAGACACACACAGTCACAGACACACACAGACACACACACGCAGACACACACACACAGACACACATACATACAGACACACACAGACACACACAGTCACAGACACACACAGACACACACACGCAGACACACACAGACACACACACACAGACACACATACATACAGACACACACGAAGCAAGTCCCAGAAGAAAGCGCTTCAACAGCAGGACTCAGGTGTGTGAACGTAAGTCAGACACAAATACCCCCTTAGAGAGACACGCACACACGCACACACATGCACACATGCACACACACACACACACACGCACACACACACACATTCTCTCTGCTGGTGAGCACTGGGAGTGGGGTGTTATTTTTACTTTGACAAAAACCTCAACCACAAGGTCAAAGAAAACACTTTCTCTTGAATCTAAACTCTCAAAATTGAATGAGGGATTTCATTCAGGCTCCAATAAGGGCTTTTCTACATTCAAACTCCTGAATGAGGCTATGCTTGCTGTGCAAGGCTAGTTTGTCTTCATCACCTTGTGTCTCTATCCTGTTGCATGTTAGTACTTCTGCGGATTGATCGTAGTGTGCCGTCTGTGTTTAAAGATGACAACGGTAAACTACCACGACGACATCGTCGAGTCATCTGTGTTTCCCGGAGTCGTTCATGATGGGATACTTGTCCTCCCTCCCTTCCTCCCTCCCTCCCTTTCTCCCTCCCTCCCTCCCTCCCTTTCTCAAGGTAAAAATCACAACACTCCAATGGATTTCTTGTTTGTCAATCCGATGACAAGAGTGCGTGTGTGCGTGTACGTGCGTGCGTGTGCGTGTACGTGCGTGCGTGTGCGTGTGTACGAGGGAAGGGGAGAGGCTAGGAGCCTGCCACTGCGTCGGGTGGCGTTGCAGGTGGACGGGCGCCTCGTTAAATTCGTGGCCGCTGTGTTGTCACGGTGACGTCGCTCTCGTCTGGCTGACGTGCTCAGCTGGGTGGGAGGGCAAGGTTGTCATGGTGACGAATAAGGCCAGACACGCACAATCGCACATACACACACACACAGTCTAGGAGTGGTTGTCTGATGTATCTGCAGGTCTATCTATCTGTGTTGTCCGCGACTAAATCCAATCCACTTGTGGTTCTGTAGTCCTGTTTGAAACGCCATGTCACAGAGGACTTTACCAGACGCCCATTCCTAACCAGCACCTCTGACCCCCACAGCCCCCCCCCCAGGGGCTCCCTGCTGGGGGTGTCTGTGTCATGGTTAGGGTCCCCCTCTACACCCCGTCCCTCCAGCACGTACCGGAACGTTTCTCTGGCTGCCTCGGCCTCTCTCACAGTCAAAGAGATGACCTTAAAGAAGGAGGGATGGCAGTGTGTGTGTGTGTGTGTTTGTGTGTGTAGGTGTGTGTGCGTGCGTGCATGGGCGTGTGTGTGCGTGTGGGCACGTGTCTTTTATATACAGACATCCGTCTACTTGTGTAATGGAGCATGTGACAGGAGTGAATCAATCAGCAACACACACACACACACACGCTCACACACACACTCACACACACACACACTTCCACACAGACACACAACACACACACACTCACACACACACTCCTACACAGACACACTCCCACACTCACACACACACACATGCACTCACACACACTTCCACACATACGCACACTTTGACACTACACACACACACACGAGCCAGCGATGCATGGTGAAGAGGCCCTGCACACCTGGCCATGGGCTCTCTGTCGGGGACAAGATGGAGGATCTCTGCAGGCAGGACTGAGTGAGGGAGAACCTACTGATGCCACACACACAGACACACACACAGAGACACACACACAGACACACAAAAACACGGACACACACGCAGACACACACTCAGACACACACAGACACACAGAAAGACACAGACACACAAACACACACACAGACAGACACAATCACACAGACAGACACAATCACACACACTGACACACACACACACACACACACATATAACCACAACACCACTGCTGAAGGGAGGTAGGGGGTTGGACAGAGAGGGGATAGAGAGAGGGAGACAGAAGGAGAGAAACAGAGAGAGGAGAGATATATAAAGAGAGAGCGAGAGTGGGGGATAGAGAAAGAGAAAGACTATTCCGTCAAGCACATGTACACACACACACACAGACACACACACACACACAGACACAGACACACACACACACACAGACACACACAGACACACACAGACACAGCCACACACACACACACAGACACACACACACACACACAGACACACACACACACACAGACGCAGGGTATCAGGCATAACTTGGCCGGATTGTTAGGGCTTCACCAGTATTTAGACAACTCCTGATTCCTGTGATTGGCTAAAGACCTCTCCTGTTCAGCCAATGGAAGGCTGAATGACACCCAGTTTAGTACCACCGCTACCAAATGGCAGTTTGTCTACGGTGATGGTGTGTGTGTGTGTTTGGGTTTGTTTGGCTCAATGTGTGTTGGGTTATCCCATCAGACTTCCATGTTTTGCCTGTCTGTCTGTGTTCCTGTCTATCTGCCTGCCTGTCTCTCTGCCAATATACCTGTCTGTCTGTCTGTCAGCCTGTCTGCCTGTCTGTCTGTCTGTTTGCCTGCCTGGTCTACCTGCTTACCTTAATGAAAGGTAATGAAAGTCTGTCAGTACAAGCAGTCGTGAGCAAGGTTCAGAGGTAAGGACACACGAACACACGAACACACGAACACACGCACACACGCACACACGCACACACACACACACACACACACACACACACACACACACACACGCACACAGGCATGCTCAATTATACCATCATGTGAATAAGTGCCCTGTCCCTCCTACAGAGTACTTGACTATCCCCTCACAAGCATGAAGGACATCCTTCTGACTTCCACTAACACCTTCTCCAGTTTAGTGCAGTCATCCTCCATAACTGCAGAGCATCCCCACTCTCATGGAGATGTTGCTACGGTAGCCTATGCAGGACAATGTTACGCGGAGCGTAATTTGCTGCCAGGCAGCGAATGCCGTAACACAGACTCGTCGAACACGCTGAGGCTGAACTGTGTCGCCATGGTAAACACATCACTGCGCGTGCTCTCGCACTGAGCAAGTGGAGGATAGGATAGTCCTCTGAAAACAACATGATAGAGAACTAGAAAAGAGACAGACAGAGAGAGAGAGAGAGAGAGAGAGAGAGAGAGAGAGAGAGAGAGACAGGAAGAAAAAATCGCAAAAGAAACGCGTATGTCATCTGTCTATGACTGTTTACTCTCCGTGTATCCGATGCAAGTTAATGTCGGTAAAAGAAAAAGAGTTGCAACATTTTGACTATGACATTTTACATAAACACAACAGCTCAATAAGTACGTTTATGGAGTGCCCTGTCTCTCGCTAGAAGAAGAACAAATCCACTCACCCAGAAATGTGTTGTGGAAGAGTGTTTCTTGTCAGCTTCACACAGACAAACCAACTCTGCCAGGGAGGTCCGACAAAATATGAATCAAATGTTCGGGTGCAATAAAGTGCAGTTACTCCAGTACAAACAGTAGTTGTTCAGCCTCGCTTTCTTTCTCTCTCCTCTCCGGCCAGTGAAAGTGAATGAACCGCTGTGTATCCCTTGCCAACACATTTGCATAAAGACCACCTAATGTGCCCGCCGATTGGGCAGGATCCGAGGTGAGGGCGAGTACCAAACGATCATTGTCGTCTAATTCGATGGTATAACCTGTCAATCAAAAGCTAACTCAGCGCCGCGCTTGGACGGGCGCGTCAACTGTATCCCCGCGGACGGAGAGAGAGAGAGAAAGAGGGAGAGAGAGATGCGGTTGGAGAGAGAGAGAGAGAGAGAGAAGGAATTGCCGCAGGTAAAACCGTATGTTGTTGTATAGTTTGGCAGCGTGACAACACTCCACTGTGTCTGTAGAGATTGTTTAACAGCTTTCCTTCAGAAAGCATCCAGATTTAACGTTAATACAGCTTTGATTCATGTCCAATTGAATGGTCTGAATGTGCTTAAGCTTAATATTAGGACCTGTTAACACAACACTTAACAACAATATATTCTATACATATCTATATATCTATATATATATAGATATGTAGATATCTATATAGATATGTAATATTTTAAATTAACAGGGTTTCAGTCGAATTCTGTCTTTAACTTTGACGAAGTTTGCCGTAAAATAGTAGGCCCATTGAAGATTCTCTTGAAACACATACCCAGCTAACCTGTGGATGATGCTGTGTGCATGTGTAACTGTGTGTGTACATATATACCTGTTTGTGTGTGTATCGTCTTGCTGTACTGACCTGCTGTCCGAGTGTAATGGTGCTTTACATATATACGGGGCTAGTTAAGAACGGCCCGGGACGGCACCGGGCAGACCCGGAAAGAACCGAAAAGAACACGGAATAATCTAGGCCGAGACCGAGCCGTTAGAAGAGAACGAGATAGCAAACAGCAACAGGAGCACACGAGAGAGAACAGCGAGAGTATGGAGAAACGAAAGCAGAGACCACAGGCGCATCGACGGAGAGGAACCAAGGATGAGAACAGAAGTAGAGAGAGAAGCGGAGAAGCACATATAGAGAACAGTAAGAAAGACTAGAGAGAGAGCAGAAGAAACCAGAAGAGAAGACGGAAGAGAACGAACGGGCCCAGACCGGGGTGCCCAAAAGACCCTAGGAGGAGAATGACATGACGACACGCGAACCGCAAACCGGCGAGGAAGAACCGGGGGTGCCGGAGAGACCCAGAGAGAGACCTGGGAACCGGACCGGAGAACAAGACGGCAGACCGGAACGACCGCTACCAAGCAGATGACATGGGAGCGACGAACTGCGAGCCCACAACACCACCAACGCCCCCAGCAGACCACCCCAAAACCAGCACGCCCCACAGAACACACACCACCAACCACCACACACACATCACAACACACCAACACACACACACAAACGCCCGCATTTCCCAGCTCGACCCCTCCCCCCTCCCCCCATTCCCTCCCAGACAGACACAGGCGGCACACGCCACACGGCCAAGAACCACGCCACGAACGCCCGCCGACCATGCACACCGCCACCTAAGCAACCCGCCGGACAGAGACGGTGAGCGAACCTCGAGGACAAAACACCCACCAACCACAACACAGAAGAAACCCACACACGGACAAGCCCCACGAGCACACAACACGCAGCGCAGCCAACCACGGCATAGGCCGGACGCGGCGACCACAATAACACCGACACCACAGAGGCGCCCGCGCACCGCGCTCGCCAGCAGAGCGCACGCACAACAACCCAGAAGGACCCCCGGAGCCATGACACGCGGCCACGGCAACGGCAAAACATCGCCCCACAGCAGCCGGCGCCGCCCGGCCCCACCGCCCCCCGCCACCCTCCCGCCCACGCCCCCCGCCCCCCCCACGCCCACGCCAGACCCAAGCCCCACCCACCGCCCCCCCCACACAGCCCACACCCCCGACGCCCCCCCCCCGCCCACCCCACCCCACCCCCCGACCCCCCCCCCACACCCCCCCCCCACACCCCACCGCCCCCCCGCCGCCCGCCCCCGCCCCTCACCGCACCCACCCGCCCCACGCCGCCCCCCGGCCCCGGCGCCCCCGCCGCAGCCCCCCGCCCGCGACAGCTCCAGCGGACACGGCGCGCGCGCCCGCCGGGCGCGCACCAGCACCCCCACAATACGCCAACGCCACGCGACGCCCCGCCAACCGGCCCGCCCCCCGAAACCAGCGGCGGGAGAACGGGAACTCCCGGGCACCAAACAAACTCCAGGAGAGACAACGCAACACAGGAGAAAAACACCACCCGCGGGCGAACACACAGCGAGCAGCCACGGGGAGCGCAACCAGACCGCCACCCACGGACACTGGCCCCCCCGCCCCCGGCGCCCCCCGCCCAGGCCGGCCCCGCCCCCCGCCCCCCCCCCACGCCCTCACAGACCGCCCGCTCCCTCTGGGACATCCGACCCCCGGCGTAGCAGCGGTCGTGGGCGGAGCAGCTAGTGTAAACTGCCCCTATTATGGCACACAGGATAATACTAACTCCTGTCAGGTCTTCGCAAGCTCAAACCACCACGGCTCTCCATCAACTAAGCTCCAAACGCGGAAAGCCCCGTTACTAACTTCCACGCATGGAGCCTTAATAGCAATCTAGACAAGACAACCTCACACGGACCCAGGTACTGCCATAGCTCCAGCAATTAAAGGCGCCGCCACGCAGGTCAGTGGCTGCCATTTAGCGTCCTGAGAACCCAGGCGGATAGTCGGCCGGTGTTTCTGATCCAGGATCAGTCCAGCAAGGCCAAGACCAGCCCCCTGCCCAGAGACAGGACCACAACACTGACCTCCAACCAGCCTCTAGAGACACTGGACAGAGCAGCCCTGTGGATGATTTGAGGGAAATAAAATAAAAAAAGTTTTTTTAAACGCTACATTCTGGCTAATGGTGTTTATGAAGACGTGATTCATGCGATCGTCATAACTCACTCGTGTGATTTCAACAATGGTTGACTGACGTTGTCCTTGGTTTCTTCAGAGTAGGAAACTTCATCCTGCTGTCTCTCAGCGCTCTTTAGTCTTCCTCGTTCTCCCGAAGGCCTTCTCTGTGGTTTCTCTCAGCAGAGCGGGCGCTCATATCACCAGGGGGAGCGAGGGGGAGGAGGGGGAGAGGGGGGGTTGAGTTTTGTAACCATGACGATCACCTCAGAATCGGAGAATGAATTCAGGGAGGCGAGTGAGGGAGTGTAGGTACAGTTATAGTGGTCTGACAGGTCCCTAATTACCTTCTGTAATGACTGAGGAGGGGAGGGGAGGAGCGAGAAGAGAAATTGTAAGAGCAGAGATGAGACCATCGGAAGAGAGTGATCACGGACTGTTAAACACTTCAGTGCGTTTAAATGTTGTATTATCTCTAGAACGTTACACTTCTGCATATACATACACTCTGAACACCTCACTCACTCAGTCTGTTCTGAGGGAGTGAGACGACAGCTCCACCTACAATTGTCTGTCTGCCTGCTTTCCTGTCTGTCAGCCTGCCTCTTCCTGCCTGACCTGCCTGCCTGCCTGACACTGCCTGCCTTGCCGCCTGCCTGCCTTGCTCTTGCCTGCCGCCTGCCGCTCAACCTGCCCGTCTCTCTGTTCTGCGTCATCATCTTCCTCTGATCATTGCTGTCTTACCCTCTCTTTCATTGTGACTCGCTATTCACTCTTATAAGTCCTCGCTCCCCCTACTCCTGTCCATTGCTGACCTGTCTCTGCTGCTCTCTCCTCCTCTCTCTCTCTCTCTCTACACACCTCTCTGTCATTGTGACTGTCTCTGTCTGTCTCTCACTGCACCACGACACGAAAGAAACCACTTTTCTTTCACCCCCCAGTGGGTCTACTTCCACTTTCCTTCACCTTCACATCCCATCGTCACACAACACTACACACAACACACACACATCACACACACACACACACTCAACGCACACAAACACACACACACACACACACACTATACCAACATCCACACACACACTCACTAGCTCACCACAACACACTATCACACACACACACCTTCAACACAGCACATACATAAAGCTCTGATGCTACAGAAAACCTGACCCATCCATGTATAAGCAGTTAAATGGGCCGAAACTGCTTAC